>JARQOC010000006.1:288012471-288630250 GCA_033576535.1 Allobates femoralis
GTATACAGGACAGAAGAAGTGGTACTGGGCAGTGTATATATACAGAATAATACAGATACTGAGGATTACACCCAGTATACAGGACAGGAGAAGTGGTACTGTGCAGTGCATATATACAGAATAATACACATACTGAGGATTACACCCAGTATACAGGACAGGAGAAGTGGTACTGTGCAGTGTATATGACTCACCGTGGCCGGGGACTCCGGTTTAGACAGGCTGTAGCTCCTTCCTCCTTGTCACGGGTGGGCCGCGCCTGCCGGTAGTGAGGCCCGGTTGAGTGCAAATCAAAAGTCGAAGACGTCTTGTAGGAACAGATTAAAGGGGTTAATTTATTCGTGATGCTAGCTCCAGGCCGGTGCCGAGGTCCGTGGTTGTGATAGCACCTGGTGGGGAAGCCATGGCTGAACCCGGTGGATACTGGTCCGGGCGTGGGGTGAACCACGTCCGGGAAAGGAGCCCTTGGGGGACGCTTGGTGGACCCGTTACACAGGTAGCGAGACCCGGATCCGTGCCCGGTAAGACAGCGGTTCCCGTGTAACGGAGTGAGCTGTGTGTGAGTAATGCCAGGCGGGCATGACCGCTATTGGGTCCGACTAGGCAGTCGGTAAAGGACCCGTTGATGTATGTAGGGGCTTAGGCAATTGCCCTGAATGTAAGATGATGACCTATGTAAGAACATTGTATAATAATGTGGGGAGAAAGTGACCCAGTCAGTATGGATGATGTTGGAGGCGTTCCGTCCCTGTGGGACGAGAGGGAGGCTTGCCCTGCTGCTTGCAGAGGGTACCCGTCCCTCAACCACGGCCTCTAATGGTGTGGGTGTGCCTGTGGTGCCAGACACAGGGGTAATAGGGCTCCTAGTAGGTAACGGATGAGGTTCCCGTGTACTATGGTTTGCCAGTCCCTGTAATGGGCCATGGAGGAGCCACAGTCCATGGATGATGGGCTGTGAGCGTGTGGAAGAAATGTATGTGATCCATGGACGTTTGAATGATGGATCACACATGGTATGTAAGGACCCGGTCAGGCAGGAATCCTGACTAAGGGATAATGTTATGTCATCAAGCTGGGTGACTAAAGCCAGGCGGCAGGTACCGCCATTGGGACCCACAGGGCCCGTTGAGGCGTATGTAACGAAGGTCAGAAGCAGGGGTTAAAAGGGCTCCTAGAGTGGGGACACCATGGTTGAACCAGGTGGACGCTGACCTGGACATGGGGTGAAACATGTCCAGGAAGGAGCCCCTTGGGGATACATGACATACCCGGTACTCAGGTTGCTCAATCCCTGTTATGAACCCGGAGGGGTCATCGTCGAAAATATAACACATGTATCTATTATATAATTACGAATGGATTTCGCGCACCAAACTCGCATGCGACTCAGCGTGGTCATGTGGATACGAACGAAGCATTGGCCGCGCAGCGGCCATTGCGAGCAGCTCTAAGGCGACTCGCTATGCCCGCGCAGCGGGCATGGCGAGTCGCCTTAGCGGCGCGAAGCATTGGCCGCGAAGCGGCCATTGCGAGCAGTTCTAAGGCGACTCGCTATGCCCGCGCAGCGGGCATGGCGAGTCGCCTTAGCAGCGCGAAGCATTGGCCGCGAAGCAGACTCGCTCTGCTAGAATCCCGATGCATTGTGCATCGGGCACCCATCTAGTTTATTATAAATGTACTGTAAGATGTGTAAGGAGGCCGGAGGCCGTAGCTACCACGGGAGCAGGTGTTAGAGCTCCAATGGGGAGAGTGTCATGGTTACAGGTCCCGGGTTATTGTGAATGTATATGTGCAATGTTCTATGTAATTATGTAAAGTGTTTAGAATCAATGTGATATGTGTCCAACATACTACCCGGGTTATGTTATTATATGTGAAAAATAAACGGGTACACATTGGTTAAACTTATAAACACGTGTTTTGTCGATATGCAAGCGGGTTCCCCGGTTGCTACCTCACAGGCGCCTTTGCCTTTAGCCCTCCCACGATGAGGGGCGGTGGCTCACCCCTGGGCTTGCACGTGGCGGATCCTTATGGCGGGAACGCCATCTTGGGCGCCATCTTGGCCCACGGTGAAAAGGCGGGAAAGTTCTTTTAGGGACGAACAAAGTCCATTTTGTAGACATTAAAGTCATTTTTAAGCACATTATACCCGTTAGGGAACGGGCCTGCTTGTATCCTGTTCGTGAACACCATTTTCTGACTCACCGTGGCCGGGGACTCCGGATTAGACAGGCTGTAGCTCCTTCCTCCTTGTCACGGGTGGGCTGCGCCTGCCGGTAGTGAGGCCCGGTTGAGTGCAGATCAAAAGTCGAAGACGTCTTGTAGGAACAGATTAAAGGGGTTAATTTATTCGTGACGCCATCTATGAGTAGTTCGGTAAGTCCTACCGACGCTGCGGAACCTCCGGGGGATGGATAGCAGCAAGATGGAACGCTCCCCACAGGCTGAGCGGTGATCCCCGGAGTAGTAGGTCTAGGGATGGGGGAATGTGTAGGGTGTTGGTGTGGGGTGACTAGCTTACCTGTTGTCCCAGCTGCATTGGATGGAGACTTCATTGAATTTTCTTTTACTTTACAATTTAATGTACTTGATGGTTAAGGGGGTTGGGTGTGCTTGTGGTTGCTCAACTAGGGGACTGATTCCAAGAAGGAGAATAGAAGAAAACAAGTTTTTGGGTAATGTTAGTTGGTGCTGTGAAATGGTATCCAGAGGATATGTGATGAAGCCAGGTCCTGAGCTTATGGATGGACTATAAAGTTGGGAGTTGCATACATGTGTTATGGTCATGATTGTCTATTGTCGGGATTTAAAATTTACTCTTTAAATCCCGACAATAGATATCATGACCATAGCACATGTATGCAATGTCATTTCATAAAAAAAAGAAAAAAGAAAAAAACAATACTGCAATTGTTGTTAATGATGGGTCACATAGCAGCTAAGATAGTGCTTTTTTGTGCCTTATGATGAACAAACAGAAAGCACTGAGTTGAAAAGAATTACGCGCTGACCTCCAATGATGACAAACAGAGTAATGGTGTATACTCTGTTTATTTAGCCACTTGCCTGCGCGTTTCGTTGTGTAACTACAACTTCATCAGGGCATCTTCTTTTTGTGCCTTATGACAAATTTTCTCAACTTTTTTGTGCTCTTTTAATACTGCATTTTAGGACTGTGTGGGCGTGGCCAGCATCTGATAACAGTGAGCAGTGAAATGTGATAGCAGAGAAAGAGCCGAATGATGGATCAGAGAAGCTTTTTCCAAGGAAAGGGCAGAGGAGTTTGCAATGATCCTAACATTCTTACATTGCTTAGCACTGTATTGTAGCCTGAGGTAATCTGATACACTGTTACCTCATCAGCTGCAGCCAGGAGTGTGGACTGCTGTGTAGGCCCTACCTCCTTACTTTATTGGGATCTTGTGGACTGGGGGCACTGCATTGTGACCATGTATCTGGAGTTGCTGTAATACCTGGTACTGATACAAATAAACCTTATTGCATTGTTATCCTGCCTAGGTGATTATTACAACCCACAACTTTAGAGCTTCACACCAGAATTAGAATCTCTTTACTGACCACTTTGAAGGAGCCTTTCTCTGTAATGCAGAGGTGTTTGCTTCTTTGGCGGTTGCACAGTTTTTCCCACTCGAGAAGACTTGGAATCCTTGCTGCCTGTTTAATTGCCTGTTTTTGTCTGTGTGTGCTTCCCTTGCATTCCGCCCCTTACCTCCATAGGGGGTGACATAAATGTGAGTCGTATCCAGGAGAATGTCACGCCCTACAGACGGATCTATCAGGGGGACCCACTGGAGAGCCAAACCAGGAAATCAGATTCAAAAAGCTTTATTACAAGGTACAGCAATCTATATGAAAGGCGCCCCAAAGGAAGGCCACGGGACCACAACACCGGGGTACCTCCCAGGAGCCCATGGATGGATTGACCCCCTAACAGGGATTTCCCCTTGAACAGCTGTGAAGGGGCCGATGAGGTGGACACCCGTGTTGAACCGACCCTAGGGGTACAACAGGGAACAGGCTTAATCGGGGAGAACTCAGCGGGTAGAAGCCGACCGGTGACAGCAGGTAACAGCAAAGGAGCCAGGGCACGGAGCACAGAACTGCCAGACCGGATCCTAGGACAAGAGGAACACAGGTTAAGTACAGCGAACCAGACTGCAGAGCCCTAACAGAGAGAGACCTGGTGCTGCAACTTCAGTAAGATGTAAGTTGCCCTGGCAAAGTCCTGGAGTGTCTGAGACCTTTTTATCCCCAAAGCCTGCTGGTGATAGGCTGGGAGGAAGGGGCGGAGTAAGAGTGAGCTGTCTCCATAAATGCCTGTAAGCACGCGGGAAGGAAGATGAAGGAGGAAGTGCAGCAGGCCTGGGAGCGTGGACCCGGGCGGCATGTCTGCGGGTACGGGACCTGGACCTCAGGGAGCGACGGTGGATGACCGGAGCACGGGCCCCCTGCCCCTGGACAGGACGTGAGAAGGTAAGGGAGATAAGAGGAGAGGAGGCAGGCTGCAGGGCTAGTGAACCGGGCCGTGAGGTGGTGACAGAGAATAAAAAGGTATGAGACAAAGGCATACCCATCTTCAAGGGTAATCTTGGGGACAAGGATAGCATAGGGACCCCTAGCCTAAGGAACAGCTCAGGTGCACACTGTCCCTTCTATATAACCATCACTAGCATGACACAAAGATGGTGAATGAGAGCTACAGCCAATCATTGTTCATAGTAGTGACTTATTGGTCATCTAGATAGCAACTGTTTGGCTGCAGAATTTATACACCATTGCCAACAGAAATTAAAGCGAGGAAACTGATGTGGGACCCAGGCAATTGTGGAAAGAGGAAGCGAGAGAATCGTTAAGTGAGAAAAATCCTTAAGTGAGGATATCTTTTGTATTTATTTTCAGACCAAGGTGGATATGTTTGTAAAATAAAAAAGGGATGGAAAATCCCTTTAAATTATTTGTTAAAAAAAAGTCATTATATATTTTACTTGGCAACCTACCCAGGCACAAAAAACATTTGATTATGGCATGTATTTATTGCCTGCATTGTGCTATGTGCTCAGGCATCAAGAAGCTAAAAAACAAGTATGATGCTCCTCAAACCAACCGTACACAGTATAATTCCCTTATGAATATTATGCTGTCTGAATGATTCCCACATGCAGTACATTCCTCTACAGCTTCCCATATACTGTATGATGCCTCCTCAGCACATTCTTCTATAGCCCTCCATATGGTATGATACTTCTTCAACCACCCACACACAGTATGATGCCCCACATCACCCCACACAGTATGATGCCTCCCACAGTACATTCCCTTACTCTGCCCTCAATACATTATGAAGTCCTCAGTGTCCTCCACACAGTATGATATATCCCTACAGTGCCCCACATGCAATATGATGCCTTTGTGTCTCAGTGCAAATCTAAGGACAACCCACTACATTCAGGATTTTCCTGCTCGTTGAGGGATGGATGGGAAGATTGAACTAGTATTAAAGTTAATCCATCTTCTTATTTTAACACTAGAAGTCCCAGAGAGGGGTCATTTAATATTTCTACCTTTGGAACCCAGAGACAGGTCGAATGACCTGAAGGATTTTAGGCCACATTAACAAATGAAAGGATGCTAATTGGAGCCATCAGAGTTGTCAGTTTGGACTAAGGGTTATTTGACCCTCTTTCGGGACTTCAGGGGGGAACTTGACATTTCTGGGACTTCTAGTGTTAAGGGGTGCACTGCACCCCAGTCAGTCATGTTCCTGATGGGTTGAGATCAGATGCTCCTGATTGATGGTTCAGGACAGCAGTTCCAGTATTTCCAAGCTGCTGGCTGGAACTGTGTAAGCATCAATGCTGCCATCTGCTTTTTCCTTGCAGCATAAGAAGGAACTAAGGTTGGCTGGATTTGGAGCATGCTCTAGTTATCCTGACCACTACAGCACTTACAAGTTCAGCTCCAAAAACGTTGTACTAGTGCATCTCAATGAATTAGAATATCATCAAAAATCAATATTATATTGCCATGTTTCAGGGCGTTTCTGGGAGCCCTGAAACACGTTGACTAATAAATCAATATTATATTCACCCTTTGATGTGTGGTGTAATCCGGCAGTGCGGTTTTTAACCCTTCATCCTCCCTACTTTAATTTTTTGAGATAATGACCTTTGGGTTTTCATTGGCTGTAAGCTATAATGATTAACATTTATAGAAATAAACACATGAAATAGATCACTCTGTTTGTAATGACTATGTAATATGTGAGTTTCACTTTTTGTATTGACTTACTGGAATAAATTAATTTATTGATGATAGTCTAATTCATTGAGATACACTAGTAAGTATTGTGCATTTTGGCCACCACTGCTTGACAGCTGTGTTGGCCAGTCTCCTTGGCAAGGAGTTGTAAATAATAAGACAAATAATAAGAAAAAACAGAACTGACATGTGGAAAATAGACAGGGATTTTGATATTAGGCAAATTTCAAAGTTGCTTGTTTTTACAACCCAAAAAATGCCCTTTCAGCCAGTCGCTGACTGCAGCAGTGCCTTGCCTACACTAGCAATTGTCTATGCAGATACTTCCCGGCATTTTTTAGGAATTTGAAGAATCACAATTGGTATGGTAGGGTGTAATTTCATTTATCTTTTAAAATACTTTTAAAGACCTTTTCAAAATATCTTTTTTTGCCCATTGGATAATCCCCTTAAGATCAACGAAGATAAATATATGTGCAGAGTTTTTACCCACAGTCTGAGCTGCATGAGATAAAGATTACAACCAAAACTAACACAAGCAAAGCCTCAAACAAGAACTAGAGCTCTACAAACATGGCTGTCAGAAATGATCAATTGCCAACCTAAAGTCATTTAAACATGCTTCAAATCACAAACTCCCTCACATTGTGGCTTCACTTTGCAGGATTCATTTTTCTTTTTTTATATTTTTACTTCGCATGAGTAATTTCTAAATGATCTGAGATCATTAGAGAAATAACAGGAAAATAAATAGTTTTTTATACTGAAAAATGACAATTGGAACACATCCAGTAGAGTCTTATCTCGCATGGGATTTAAAGTATTGGGTGATACAATTCAACATACACAATCTTTTTGTGCCCCACATCATCGGCCGGGGAAGATGATTTTACAGTAAAGTAATCTTCCTACAGTTTTCAGCCATATTAGGCTACAGACCTAAACAATGAGCATAACCTTATCTGATCTGAAGACCATGGGTGTTAATGAGAGAAAATGTAGCTAAAATGTACGGTACTTTAAAAAACTCTAATATAAAACTGAATATGTAAGGCCGGGTTCACATTTGCGTTTGTGTCTGCATGCGGAGGGCATGTAGACGCAAACGCATTGCAAATGCTGCCATACTGATATGAATGCAGCAGAGAATCTCCGCATGCATTCACATTAGTATGGTGCCCAGCCAGCCAACTAGCGATCTCGGCGGCGGCCGGGAGGCGGAGATCAGTAGCAGATCTCCTCCTCCCAGCCGCCACCGAGAACGCTGATTGGCCACAGGGAGAGATTTCAATCTCCTATTCGGTGTCGGCGCGGGAGATTTAAACAGCTGTCAGATCAGCTGTTTCTCCCCGGCGGGAGATCAGCTGTGCCTCAGGCTGATCTCCCGGTGGCCGCCGCTGATCACCGGCGGCCACCGGGAGAGATTTCAATAAGATCAGCAGTGTTCTCCTGTGCTGTCATGCGGAGGACACTGCGGATCCACTGAGATCCATGCATTTTTTGTGTGCTTGCGGACGCTCGCTGATAAAACAAGCGACCTTGAATGCACAAAACAAGCTACGTAAGGAGGGTGGATTAGGGCGCACAAATGATGCGCATCCAAATGCAACCGCAACCGAATGCAGCCAAACGGCCACACAGCACTTGCAGCACACTTACTGCAAGCCCCATGGATTGACCACGTTTTTTTTCACAACCACAAGTGCCGCATGTGCCGGAACTGCAGCAATACCGCACTTGCCGCACCTGCCGCAAGCCCCACAGATAATGCATGGGGCTTGCCGCAAGTGCGGCCGTTAGGCAGCAGATGCGGTAAATCTGCCCGATCTGCCGCATTTTGAAAAAACACTGATGTGAAAGGTGCCTAAGGTGTGAGGAAAAGTATTCTGGATTAAATATGAAATCTTTGGAAGTTAAAATTGCTAACAATTCTCTATAGGCAGCAGCTTTACCACTGAACCACTGCCCAGACTGAGGGAGATGACCTGTTTTGGAGACAGGGAACCCTGAAGCAGATTAGTCCCCTACAGCTACATATACAGTATACACTGTGTTCCAAATTATTATGCAAATTGGTTTTAAGGGTCATAGGGTTTTATTTTTTTTTCAATGAAACCCATTGATGGTATTGTGTCTCAGGGTTCTTTGGATCATTGAAATCAATTTCAGATATCTGTGATAATTAGTTTGGCAGGTGAGCCCAATAAAAGGAAAACTGGGTGTTCCACAATATTAATCAGGCCACAGTTTTCAAGTAACATGGGAAAGAAAAAGGATGTCTCTGCTGCCGAAAAGCAACAAATAGTGCAATGCCTTGAACAAGGGATGAAAACATTTGATATTGCACGAAAACTTAAGCGTGATCATCATATTGTGAAGAGATTTGTGGCTGATTCTGAGCACAGATGTGTTTGTGCAGATAAAGGCAGAATGAGGAAGGTTTCTGCCAGGCAAGTTCATCAGATTAAGAGAGCAGCTGCTAAACAGGCCTTACAAACCAACAAACAGATATTTGAAGCTGCTGGTGCCTCTGGAGTCCCTCGAACCTCAAGGTGTAGGATCCTTCAAAGGCTTGCTGTGGTGCACAATCCTACTATTCGGCCACCCCTAAACAGTGTTCACAAGCAGAAACAGTTGCAGTGGGACCAGATATACATGAAGACTAATTTTCAAACAGTCTTGTTTACTAATGAGTGCCGAGGAACCCTGGATGGTCCAGATGAATAGAGTAGTGGATGGTTGGTGGATGCCACCATGTCCCAACAAGGCTGCGACGTCAGCAAGGAGGTGGAGGAGTCATGTTTTGGCCGGAATCATTGGGAAACAGCTGGTAGGCCCCTTTAAGGTTCCTGAAGGTGTAAAAATGACCTCTGCAACGTATATAGAGTTTCCAACTGAGAACTTTCTTCCATGGTGCAAAAAGCAAAAACGTGCCTTTAGGAGCAAAATCATCCTCATGCATGTCAATGCACCATCTCATGCTACAAAGAATACCTCTGTGCCATTGGCTGCTATGGGCATAAAAGGAGATAAACTCATGGTGTGGCCACCATCTTCCCCTGACCTCAACCCTATAGAGAACCTAAGGAGTATAATCAAGCAAAAGATCTATGAGGATGGGAGGCAGTTCACATCAAAACAGCAGCTCTGGGAGGCTATTCTGACATCATCCAAAGAAATACCAGCAGAAACTCTCCAGAAACTCACAATATCAATGGATGCTAGAATTGTGAAGGTGATATCAAAGTAGGGTTCCTATGTTAACATGTAACTTGGCCTGTTAGGATGTTTTGGAGTTAAATAGCTTTTTTATTTCAGTGAATGTGACCTGTTCATGCTGCAAATTCAACAAATGAGCATTTTCAGTACTTTCAAACATATCAAATGTTTACAAACTCTATTGTGCGTAATAAATTGGAACAGTGCTTTTAGAGTTTTTTAAATTTTGAAAATTATACTGTTATCATAGGGAAATTTCTTCATAAAATTTTATGTACCGTATATACTCGCGTATAAGCCGAGTTTTTCAGCCCAAAAATTGGGCTGAAAAGTACCCCCCTCGGCTTATACGCGAGTCAGTGCTGTATACCGATGTATACATCGGTACATACCGATGTATACATCGGTATACAGCAGCCCCCGCATCCCCAGTAATCCAGGGCCCCCCCAGCGTCTCTCCGGTCACCTGAAAAGCAAGCTATACTTATCAGTGTCCGCTGTCCGCGCCCGCTCGCCTCTGCCGTCTGCGATCCTCCATCTTCATGCGGCGTCTTCCGGTTTCCTGTGCTCGTCGCAGGGAATGACGTCATTCCCTGCGACGAGCACAGAAACCGGAAGACGCCGCATGAAGATGGAGGATCGCAGACGGCAGAGGCGAGCGGGCGCGGACAGCGGACACTGATAAGTATAGCTTGCTTTTCAGGTGACCGGAGAGACGCTGGGGGGGCCCTGGATTACTGGGGCCCTGTATACTACCGCTGGGGCTGCAATCGACTACCACTGGGGCTGTATATACTACCACTGGGGCTGTATATACTACCACTGGGGCTGTATATACTACCACTGGGGCTGTATATACCACTGGGGCTGTATATACTGCTGGGGCCCTGTATACTACCGCTGGGGCTGCAATCTACTACCACTGGGGCTGTATATACTACCACTGGGGCTGTATATACTACCACTGGGGCTGTATATACCTGTGGGGCTGCTGTATACTACACTGGGGCTGTATATACCTGTGGGGCTGCTGTATACTACCACTGGGGCTGTATATACCTGTGGGGCTGCTGTATACTACCACTGGGGCTGTATATACCTGTGGGGCTGCTGTATACTACACTGGGGCTGTATATACCTCTGGGGCTGCTGTATACTACACTGGGGCTGTATATACCTCTGGGGCTGCTGTATACTACACTGGGGCTGAATATATACCTCTGGGGCTGCTGTATACTACCACTGGGGCTGTATATACCTGTGGGGCTGCTGTATACTACCACTGGGGCTGTATATACCTCTGGGGCTGCTGGATGCTACCACTGGGGCTGTATATACCTGTGGGGCTGCTGTATACTACCACTGGGGCTGTATATACCTCTGGGGCTGCTGTATACTACCACTGGGGCTGTATATACTTCTGGGGCTGCTGTATACTACCACTGGGGCTGTATATACCTCTGGGGCTGCTGGATACTACCACTGGGGCTGTATATACCTCTGGGGCTGCTGGATGCTACCACTGGGCTATATATACCTCTGGGGCTGCTGTATACTGTGACGAAATGGACCCTTTAATATATAATGTAGGAGGATTTCTTATTCATCCAGACATATCATATTGTATATAGGTTTGTAAACTTGTAATGGTCAAAGAGAATTTCTTACAGTATTGTCATAGATTTCTGTGGTTAAAGTTTAGCTTGGTAATGTAATTATCTAACCTGTTTGTCATTGAAGGCCAGAGAACTTAATTATGCTAATCGTCCATTGTCTATTACCCTGTGAATGTGGATTGAGGCTCCAGCCACTATTGTGTTATTGTCATGGTTTGCAGACTGATTGTCTCAGACTAACATTCCATTGTAAGGTGCTATATCAATCAGCATTTGGATTGCAATAGTACCTAAAATATGTTAAACGAGGATTGGAGTTCAGCGAATGAAAAGACTGTGTTATTGCACCAATCATGACGTCCCCAATATCCTACAATGAGGGCTGAGGGTATATAAGGAGGACTCTTCACTTTGACCATTAGTTTTAGGAGATTGGAGTTAGATTCTGTCTAGTGGCCTCAGTCTAGGGATTTTCGGTCCCGGCTAGAGGTCACTGGATTGGATACAGGCAGCTAATCTAGAGTCTTCGGATCTGATTAGCTAGCCATAACCCCAGGCCTAGGCATTTCGGTGCCGACCAAGGGGCTCAGAACACGGACTAAAAGAACCACAAGGACTTCAGTATCGGATTATCGGATTCGACTACATAAGGACAAGGAAGCAACCCAGGTTGGGACGATACAGTCACCTGGCTACAGACTTTGCCGTGCTACATTCTAAAGCCTGGTGAGCCAGCGGAAGGGTGAGACTCTGTTGCCTGTTACATTATGTGTTATGCTTGGTTATGCGTTATATGCTGTTAACTGTTTGGGGATCCAATAAAGCCTTGATATTGTGATTCCCTCACCCTGTGTTGTCTGAGTAGTGTTCCGCCCACGGTTAAGGAGCTCGGGCGTTCAGTTGGGGATGAGCCCTGGTCCACGCTGTCTTTGTAAAGGCGGCTGGGCCTGCGGACGAGAGCGCCCCCTGACCCCCGGGTCTCCACAATTGGTGGCAGCGGTGGGATACTACTCAGCCTGGTTTATCCAGGGGAGCTGCAGGGGACTGGTGTTCGTGGACACCGTCCAAGGGCTCAACAACCAGGGAGGCATATAAGCATACCCAGCAGGCCATAGGTGAGGCATTCAGGTTTCGGACGTTGCCATGTCCAACCCCACCAGCTCAGCCATGGGACAAGGGCCGGAGAGGAGATACGGCAGCAGCAGTAAATGGATGCTACAGGATCTGTGCCAGAGGAGAAATATTGAATACAGGAACGCCGACACTCGGTCGGCTTTGATTCAGAAATTGGTCCATTGGGACACCCAGAATGATGGTGAGGATGATGAGGACCCCGCCGACGTGGTACCAGAGGATGTAAGTTGTGCACCACATCATGGATCCAGTGAATATCGTGAAATCACCAGGTCCACAGCAGTCCAAATCAAGGAGTGCTTGGCTGCATTGGGGCCCAAAGCCTCAAGAGAAGAGAGGGCTTGGGTTCTGGGAAATATTTTAGGAATTCCAGCTTACCAACTGCTACCACCAGCCGCTCGAGTAGGATTATTCCGCTACCCATTAGAAGCCCCACCAGGACAAAGGTATGCAGACAGGATACGTGACTTGCCCAAACCACGGCACTGTTATACCTGTGGACGTCTTGGACATATGGATATAGATTGTCGCGAACGCCGGGGCCCCATGCCTGGAGCTCATCGGCCAGCACAGCCAGTCCAGGTCAGTGACGTCCAAGCCCCGGGACAACAAGAAATTGATTCTGTCTACACCCTGGTAAGCCCAGCTATTGTTTCTCCAGACCCTGTACCCTGTTCCCAATTAACCATCTCCCTGGCTGAGGGTCAGTGCTCAGACATCCCTTCGGAAGGTGTGCAGCTAGCCGAGGCGAACGACCAGGGAGAGGGCGAGTTGGAGCTTACAGACAGTGACCCTACACCTGTTATTTTGGAGCCAGAGCAGGAAGAGGACAAGTTGGAGGTTATGGACACCGTCCCTATCCCTGTTGCTTTGGAGACTGACCAGGAAGAGGTTGATGTGGAGCTTATAGACTGTGACCCTACACCTGCTATTGTAGAGACTGACCAGGAAGAGGTCGATGTGGAGCTTACAGACAGTGTCCCCATGCCTGCTTTTGTGGAGACTGACCAGGAAGAGCTTGATGTGGGATTTGTGAGCAGCTTTCCCACACCTGTTGATTCAGGGGCTAACCAGGAGGAGGTTGAAGCTCATGGGCTCATTGATGGCCCCCCCGCATCTATTGTTTTGCAAGCTGACCCAGGACAAGGACTATCCAGCCAGTTTGTCACAGCCATCACCAACATCCAGGAAGCCAAGCAGCACCCTGATGTGGATCTTGCTACCCCACCTTCAGATGATAATCCATGTTCCCAGACCCCATCATTCTCCTCGGAGCCATCAACAGTGAGTACACCTAGCCAGACTGTGGTCATTGACTGGGGGGGAATTGATAACCAGAAATTCATGGGAGCTCAACTCCTGAATCCCATTTTACTGTTTATCCACAATATGTCTGCCCATCCTGGGGGAGGTAATCTGGGGGAGGTGTATAGATGGAAGCCTCGATTGCTGTTTTCTCCATTAAAAAAGACAATGCCGCCAAGAGAGAAAGGATAACCAGAGACTGATCATATCTGACTGCTCTGTCTGGCTAAATAAGAAGGGGGAGGTATGTGACGAAATGGACCCTTTAATATATAATGTAGGAGGATTTCTTATTCATCCAGACATATCATATTGTATATAGGTTTGTAAACTTGTAATGGTCAAAGAGAATTTCTTACAGTATTGTCATAGATTTCTGTGGTTAAAGTTTAGCTTGGTAATGTAATTATCTAACCTGTTTGTCATTGAAGGCCAGAGAACTTAATTATGCTAATCGTCCATTGTCTATTACCCTGTGAATGTGGATTGAGGCTCCAGCCACTATTGTGTTATTGTCATGGTTTGCAGACTGATTGTCTCAGACTAACATTCCATTGTAAGGTGCTATATCAATCAGCATTTGGATTGCAATAGTACCTAAAATATGTTAAACGAGGATTGGAGTTCAGCGAATGAAAAGACTGTGTTATTGCACCAATCATGACGTCCCCAATATCCTACAATGAGGGCTGAGGGTATATAAAGAGGACTCTTCACTTTGACCATTAGTTTTAGGAGATTGGAGTTAGATTCTGTCTAGTGGCCTCAGTCTAGGGATTTTCGGTCCCGGCTAGAGGTCACTGGATTGGATACAGGCAGCTAATCTAGAGTCTTCGGATCTGATTAGCTAGCCATAACCCCAGGCCTAGGCATTTCGGTGCCGACCAAGGGGCTCAGAACACGGACTAAAAGAACCACAAGGACTTCAGTATCGGATTATCGGATTCGACTACATAAGGACAAGGAAGCAACCCAGGTTGGGACGATACAGTCACCTGGCTACAGACTTTGCCGTGCTACATTCTAAAGCCTGGTGAGCCAGCGGAAGGGTGAGACTCTGTTGCCTGTTACATTATGTGTTATGCTTGGTTATGCGTTATATGCTGTTAACTGTTTGGGGATCCAATAAAGCCTTGATATTGTGATTCCCTCACCCTGTGTTGTCTGAGTAGTGTTCCGCCCACGGTTAAGGAGCTCGGGCGTTCAGCTGGGGGTGAGCCCTGGTCCACGCTGTCTTTGTAAAGGCGGCTGGGCCTGCGGACGAGAGCGCCCCCTGACCCCCGGGTCTCCACATATACTACCTCTGGGGCTGCTGTATACTACCACTGGGGCTGCTGTATACTACCACTGGGGCTGCTGTATACTACCACTGGGGCTGCTGTATATACCTTTGGGGCTGCTGTATACTACCTCTGGGGCTGCTGTATACTACCTCTGGGGATGCTGTATACTACCACTGGGGCTGTATATACCTCTGGGGCTGCTGGATACTACCACTGGGGCTGTATATACCTCTGGGGCTGCTGGATGCCACCACTGGGGCTATATATACTTCTGGGGCTGCTGTATACTACCAATGGGGCTGTATATACCTCTGAGGCTGCTGTATACTACCTCTGGGGCTGCTGTATACTACCACTGGGGCTGCTGTATACTACCACTGGGGCTGCTGTATACTACCACTGGGGCTGCTGTATATACCTTTGGGGCTGCTGTATACTACCTCTGGGGCTGCTGTATACTACCTCTGGGGATGCTGTATACTACCACTGGGGCTGTATATACCTCTGGGGATGCTGTATACTACCACTGGGGCTGTATATACCTCTGGGGCTGCTGTATACTAACTACTGGAGCTGCTGCTGTATATACCACTGGGGCTGCTGCTGTATACTACCACTGGGGAGGCTGCTGTATACTACCATTGGGGGGCCTGTATACCACACTGCTGGGGGCTGTATACCTGTGCTGGAGTCCACCCTCGACTTATACACGAGTCAATAGGTTTTCCCAGGTTTTGGGGGCAAAAGTAGGGGGGTCGGCTTATACACGGGTCGGCTTATACACGAGTATATACGGTATACTCTAACGGGTGATGACTTTTATTACACTGACTGTCATTTGCACCAACCATTTAGAAAAATCTGAGGAAAAGAAGATTTGCATAATAATTTGAACACAGTGTATATATGTCACTTTTTTTTATTCCCCTCGTTCCTCAGGGACTCAAGCAACCAAACAACCTTCGAACATTTCAACAGAAGGCAACGCTTTGAGCCACAGACTTTGCTAATGTCACAATGATAATATTGTATACATAAAGCTGCATTGCAGCCTCTCACTCCACATACAAATACAGGTAAATAGAGATACATTGTACAGAGCAGTGTATTTCTATGTACTTGTATTATAAACATCTAATCATAACTACCAGAACAACACTGCAAGCAGATTATTTATGGTTATTGGTAAACGGTGTTAAGATATGGCGTGATTGATTACTTTTCTCTGTTTAATCCCAAAAAACGTAATAAAACGTAATGCTGAGGCTGTGTTCACACATAGTGTAAATGCAGTGTTTTCACTCTAGGTGCTCGCAGCACACAACTCAATACCAATCTTTTCTGATTATTGTGCATTGCATTTTTTTATGCTTTTTCCCCTTTATTTGATGTGCTTTGGTCCAGATGTGATTCCGGGTTTTTAATGTTTTTCTAATACTACAGAAAAGCTTCAATTCTGCATTTTCTAGACCTAGACGAAGACCTTAAAGGTCGAAATGCATTGTCTGTGACCAAACAGCTGTGCTCTCTATTGTTGCGCACACTGGTCTTGTATGAACCTGGTCTGGTTACGGAATGAAGTTTTAACGATGTTCATGGAATAAAAAGATTTTAACACTGCACAGAAGGGTTCCTCTGCTGGATTTCATATGTTTTGTTCCTAAGTGACTGCAGGAGGGTGTGCCTCCCTCACTTCGAGCAGATCCCTGGCAGATGACTGGATCAAGGAAAACTGTTTCTTATCTTCTCTGGATTAAGGCCACATTATCAAATGTTACTAACCCAAAGGGCCACAACAAATGGGTAGAAAGACTTTCCAGATAAAAATGCTGCACTGTGTGATGCCTCAAGTAGAGCCGGAGGCAAGGCCGGTTTTAGACATAGTGGGGCCCTGGGCAAAAGTTAAAAGTGGGGTCCCAACTGCTAACATATTGCACCATCACACACAAACATTTAAGTTTTATTTGCAGGAGTCGATTTCAGACCTTTAACTGAGCGCCATCGACTGTAGTAATGTCATTTAGCTCTTGTGTTTTGGCTCCTCATACAGGCTCACAAAGAACAATGGTGTTAGAACAATCACTAAGGCTGGGGTCACATTTACATAGTAACATAACAACATAGTTTTTAAGGTTGAAGGTAGACTTTAAGTCCATCTAGTTCAACCCATAGCCTAATGTTGATCCAGAGGAAGGCAAAAAAAACCCATGTGGCAACACTAGCTCCACATTGGGGGAAAAAATTCCTTCCTGACTCCAGATATGGCAATCAGACTAATTCCCTGGATCAACGCCCTATCAAAGAATCTAGTATATATAACTGGTAATATTATAGTTTTCAAGAAAGGCATCCAGGCCCTTCTTAAATGTTAGTAGTGAGTTAGGGTGCTTTCACACTACGATTTATTCATTTCCGATGCTGTCCGATAAAAATCGGACAGCATCGGACCGATTTTCGGGCCCCATGCATCCCTATGGGGATCGGACCGAATCGGATGTGCACTAAATGCCATCCGATTTGGTCCGATCCGATTCTGCCCGATTTTTCCTGATTTTTTTCCGGTGAAAAAAATCGTTGCCTGCAACGATTTTTGCACCGAAAATAAAATCTGACAGACTCGGATCGGACCAAATCGGATGGCATTTAGTGCACATCCGATCTGACCCGATCAATCTAACATGGGGCCCTATGGAGAAGGGTCCGAGGAAACATCTGATGTCTCCTCGGACCCTATTTTACTGTACTGAGCATGCTCAGTACAGTAAAACTCTTAACTGGGACAGCAGGGGTTAAAAAAAAAAAAAAAGTTTATTCTCACCTCCCCCCGAGCCCCCGCCGTCTCCAGCCATCTTCTTTGAGGCTCCCGGTGGCTCATGCAGGCTCCCGGTATCTGCAGAGGTCTTCTTCTGCAGTTCAGGACCTGCGGTGATGTCACAGTCATGTGACCGTGACATCACCGCAGGTCCTGAACAGCAGAGGAAGACCTCTGCTGACACCGGGAGCCTGCATGAGCCACCGGGAGCCTCAAAGAAGATGGCTGGAGACGGCGGGGCTCGGGGAGGTGAGAATAAACTTTTTTTTTTCAGCCCGGCAACGATTTTATGCCGGAATCGGGTGCCTATTTGGCACCCGATTCCAAGCATCAGAAGGGAGCCGATGCTGTCCCTAAAGATTGTAGTGTGAAAGCACCCTTACTCATTACAACATCATGTGGCAGAGAGTTCCATAGTCTCACTGCTCTTACAGTAAAGAATCCATGTCTGTGATTCTGATTAAACTTTCTTTCCTCCATACATAGAGGATGACCCATTGTCTGCGCCTCAGGCCTAAGAGTAAAGAGATCATTAAAAAGGTCTCTGTACTGTCCCCTCATATATTTATACATTATTATAAGTTCACCCCTAAGCCTTCATTTTTCCAAGCTAAATAACCCCAAGTTTAATAACCTGTCTTGGTGTTGCAGACCCCTCAGTCCTCTAATAACCTTGGTCGCTGTTCTCTGGACCCGCTCTAGTTCAGCTATGTCTTTCTTATACACCGGAGACCAGAATTGTACGCAGTGTACTTCGCACTAGTAACTTGTATAGAGGTAAAATTATGTTCTCTTCATGAGCATCTATGCCTCTTTTAATGCATCCCATTATTTTATTTGCCTTTGCAGCAGCTGCCTGACACTGGCCACTAAATGTGAGTTTGTTATCTACTCATACACCCAGGTCTTTTTCAGTGATAGTTTTGCCCAGTGTTTTACAATTAAGCACATAATTATACCTTTTGTCTCCTCTGCCCAAGTGCATGACCTTACATTTATCCCCATTAAAGCTCATTTGCCATTTATCAGCCCAAGCTTCTAGTTTACATAAATCCTCCTGTAATATAAAATTGTCCTCCTTTGTATTGATTACCCTGCAGAGTTTAGTGTCATCTGTAAATATTCTAAATGATAAAGAAGAAGAAGACGAAGCCTTAGCGAAACGCGTAAGGGGACAGTGGCCACGGACAGGTAATACTCTTTTGACCCATGATTTGACTAACGGTTTACATTTTGCGTACGTGTATGATGTGTACCCAGGTTCTGGGGCCATTACTGGATATTGCCTGTTATATGAAGCATTGCATTTAACTACCATACTTGTATGTATTTTTTCATGTGGTCACAAGTCTCGTGTGCCACCTGGCATTACTTTTATTGCAGTATTTATGCAGTGATTTTTAATAAAGAGCACTTTGATTATGATTT
This sequence comes from Allobates femoralis, assembly GCA_033576535.1. Taxonomy (NCBI): domain Eukaryota; kingdom Metazoa; phylum Chordata; class Amphibia; order Anura; family Aromobatidae; genus Allobates; species Allobates femoralis. Next base: position 288,031,551 of record JARQOC010000006.1, read on the forward strand.
TGGCCTGACTCCAAAATGCGTCGGAAATAATAGCTTTGGTGATGAACATCGTCTGATCCTTTTTGGTATACGCAGTGCAGCGCAGGTCTGTGAACACCGTCCATCCTTGATAACTTCTAATGACGTTGATCTTTCATGTTTACTCACAGTTGTTATACGGCTCCAGGTGGTTCCAGGCTACAATGGGGTGCTGTGTTCTCCATGTCAGGCCCCCAGAGAACTCTCAGATAATTCAGGGACTATCTACCAGGACCCCCTTCTGGTGCTCCTTTCTCGACTGTCTCCCTGCACGGGATTCTAGCCCTCTTTCCCAGCGCCTCAAACCCAGTGTCATGAGCCAGTAGTCTCAGGTCCTGTCGGGCAACCTCGTCTTGGTCCCCTGACCCTACGCGGCCACCTTTCCAACAAATAAATGTGGACTTGGACAGTGGTACTTGAAGTCACCTCGGTCCCTGGTTCGCCAATTAAGTCCTTCAATTGCTTCACTAGTCTGGGGCCATTCCCCTTTCTGTGGCCAAGTCCCTCTAGCTGACCCCAGGTTCTCTGTCAGCTCCGATGCGGGCGCCATGGGTGGATCGCTCACTTCCCGTGCCCCTGGGACTCCATCTGTCTGTCTTGAGCCCTTCGCCGGCTCCTCTTCAGTTCTGTCCTCTCTCTATCCCGGGATGAGCTCCACTAGCTCCAGTTCCCTAGGACATCTCTCTCACTCATCCGTTCTTCTCTGAGTCGTCTCTCCAACTCCCTCACATTCTTCCTCTACGTCCCTCTACGTCAGTCCGTCCTGTACATCCACCTGTCTGCTTCCCACTTTCCGGTGCTCCTGCCCCACTTCCTCCACCCACACCCCTATCTGTCTCCCCTACAGCCTGGGATGCGGCCCTCCCTAAACAGGGTCCACCAGAATCCCCAACCTGGAGTGTGTAATGATGGGTGCAGGTGTGTGGGTGCCAGGTAGGGTCCCCTCCTTATCCAAAAGTGGGGTACCACCTGTGGCTGAGGTTCAGTACCTCTGTGGTGACAGGAGCCTCAGGGGCGCCACACATACCTCAGAAAAGATATTTATACTTGTCACGCGCTGTATGTAAATTGTGCTATCTGGTCCAATGGGTGTATCCAGATTGCCTCACACCGCTCTCTTCAAACACCAACTCTTCTAGTGATGTATTAGTTGGTAACGATCTGAGACAAAAACCTGGCTCTGTGATGATAGGAGTCAGCACCCCTCTGAGAGCTACTAAATTCTCTTAGTGGCTCTCACTGAGCATAAAATTACACTTTTCGATGGACAAAACCCAGCCCACCTGAACTAAACTCTGCCCGCTCATCAATTTAATTTGCTGCCTGAAAGCATCCTAAATATGTGTTCACCTGGGGTGAATACATATTTAATAGCTCTTTATTTAGGATAAAAAAGAACCATCTCTCAAATTTCTAAAAAGGCAAGATTGCCCATCACCAGACTCTTCTAATTGAATACAAATGGATGACGCCTCTACATCATCTACACAGAATTCAGTGTCGCGCCTACACAGTGTTCAGTGTTGCACCTACACAGTGAAAACACTTGGCTGTTCAATAGGGCACATTGAGGCAAGCCTGTGCAGGTCTCCAATTCCACTGCGCAGGCACAAGACTTCAGTCTTTACTTCACCCACACAGTGCCCAAACTCTCGCACCTGCACAGGGCAATCACTGGCTGTTAAATAGGTCAAATTGAGGTGCACCTGCACAGGTTTCTGATTCCACTGTGCAAGTGCGAGACTTTGACCACTTTGGGGATGACATTGATGCACCGCAGGGCCGTGGGGTACTCAAATGCTTCTGGGGAGTCACAGGGGTCAAGACCCGGCTCCGTGACCCTGGGTTCAGGGTCGAAGAGTTCTTGGGAAGTATATAGGGATAGGGCTGTTTAAAGGGAGAAATGTTTGTGAAGCCACCCGTGGTTTGTGGCTATGGGTAGCCGCCACTGCTGCAGAACCTCTGGGGACGATGGACGGGCAGCTGAGATGTAGTGGCTCCCCACGTGTGGAGCGGGTCCCCAGGGCAGTGGATGACGTAATTGGTTGTCTCCAGCAGGTTACTTTGCTCAGTGGCCTTCACAGCCGGTTGCCGCATAAATAACACAGTCTCACACAGTCCTGCAATTCTGTATCCGGGTTTACTCACAGCAAGCTTCAAGTTTCAAAAGGTCATAGATGTTACACTCTCTCAGATAAGCTCCGGCCTGTGTAGCCTTTAATAATTCGGGTTGGCAAGTATGAGATCCTCGGTGGTGGGCTTGTCTTTGCCTTTCTCTGGTCCTGTTCCTCAGCGCCCCTTTTAGCGCATCTGTGCACAAAGCCCTGATCTGGCAGCCATGGGTTTTGGTGGGCAACCGGTACCTTGTCCCCAGACCCTTGTCCGGCTGCTTTCTACGTGGATGCGCCAGATGTGAGCCACAGCTCCTATGAAGCTCGTGGCCTCCAGATGAACGGTTCGAGTATTGGACTCCTGTGCCGTGTTCAGGTCCAGTCCCTGTTTCTAGACCAAAACCCCTCCATCTGTTATCACCAGTCCCGGATTCGGGCGCACGGGCCGCTTCAGCTCCGCCGGTGTCCCTAGGGTTCCTTCCTTTCCATTCCCGGGACCAGCCTCAGCTGCTTAAGTCCCCTGCTTCTCAGTTTCACAACGCTTCTCTGTCTCTCCTTCTCTTCATCACTTAACTCGACTTCTCACTTTCTGTGCTCTACATTCTAGCTGTTCTCTGTTCCACTCCAAACTGAAACTGTCCTCCTACCTCTACCTCCCACCCACACTTCTCTACCCGATCCTCTTCCCTTGGACAGGGTCCTCCCTACAGCGGGTCCACCCATGTCCCTAACTAGGGTCTACATGTTGGTGTTTGCTGAGGATCCCATACCTACCATCCCCTATCTTCCCCACTAAAGGAGAACCACACCCTGGCTTGTGAGCAGTACCCCTCGTGGCGTCCAGACCGGTGGGACCACACAACATAAAGATATCATCCAGTTACATGCAATTAAAAGAGGTATGCAGGGTCATGTCTGAGAATATAAAGGGGCTGAAGGAAATCCATTCCCATAATTGTAATGGTGATGGGCAGGGCTTATGGGCTTATAAACATAAAAACTGGTCACACGTTCCCTTGAAATTACTGGAGTTGAACTCATGAAATCCTATAGTGCCCCCATAATAAAGTAAGCCTCACAATACCAGCAATAAATGTATTAGCCATATAGTAGCAATGCCAGCATGTAGTGCCTCTACCAGTAGTGTTATCTTCTTGCAACTCTTTCCTCTAAGCCACAGGTACCCAACCTTTCTGGCCTTGAGAGCCACCTTCAGGTCAGCGAGAGGGTTGAGAGCCACATCCAGCTCCCGCTCCCCTCACAATAGCAGCACCCGGAGCCCCCATTACCGGTATAGTGACAGTCAAAGTTTACCATAGAAATCACACTGAGGCAAGTATATCAAGATCTAGGGTTTCCTAACTTACCCCCATTTAGATTTGCACCTCTGTGTGGGGCTACTCAAAAAAGTCACCTGCTCTTCATAGCTGTTTGCTAGACCTGGTGCTAATGTTCCAAGCTGGAAGACAGTCACGAGATACATATCTTGGGCTCGCGAGCCACAGGTTGGGGACCCCTGCTCTAAACCCTTGATGAATACTCAGTTTTGAATAAAAATAAGGTATAAACCTGACCAGGTTCATAAGACAACATAATGATAAACATTAAGCCATTTCTGTACTACATAAAATCTTCTTAGTATCTTCTAGTTGCCAACAGATGTCAAACTGTCATTACATGACTAGCAGATTGATGATAGCACAGTAGGCTCCCCAAACCTTGTAATGATAAATATTTTTTTCATCTTAATGTGATATAACGGTATAATCATTTTATTCTACCGTAGCCATTGCTGAAAAATGTGTCAGTATTTTGCTTGGCAGTAAGAAGTCCCTTGATAAAGGAAGTGAAGGCAGATTATCATTGCTGGTGGCAGATATCGATGGTTGCGCTCATCCTGTTGTGAAAGTGTTATTCTCTTTATCACTGGGAAGGTCACCTCGTATTAATCTGTCAGAATTAGGCACCAGGCCATATGGAATCTCTGCAAGACTGTCTGCTCCTTCTGCAGTTGTATGACATACACGTGCATTTCAGACAGCCAGAGACAAACACAGTACCTCCCAGTGTATTATAGATTAAATTAGCCTAATTCCTGGCCTTGTACCACACTGACAAACTAGCAAGCACTTTTTAACCATCCTTACAACCGCCTACACAACTGGCAACCTGAGGAGCCTTGTATTATGTGCCAGACAGATCAAGCCACTTATGGGTTTTTAAGGGAAGCCCCTCTGATAGGGTAAGACACCGATATATAGGTGAGAATGTATACGGCAGTTGGTATTGGAGAAGACAGCTTAGTTTATTACATCCCTAAATAACTTATTAACACAGGAAAGCCCCTTTAATGAGCTTTGCGCTATGCAAACTTTTTCCAAGCTGTCAGAAGCTCTTAATATCATGATAGATGGTAATACTTATGCTTTAGGAAGATTGCTTGTTAGAACATAAATTATAAAGTATTATATTTGTAAGTCATTACAATAATTAACCAAAAATGGACTGCACATCAGTAAACTAAGTGCTTGGACACACTTTCCTAGTTACATCCAAGTTTGACTTACGAGACTCTGAAAGGGCTGGAGCAGTGACCCTGAACGGCCTCTCCCTCTCTGGACGGGGAGTCTGGAGCTGCACAAAAACACAATCAGCTGACAGCCCCGTCCAGATAGGGAGAAGCCGTTCAGGGTCACTGCTCCAGCCCTTTTAGAGTCTCCTCAGTCAAACTATGATGAGTGTGTCCGAGCCCTAAAGATCAGACACTGTTGGGGTATGTCCATAAGGGCTCGGACACACTTCAGTGAAACTCGTCCGAGTTTACTGTGCGGAAAAATCGCATTGCTCCCGGAAAAATGTTAACTAATGTCCGAGAGCACATTTTCGAGTCTCATACGCTTTTTCTGCATCCGATTTTCGGATTGCGAGTCAATCGCAACACGTTGAGATTCTATGCGAGTCACGGACGAGACTCGCCAATGCAAGCCTATGGGTCCGACAAAGAACACGGATTGCACTCGGACCACACTCAGACCAACCAAGTCTGATGCGAGTTTTAATTGATACATTACCATTCTGTAGCTCAGACAATTGTACAAAATGTTCCTGTAAATGATTATACAGTAACTAGCTACTGAGGAAAAAAAAAGATTGCACTCGGACAGCACTTCAAGCCACACTGACTAAAAGTCAAATGACACTCGTCCAACTCTTGGATCCAAGAATCGGACAGTTTTTTCACTCGGACGTGTGTCCATACCCAGGGGTGCCTCAAGCCCCCCTGCCACCTGAGCAAGGGGAAAGGGGATGGTGCTATCTCTACAGCAGGAGGAGAGGCTGTGTCTTACCGCAGCCGGCGGCGCCCGTCAAACATGAAGCCGCTGTGTAGAGATGGCGCCACCCCCTTCTACACAGCCGCTCCCCCTGCCTACTTGCCGCTTGAGTATAAGGGCTCACACTGTCCAATGGACATACCCGAAGGGCTCAGACACACTTATCAGAGTTTGACTGAGGAGACTCTGAAAGGGCTGGAGCAGTGACCCTGAACGGCTTCTCCCTATCTGGACGGGGCTGTCAGCTGCTTGTGTTTTTGTGCAGCTCCAGACTCCCCGTCCAGAGAGGGAGAGGCCGTTCAGGGTCACTGTTCCAGCCCTTTCAGCGTCTCGTCAGTCAAACTTGGATGTAACTAGGAAAGTGTGTCCAAGCCCTTAAGGTACCTTTACACGCCGCTACAACAGGATGGATACAATCCGCTACAGGCTACAAATGTAGCTTGTAGCGCCAATATAGCCCGTAGTAGCGGCGTGTGAAGACGGGACGTGACAGCCGGCAACAGATAAATCTGTTTCCGAGCACTGCTCGAAAGCAGATGGCTACAAAGCCGATTGCAGCGAGCTGTATCGGCGTATAAAGAAGCTACAGAAGGGAACTCAGGACACCCGGCGATGTAGCTGCAATGTAGCTAAGGCGTGACCCAGGCTCCGTGTTACCGCGCCCCATCTGCGATCATTGGTGGAAGATGCTGCGTTACGATTGGTAGTCGCTGCATAGGGTGGCATATTTAAGGAGCTGACCAGTCACACTACACAATCGCTCGAGCTTCATGTATTAATCAGCCTCCTGCGATGCCTGCCCAATCATGATGTTCTTGCGTTGTCCTATCAGCGAACGGACGTCTCGTAATCCACAATTGTGGCACGCCTATGTGCTGTCCCTGCTGCACCAGGTCCGCCCATATTAGCTTGTTGTAGCGGTGTGTAAATGAGGTACGATGAGCTACAGATGGCTACTTGAGACACCCGGCGATGTAGCTAGTTACAGATGTAGCGTAGCGTAGCGCACCTTGTGGCGGCGTGTGAAGAGGGTGCGTTGACCGTTTGTAACCGTTTGTGCGTGCTCGTGCACGTGAAGTAGCGGATTGTATCCATCCTGTTGTAGCGGCGTGTAAAGGTACCTTTAAGGAAATATCTGCTATAGAATTTCTGCAGTGAGAAAAATAGCAACAAATATGCAGTGGCAAAATCTGAACAAAATTGTCTGGATTTCCCTTGGAAAATGCTGTGAATTTACAGCAGATTTCCCGCTTTGTATTGCAATGAATAAAATCCACAGTAAAAAATCCCCAGCATAAATTGTCATGTTGTAAGTATTAAATCCAAACTAACTACACAGCAGATTTTTTCTACAGCATGTGGATAAAATTTTAGAATATCTCCATAATGAAGGCACTGCAATATGCTGCTTGAAAAATCCAGGCTGCTAATCCCACAGGGATCAGCAGGCTCCATTGCAATGGCGCAAACTCATTAAGGCTGTATTCAGGCGCGGCATATTTTGCAGTGTATTTGGCAGTGGAGCTTTTTTGCGTGCGTTTACGTGCAAAAAAGCGTGACTGCATGCCGATGCCACGCTTTTCCCGGTGCACTTTTTTCATTTTAATATGTAGCCTATGAGAAAAGCGTGCCGAAAAAAGAGAAAAAAGAGCAAAGAATTGCCATGTCAATTCTTTTTGTGCGCGCACTTTTGCAGTGCATGCGTGCACGCAAAAATATACGTGGCTAAACGTGGTGTCTCCACACCTTTCAGCAAAAGCCAGAGCTTTTGCTGCAAGGCGTATCTGTGGCGCCCCTATGGCAATTAGAGGTGTGGTGCCTCCGTAACCGTGGATGTGGTGAAATCTTCAGAGTCTGCACCCCAACACCCATACACAGGCCACTTTAATGCAGGGTACTGATATTCAGTAGGTCCAAGGGGGTGGAGCCAGACGGGGAGTGACAGCACAGTCAGACAGTTGGTGTGAGAGAGCGAGGAAAAAGGACACAGGGGACCCTGCGGCCACAGTGGGGGGCGCCTGTTAGGAGAGAGGTGACCCACATTCGGAAGAGGGTTTACCCATGACTGGTTGGAGCCAGCTGGGGACCCAGGTAGACACTGGCATACCGGAGCCAAGGTAGAAAGACGCAAGGTTCAACCCTAACTACAGACCGGCGAGCTGAGGTCCCGACACACACAGGGAGCTGAAGCACCCCTAAAGCAGCCCAACATCAGTCCCACAGCTGTGTTTACGACACCGACAAGTCAGAGACTTTAGGTAACAGACCCCGAGGACTAGAGACTTGGCTCAAGAGGGGCAAATAGAGAAAGAGCAAGAGAGTAACAAGACCACAAGTGCCATATTGAGGGCATCACTGTCAGACTCAGAAAACCCTCATGATCCGCGGTTAGAGTACCAGTTAACCCAGAGTGTACTGTGTACCTGTTTCCATCTAGTGCACTGCTTGTACGTGAGTGCTCAAAAGCGCCGCATAAAAGCAGGAATATGCGGCAATTACGTTGCATCTGAATGCAGCTAAAGGGCTGTGAGGTGTAGCCCAAAGATTGCAGTCCTGCTTATCCAGCAGTTGGAAGCGCAACTGGCACTAAATTTGGGAAGGGGAAAAATAAAATGCACAAAAAAACATGCCTTGCTCTTCTAAGAACTCAATAACAACTGAAAAAAGTCCTTTTCCAGATAAAATGCCAACTAAAGGACAGTTCTGCAACCTAACAACAGGCTTTTTAGGGCAGTTCTCTTTATTGAGAGTAAAAAGACTTGAGCAGCTTTTTGAACGCTGCCTGGGATGAAGGTCACCATTTCAGAGGGTACTCCACTGCCGGACAGTCTCGGGGGATTGCAAGGGCTGTTCCTCCAGTGGCACTCTCCTCTACCACCTGCCTCCCAGCACACCCCATAATAGCCACAGCTGGAGAAAATGAATTAGGGGACACCCACCCCCTCTAGGAGAGATGGGAGGAACTTGGGCAACACTGACAGGCCCTTCCAGATCGACGGCCCCTTTAGGTTTGTCTGCAGTTGGCTGGCTAACCAAAAGAGCCCTGCTGATGCAACAACTTCTCCAGGTCGGCCTCCTGCTGTGAGTTTGAAAATTGGTCCATGGTGGCAACTTACACCTACCGTGAACAACTCCTAGCTGGCTATCACCTTTTTGAAGGTGACCTTCTCCACAGCATAGAGTGTGAAGAATCTTTTGGGAAGACGGTCACGCAGCAGGGTGAACAGTTTGACGTAGCACCTATCACCAGTCCCTTTTTCGACTATGAAACCAAACCCCCTCTCTTGGATGAATGTCACCACCATGCCTCGTGTACTTTTGTCATCAAAGTCATTGGACTTAGGCCCATAAAACCATTCTTGGGCAATGGAATCCGCGAGCCTAATCTCTTCAAGAAAGGAGACATGCCCGGGTGGTTCATGCTGTATTGAACAATTGCTTGTAGGAGGTAGGGGTCCCCACATTGCATTCTTCCAGTCAAAGGTCTCTGGCAGGGGTGCTACACAAGGTTGGGAAACAGGATCTTCTGCCTCTACTTCCTCTTCTTCCTCCTTGTCCTCCTCATCCTCCTCATCATTCTCCTGGATTTGCCAGTCCACCAGCTGCAGTTGTAATCACGCCAGGTATGCTGCAAGATCCTCCTGACTGTGACATCTGTTGCTGCTGGCTGGCATGGGGAGTGGCTCACCTCCTGACTGTGAGCTCCTTAGGACCTCCTCCAGCATTTGAGACAAGCACTGGATCCTGATTTCGCTGCATATTAGGCCCAATGCATGTAGCACGGCGGAGCTCAAGATCATATATGTGCCCATGTCCTGTGTGGTCGGCTCAAGTTCTGGTGCTGAAACACCCTCTCCCCTGGAGTGGTGATTAAGATCACATTCTAAAGAGCTGGCATGTTTGCGGTGGAGCCATCACGTATCCAAATGTGGCGCCCCAGGGGTTAATGTGCCGCAGTAACATCACATGGGTTCCCTCCCCACAACACACTGACCTACACTAGCACCTCTGGGCCAGGAAGGGGGCTAAACCAGCTCCCTTATATACTCCAGGTCAAGAGGAAGTAGTGAGTTCAGAGAAGAAGTTAGTTCTGAGTGAGTTCATAGCAGTTCCAGTTCCAGGGAGAACTGAGAGAGGTTGTAGTGTAAAAGAGCTGCGACATGCTTCTCTACAGTCTGCTCACTGATTCCAGGCCTAGCCAGCGTCTCAGGAAAGGAGAACTAAAGGACAGAGAAACACATCTGGGAGCTTGAGTTCCATCACCACTCGCCCCAGAGGAGCATACAGAACGGACACCAGATCCGAGACTGTGACTGACACACACAGCACAGTAAATCCAGGAATAGTGGAGTTTCTAAATCAACACAGTACCAGAGCAAAGCAACACGGCGGCGTCAGCACCACACAGAAGACTCAAGTTGCCTAGCCAAGGGGTACCAGAAGGGAGAGAGAGAGTGAGACAGTGCCAGCAGCTCAGCTAGAAGCAGCCGCAGGGCCACACACACACAGCGCAGCACGAGGAAGGTGAGGACCCGGACAGGGTGGGAGCAACCCGGCCCCAGTACAGACTCCATGGACTATAACCTGCTACAACATCTGCAGTAAAACTTTGACAACTACAGAAACGTGAGTGTGTGTTCCTTCACCCGTCTCCACTATCCATCCCTTATTGCAATATCCACAATAGACTATAACAACCACTGTCCCGGGAAACCCGCCTCTACCTACGGAGAGCAGTACCATCTAAGCTGCCTAACATCATCCCCGGAGGTTCTGAAGCAGCGGTGGTCCCATTCCTGACCACACACCGTGGGTGGCGTCACAACAAACTATTATCCCCTGTAAATATTCCCCTTTTACTTGCCAGGGCCCGGGACACGGTCCGGACCAGGCCCTCCGTGACATCCCCAAGCAGCAATCTGGTCCGGTACAGAGTACCCCGTCCCAGTGGGCTTGACACACACTTCAGACTGCAGGCACACGGTAGCACAGTGTAGCTGCATTGTACTGGACTTCCAAGATGGCGCCGGGCTCCGAAGTGATGCCTGTTTGCTTTGCCTAGGAGCCCGCCTCTTCCAATGTCAGGACACAAACGCTTACAAGATATTATTGTTTGCACAATCTTGTTGCCTAGCTCTTCATTAACCCCTCTATGGGATGAGCTGTAGAAGGCATCTGACTTACAAATCCCATTCCCCACTGGTAACACCTGGGCTTGCAGTTTGGTGAAGTGATTATTGAAGCCTGACATATTTGAAGAAGAAATAAGATAAAGAAAACAGTTTATTCAACTCACCACCAATTCATCTGGAATGTTGAATAAGGCTAGTGGGAAGTATTGCACGGACAGGTCCAATATTAATGATACATATAACACACTTATGCACATGCCAAAAATCTGCATTCTAAACGTTTGGGATGAAATGAAATAAAGCAATTGCACATTTTCAAAAAACAATATGTGGCAGCCTGGCACCTGTTGGGCATCACAGAAATCCTTAGGCACAAATGGAGCAAGTAACAGCACAGCAAAACCCACAACACAAACAACACTTAGAACACCTGGTTTCACCCCGAGCCTCTAGGGGGAGCTACACTGGTGACTTTGAGCCAGTTCCCCCTATAAATAGAGTCTTGGAGGGAGAAACTTCAGAGTGTGGTAGACGCTACAAGAGCTGCCAGCCTGTGTGAAACCTCCACCCTATGAGGAACACACTAGGCCCAACCAGCCTGTTAGCAAGTGGGAGTCCCTGCAATTGGGACAAGAGGAAGAAGGAGATCACCTCTCAGGAAAACAGAGTTAATCAGACTCTTTCCTTAACAACCGGTTACTGGAACCGAAGCTGTGAGAGCTATTAAGCCATCACAGAAGAACCAGCATCCTACACAGGGAGTCTAGCCCCCTGTTCACCTGTCGCACCTACCAACGCTTGCTGTGAAACTCCATAAGTGCCAACTTCACTATCCCGGTCCGAGTGTACCTGACTACCAACCAGTAAAGGTACCTAAAAGAGACTTTGTGTGGTTGTACATTATTCCTGGATTCAGCGCGCAGCATCCCGCAGCTGCCTCACAACATCTTGCGCAGCTCCCGGCTCCGGGGACTCCCGCTCATCCTGTGGGGAGCGTTCCATCTCGCTGTATACCATCCCCCGGAGACCCAAACAGCGCTGGTAAAGTTACCAGATCACTCGCAGGTGGCGTCACGAAGACAAATCACCCCCACTGTTCGCCATTCCCCTATTGATCTGGACCACCGGGCCTACACTACCGCAGGTGCGGTTCCGTGACTGGAGGAGAAACAACGCCCGCTACGTGTACCCCCGGCTACGGTGAGTCAAATATCCATAGTATGATGTTTCATGAGTGTGAACAGACCTACAGTATAAGACCATGTATGTTAAGCATACAGGGTGGGTCATTTATATGCATGCACCTAATTAAAACAGGAATGATGATATCATCGTCCTGTTTGTGGCACATTAGTATATGGGAGGGGGAAAACTTTTCCAGATGGGTGGTGACCATTGCGGCCATTTTGAAGTTGGCCATTTTGGATCTAACTTTATTTTTTTCAATGGGAAGAGGGTCATGTGACACATAAAACGTATTGAGAATTTCATAAGAAAAACAATGGTGTGCATGGTTTTTATGTAACTTTATGCAATGTAATTTTATGCAACCCTCTTCTCCCACTCTTGACACACTGATAGCAACACCGCAGAAGAAAGGCTAGCACAGTCTTCCAGTATCTGTTGTTTCAGATGCTGCACATCTTGTATCTTCACAGCATAGACAATTGCCTTCAGATCAGTGATGTGGCAAACGTTTTTGTGAATGGTGAAGTTAACAAACAAAACCACCGCTATTGGTCTGACACTAATGTCGAGCCCCAAGCTTTGGGGTACTCGGGTATCAGGCTCCAAGGGGTTAACGCTCCTATGTCACGGGGAGTGTTTGCCGCGCCTGATCCCGTGTCCTGGGGGCTTCTTTGAAAAAGTGGGTTATATTTACAGGGGATTTTATATACAGTTGTCGTGACAATACTTCCAGGTGTTATTGGTTCTGCTGGAGCGTGTTTGTTATAGTCCCTTTCTTGTTTTTCACAGGATTTCTCCAGGTTATCTTCTACACAAGCTTGAACCATTTTGTATTGTTCGAGGCGATGGGCATTCCAATTGGGAATTGTGTTATCTGCTTTAGGGTCTACTACTCCGAGTTCCAAGTCTACGGGTAACTTTCCTGTATGGGCTCTCATCAAGTAAGCTGGTGTACAGTTGGTAGAACTTACTGGAATGTGGTTGTACATGTCAACCAAATCTGGTAGTTTCTCCGGCCATTGTTTTTTTCTTCTAAGGGTAAGATCTTCAGCATGTCGATGATGATGTGATTCATTTTCTCACAGACTCTGTTGGCTTGTGGATGATATGGGGTTGTTCTGATCCTTTCGCACCCATACATGTGGCAGAACTCTTGGAAGATCTCCGCTTCAAAGGCTGATCCTTGATCTGTTAGGACCTGTTCTGGGTATCCCAATGGTCTGCAGAATACATTTTGGAATGTTTTTGCAGCTGTGGCAGCTGTCAAGACTTTTACGGGGGCAACCATTAAGAATTTTCCAGAGGTAGTTTTGTCACGATGGAATGGAGCTGTGCTTTCTGGCTCTGTAAGTCCTTTCTTCTCAGGCTGCAGGGTTTACAATTCTTACACCATCTTTCAATGGATGTCCGCATGCCGACCCAAAAGAACCTATCTCTCAGAAGCATTTCTAGCTTCTTCCACCCGAAGTGACCAGTCGGGTTGTAATAGGTGTTCAAGACCACATGGATTTCCGATTTTGGCATGATGATTTGCCAGACCATCTTGTGTGTTCTTGGGTTAATGTACCTCCGACAAAGCTTCAATTTGTATATGAACAGCTTACTCCGCTCGCTCCACAGATGTTTGGATTCAGATTGGGGATTTTCTGGCAGTTTCGCTGAATCCTGGGTTATCAGTTGTTTGATTAAACTGACAGCCGGGTCATTGTCCTGCACCTCTTTTCAACCGAAGTGGGGCAACGGGTTCACCATTCATGCAGGAAGATCTTGACGGGTTTGCTGGCACTGGGTTACTCTTAGTTGATGGAATGCAGGTAACTCTACTTTTTCCAGCTTGTCTTCATCTACATCCTCTTCTGACAAGTGAGGCATTCTGATAAGGCATCCGCATTTCCATTCTGGTGCCCAGCCCGGTACTTGATGGTGAACTGGAAGTTGGACAATCTGGCCATCCATCTCTATTCCATGGCTCCCAACTTCGCAGTTTCCAGGTGGGTCAGCGGATTCTTATCTGTGTAGGCTGTAAATTTGCTAGAGGCCAGATAGTGTTTGAACCTCTCTGTGACGGCCCAGACCAAGGCCAGGAATTCCAGCTTGAAGGAACTATAGTTCTCTGGGTTCCTCTCTATGGGGCGCAGCTTCGTACTGGCATAGGCGATAACCCTTTCCTTGCCGTCTTGGTTTCTGGAAAAGACGGCTTCGAGTCCCACATTGCTGGCATCTGTGTACAGCAGGAATGTCAGGTTGTAGTCTGGGTAAGCAAGGATTTCTTCTTCTGTCAGGGCTTCTTTCATCACTTGGACTGCTTCCTCTTGTTCGTTGCCCCACTTCCACGGAGAATCCTTTGGCATGCCCTTCGTGGGTTGGCCTACTAGGAGGTCTTGCAGGGGAGCAGCCTTCTTGGTGTACTCCTTTATGAACCTACTATGGTAGCCCACCAATCCCAGGAATTGACGTACTTCCTTTCAGGTCTTGGGTTCTGGCCACTCCTTGATTGCTGTCACCTTGTCTGGATCAGGGTGCCTTCGGCACTGACTATGTGTCCCAGGCACTGTACTCTTGGCTTTAATAGGTGGCATTTGGATGGTGTTAGCTTCATCCCGTATTTGGCCAGAGCTTCAAACACCTCTGCTAGATGGGTGACGTAGTTCCCGGTAGGTCTGGGAGTACACGATCACGTCATCCAGGTAGAGCAGTACAGTCTCAAAGTTCTTATGTCCCAGGCAACTCTCCATCAATCGCTGGTAGGTTCCGGGTGCATTACATAGTCCGAAGGGCATGCTATTGAATTCACATAGGCCCATGAGTGTTGTAAATGCCGTCTTCTCGCGGTCTCCCTCAGCTACGGACACCTGCCAATACTCACTAGTGAGATCTAAGGTAGAGAAGTAGTTGGCAGACTTCAACGCAGCTAAAGATTCCTCTATACGAGGTAACGGGTAAGCATCTTTGTGTGTTATGCAGTTTATTTGCCTGTAGTCTACACACATTCTCATACTGACATCCTTTTTCCTGACTACGACTAATGGGGCTGCCCAGGGACTACAGCTATCTCGTATAACCCCTGCGTACTTTATGTCCTGTAACATTTCCTTGGCTTTTTGATAATGTGCGGGTGGAATAGGCCTGTACTGCTCCTTGATTGGTGGATGTGTACCTGTGGGGATGGGATGTGGAACCCCTTTTATCCTACCAAAGTCAAGTGGATGCTTACTAAAGACTTGTTCGAATTCTTGGACTACCCGGTACACACCTTGCTTTTTGTACACAGGAGTGGTGTTAGTGCCGACATGGAGCTGCTGGCACCAGTCCTCCAATGGCCCAGTTGTTTGATCAGGTTTTGCCCCTTTAGTGTAGGGTACGGGTCCCACTGTTTGGATCTCGTTGTTGTTGACTGTGTACAATTTAGCAACGGTTGTATACCTGGGTAATTTTACCTCCTCACTGCCACAATTTAAGATGCGAACAGGTAATCTCCCATTGTGTACGTCCACCACCCCCCTGGCTGTCAACAGTGTAGGTCTGTGCTCAGTGCTGCTGGGCTCCACTAATGCCTGATAGTCCTGCCCTCTCAGACTTATAGCTGTTCGACACAAATCATCATTTCACTCATTGGGGGAATCACAATAGGTAACGGGTCTGTCACCCGTGCAGTACCAATTTCGCCACCTGTAATTGTTACCTGTTGATGGTGCAGGATGGCTCTGATCTCACGCTGGAGGACCTTCCTTTGACCAGGTCTGGCAGTGTCTGCGATCTGTTGAAGCAAAGACAAGACTTCCTCCATGCAATTGCTAACAACATTAGTGCCTAGTATTATATATGGATCATTAGCATTACTGGCTTCTGCTATCACTATGACCCCCTGCTTCTGCAATTCCACCCTCCCCACCTTTATTGGTACTTCCTTAACCCCCATTACGGTAATTGGTTCACCGTTAGATGCATTAAGGGTAAAGTCTAGATCAAGCTGTTTCAGTTCTGCATCAGCTCAATACTTTTTATAAAGGATATAGGGAATGGTGGTCACCTGTGACCTGGTGTCTAGCAGAGCAGGTGTCGGGATGCCATCTAGTACAATGGACAGAAACGACCTCTGTCCGATGAGGTCTTGTACCAGGTGGCTGGGCCCTGATGATCTAATTCTGAGGTTTGGCCCCAGCCCCCAGGGACTGCCCGTTTAAAGGACAGCTCCTAGCGAGGTGACCGGTGCGGTTACAGCGGCGGCAGATGGGCTCCCCAGTGGCGCTGTAGCGGTCGGTGGTTCTTCCTCGGTACGCCGTGGCTTGCTTTCCTCGCATCCAGGGTATATCCTCCGGACTGTCGGCAAGTTGGATCAGCAGTTGAGGTTTGGGCTGGGGGTCTTGGCGCTGGCTGCTTGCTTTGCTGCAACTGCAGAGCGTCCATTACTTTAGTGATGTTTTTATAAATCTGCCGCATCTCAGCACGCATCTCAGCTCTCAGGGAATCATACTTGTCAGGCTGAGCAGATTGAACTTTGTGCGTGGCTGTAGACACAGGTAATGGGTTTGGGGTAGCCTGCACCTCACCACTGCACCACCGTTTAATAGCAGCTTCATGGGTCTCTACAGGCCTTAACCCTTTGATGGCCATCTCCTTCAGGGTATTAAAGTCAGCTTCAGGATTGCTTAATGACCAGCAACGTACAGTCTTGCTGTCCTCGGCAGATAGCAGTCCCCGAGTGAATTGTTCAATCAGGAGCTTGTTTTCGTCGGGTACACTGGCGGGGCTGACATGTTTAAGGGCACGCAACACTTCTTCCAGATGCCAGGCATAAGCTCCCGGCCTCTGGTAGCAGTGATGGAACCGCATGCATATATCAGCCTCATTGCACTCCTCGAAAGTAGCTCTCAGTTTGTTAAATATACAGCAGCAGACCAGGACGCACTTTCTTTCTCTGCTGCACCAGTTAACTGTCCGAGTACCATAGCAGCGCGTTGTTGACTGGTCATCGCATATCATCCAGTCATCCAATGCATCAGGGCGTCCGTCATACTGGGGCAACCACTTGGTCCCCGGGATGTATGGGAGTGACATCGGCATTATTGGGGCGAGTGCACCCGGTGCGCCGGTGGTGCTGGCAGCGCTACTGGAGCCAGCCATCGGGGCTTCGGAGTAATTCCTAGGGTCAGTGAACGCGCCTTTGTCGTCGCTGGAGGAAGCCGACATGTTGGAGGCCCCCCTAGTGAATTACAGCCAGTTCTTAAAGAGTTAAACAGTTCGGCAGTTTTCGGACTAGGCCGTGGCATTCGGGAATGCTCGGCTGAGCGAGGGGCGGGCTTCAGTTTCGCGCTTTACAAGCCGGCACGCCCCCTTTCTTCCCGTTCTTCGGCTCAGTAACAGCGGTGTAGTTTAAACAGTCACTCAATACAGTCAAAAATACAGCACACAGTACCCGGTAATACCAGGCACGACATCCTGTTCGTGAACGCCAGAAAAGATATGTTGAGCCCCAGGCTTTGGGGTACTCGGGTATCATGCTCCAAGGGGTTAACGCTCCTGTGTCACGGGGAGTGGTGGCCGCCCCTGATCCCATGCCCTAGGGGACTTCTTTGAAAAAGGGGGTTATATTTACAGGGGATTTTATATACAGTTGTCGTGATGCCACCTGTAGTTTCTGGTGAGGAGTTACCAGTGCCGCCACAGTCCGCCGGAGGTAGATGGTAATGCGGCTTAGTTGGCAAAGTCCTCTACAGGTAGGGCTAGACCTCCGGGCAGCGTAGTGTAAAGGGGTAGCTTGTAGTGGAGCTGTAGATGGGATGGGGAGTGTTGGAGCAGTCTATGAGGGGCACCGGGAATGGAGAGGAATGACACACGCACACTGCAGAAGTCTCTTTTACCTTTTTACTGGTGGTACACAGGTAAAGATGTCCAGGGCACTGACAGATGACCAGGTTGCACAGTGGGTCCCAACAGCAAGTGGGTTTAAGGCCTCCTTATACATGGCCCTCCTATCACTGGCACCATCAGCCAAAGGAATCCGGCGCCTCCCAGCAGCCGAGGCAGGAACACCAGCCACCTAGTCCAATGGCGATGTGACAAATAGCGGAAACATCAGAGAGTTTATCTGGGGTCACCAACTGGCTCCATTCCCATGGTACCCCACCTGTGACAAACAGTTGAACTCTTGCAGCTGCCACAGCTGTCAGATCAGTCATTTGGAGAGACCTGGTTGCGATGAGTGGCCAATGAAAGGTGCCTTTCATCACAATCTAGCAGAACTTGGGAGCTTCATCAAGATACCTAGTGTTTCAGAATACCATCGGAGCTGGGTAAGTTTGGGAGCTAATAAATGGGCCAAAGGTGATGTCTTTGTGTTTAAGAGCTAATAAATGGGGCACAGAGGGTGTCTTTTTGTTTTATTTCCAAAAGAGGATTTTGCTTGTGTGTGTTTTTAACTATTTACTTATAGGATTGGTAATGGGCGGGTCTCATAGAGGCCTCACATTACGAATCTATGGCTTAATGACAAGCTGTCAATACTCAGCTGTCATTAACCCTTCTATCACCCCAATGCCACCGCACCAGGGCATCAGAAAAAGCTGGGTAAAGTGCCAGGAATTAGCACTTCTAATGAATGCACCAGTTTCTAGAGCGGCTGTCGGCTGCTATTATGTAGCTTGGGGGGCCCCAGTAACTCCAGTAACTATGGGCCTCACCACTAAGAATACCAGCCCCAAACTCTTGGCTGGCAATCAAAAATAGAGCAAGTCCCACACATTTTTTTAAATTATTTATTTAAATTATTTAAAAAATAAATGGTCTCCCCTGTATTTATGAGTGCCAGCCCAGGGAAAACCATGAAGCTGGGGGTGGCTGCTTTACCTTTACTGACAATCAAAAATACAGTGGATCCTTATGCAAACATTTCTAAATTACTTATTTATTTTTACCACCCCTATGATGGCAGGTTCTTTGCCAATGGCAACCAATCACAGAAGCCAGTACAATGGTTGGGGGTGCAACAGCTAATTACAGACACTGTCACAGAGAATGGGCATCTGTGATTGGCTGTTGAAAGTCAGTGCAGTGAATATGCATGAGCTTAATTAATGAATGGCCTGGAAGCAAATGTTTGCCAACAGCAGTAGACTGGTAAGCTCTATCTAGCTATCATCTATCATCTATGTCTCATATCTAGCTATCTTATCCATCTATCTTTTCTGTAGTTTGGGACCACGTAAAAGATCTTTGTAAAATCACACTCAGTGTGCTGTCCATGTGGCGTGCTTTTTTTCACACACCCATAGATTAGTATTGGTGAGTCATGTCCGAGACTCGCTGACAATCGCAACATGCTGTGATTGTTTTCTCAGTCTGATTGAAGCTGAGGAAACAATCACAGATATGAGAGAACACATTTATTGACATTGGTCCAGGTGAAGTGCATTTTTTATCGCACTATATGAATCAGTTTTACCACCAGTGTGCGAGCAGCCTAACACTAAAGCAAGAGTTTCCATATATGTCTACAAAGTCTTTATACACCATACAATAAAAATTCCATACTCACTCTAAAATGCTATCCCTAAAGCCCCTGTGCAGATGAGAACACCTATTGGAATTTCTGGTGCCTTGATAATAATTTTCTCACCTGTGAAATTTTAAGAAAATATTGAAAAGATGATCTGCTTGGGGGCCATGAGGACTGGAGTTTAGAAAACAAAGCCCAATAACTAATGAAATCTCTTACATACTGTGACTAGTGATGAGCGAGTGTATTCGTTACTATTCGCTATTCACATGGATAGTACGGTATTTGCATTATTCATTATTCTGTGAATGTTTGTGTACTCGCCTTGCTATATTCGGATGTCCCACCCTGCAGTTTTGGCACCTCTTTTGCAGCTACTAAACATGCTTGGCTTCTTATCCAATCACAGTAATGCCGCAGACTTCTTGGTTGTAGCATTACTGTGATTGGCTGGCCGCCCAGCGTCATAGGGTCTATTTAAGCCCTGCCACCGCCATTTTGCCTACATTGCATCCGGAGCCAGCGTTGAAGTAGCATAAAGAGAGATCGCTCAACTGCTAGGGAGAGTGTTTAGGCCTCTTTATAACACAAAAACCCTTTTGAAGGCCACCTCTATGTCAGTGTAGATTAGGAAAGGAGAGATACCCGAGCAGGAACAGTTGAAAGGAGCTGTTCAGTATATCCATAATACCACCAAAACAATAGCTCTTTTAAGAGGTGAAAACACCGAACAGAGTCAGACTACAGGGAGGGAGGGATACGCCAGCAGGGACAGTGTAAATGAGCTGTTCAGTAGCTCCCTAATACCCTCCACAAAAAAACCATATAATTTTTCCCCACTGTTTTTGGGGTGACAGGCAGCCTGCATTTTTCTGTTCACATTACAAAAAGTTATTGCCTTCTGCAAAGCAGTAGTACAAACATTACCTACTGCATGCTACCAAGCACGCAGCAGGTCATTTTCCCCGATGTTTTTGGGGTGACAGCCTGCCATCTGCTGTCCACAATACTTCACTTAAAAAGACGGTTATTGCCCTCCACAAAGTAGTAATCCAAACATTTCCTACTTCCTGCAACCAAGCACATAGCAGGCCGTGTTATCTGCTGTTTGATGGCAGCCTACCTTCTGCTGTCCACAATACTCCGCTTAAAAAGGCCATTATTGCTCTCCACAAAACAGCAGTCCAAATATTTCCTACTGATTGTTACCAAGCATGTAGTAGGCTATTTTACCTGCTGTTTTTGTGGTGACAGCCTGCCTTCTGCTGTCCACAATACTCCACTTAAAAAGGTGGTTATTGCCTTGCAAAAAGCAGTAGTCCAAACATTTCCTACTGCCTGCTACCAAGAATGCACCAGGCCATTTTCCCCACTATTTTGGCTGTGACAGCTAGGTTGTCTTGGTCCATCCCCATCTTAAAATCTGTCAACAAAACCCAAAAATGCCAAAAAGCCTGTTGTTAAGGGGCGTGGACGTAGTGTTATCATTGGTGCGTGAGAAGGCACTGAGTCTGTGTCAGGTCAGAAGAAGCTTGATGCATCCACAAGGTTACTGGAAGCATTTCCCTGTCTGGAACATAAACATACGTGGAAGCCAGAAGAGTGAGAGCAGATTCTGTCTTGGATAGAAAACATGGCATCTACGCATTTGTCAAGCAGCAACAAATCTTCCACGACTGCACAGTCAAATGTCGATACACAGAAGGCTGGGCCATGCAATCCTGAAGCTGGTCCTCCTTTCTCCCGCCATTATCAGTTACAGGAGACATGTGACTCCAAGCTTGGCCACTCCGAGGATCTGTTTGGTACATATCCTTTCGTTGGCTCTGGCTTATCACCATGCAACATTGAAGAGGGATGTGAGGAGGTGGCGTGTGATAATGCTCAAGTATTTGAGGACCTACAGTCAGAAGAAAGCCACTCGGAGGAACGTCATTTAATGTCTCCAGAGGTGGAGTCTGGTGATGATGAGCCACAGTTGCCGTTAGGTCAACCTACAATGTCAACTGGGAAGGAGGATGAGATGGAAGACCAGGTGGTCGATGATGAGTCCACTGATCTGACCTGGACCATTTGCACGCAAATCCATGACATCAACACAAAGGAAGATGGATATGTAGCACCCACACAGGCACCAAGGGGTCATCATGGTTTGCCCAGAGTGAGAACTGGGTCAACTGTTCCCAAGAGCACCCCTGCGTGTGCCAAGTCAGGGCAAGAGGGCATTCAGCCACTGTGTGGAATTTTTTCTCTGAAAGTCTTTCAGAGAAAAACATTGTAGTCTGTAGCATCTGCAATACCAAGTTGAGCAGAGGCCAGGGCAAAGGCAATCTGAGCACCACCAGTATACGAAACAACATGGCAGCCAAGCACCGCAATAGGTGGGCGGAACAATAGGGTACCAAATCTGCAACTGTGGTTCATCCCACTGCCATGTTAACTGGGCAATGTCCTTGACAATCTGCAGTTCAGGGTGAGGAGAGAATGGGTACTGTTCCTACTGTTGGTGGCACAGAAGATTTGCCTTTTGGCAGCTTGTCCCACATGGCACAGTTCACGTGCAACTGTCTGTGGTAAGACCCTCACGTGATACACATTTTATCCAATAACCTATACTGGTTGGCCACCTTTCTCGATCCACGGTACAAGGAGAAATTTCCTTCTCTCCTTTTGGAGTCACCAAAGAGTTTTACAATGGAATCCTTCAAGAGGGTCATTGTAGATTAGCTGCTGAAAACATTACCCTCAGACAATGCTGGTGGTAGAGGTACTGATTTTTTAAGGGATAATGGAGAGAGACACAAACACCAGGTCCAACAGACGTGGAGGGAAAATATGCAGAAATTGGGCAATTTTCAATAAACCAACACAACACCAAGGGCTATCTGTGCCTCTAACAATGCCAAGGAGGGAGAAGTTGCAGTACATGGTCAAGGGGTACTTAAGTTACCTTATGTGCATCCTTTCTGATGCTTCAGTTCCCTTTAATTATTGGGTGTCCAAGCTGAACACTTGGTCCGACCTCCCCTTATAAGCCATGGAGGTGCTGGCCTGCCCGGCTGCTAGTGTGATGTCAGAGCGTGTTTCACTGGGTCAATCATCACTGGTAGGCGCACATACTCTCAACTGGAAATGCAGACAGACTTCCTCTGATTAAATTCAGCAAGGATTGGATATCTCCAGTTTGTAATCCCTCTAGATGACAGCAAACCAACTTAAATTCATCAAAAATGCTGATTCCTCATGCTTCTGCTCTTAACGTCAACACCTTCCCCCTAAAAACCCGTTTCTTTCTGTCGTCAACCATGACTCAGCCCATAGGGTTTATTTTTACAAACCCTATGCACATTGTGCAGTGGACAAACCAGGACAGTATTTCTACTCCAGCCTAACTACTATTTGTGATTGGAGGCTCTTGGGATGGTGGCTTCCTGCGTCAACCTTCACTCAGCCTATAGGGCTGATTTTTACAAGCCCTATTCGCATTCTACTGTGCACAAATGTGGAATATACAGTGATCCTACCACACTAATATTTGTCATTGGAGGCCATTGTCACAGCTTGTGCCACATTGTGACTGAGATAGGTGATGCATATTCAATAGAAATCTACAGTCAGTCAGCCTATCTGGCAAAAAAACATTGCTGCGTTGTGCCACATGTGCCTACATATTCAATCGAAATTTACACTGACTGTTGATGACCAACTGATAGCCATATGAAAACTTGTCATTTTTGGAAATACAATGCATATTCTGCAGTGGACCAAATAGTATCAAGAAGTCTTCTCTTCCTGTATAATCTGCGGAATCAAGAAGTCTTCACTTCCTGTATAATCTTCGGAATATTGTCAATCACAATCTCTGAGCCATTTGGAGAAGCTTCTTCAACTCACCCTGCAGGGGGGCACCATATATCCTTTCTCCATTGACTTGCACAAGAGATATATTTGAGCTCATCATCCAGCTGGCTATTGCAGTTTTATTTTTCCGGTTCACAGAGCTCAGCCAAACCTGAGGCTTGCAGGCCACACTCACTGATACCTTCTATTACTCCATGTCTCTTGCCCTTTTCCCATCTAGTCTTTGCCATTAAATGAGTTAAATAATAAAGTGAGGGCCCTACTATATGAATAAGTGAGGGCACTCTCAAATGTACACAAAAGGGACCTCCAATATTTCTAGAGGAGGCACTTCCAAACATATGTAACAGAGCCACATGAGGGTTCTCACTAAATTCAGAAATCTGAACATTTGAATTTAGGGACACAAAATGTTGTGGTGGTGGAGGAGGAGGGTGGCGAAGTCCAACATTGCAATTGGCACATTGTAAACTGTTATGGAATATGTATTTCACTATCACAGTGTCAATGAGGGAGGGACCGTGCAAATGTCTGAGGAAGAGCGGTCCCTCCAAAACGTATATTATAGGGTCATCTCTGGGCCCTCCAAAATCTCAGGTTTCCTGCCTACTGCAGGCCCTCTGAACATTTGAATGTAGGGCCGCAATATGTCATGGAGGAGAAGGAGGGTGAAGCCCAACCGCCCAAATGTCTAAGAGCGGGCCCTCCAAAATTTATGATACAGGACCACTTGAAGCCTCTGAGGTCAAAGATCAACATACCTACTGGCACATTGTAAGCTGCTATGGACTATATATTCCGCTATCACAGTGTCAATGAGTGAGGGTCCACCCAAATGTCTACGTAAGAGCAGTGCCTCCAAAACGCATGTTACAGGACCACCTGAGGCCTCTGAGGTCAAAGATCAACATACCTACTGGCACATTGTAGCTAGCCTTGTAAAGTGCTGGGGAATAGCTAACTGTAATTGATGTATGACAGAGGGACCTACAAAATGTATAAGTCAGGGCCATCCCAATTGTAAAAGTCGAAAAAAGCAACAACAGTACGTGTGAACAAACGCTAAAAGCAATATTTTTTTGTTTCTCTGGTTTATTTAGGCTTGTGTACAAGTGATTATGCAGGAACAACTGTTTCTGAACCTTTTTGGCCTGGTAAATGCGATTTAGGTTAGGTTTGGTAGTTGTTCTTGTGTATCTGTAACAGTGGCGTAATCCTGCGACGAAGTTATTCTCACAAACCATGTGTGAGTCAGAAATGCATGCAGGTATATTCTTCAGGTTCTTTCCATTCTATTTCATCACTTTCCCATCCATTTCAGCCTTTTCCTCAGGCCCCCAGACCTCTTTGTAGGGTCCAGCAGAAAATTACTCGCGTTTTCCATTGACTTACATTGTACTCGCTGTTTGGAACGAATACGCGATTATTACAAAGTACTCGTAACGAGAATAGCGATTACGAATATTACATTACTCGCTCATCACTAGCTGTGACATTCTGACAGCTGCGTCTATAGAATTAGTTCTACAATTTAATATATCAAGAGATCACACACTTCATATTCTAATATCCCATCATCTTCTGAATCTTTTATAACCATCAAGCGATTGACATTGACCCTGAGGGTGAATGATAATAATTTAAAGATCATTCCTCATGTACTGAAGTAACAACATCCTGAGCTTTGCTCCATTAACTGAGCTTCACTGAAGGTTTGGACAGTCTTTCCATTCTGCCCTATATTTCATATACCACTAATATCCTACAGGCAGGTGAGGGTCAGTAAGTGATTGAGTGAAATTGCAGAAAACTGAACAGATGTCTCATTTTTGTGCTGGGATCAAAACTGCACTGGAGAACCACGGCGGGAAGAAGAGGAAGAAAGCTCTGCTTAATTAAAATAGCAAAACTGTCTTATATTCTGCAATAATAGAGACATTTCTGTAGAGTTCAAGAAATGGAAATCAGTAGGTGACATAAAATCACGTCAATTGGTGGATTAGTTAAAAATTGTTGGGAATTACAGCTATGATGTCCACATTTCCATCTCTTCCTAAGCATTTTATTGTACCCATCCACTGCACACAGTGATGTTGCTCAGTTTTCATGTTTTTGAGGATAAAGAAAGGAAATATTTCCTTCCTGTATGATTTGTACTCACATAATAATAAACTATGAGGACATAAATTTATGTTCTATATTTTGTTCCATCAATTAATGGAGAAATAGCTCTTCCATGATACCCAGTGGCCTGTCCAAAATGTAAACAATTGTAAATAAAGGGTCATTAAGACATTAGTTGTAGGCTATGTTCACGCAGGGCGTTTTTGCTGCATTTTGGGCTCAGGTTTTGCCTTGGTTTTATGCTAATGTGGCACCCCTGCGGGGGATTGCCACAGGATCCACCGGTGCAAGGAGGGAATTACACCTTGGTTCACACAGCACACCACACCTTCCACCCCAGACCTCAAGGGGGAGCTATACTGGCTGCCTTAAGCCAATTCCCCTTTAAAAACATCCAGGCCTGAGGGAACGTGTTAGTCAGTCCCAAGAGTTAGTTTCAGAGTTAGACTAGGGTCACACTTGCAGATTTTACATGCGTTTTTTGAGACCTGCGTTTTCTGAAAACGCATGTAAAAACGCATCGATAGGACCCCATGCAAAAACCGCATGCCCTAATAGCAAAAATGCATGTCTAAATGGCTCATGCGTTTTTGTATGCGTTTTTGCCTCAGCACCAAAAAATACTGCAAGATGCATGATTTTTTTGAAAAAGCACCAAAAAACGCAGCATGCAGTATTTTTTGGTGCTCTTTCAAAAATGCATGCATTTTTTTAACATGGGGCCCTATGGGAAACGCATGCGTTTTTGCATGCGTTTTTAAGGGTTTTTTAAGGGGCCCCAAACCTATCACCAAAAACGCATGCAGAAACGCAGGTTACCAAAAAACACCTTAAAAAACGCATGGCAAGTGTGACCCTAGCCTTAGTTGGAGAGTTAGGAGTGAGGAACTGGTCTCTGGGAAGGAACCAGGCCCAGGACCAGGGACCACTGACCGCTGTGTTGCACCCTAGGGAAAGGGTCGAGGCAAACGGAGGACGCAGGGAATCAAGACAGGGAACCAGTTAAGGTCTCCCTATAGTACACCCGGACACAGGAGTCTGATGCTGCAAACATTTAGTGTAACAGCAAAAGCCTGGAAGACTCAGGAGGAGTTCTTCCATAAAGCACGCTAAAACTGACCAAGTACAGGACCAGGGGCCATAGGAGAAACAGGGACCCCACAGAAGGACCTCATAGTCAGTTTGGAGCAAAGCCCAGAGAAGGAGAAGAAGCGGTGGGTTCAGGCACAGACAGGACTCATCCCAAGCCACAGAGCACAGAGACAGAGGAGGCCTCACAACTTTCTAAGGTGGAAGTCCCAAGTTGCATCGGGGACCTGGTTACTACTCTGGACTGTACCTGTTATGTTATCATCAGTAAAAGGTACCGAAACAACGATCACTGTGTGTGTGTGTGCCTGCTTAAGCACCGCAATTCACCGCCCTGTCTGCAAAGACACAACTACTACTCCCATCATCCATCCCCGCTGCCCTGAGGTAAAGCTCCACCTGTGGAGAGCTGTACCACACTCTGCTGCACCCACCATCACCTCAGCGGCTAGCTGCAGCGCTGGTATACCCATTACCAAGTACCATAGGTGGCGTCACGTTACCAATCCCCTTATCACCCACCATTTCCCTGCCATTGACGGTCCAGGGCACAAGACCGGGGATCGACCAGCCGTGATTCCCCCCATCAAAGCAGCCATCAGCCCTGGTACCCGAGTACCGCTACCCTGTCGACCGCCTAACTAATCTATGCTAATCTTAGGCCATGTTCATACATCTCCGCTGCTAGTATTTAGCGGGTCTCCGCTATAAATACTTACCTTTTTTCAGTGAAGCGGAGGTGCATGAGCGTCGCCGCTTCCTGCTGACGCAGCCCCTGCTTACCCGATGTTGATGGTGGTAACCACTTCACACACAAGGCTGCCTAGTGTCCGCTTTCCCATCCGTTTTTGCCTTCAATCCGTTTTTGGGAACATTTTGGACAATTTTTTTTTTCACAGTCCAAAAACGCATAAGCGTTAACGCATGTGCATGTGCGTTTTGTAAAAACGCATGCGTTTTTATGCAGCAGCCCAAAAACGTTGCTAGCTGCGTTTTTGGGGTGCTGTAAAAAAACGCATGCATTTTTTTAAAAAACGCTTGTGTTTTTTAACATGGGGCCCTATGGTAAACACATGCGTTAACGCATGGCACATATAGGCACCTGTGTTAACGCATGCGTTAACACATGTGCGTTTTTAGTGAAAAAATGACTAAGTCCCAAAACTTGCCAAAAATGTCCAGGACTTCAGGGGACACTATTGGCACCCTTATAAAAACGGATCAATTTTTCTAAGGGCTTAAAAAACGCATTAGGATGTGTGAACAAGGCCAAACGCTGCTAGCAGCGTTTCCCTGTCCGCTCTGGGAAAGCGAACACTAGGCAGCCTTGTGTGTGAAGTGGTTACCACGATCAACATCGGGTAATCAGGGGTTGCGTTACCAGGAAGCGGTGGCTCTCACGCAGCTCCGCTTCACTGTAAAAAGCTAAGTATTTATCGGAGACCCGCTAAATACTTAACCGGCGTTTTTGTTTCCCAGCAAAACCTATGTGGTTCTGGGATAAACTGTCCATATACATTGGTTTAATTTTATTACAGAAGGTGTCAACACCCCAGGTTTTGCTGCATTTTGACAAAAGCAAAAAACAAAGTCCCTTTTCACATCTATGCTTACTATGCGCATGCCTGCCCTGCCTGCCCTGCGCTAGCGCAAATGCAAGCGCAGGTGTAATTAGAGGCAACTGCAGGCAAGCGCATAGGACGCATACATGTACTGCCCTTGCGCTCGCCTGTGCTCGCTGCCCCATTACCTGCTATGGCCGAGCACAGCTGAGCGCAGGAGCTAAAAACCCGGAAGCGCGAGTGGGAATGAGCTGACGTCACCGCGCATGTGCTTCTTCAGACGTACCCCTAAACGCATCATGCGAAGTTTCCGGGTGCATCTGGAGAAGCGCATGCGCGGTGACGTCGGCACAGTCACACTCGCGCTCCTAGTTTAAGTTTCTAGGCTCCTGCAGTCAGCTGTGCTTGGCCATAGCAAGTAATGGGGGCAGCGAGCGCATGTGAGCGCAAGGGCAATGCATCTATGAACCTGTGCGCTTGCCTGTACTTGCCTGTAAATGCACCTTCGCTTTCATTTGCGCTAGCCCAGGGCAGGGAGGACAGGCAAACGCAGGGGCTGCATAGATGTGAAAGGGCTTACAGTGTTTGGACATATCCACAAGTGTTTACCATCGATAGCACTCGTACCCATAATAGTGAATGGGGCTGTTCACATATCCATAATTTTTCGCGGACTGAGCAGTCTGCGCAAAATCGTGAAGGAATGTCCAATATTGATCTGAGTGTTAGATCCAAATGAGCAATGCAAGTCTACGTGTCCATGATAAAAAATGGACGGCACTCATATGCACCCGCGAGTGGTCCACTTCCACAGACTGCTAGATAGTGAAGGTACCGTTACATGTCACAACATCTCTGTGATATCGCCTGCAACTTCACGGGAGCGCGCACGTTTTTGGCACTTTTCCAAGATCGCTTAGGAGATGTTACACGTAGCAATCGCACGTGCAACCTCTGACAATCCGGCGTCCTGGAAGTCGCCTGACAAATTGCAGAGTCGAAGTTGACAATCGCAGTTACGGCGTCACACAGCACAACCACATCAGCAATGTGGACGTACTGTTTCACCCAGCCTAGGACATAGGCGTACCTGAGTTTGCTTAACCATGCCCAGACCACTCCGATTGGATGTCGAGAGAGCGTTACCATTGGTCAGCTATCTCAGACAGTATGGTGCCGATATGGATGCAATTGCCCATTCTACCTTCTCGCTACTGATGTCATTTGTCATGTGTAGCAGTTCTAGCAATACACTGTGGCATCGCCAAATGGGCAGACAGGAACAATAGTGTAGTGCAGTGTTTACTGCAAAAATGTATGGACATTGTGTACGTCTTCTGTTGAAGTAGGTAAGCTACACATAACAAGTATGTACATGTGTATGCACAGTACGTTGCATGTATGAACTATGTGTGTGCATACATGTTTGTATGTGTTTACAGATATGTACATATGTGTAAATCGGACATAATGCAAGAGTCAATGTTTGTGTACACATACCCATGTCTACATGCAGCTATCTGGACAGGGAAACCCACAGACAGCATACAGTGTGCGGCCAACCTCTACACCTATGTACTGTACATGTGCACACAATTGTGCACATACCCTTAACTAACATTATAGTGTCACACCTCTGAGCACAGCCTAATGCTATGTGCTACTGTCCTCAGGTAGAAATTAAATACTCACACACGTTTGTCTGATCAGAAGTGATATATTATGACTGTGGCCACACAAATAAAAAGGACAACAACAAACACAACAAAATATGTGTTGTCATCACACAATATGTCAGAATTCTCACAAAATACATCATCAGAACATGAAAAAGTATGGCTTGTTGCACATCTAATGCAGGGCTGCGTTTTGGTTCATTTGCGTTTCTCTGCGTTTTTACCACTAAAAACGCATCAAAACGCATGCGTTTTTGGCCCCATTGATTTTAATGGAAACACATGTAAAGACGCATGCAAAAACGCATGCAAAAACACATGTAAGTTTTTAAAAACGCAAAACGCATGCGTTTTTGCAAATTTAGACCAAAACGTCACAAGCAACGTTTTGGGCTAGGGTCACATTTGATGGCGCAATTGCGTTCACCGCATCCAGATCCAGATGCGGTGAACGAAATTGCGTTCCCACACATGTTTTATTAAAAATTTGTGGAGGGAACCGCAATGCGATAACCGGATTGCTCCGGATATGTAATCCGGAGCAATCCGGTTACCGTACAGTTTGCTCAGGGATGAGCAAAGTGTTTAAACTGTTAAAACATCTTAAATATTAATAATAATTGTGCCCATCATGTCTCTAGGGGGTGCCCACTTCCCCTAGAACATGTTACCCACTCAGGTGGGCATGTAATGGGTTAATTACTCCTGTACAGCCGGCTCCTGTCGGCTCTGTACAATTTTCTGAATGAAGCCGCGGCTCCACTGTAATGTACGTATAGTATGTGTGCTGTCCAGGGTCCTGTAGGCTTTTACAGCAGATCTATGGCACTGCGCTGCCCATAGATCTACTGTAAACGCGTACAGGACCTCGGACAGCGCACATACTATACGTACATTTGTCGAGCCCACTGGGACGAGGGTACTCGGTACCGGACCGGGTCTTTACTGGGGAAGTCACGGGTGGTCCTGGTCCGGACCGTGTCCCGGGCCGTGGCAAATAAAGGGGAATATTTACAGGGGATGTCACTCGTGACGCCACCCACTTGATGCGGCCAGTGATGGGGGCCGCCGCTGCTGCAGAACCTCCGGGGACGATGTAATGGCAGCGGAGATGGTGTAGTTCCAGTGGGTAGAACTGTGTTCCTCGGGGCAGTAAGGGTTAAGTCTATTGTGGAGTGTGTCGCACACTTACTTTGCAGACGCTGCAGGGATCTCTCCTCCTGGTTGGTGCTGACAGGCTGTAGCTGTGGCTCTGCAGGTGGAGGCTTGCTGTATTCCTGTATGGAGGGAACAGCTTTCATGCAGAGATGCAAGGGAAACAGTTCCAGGGTTTTCCAAAGCTTTACTCTCAGTTCTTTCAGTTATTTAACAGCACAGTTACAGTTCTTACACAGTTCAAGTTCACGGCCCATTCTCCCTCTCCGGGTTCCCTTTGCTCCCTGCCGCCAGGCCTCTCTCTCTCTGTGACCCCTCACACAATCTGCAATGTCCTTCCCGGGCTGTTACGTTCTCCTTACTTCGTGTTGTGCGACACTGGACAGTATGGCGGTGACTCGGGCTTCTGTGAGTCCTATTTTGTCACTGAGCTGCCTGTCCTTTGGGTAAGGATCTCAATCTGAAACTCAGACCCCCCGTCGTGTTGTTTGGGGATGCCGGGTAAACTACGGTCCCCTCTAGAGCCGACACTCTACTTTAGCCCAGCCTCCAGCAGTCCTCAAGCCTGAGGCTCTACCAGGCTCCTTTCTCTCTGTTCCTCTCGGTACCATAGGAGGGCTACTCCGCCTGCAGTCAGTAGCTTCAGCTGCGTTCCTAGGGCCCGGGTTACACCGTCCCTTCTCAGTCCTCACACACTCCTGGTGGTATCAGCTTCGGATGGGCTTTCTCTCTCCTCTGGCTTGCACTGGCTCAGTACAGATTCTGCGCTCCTAGGCCTTACTCTCACAGGACGTGTGAGCTTCAGTCTTTGCTTCTCAGCCTACCTCGGCCTACTGAACACCTTCTCTCCTCCCCCTTCCTATATACTGTCAAGTCACCTGACTTCTGGTGTGCCCAACCCACTCCTCTGAATCCACCACCCCTCAATCTCATAGAGTATCTAATCTCAGGGCTGGATGTTACCTCCTCTTACACGTGGGTATGTGGGCTGTGAGGGTGTTGGTGTGCAACAAGTGTCCTACCTGCCTGGCTGCAGTTCCCTTTTGTGGCCACCTGGACGCAGCGGTGCCACACTCTCCCGGAGTTAACTAGCGCGTCCGCGCGCTGCCCGTCATGGATCCCCCTGAAAACATTTTATTTTATAACAACAATAAACATTCAGCATTCTTGGTTCTTCCCATCCTGGAGGCACGATTCATCAAACGTTACTTTAAATTAACTATATACATTGGTTCATGGGTGTATCGGCTTAGGAGGCCTGGATTCTCACTACACCACCCCCAGACACTTGCTTTCCCTAACTTAATATACATGGGGGTTAATCCAGTTCCTCCACCCTTCTAGACCTTTGCCGGGTCCAATGCTACAACGCATTTACTTTCTTTAAAACACACATTATAAGCTCTACTTTCTTATCAAAAAGTATAAAAACATTCTTCTTCTCTGAAAAAGTGCAAAAACTTTCAAAAACAGTTCAAAGTGCAAAGTTCACGATTCAAAGCAGTCAAAGTTCAAAGTCTCATGCACTACGTCTCACGTGCAGCTGCTCATAAAACCAAAGGGGAGCACACAAAGGTACTCAACTATATACAGTTCAAAGTTCGTACCAAGTCATTGTTCATGGTAGCAAATGTTCATGTAACATATAAGACATACAGGGGAATGCTAGCATTCATTCAGGTAAGGAATGGGAGCACTAAGGAAAACACTTCATTCACACTTACAAGTCTTCCTCTTCTTTTCTTCTAAATGCAGGACACGTGTTCATTCTTTCTTGCCTTGCTTCCACGGCAACACCGGTGATGGTCTTCTTCTGGGATAAACCTCCAGGTTCTGCAGGGCAGCTATCAACAAGTAGCTTTCCGGGGTCTGGGTTATGGCATCCTTCTTTGGGGCAACAGTCTTAAGTATTGTAACAGGGTCAATGTTCACAGCCACATCCGTGTAGCTTATGACTTCAGGGTCATCACTGGATTCAGGGTACTCTAATGCAGGCATGTCATCTCCTTCCGCAGAGTCTAGACATAGTCTCTTCACCTTAACGCCGTATGGGCCACGCTCACCTTCCACAATGTGGTACGACACCCATTCTCCTATCTCGACTTGTCTGTCTGGGTGATCTGACGGCAGTTGCTCTTCTACTTCTCGCTTGTTTATAAAGATATCACATCTTGTACCGGGCTCACGGGCGAATGCAAATCCTCTCGCTTCTATCACTTTCACAATCTTGCCCTCGTGCTGTGGGGATCGCTGAACTTCTCGGTCTCTGCAGGCTACATTCTTGGCCTCTTTTGCACGAGTGACCATGATTTGCTTCTGCACCTGCCGCTCTACTTCCTCTTTCTCCCACTTTCTCACGCACCTGCGGATATACTCCTCCCGTGTAATTAACTCTGCGGGGCCTACTTCGCCACCAGGATTCCCGAGGAAGCCCATGATATCATCACAGTCGCTGTCCCACTCCCACCAGCAGCGGAGCTGCTCTCCTCTCACCTCTGTCGTCTTAGGCGCTGGTATCAGGGGCTGCGGCAACGCCAGGTGTCCCTCCGGTAGTGCTCCTAGTGGGTCTGCGTCTCTCTTGGTAGCTCGCAGTGCAGTACGTGGTACGGTCAGATCTACCAACGTTGCGGTACGGCATGAGGCTTCACATCCAGTGCGGTCACGTGTCGCTCCAACCCAGCCGGGTTGTATGGACAGAGTCTCATAGGTTCGGCAATGCTCAACATCAATCTGTATCCGGGTCCGATGCTCCTCCTGGGCCCGTGTCATCTGCTGGGGTAGCAGCCGCAGCACACCCCGCCGGGTGTCTTGGACATAGGGACGCTCTCCGCCTTCTGCCATCTCTCCACGGTCACACAGGGTCTCTTCTTGGCCGGGTTCCTCCACCGGGTCACTCCGTCGGCCCTCCGGGATCACTTGTGTTCTTCCGGGTGCAGCGTTCTTCTCGGCGTCCTCCGCTTCCGTCCTCGTGTACTGGAATGGCGACTGCTTCTCTTCCGGTTCTTCGTTCCGCCCCCTCCTGATGACGATTTCCTTCTTCGTTCCTGCCGGCTTGTCAGGAGGAAGGTCTAGGGGCGGAGGCTCTTCCTTCAGAGTGCGGCTGGCTCTCCCGGAGTTAAGGGGAGCCAGGGCGGGTCCTTCTTTTCGCGCCTTGGGCCAGGCCACCCCACGATGGGAGTTTCGGGAACGCCTCCTCTGCACATGGCGTTAGTCTTCCCTGGCCGCCATTAAGGTCAGATTTTGGCGGGAAAAGTCCAGAACACGTACTTTAGGCGCACGGGGTCCAATTCTTTTGTTCGTGACGCCAGGTTGTCGAGCCCACTGGGACGAGCGTACTCGGTACCGGACCGGGTCTTTACTGGGGAAGTCACGGGTGGTCCTGGTCCGGACCGTGTCCCGGGCCGTAGCAAATAAAGGGGAATATTTACAGGGGATGTCACTCGTGACGCCACCCACTTGATGCGGCCAGTGATGGGGGCCGCCGCTGCTGCAGAACCTCCGGGGACGATGTAATGGCAGCGGAGATGGTGTAGTTCCAGTGGGTAGAACTGTGTTCCCCGGGGCAGTAAGGGTTAAGTCTATTGTGGAGTGTGTCGCACTCTTACTTTGCAGACGCTGCAGGGATCTCTCCTCATGGTTGGTGCTGACAGGCTGTAGCTGTGGCTCTGCAGGTGGAGGCTTGCTGTATTCCTGTATGGAGGGAACAGCTTTCATGCAGAGACGCAAGGGAAACAGTTCCAGGGTTTTCCAAAGCTTTACTCTCAGTTCTTTCAGTTATTTAACAGCACAGTTACAGTTCTTACACAGTTCACGTTCACGGGCCCATTCTCCCTCTCCGGGTTCCCTTTGCTCCCTGCAGCCAGGCCTCTCTCTCTGTGACCCCTCACACAATCTGCAATGTCCTTCCTGGGCTGTTACGTTCTCCTTACTTCGTGTTGTGCGACACTGGACAGTATGGTGGTGACTCGGGCTTCTGTGAGTCCTATTTTGTCACTGAGCTGCCTGTCCTTTGGCTAGGTATCCAAAGTATACGGTAAACACATTGCCGCAGGGATGAGCAAAGTGTTATAACTGTTGAAAAAGCATAAATATTAATAATAATTGTGCCCATCATGTCTCTAGGGGGTGCCCACACCCTTAGAGACATGCTACCCTCTCAGGTGGGCATGTAATGTGCTAATTGCTCATATACAGTAAGCTGACTCCTGTCGGCTCTGTATAGTTTTCTAAATGAAGCCGCGGCTCCACTGACAGCGGTGCGTATACTATACGTAATGTACGTATAGTATGTGCGCTATCTGATGTCCTGTAGGCATTTACAGTAGATCTATGGAGCTTCGCTACCGCATTGCAGATGCTAGAACCTCTCCGAAAACTGCAGCCTGCATGATTTTTCACGCAGGCTGCAGAGCCGGATGCGGTAACCCAGTTGTTATAATGGGCTCCTATGAGGAGCGTTACCTGCTCCGGTTTTGAGCTTATATATACACTGAGAAAGTGCACTAAAAGTGAATAAAAGTTGTTAAAAAATAAAAAAATATCATACTCACCTCTCCGACCGGCAAAGAAGACATCTGATCAACGACAAGGACCTGTGAGTCTGACAGCCAATCAGATGACCAGACATCACAAACCATGTGATCGCTACCAGCCAGCTGATTGGCCAGATTGCCAGGTCATTGATGCACGTTCAAGACCTGGCAATCTGGCCAATCATGTGGCTGGTAATGATCAGGTGGTTTGTGACGTCTGGCCATCTGATTGGCCAGATTGCTACCAGCCATCTGATTGGCTGTCAGACTCACAGGTCCTTATCGTTGATCGGATGTCTTCTTTGCCGGTCCCAGTGCAGGCGTCGGATAGGTGTGTATGATATTTTTTTTATTTTTTAACAACTTTTATTCACTTTTAGTGCATTATCTCAGTGTATATATAGATACACTGCGAAAGTACTCGCTCGCCCATTCACTGCCATTGGACTCGCTATACTCACAATGAGTACCGAGTACCGGGACCTACTTGTTGCGAGTATAGCGAGTCCGATTATTGCAGTTGTGGAGCCCACTGGGACGGGGTACTCGGTGCCGGACCGGGGTACTGCTGGGGGATGTCACGGCGGTCCTGGTCCGGACCGTGTCCCAGGTTCACACAAGTAAATGGGGTGTATTTACAAGGGATTAGGTTTGTCGTGACGCCACCCACGGGTTGTGGTCAGGGTGACCACCGCTGCTGTAGAACCTCCGGGGATGATGTTTGGCAGCTGTAGATGGAATGGCTCCCGCAGGTAGAGCCTGGTTCCCCAGGGCAGTGGTAATTAAAGTCTGTGATGGTGGTTATAGATGTTGCAGGAAAGTAGGGGTAGTAGTAGAGATGATGAGAGTGGAGGCAATGGCAGTTTATGAGGGCAAGTGGGGCTTCAGCACAAGGATCACACACACTCACGTTTGTTGTCGTTTTCCAAGTCTTTACTGTACAGATGGTAAATCAGAGTATTGTCCACGGAGTCTGTACTGGGGTCGGGTTGCTCCCACCCTGACCAGGTCCTTGGCTTCCTACTTCTGCACTCTGTGTGTGGCCCTGCTGCTGCTTTTAGCTGAACTGCTGACCCTGTCTCCCCGGGTACCAATCTGCTAGGCAACTTGAGTCCTCTTTGTCACTGACCCCTCCGTGTTGCTTTACTATGGAACAGTGAAGATGGTGGACCTTCACTATCCCGGTATTCACTGTCCAGTCTGTCTCAGGCACAGCCTCGGATCTGGTATCCGTCCTAAGCGCCTCTCCAGGATGAATTTAGGGTAATTCCTTGTCCCGGATGTGTTCCCCTGTTTCTCTGACTCATTCCCTCAGAGCTCTCAGGACCTCCACTCCAACTCCACTCTCCTCCAATTCCAGACTCCAACTGACTAACTGTCACTCCTGCTCTGAGGTAAACAACATTAGCTCCTCCCACTCTTGCAGGTGCCACCTAAGCTCCTCCCACTTTCTAGTGTAGTGTTGTGTGGGGAGTAAACCCGTGTTGATCTTTCTGTGGCACATTAACCCTTGGGGTGCCACACAGTACTCGCTCATCCCTAGTGGTACCGATTTGATGTGAGCACAAGACCAAACTTACCCATGATTGCATAGCTGAGCCAACATCATACATACATGTGTGTGTGTTCCTGACATAATTTTTTCTAATGTTTCAGATGGCTGAGAACCAGGAGTTTGTCCGGGCCTTCATAGCCATGTACCAGGAGCAAGAGTGCTTGTGGCGGACCACCTCAGCTGACTATAAGAACCAGATGGTGAAGGAAGTGGCATATGAGCAGCTCATCACCTCTCCCAGCAGCACCACCCTGGGGAGAGGGTGAATAAGAGTTTTGTGTTGCGTAAAATCAGGAACCTGCGCACAATGTTTAAGATGGAGCTTAATGAGGTACAAAAATCCATGCGGTCCGGGAATGGAACGGGGGAGGTCTATGTGCCACGATTGTGGTATTATGACCTCCTCCGTTTCCCCCTGGACCAACATCTCCCTCAAACAACACTGTGCAGCAGGGACCTAGGCCAAAACTCCTCCGCCACTCCCCAAGACACGGCTCCGCCACAAGAGGTACTTGATAATTTGGTTGTGTCATCACAGCCTTCATTGGTGGTTGTATACACTTGTGGTGTGTAGAAGATGACAAATATATCAGTGTCTGCTGTTTGACACAGTGCACAGTATGTTTAGGTGTTATTTCACACAATGTTGTTATATATAGTCTTTTGAAGTTGTGTTAACACATACAGTCATATGAAAAAGTTTGGGCACCCCTCTTAATCTTACTCTTTTTTTTTTTGTTTAAAATTGGGTTTTTGCAACAGCTATCTCAGTGTGATATATGTAATAACTGATGGACACAGTAATATTTCAGGATTGAAATGAGGTTTATTGCACTAACCAAAAATGATTAAAGCATTAGATGAAAGGTGGTAATTTGTGCACTGCCGTCTGTCCGTTGGTTCCAAGAAATCCAAGGAATCACAGGATGTTAAAAGCAATACCTTTAATGTCTAATTCTTATGCGTTTCGTGGTACTTCAGACCACTTCATCAGAGAACCACAAAGGTAAGGGTAAACCTTTGTGGATCTCCTTGGGCCTTTCCTTTGTGGATCTCCTATCACCTTTGGGCGATATTGCAGGCAATGTTGCGACGTGTAACGGTGCCTTAAGGGCAACTTTTCTAGGAATTTCACTGGCAATTTGCTGGTTGCAGTGAAATCATGGACACATTGTTCTATCTTGTTGCTGTGTACAAATGGAACAATGTCTCCATGATTTCACTGCAACCAGTAAGTTGCCAGTGAAATTCCTAGAAAAGTTGCCGCGTGTGAAGGTCCCCTAAGAGAATAGTGGGGTTTATTTTGTTTGTTCCCATGTATTAGAAAAACAGACGACACCAGGATCAAACTGTGATAAAATTCTTTAAAAAAATGTTGCACTTCATTATTATGCCTTTGTAGCATGTACTGGTAAAACTACATTGCAGGACGTCAACTTCTTGCTAAACTTTTTAAAATATTTTGAATTGTCCATCTTGAAGTCACTGCAGTATTACCGTATATGATTAATCCCTTCACCCCCAGGCGATTTTTCATTTTCCCGTTTTTCTTTTTCCCTCCCCTTCTTGCAACAGCCATACCTTTTTTATTTTTCCATCAATATAGACATATGAGTACTTATTTTGTGCGGGATAAGTTGTACTTTTGAATGAAATTATTTATTTTACCATATAGTGAACTGGAAAATGGGGAAAAAATCCAAGTGTAGTAAAATTGCAAAATAAAAGTGCAATTCTTTTGGGTGGGGGGTTTATTCAAGTTTATTTGTTCACTATATGGTAAAGCTGACCTGTTATTATGATGCCTTAGGTTGGTACAAGTTCAAAGATACCAAACATGTATACTTTTACTGTTATCTAAGTGGTGAAAAAAAAATTCTGAAGTTTTTAAAGAAAAATAAGTGCACTTTTGTGCCATTTTCTGAGACCCGTAGGATTCTAATTTTTCAGGATCTGGGGCTGTGTGACAGCTCATTTTTTTGCAGCTCGAGCTGATGTTTCTAGTGATACCTTTTGTGGGTGGATGTGCTGTTTTGATTGCCTATTCTTGCATTTTATTGCAATGTTGCAGCGACCAAAAAAATATAATTTTTAACTCTGAACTTTTTGTCCCGTTACTTAGTTTACCAATCTGATTGATTGATTTTACATTTTGATAGATCGGGCATTTCTGAGTGTGGCAATGTCAAATATGTTTTTTTTATATATATAGTTTTATTTCCAATGGTGCAAAAGGGTGATTTGAACTTTTGTTTTTTTTCTCATATTTTGAAAACCTTTTTTTAATTTTTCTTTTATTTCACACTGCCCCCTAGGGGGTCTCAGCACTACACATTCCGGATGCTTCTCCTGTTCACATACGTGGAGCTGCACGTCTCTGAACAGGAGAAATGATCACTTTCTGTGGATGGAAGAATGGAGCCCCGGTGCCCACCTTTCCAGTCTCCGGATGGAGACCACATGTAAGTTATAAATCATTTTTCTTAAACTTTATAGGGCACATTTAGCTCAGACAGGGATGGTTAGAGATTAGATACCAAGGTGCAGGGACAGGTAGTGATAGGTTAAGTGGGTAGAACGAGCTGACAGGTTCCCTTTAACAATATCCTCCATTGACTGCATTGTATATTACTACATAGTCTGGTGTCACCTGCAAAAATAGAAACAACTATTCAGTTAATACATATTTTATATTATACAAATCCCATTCATTTTTTATTATTATTAATGTTTCCAATTATTGATGTGAAGGGACATTGAAAGAGTGACTGACATTTCTGACACTCTGTTTCTAATACAATAGGTCTGGGAATGCAACGTCATCGATATATATTCTCATTCCTTATTCCCCGCCCATTAAAAAGTTATCAAAGGCAAAATATTGTCACAAATTGAATACACCATTATACGAAGTCAATAGATATTTATTTAAAGGCTCTACATGGGCTTATGCCAACTAAGCGGGTAAACGGTCAATGATATGAACAATCAGTCCTCAAATAGTTTGCATTTTGGTCGGCATTACATCCCTTTTTACATGGGAAGATGTGCTGCCAACAATAATGATTTTTACGTCTGCATAAAAGATGCAATCAGTCGATGAATGACAGTTTGTTAGTTTCTAAGCTGACGGCTGCCATGCTTAGATGCGCCAATGTTCAGAAACACTCCATGTAAAAGCACCATTCATTTTCTGCTCTTTCTCTTAAATGTACTTTCTCTTGTTTCTTCATCGTGGCTTCATTAATTCTTGATAACATCTATTGATTGTGCATTATCACATTCTGTCTTTTTTGATTAGCTGCTCCATAATGTTTAAAAAAAAAAAATTGCACTGAAACATTCAAAGCACCTAGCAAGATTAGCAATGGCTGTAATGTGGTGGTGGGGGAAGAATGAGATCAGTGTGAGGAAAGTGTGAATTTAACATACAGTTGTGGCCAAAAGTATTGACACCCCTGCAATTCTGTCAGATAACACTTAGTTTCTTCCTGAAAATGATTGCAATCACAAATTCTTTGGTATTATTATCTTCATTTAATTTGTCTTCAATAAAAAAACACAAAAAGAATTGTCCTAAAGCCAAATTGGATATAATTCCACACCAAACATAAAAAAGAGGGTGGACAAAAGTATTGACAATGTTAGAAAAATCATGTGATGCTTCTCTAATTTGTGTAATTAACAGCAACTGTAACTTACCTGTGGCA
The DNA here is from genome assembly GCA_033576535.1 of Allobates femoralis. NCBI lineage: Eukaryota > Metazoa > Chordata > Amphibia > Anura > Aromobatidae > Allobates > Allobates femoralis. The sequence continues at coordinate 288,072,091 of JARQOC010000006.1, forward strand.
CCTAACAGGTGTTGGCAATAACTAAATCACACTTGCAGCCAGTTGACATGGATTAAAGTTGACTCAACCACTGTCCTGTGTCCTTGTGTGTACCACATTGAGCATGGAGAAAAGAAAGAAGCCCAAAGAACTGTCTGAGGACTTGAGAAACCAAATTGTGAGGAAGCAAGAGCAATCTCAAGGCTACAAGTCCATCTCCAAAGACCTGAATGTTCCTGTGTCTACCGTGGGCAGTGTCATCAAGACGTTTAAAGCCTATGGCACTGTGGCTAACCTCCCTAGATGTGGACGGAAAAGAAAAATTGGCGAGAGGTTTCAACGCAAGATTGTGCAGATGGTGGATAAAGAACCTCGACTAACATCCAAACAAGTTCAAGCTGCCCTACAGTCCAAGAGTACAACAGTGTCATCCCGTACTATCCGTCGGCGTCTGAATGAAAAGGGACTGTATGGTAAGATATTCAGGAAGACCCCACTTTTTACCCCGAGACATAAAAAAGCCAGGCTGCAGTTTACTAAAACTTACCTGAGAAAGCCTAAAACATTTTGGAAGAAAGTTCTCTGGTCAGATGAGACAAAAGTAGAGCTTTTTGGGCAAAGGCATCAACATAGAGTTTACAGGAGAAAAAAAGAGGCATTCAAAGAAAAGAACACGGTCCCTACAGTCAAACATGGTGGAGGTTCCCTGATGTTTAGGGGTTGCTTTGCTGCCTCTGGCACTGAACTGCTTGACTGTGTGCATGGTATTATGACATCTGAAGACTACAAACAAATTTTGCAGCATAATGTAGGGCCCAGTGTGAGAAAGCTGGGTCTCCCTCAGAGGTTATGGGTCTTCCAGCAGGACAATGACCCAAAACACACTTCAAAAAGCACAAGAAAATGGTTTGAGAGAAAGCACTGGAGACTTCTAAGGTGGCCAGCAATGAGTCCAGACCTGAATCCCATAGAACACCTGTGGAGAGATCTAAAAATGGCAGTTTGGAGAAGGCACCCTTCAAATATCAGGGACCTGGAGCAGTTTGCCAAAGAAGAATGGTCTAAAATTCCAGCAGAGCATTGTAAGAAACTCATTGATGGTTACCGGAAGCAGTTGATCGCAGTTATTTTGGCTAAAGGTTGTGCAACCAAGTAAAAGGCTGAGGGTGCCAATACTTTTGTCTGGCCCATTTTTGGAGTTTTGTGTGAAATGATCAATGTTTTGCTTTTTGCTTCATTCTCTTTTGTGTTTTTTCATTGAAGACAAATTAAATGAAGATAATAATACCAAAGAATTTGTGATTGCAATCATTTTCAGGAACAAACTGATTATATGACAGAATTGCAGGGGTGTCAATACTTTTGTCTGGCCCATTTTTGGAGTTTTGTGTGAAATGATCAATGTTTTGCTTTTTGCTTCATTCTCTTTTGTGTTTTTTCATTGAAGACAAATTAAATGAAGATAATAATACCAAAGAATTTGTGATTGCAATCATTTTCAGGAATAAACTGAGTATTATCTGACAGAATTGCAGGGGTGTCAATACTTTTGGCCACAACTGTAGGTTATATAAGGGCAGAGGAAAACATAAAGGGAACCTGTCAGCAGGTTTTTGCTACCCCATCTGAGAGAAGTATAGTGTAGTTTCAGAGACCCTAATTCCAGCAATGGAATAATTTACTAAGCTGCCTGCTGTCCTTTTAATAAATTCACTGAATTTTCTGCTGCAGATCTATCAGTTCTCTGAATGCTGAACTTCGTATAACCTCATCAACATTGACATCTTTCTGCCCACTTACACTGTATACAGAAAGCTTCCAAACAGTGATGGGGATAGGGTTATACAGAGCTCATGAATCTGCTTGACTACCAAGCAGCAGTTTAACTTGTCCTTCAATGATAATCTCCTGCTGATAAAACAATTATTTTATCAAACAACACTTAAGGTATCGTCACATGTAGCGACGCACCAGCGATCCCGACAATGATAATGATCCTGTAGGGATCGCTATTGCGTCACTTTGGATCACTGGTGAGATGTCAAACAGTCAGATCTCACCAGCGACACAGCAATGATCCGGAATGATATGGAGGTCATTGGGACTCTGTCACTCTCGGGCGTAGTATTGAGATCGCTGGTCGTTGTCCCTGTCAAACACAGCGATGCAGCATTCCCAGCAAGAGCACAAGAACCAAAAAATGATCCAGAACACTTTGTAACAACCAGCGATCTCACAGAAGGGGTCCGATCGCCGTTAACTGTCAAACATAACGAGATCGCTGTTGCGTCACCAAATCTGTAACAGCGATCTCGTTTAGTGTGACGGGGGCTTAAGCAATCCAGTAAGTGTCACTTCACTGTAATCAGTGATTATATCTCTACATTATGCTGCTCTCACATGAGATGCAAAAACCTGGTGACTAATTCCCTTTAAAGGGAATCTGTGACCACGTTTGATCTATCAAACTATTAATATAGGCATACAGGTTATAGAATGCTGAAAAAAGTCCTCCCTGTATGCCTCATATCAGATGCCTTGTTGTGGAGAAAATCATCTATTATCACTTATAAGTAAATTACCTCTTCCAGGTTAAGGGGCAAACACTGATCTGCATTATAATCTGCCTCCGGGGCTGAATAGAAATAGAAGTTGGCATCACAAGTATAGTGACCTGATCCAATTTATGTCCATCCCTTTAAGTACCCCTGGACCGTGCGTACCTTCTGTATACTGCAGCTCACTCCTTAGCTATCCCACTACTGTTATTAGTGAGTTTCAGATTCATTTAAATCATATATCATGTTTCTCAGGTAAATCCATTTATACCCAATGTACTTTTCATACATTTTTTACAGGTACGTTCCCATTTGTTGTTTTGCAGAACCATCTGCTCGTCAAATGTACGATTTATATTATTTTACAATGTGAATTCTGACATTAGAATTGAGTGTTCAATAGGAGGAGCTATTCTAGCCTCCACCTAGTCTAGACAAGAGTTGGAAAGTCCCCAGGCTAGAAGAGGATGCCAGACAGAGCAGACCTCATGTGAGGGGTCGCCTTACCACTTCCGGGTCTCATGCCTGGAAGTTCACCTTTCCCTTTATCTCGCGATTTACAGCCAGGCCTAATGCCTTGGATCTTTCTGACTTCTACAGCCAAGGTGACTGAAGACTTTTAACCCTGGGTCCTCACTGGACGGATTAACCCGTGTTTCTCCAGTACTAGGTCGTACTAAAAGTTCAGAAGAACCTATTGCATGTTGCATGTTGAGGAATTTGAGGGTCTCCCGCCTCGCCGCAATTGTTCATTATTTACCTCATATATTTTTCTCTACACGTGCCATGACCAGCTCTTAAAGTAATACAGGATTCCAAGTGTGTAAATTACTCTTAGGTTGGCTTCACATCTGCGTACATATCCGCAGCGCACGCTGCGGACAACAATATTCATATGCGCATGCGCACTGCGCACCTATCTTTATCATTGTATACGCATCGTACGCAAGACACTGCTTTTGCTCGCGCACGGCTGCGTATCTGTCCGCATGCGTACGCTGTAGGAAAATTAGGTGCGCCTGGAAACGCAACATGTTACATTTTTTGCCGCGCATAAAATTTCCCGGCGTCCACAAGCGCACACTTGCGCACGCTTGCTGATACAAAATGCATCAAGCCCTATGAGAGCGCAAGCGTGCGCGAGGATTTGCGTATGGTGCGTACGATGCGCATGCGTACGGGCCTTTGCACAAGCCCATGGGCGTGCCAGTAGGTGGGATAAGTGAAATAGTAACCAATTTATTAAACGCATGCGCATGAAAAACGCATGCGCATGATCAAAAACACATACGAGCGCAGATATACGCAGCGTACATTGAACGCATGCGTATGCGCATGCGGATGAAAAATCCTGCGCATGCTTGCTTATACATGCGTTTTGACCTGCGCATGCGCATGCGCAGCATACACGGCGGACAAAAACGCAAATGTGAAGGTAGCCTTACTATATTTCTACTCTTCTGCTTTTAAGCCAATAAAAGACTTTGAACTCTCTTATAATTACCTACAAATACTGCTTTTAAATAATACAGGCTCTTAAAGCTCCTGAACCTCAATTCTATGTTAGAATCTAACCCTGAACTGTATTTGCTACGGACTACCCACATGAACTGTAAAGAATTTACTCCATGTTATATTTCCCTGTTCTGCTTAAGTAAGGCAGCTGTTATCCCAGAGACCTGTGGATGCTGCGTGGGGGTGGGTAGCAGTGAACGTAAAGCTCCCCCATTACGAGGGCTTTACACGAGTGTGATGTCTATGACCTACAAAATTAAGACATAACATAACGCTGAGTGACGTGGAAATATATGGCAACAGCACCCTTTTATTGATAACAACAAAATGATCACCATCAAATTATTTCCTTGAGGAGAACCTGGATGGCCTACCAAACATGGAACAGCAGAGAAAAAATACTCCCCAGTTGCACCGCTGCGATTTGGGGTAACAGATGCTGCCCTCTCCAAAAATGTCCTGTTCCCCAGGAACCATTACAGCGGAAACTGACCATAACTCGGTAACCAATGGGTAAACATACCTATGATGTTCCATCCAAACACATAGAAAAAGTAGAGACTGAGCACTAATCGCTGTACTCATATGACTGTCAGTCTGCACTTAACTCCTGCAGCAGAAGGCTGTATGCACTAGACCGGGGTGCAAGCTCTAAGACCCAGACTGCAGCAAATGATCCACAATACATAAGAGAAGAAAATGTTGCCACTCACTGGTCAGTGCAGAATTCTATAATGGTGCAAGTTATGGACTACGGACTGCAGCAAAACGGCACCATCGTCCGTGAATCCATCACCCCCCTTCCTGCATTTCATGTACCCGTAACTTGCACCATTAAAGAATTCTGTACTGACTGGTGAGTGGCAGCTTTTTTTCTTCTCTTCTGTATTATGTACCTATGATGTTACCTTACCCCATTAACCAAGGCCATCTGTGATCTCCTCACCTCCTGCTGCTATGGCATAAAGACACTTATAACCAGAAAAAAACCCTTACTTTCAACCGCCAAAATTTCTGTTAGTCTACCGTCGCAATAACAGAAACAGGATAAAAAAATTGTATTTGGGTGTGATGTGAACAGGTCCTGACTCCGTGGTGCAGATAATTGTCCTGGCTTGTCCTCTTCTTTTAAAGTTAAAGGGATCCTGTCACCCCCAAAACACCTCCTAAGCTCTTAAAACCTGTCCCTAGTGCATATTAACACTTTCCCTACACTCCTTTTTGCTCCTAAATGCACCTAATCAAAGTGAAGAAAAACGTTTTATAAGTACCTGATTATTGATGCTAATGAGTGACTATCTATTCATAGTCACTCATCCAGGCAGCCCCTCTTCATGATATCACGTCTATTCAGGCGTGATCTTCCTAATAGATTCAAAATCGCGCCTCTCTGCGCGCCTCCCCACTCTCCCATTACGCACGGGCTTCAGTGGGGGCATTATGACGCGATTCGCGTCATTTCCTGGCACCAGGTGACGTATACACCCGCGCCGCTCGCTTTGAGCTTCAAGTGCCTCACTGCGCATGCGTGCGGGAGCCGGAACAGAGCGGCCTGTGTCTCCGGATCGCAGGCACAGAAGAGGATTCCATTCCTCAGAACAACAGTACGGCGGTCCCATTACAAACCCCTAACTTAGGGGTTTGTAATGGGACCGCCATACTGTTGTTATGAGGAATGGAATCCTCTTCTGTGCCTGCGATCCGGAGACACAGGCCGCTCTGTTCCGGCTCCCGCACGCATGCGCAGTGCGCTCCCGCACGCATGCGCAGTGGGGCACTTGAAGCTCAAAGCAAGCGGCGCGGGTGTACTACGTCACCCGGCGCTAGGAAATGACGCGAATCGCGTCATAATTCCCCCTCTGAAGCCCGTGCGTAATGGGAGAGTGGGGAGGCGCGCAGAGAGGCGCGATTTTGAATCTATTAGGAAGATCACGCCTGAATAGGCGTGATATCATGAAGAGGGGCTGCCTGGATGAGTGACTATGAATAGATAGTCACTCATTAGCATCAATAATCAGGTACTTATAAAACGTTTTTCTTCACTTTGATTAGGTGCATTTAGGAGCAAAAAGGAGTGTAGGGAAAGTGTTAATATGCACTAGGGACAGGTTTTAAGAGCTTAGGAGGTGTTTTGGGGGTGACAGGATCCCTTTAAATCAAACTTCTTTACCATACCCCTTTCCAAAATTTCCCAACCAATCATGACCTTAATTCACAAGCCATGTGACTTAACTGACTCCCCTCCCTCTTCTTATTTCCTGCTCTGTGTATGTTCGAAATTATCCCATCCATGGCATACCCTTACAAACCTCAGTGATGTATGGGCCTATCTGCAGAGCTGCAAAAAAATGTGTTTGCAATAAGACAAATGTAATTTCTTCTATTTTGTGTCAGTGATTTGTCTCACACTGGTAACACCTACATTTATTTAAAACAAGCTCTGGAGCTCTTCCAGGCAGCATTTGCCCCATAGCCTGGAACAGCTCATTTATATAAAGTGATTAAAGATGATTTCTCCACAACAAAGCATCTGATATCAGGCATATAGGTATGATTATTTTCAGCTGTCTATAACCTTTATGTTTATAATAATAGTTTAGATAGATCAAATATGGTAACAGATTCCCTTTAAGCAGAACAGACATCTATGATAAAAAGTCCACAAACCAGCTCTATAGATGGTACCCTGCACAGCTCTTACTTAAAGGGGTTTTCTCACAAAGTTAATTCTACAGTTTATCGTAATTATTAATTTCCAATCAATACATCTTGAAATAATAATAAGTTCCACAATTGGATGTATTTAAATAAAATGTTCCTGTGATGATATAATCTTATATATTTGTCTCTGCTGTGTACTGTGTAATGGCCGTCTCTGACTGTACAGGGACATGGTCTAATTATAGAGATCCTGAGCTGGGAAGGAAGTGACTAGCCCAGGGTTGTATGGGAACTCTTGTATCTGGGCCCTGTTGGGAGGTCACTGGCCCTGGTGGTCAACTGGTAAAGGAGTTAGGGAATGGTAGTAAAGAGAATAAAAGTTTGTCGTGACGCCACCTGCAGATTCTGGTGATGGGCACCAGTGCCACTTAAGACCTCCGGGGGAGATGGTACTGCAGCTTGGATGGAGCAGCTCCCTGCAGGTGTAGCTGAGTCCCCGGGGCAGAGATGCACCTGTAATGGTGGTGCAGAATGTGGAGATGATCTGTGGAGCAGTGCAGCAGAAGAACTGACACACAGAGGCTTTGTCACTCTGTGCGGGTGTATACTTGTAAAAGTGCATGGATAAGGTTCACAATTACACAGTCTTTAGCCCGGTGACCAGAAAAATGCCCACAGGAAAAATGCCCACAGGAAAATTGCCCACATGAAAAATGCCCACAGGAAAATTGCCCACAGGAAAAATGCCCACATGGAAAAATGCCCACATGGAAAAATGCCCACATGGAAAATTGCCCACATGGAAAATTGCCCACACGGAAAATTGCCCACATGGAAAATTGCCCACATGGAAAATTGCCCACATGGAAAATTGCCCACACAGAAAATTGCCCACACAGAAATTTGCCCACACAGAAATTTGCCTACATGGAAAATTGCCCACAGGAAAATTGCCCACACAGAAAATTGCTAATTGCAGTATCACAAAGTTTCAGATCTCTGATATTTGAGGTGCAAAGGTGAGGATGTTCACCTGATATGTGAAAAATGCCCACAGACATGAATGCCAACAGGAAAACAGGACTGGAGAATAATATAGAATTTTATAGGTTATATGCTCTGCAAGACGAGGAATGGTATAGAGGTGTAAGTGAGATGCTTTGCAGGACTGTGGATGGTATAGAGGTGTAGGTGAGATGCTCTGCAAGATGGGGATGGTATAGCGGTGTAGGTGAGATGCTCTGCAAGACAGGGGATGGTATAGAGGTGTAGGTGAGATGCTCTGCAAGATAGGGATGGTATAGATGTGTAGGTGAGATGCTCTGCAAGATGGGGATGGTATAGATGTGTAGGTGAGATGCTCTGCAAGATGGGGATGGTATAGAGGTATAGGTGAGATGCTCTGCAGAACTGTGGGATAGTATAGAGGTGTAGATGAGATGCTCTGCAAGATGGGGGTGGTATAGAGGTGTAGGTGAGATGCTCTGCAGAACTGGGGGATAGTATAGAGAAGTAGGTGAGATGCTCTGCAGAAAAGGGAACAGTATAGGTGTAGGTGACATGCTCTGCAGGGTAGGATAATAAAGAATTATAGGTGAGATGCTCTGCAGGGCAGGGGGATAGTATAGAGGTGTAGGAGAGATGCTCTGCAGAACAGGGAACAGTATAGGTGTAGGTGAGATGCTCTTCAGGGCAGGGGGATAGTATAGAGGTATAGGTCACATGGATGTCACACTGATGGTAGCTGATAAAAAAATGCATAATTGCATCACACTCGTACCACAGTCGCATGACCATACGGAAAGCATTCACGCGACTGTCAATCATCAAAATCCCTCTGATAATGCATACCTTAAGGCGGCGTTACACACAGCGATATTGCTAACGATATCTCTGCAATGTCACAGATTTTGTGACGTTGCAGCGACCTCACTAGCGAAGTCGCTGCGAGTGACATGCCGCAGCAATCAACGATGAGCTCACTGATTGCTAGTTGCTGCGGATTGGCCGGGACCATTTTCCCATCGTTGGTCTCTCACTGTCCAGCATCCATCGGCATGTGTGACAGGGGCAACGACCAGCGATCCCCATTCTGCGCCCGAGACGTTGAGCGATCCCAGTGAGCGTCAGGGGACGCAGCATCGGTATGTGGATCACCCAGTGTGACTGCAGACCAGTGATCACATAGCAATGCTCCAGCGATCCCGGTCAGGTGGGATTGCTGGTGGGATCGTTGAAACATCACTATGTGTAACGGGGCCTTTAGTGTGCCTGTACCCTATAGGTGAGATGTTCTGCAGGCAGAAGAATGGTATAGAATTATAGGTGAGATGCTGTGCAGCAAAGAAGAATGTCAGCGGAAATTGCCCACTAGGATGATAATGTATTAGACCTGCAGTCCCATGTAACTCCACAGATAATCCAGTGATACTCCTGTGAGTACAGATAGCAGTGATGGCTTCTCTGAATCTGCTACTGGTTCGGTTCTGCTGTTTTGGGCTGGTGGGAGGGAGGAATAAGGCAGAATCACTGAGAGATGATAGCAGACTGGATCTATCTATTGCAGATAATGACCGACTGCTACAAACCACAGATCTTCAGTATTTCTGCACTAGGTCAACTGTAATTCACAAGATGATCACAGATCATGGGAATCCTCATCTGCACCTCAAATATCAGAGATCTGAAACTGTGATGCTGCAAATGGCAGCTTTCTGTGTGGGCAATTTTCCATGTGGGCAATTTTCCGTGTGGACAATTTTCCGTGTGGGCAATTTTCCGTGTGGGCAATTTTCCATGTGGGCAATTTTCCGTGTGGGCAATTTTCCATGTGGGCAATTTTCCGTGTGGGCATTTTTCCATGTGGGCAATTTTCCGTGTGGGCAATTTTCCATGTGGGCAATTTTCCATGTGGGCAATTTTCCGTGTGGGCATTTTTCCATGTGGGCAATTTTCCGTGTGGGCAATTTTCTTGTGGGCATTTTTCCTGTGGGCAATTTTCCTGTGGGCAATTTTCCTGTGGGCATTTTTCAGGGAACCCTTTAGCCCATAGTCCCCTGCTCTAGAGTGTGTGAATGCAGAATAATAGCCTCAGGTTGACGCTACACTCCTCAATGACAGGAATACTGTCATACTGTGGCGCACTGACCAGTGGGACGCCACAGAAGCATAAGAGTATACAGACATTACAGCACAGGATCTCAGCTGATTATTTTTTGTGAGGTAAAACATTTCCCAGCCTGTTTGTACAAAATGTTTTACCTCAAAGAAAGAATAATTTACTAACCCGTGCTGTAATATCGGTATACTCCTTTTCATTCTTCCCTGCCCAAGAGATGTGGCATGATCAGACCATGTCCCTTTACGGTCAGACACGGCCATTACACAGTACATAGCAGGGACACATATATAAGATTATCTCAGCACAGGAGATGTGGTATGATCAGACCATGTCCCTGTACGGCCAGACACATCCATTACACAATGCATAGCAGGGACACAATAGATGAGATTATCTCAGCAAAGGAGATATTGTATGATTAGACCATGTCCATGTATAGCCAGACACATCCATTACACAGCACATAGCAGGGACACATATATAAGATTATATCAGCACAGGAGATGTGGTAAGATCAGTCTATGTCCCTGTACAGTCAGACACATCCAATACACAGTACATAGCAGGGACACATATATAAGATTATCTCAGCACAGGAGATGTGGTATGATTACACCATGTCCCTGTATGATCAGACACAGCCATTACACAGTACATAGCAGGGACACATATATAAGATTATATCAGCACAGGAGATGTGGTATGATCAGACCATGTCCCTGTACGGTCAGGCACGGCCATTACACAATACATAGCAGGAACACATATATAAGATTATATCAGCACAGGAGATGTGGTAAGATCAGTCTATGTCCCTGTACAGTCAGACACATCCAATACACAGTACATAGCAGGGACACATATATAAGATTATATCAGCACAGGAGATGTGGTATGATCAGACCATGTCCCTGTACGGTCAGGCACGGCCATTACACAGTATATAGCAGGGACACATATATAACATTATCTTTGCACAGGAAAAATTTTTTAACCCAATCAAATTGTGGTATTATTCCAAGATCTATTGACTAAAATGAACTTTAAAATAAACTTTGTTCATGGGAAAACTTTAAGGGTTGTATTAAATAATTCCCATGTTACCACAATAAGGAGTAAAAGAAGATAGTTACTGGGAATTTACTAATTTGTACTAAAAGAGAGTATATATTGTTCCGTACGTTTTTCAATACATACAGTCTTTCCAGGTTTATTATTTAATAACTTAGTATAGTCTAGTTAGACTTCAGTCCCCACTATTTACCCACCCCTCGCTAACTTATATTGGAATAAACATATTATGCTTTTGAGAATATTAGAAGGAAGATAGGATTATTGTAACTATAGAGTATTGTATTTTTTTATATAACCCACCCATCTTCCAATATTGTTCTCCCTTCCCATATCATCAATAAAGACTCCTAACCTACCTTCATCCTTTCCCCCAATTGTTTATTATATTGTTATGTCTTTAAAATTGATTAAAAAAAACTCTTAGAAAAGAAGATAAGTACTTCTTCCATCACTTACTTCACTCTTAAAATATCACAGAGATGGAAGCTTGGAATATAATTGATAAAAGAAAAGTCAAGTTTTACGTCAGACATCAAGCTTGGTGGTTACAGTTTTGCATGAGGTAAAATATGTGATGGTCTCAATCAGACTACTAGAGGCAATGACTTAGGTTCAAAAGAGGGGGACATTTGGGATTTACAACTGTGGGATAACACTTGCGACACTTTACATAGTGTGCTGCCAAATTATTTGCAATTTCTCCCTCATATCCTTTAATCTGCCCAAGCTCTCAATGCAGCACAGTTCACTCTTTCAGTGCTTGTTGCATACCCTCTTTTGGGCATTTTTAATGGCAGCAGTATATTTTTCATGGTTTAGTGAGAATGCTGATGAGGGAATGGCAGTAATGGGCAAGGTGACCATGGAAGACTAGTCTGACCCTAGTCTAGGAACATTGAATGGCCCTGATCCCTAAGGTATCTCTAAAGGTGAGAAGGTTCGGGCCTCCAGCCTCTCCCTAAAACTCCTCCACCAGCCCAGCGCTATACGCCCCTCAACTCTCTTCACAGAACTGGGATACAGCAATTCCAAAGGAAAGGACTTCATCAACACAAACACACAGGTCAGCACAGCACGGCTCCAGGCATAGAGTGAAACTCTATCAGCAGCACCACCTGTTGGAAGGAGAGGTTACTTAAATGCTAGGGGGAGGGGAGTTCAGTTGAGTCACACATTAATCCCTCAACCAGCAGTTGAACCTAATAGTGAATGCAGTTCTGGAGCACAACACAGGAGGCCAGGACCTTCACAACTATCAACCATGCTCGTTCGCGAACGACACATCACTAGTCTGCTCTGCGCAGTGAAGAGAGCAGTTAAGTCCAGTGAAACAGCCCAAGCGAGGTACTGGAGAGAGCCGGTTGCTGGAGCCACGCCAGACCCAGAACCAAGGGACACTGACCAGCTGTGCAGCACCCGAGAGAGGGACGGAGGCCAGTGAAGAAGTAGGAGGTAAGAAGAAGGGAACAGATTTGGTTACCCTTTTAGCCCACCTGGACACCGGAGTCCGACACTGCTAAACATCCATTGTAGCAGGAAAAGCCTGGAAGGACCAGGAGGATGTAGTCCCCTTGAGGAGCTGATATACTAGAGACACTCAAACCTGACCAAGTACAGGACCAAAGGCCCAGAGGAGAGTAGGGATTCCCGCAGGAGGTCCTCATTGTCGGTTACAGAGTAAAACCCTGAAAGGGAGAAACAGCGGCAAGTTCAGTTATAGGCAGAGCTTACCCCAAACCACCGCACACTGAGACAGAGGAGGCCTCACAACTCTCAAAGGTGAAAATACTGAATTGCACCAAGAACCTGGTTACCCTCATGGACTGTACCTGTTACCGGACATCAGTAAAAGATACCAAAACAAAGACTATTGTGTGTGTGTGCCTGTTCACCACCGCTGCCCACAGCGTTCACCACAGAGACGCTACTACGACTCCCCTCATCCACCCTCACTGTCCTGAGGTAAAGCTCCACCTGTGGAGAGCTGTAACACCCAAGCTGCATCACATCACCTCAGCGGCCGGCCTGCAGCGCTGGTATTTAACTTACCAGGTACCACAGGTGGCGTCACGACCACATTCCATTCTCCCACCCATCATCATCATTCCCCCCACCATCCCTGCCACTGAGGGTCCAGAGCTAAACCGGGAACCGACCAGCCGTGATCCCCCATCCAGGTAGTCATCAGTCCCGGTATCCGAGTACCCCCTTACTCTGTTGACCGCCTCACTAGGAACACTGAATGGCCCTGATTCTGAAGGTATCTCTAAAGGTGAGAAGGTTCGGACCTCCAGCCTCTCCCTAAAACTCCTCCACCAGCCCTGCTCTATTCCCTCCTCACCTCCCTCCACAGAACTGGGATGCAGCAACTCCAAAGGAAAGGACTTCAGCAACACAAACACACAGGTCAGTGATGCACCCCAGGGCCGGGTACTCAGCTCTCAGGCGGTTTCGGTCTGGGATGTCACGGGTGGCTGCTCGAGGCTGTGGTCCTGGTGGGTCAATGAATAAGGGGTTAAATAAAGTATATACAAGTTTGTTTCATGACGCCACCTGCAGTATCTGGTGATGCTCACTGGCACCGCTACAGTCCTCCGGTGGTCGGTGGTATTGCGGCAATGATGGTGTAGTCCCCCGCAGGCGGGACTGGACCGCCGGGGCAGCGTTTCTGTAAAGAGACAGTTTATGGAAAGAATGCAGCAGAGGCGGTAACTCACTTCACCGGGTACTTTACTGGAACTTTTGCAAAGTCATCCCAGTTCACAGTTCAGCAAATGGTATAACGGCAAATGCTACGGGTGCTGCAAGTGGAATTTCTGTTTGTAGATGGATCCCTCCCTGTGTACCGTTCCTGTTCCTTTCTTCCCTTTTGCCTCCCAATGGCAGTGAAGTCTGCTCTCATAAGATGAATCTGACCTCCTGCTGTTCTTTATTCTCCTCTCCCTTCTACCCGTCGGGTGAACCTTCTTTTGGACTCCTTGCAGCTTCCTGCTACTCCTGACTCCCCTCTTTCTGGGATCTTTGGGAGTCAGAGGCATACTTAAAGATACCCCTGCTCTTCGGATTTTCTGTGTGCCTTAGAGAACTCACAAGTGCGGGCTCCGGTACCCAGATCCTTTCCTGGGGAAAACTCTATTTCCCTTTAGAGCGAACTCTGAGCGGCCTCTGAGTTACCACTCTCTCGCCTCCTTCTGTTTCTGGAATCTGTACTTCTGTCTTTCCTGGGCCCCTCAGCTGAGGAGACCCTCCTTGCTCCCTTCCAGGCCGGCTGCCTGGCTCCAACTCTCCTCCAAACTAACCAACTAGCCAACTCTCTAGTTCCCCCTAGAGGCCACTATATACCCTCCCGGGGTCCCTCCCACCTACTAATCTAGTGTGTGTGTGTTAGCTCTAGGGTTCCACCTACTGGCCATAGTTCCACTTGCAGTGGAGTGACTACACCGTTTTTCTGGGTGTAGTACCCCTTTTGTGGCACCTACATCGTGGGGCGCCACATCAGCACAGCACGGCTTTCAGGCATAGAGTGAAACTCTATCAGCAGCACCACCTGGTGGAAGGAGAGGCTGCTTAAAGGCTAGGGGGAGGGGAGTTCAGGTGAGTCACACATTAACCCCTCAACCAGCAGTTGAACCTAATAGTGAATGCAGTTCTGGAGCACAACACAGGAGGCCAGGACCTTCACGACTATCAACCATGCAGCTCTTAAAGACAAACATACACAGCAGTATCCAGCAAAGTCAGCGCCAACTAAGCGCGTGACAATGTTACTATAGATTTTTTTGACAACTCCTCTGGTGTGCTCACTCAATTCCAGCGTATCTCTATCTTCCCCTCTGCTTCTCTCTTTCATCATGCCCAGGCATTTTTACCTGGGGCATATCTCCCATATGCTTATTACTCACTCATGTAGTGTATCACTTACTGTAATTTGTTGCACATCTGTTGCAAATAAATCACAAGATCCTCATATACAAATGATGTTAATAAACAATAATACAACTTAGCCTCGGAGGAAGCCGTATTTCCTGGCTATTTTTGTGGGGAACTCATCTTCCACATTGTCCTTTTTGATTGATGTGGTAGCTATATACATTGCATGCTATTTCTTTTGGTTATTTCAGTACATGCATGATTTTGCAGTGGCAATATATTACACTCTTATTGTGAAAGTAAAATATGTTTGCACCATGTTAGCTGTGTTAGTACATAGAAAAAATATTCAAATCTGAGAGTCCTCAGTGGTTGATACCTTTCAATGGCTAACTGAAAAGATCGTAACAAATGGCAAGCTTTCCAGACTCTAAGGCCTCTTCATCAGGCTCATACTAAAACAAATTCTGAAGATACATATTTATATACAACAAAACATAGAATAGTGCAGTAAATAACACCAGTGACATGAAGCAGAACAGAGAATGATCAGTGTTGGGAGGGGAAGAGCAGCTGGGGCAGTAAATATCAGGGTTCAGAGATAAGAAGTGTGATAGTTTTATTGTCCTTTTGATTGGTGGTCTGGTCCTGGATTTGAAGATTCTTAAATTGATGTAAAAAGACATAAATTCACAGGACACATTCATTCCTGCTCTGAATGTGTCAAAGGTTGTCATCAATTTGTATTCCCAGACTCTTCTATCTCTTTGAAATTTGAAATGACCTTTCAATACCACTAACTTCATATCCATTATGGTATCTGGGCTACAGAAATGATTGGCCACAGATAGATCTGTTCTTTTTTCTTTGTTTGGTGATGTTCTGAGTTTCTCTCCTGTCTTCCCTACACACAGACCCCCACAAGGACATTTAGTACATATGACCCACCGTGGCGGGGACTCCGGTTTAGACAGGCGTTCGCTTCCTCCTCCTTGTCACGGGTAAACCGCGCCTGCCAGCAGTGGGGCCCGATGGTGCAGATCAAAAGTGAAGACGTCTTGTGGGAACAGATTAAGGGGTTAATTTCTCGTGACGCCACCTATGATAGATTCAGTAACTGTACCGACGCTGCGAGGCCTCCGGCGGATGGAATGCAGCAAGATGGAACGCTCCCCACAGGCTGAGCGGTGATCCCCGGAGCCAGAAGCTGCTCAAGATGTTGTGCAGCAGCTGCGGTTGCCTTAGCATGCGGGGAAACAGTTCATAAGAAGGCACGGACACTGTAAGTCTCTGTAGCGGGTTCTTTACTGTAACCAGCAGGCAATACATGGTATACAGTTTGTAGGTAGTGGACCGGGTGGACTCAGCAATGACCAGTGTGTTCTCAGAGATCCGCGGTGTCCCTCCATTCTATCTAAGTACTGTGCTGTTGTCGCCCAGGAATACCAGATCGGGTACAGGGAGGCTGCTTGAATGCCCTATCCGGGGTATACGTTCCGGATGCTTTGGGGAGTCTGGAGTCCCTTGGTGGGTACACCGCTGGTTAGACGACTGGATTTGGCGATGGTGGGGTGCTCCTGTAGAGCGGTCCCTCCACTCCTCTGGTTTGCATAGCAGAGCTGGACTACTGCTAGCTTCGGTACCAGCAAACCGGCTGTAGATGGGCACGGGATGGTTTTGGACCCGCATGTTGACGCCCGTAGTTCGGTTGGTGATGCATCGGGAGTAATGGTGCTCAACCGTGGTGACGGTAGGGAGATGGCCGGTAGAAAGTGGCCAGGGGGCCGCACGGAACTGTGCAACCCCCTCTCCTAGGTTGCAGAGCTGGGATTCTGCAGAAGGTCTTCTACATTGCTGTTACAATGTCCGACCCTCAACTCACTAATTGTGCTAAACTTCCACTGCACACTACCCTTACACTCCGCTCACCAGGACCTGATTGGCCCTCTATGCTAGGTGATGCATGTAGGGTATGGATCTCTGAGTTAACTGTGTGATTGCTGGGTCAGAGAATATTGCTGCTGCATTTATGGCTGCAATACCCTCCTGTGACGCACTCGGTGCGGGGCGCCACACATATAATTAAGTACACCACATTGGTTGTGTTGCCACTGAAGGTACCTTGGATCTTGTAGTCCTGATGTGAGCTGGTAATCTTTATCTTGTCTGTTGTCATTATAAATGGTCAGGTTTTGCACTTCTTCTCGTTGCAAGAAAATGTTCCTGTTGTTTTTGGAGATGACAGTGAGCTTCTGACAATAATGCTTTTTAGATTTGGGGATCGCCTAAAATATAGATGTGGGGGGGTCTGGAAATATAGATTTTAGTCGGGCATCGTGTTGGAATAGTGGTTGTAGTTTACTCTTAAAACTCTAGATTTGAATTGTAGATGACTATGAGAGGGACCCAGTTGTTTTCTTCTTTAGTTTTGTAATGTAGCTTATTCCTTGGTATTCTGGTGGCACAGCAATGGGAAGCAAAACGGCACCACACTATGCAAATCTTTTCATGGCCAAGCTTGAAAGTGACTTTTTATCCTCTTGTCCTATCAGGCCTCTGGCCTATTACCGTTACATAGATGATCTTTTATTCATCTTGACTGAATCTGAGAATAGCTGAAGACATTCCATGAACAATCCCACTATCAATTTAACACTCAACTACTCCTGCACTGAAATCAGCTTTCTGGACACATTCATAAAGCTACAGAACAATGAAATAGAAACATCCCTGTACCAGAAGCCACTTGACCTTCCAACATATCTTCAATGCAGGGGCGGAACTACACTGGTGCAGCCGGTGCAGCTGCACTAGGGCCCCGACCGGTTAGGGGGCCCCTTCAAGCCTGGAGGGGGCCCCCAGCCGACCCCCACAAGCCGCGGGAGAGCGCGGCTCTCAGCGCGGCTCTCCCAGCCGACCCCCACAAGCCGCGGGAGAGCGCGGCTCTCAGCGCGGCCCTCCCAGCCGACCCCCACAAGCCGCCGTCACCAGGCGGGAGAGCGCGGCAGGAGCAGGCGGGAGAGCGCAGCAGGAACAGGCGGGAGAGCGCGGCAGGAGCAGGACCAGGCGGGAGAGAAGCAGCGGTAAGAGCGCACCAGCACAGCCCCCCCCTTCCCCCCGGTCCACACCTGCACCAGGGCCCCCGGGGGTGACGGTCCGCCCCTGCTTCAATGGGACAGTTTTCATCCAAAACACATAAACTCTATTGCATACTGTCAGGCCATCAGATTCAATTGATATATTCCAACCCTACAGATAGAGACAATAAACTTGGGGGCCCCAGGAAGACCTTTTTGAATCAGAGTTACCATCCAAGAGCAAATGAAAACCAAGTTTTCATACTGCCCCGGGGGATACAGTTCTCCCCACTGGAACTATACCATTCCCGCTGCCATTCCATCACCCCCGGAGGTTCTGCAGCTGCGGCGGCCCCATCGCTGGCCGCACCAAGTGGGTGGCGTCACCCGTGACAAATCCCTTGTAAATATTCCCCTTTTATTGTGAGGGCCCAGGGACACGGTCCGGACCAGGCCACCAGTGACATCCCCAGCAGCAGATCGGTCCGGTACCGAGTACCCTAGTCCCGCCTGGGGCTCCACACTAACATTACAAAAATTACAAGTTCAAAATGAACCCCTTTATTACCCTGCTCACCATCAGCACCAGGGCAACTGGAAGAGTCAGGTACAGTGCCAGGAAATTGCACTTCAATAAATGCACCATTGTGTGGGGCAGCTGCAGACTGCAATTCGCAGTGGGGGAACCCAGAAAGCTTGGACCTCCCGAAGCTAGTGATGACAGCTTCCCACTTCCGGTATGGAGAAACTAGTCACAGGCATTGCTCAGGTGTGATTTTGACCCATTGTTCACAAACACTCTTTAAATGGTGAAGCTTCCGTGTGCTCCTTATATGAACTCTGAGCTTTAGTTCCTTCCATACATTTTCTATTGGATTCAGGTCAGAAGATGGGCTGGACCATCCTACCAACCTTATTTTCTTTCTCTGAGTCTAATTAAGAGTTTCCTTGGTTGCGTGTTTGGCATCATTGTCTTGCTAAAATGTCCAGCCTTGTTTCATCTTCATCATCCTGGTAGATGGCAACAGATTTTTATCAAGAATGTTCTGTAGGGGGGCGTGGCCTGGTCATGGTGGTGTGAGGTCGCATTTGCAGGAGCTCTGCAGACCCGGGACTTCTAACTTCTACTATATCACCTCACAGGCGGCTAAATGTCCAGGAGGAAGAAACAGGAGGACGCCGGTGGACTTATACAGCCACCAGAAAAGTCAGGGAGGGAGTCGGGCATCGCTAAGTTGTTTGGAGCGGCGGGAGGGAAGACCGCGCGCTCCCCTGTAATGGCGCCGGTCGCTATGCCTGAGAAGAAGCAGCAGCAGCGGCGCTCTCCCCCGCCACTGCAACAGAGAGCACCGCGCTGCAAAGACGCTGTGGAGCGGCCGCATACCTCCCTGAGGACACCGGGAGGAGACCCAGAGTCACTGGGTGAACCTACAGTGCAGGAACCACTGGAGAAAATGGCGGAGGTGGCTGTGGGGGATGGTGAGTCCTGGAGTATAACTCCAGCCATTGCTCAAACGGTGATGTTGCCCCCTGTGTTGCAGTCTGATGGCTCCTGTGCAGAGCTGAGGGTCATCAGGGAAATGATAGCAGCCCTCCCCTCTAAGCAGGACATAGACAATATTGTGGCCCGTATGGAGGCTTCTCAGGCAAAGGCCCTTAGTGCTGTGAGGGAGGATGTGGAGACCCTTAGATCTCAGGCAGCCATGGCTTCGGAAGCCATGAATAACATGGTGGACAGAATTACAGCTTTGGAAAAGAACGCTGCGTGCTCTAATGCTTTTACTGTGGCCCTAATACTGCAGACAGATGACCAGGAGAACAGGGAGAGGAGAAATAATATTCGATTGAAAGGTATCCCTGAATCTGTCACTACTAATATTCTCCTTGATAAGACTCAGGACATATTCAACATGGTGTCACGAAGACCGTCAGGATCTCCCTATAAAGTGGATAGGATACATAGGGTCTCCCGTCCAGGCCCTATAGACCCGGATAATCCTAGAGATGTCTTATGCAGGCTACACAATTTTACAGATAAAGACAATCTGATACAAGTAGCCTGGGACTTTGGTGATATTGTCTTTGAGGAAGCAAGTATTCGCCTCTTCCCGGATGTCTCTAGCCGCACCCTGTATATGCGGCGACAGTTACGTCCCTTGCTTGTGAAGATAAAGGAATCAGAGGCCACATATCACTGGGGTCATCCTTTCCATCTGATCGTAAAAAAGGGCAACAGACTGTTCTATTTATGGCACAAAGATGACCTAAATGACTTATTCTTATTTTTGGACACTCCGCCCTTCCCGGTCCCGGACTGGCTCTCCTTAGAGGGCTTCAAAAGATTTATAGCATTGGGTCGGCAACGTAATTATTCAAAGGAGGATGCACGCAAAAGAGGGAGAAGAGGCGGTCCCGTCCCAGGCGCCTCTCCGTCATCGCCGGGCAGCCAAGGAAGAGGGGGAAGTGGACCATCAGAGGACCTCCCGACCTGAATCTCCGCTCGTATATCTGTGGCTTGATTTATCTGCTGCTTTATCTTCCCAGTGACAGGTTTTGATTGACCTGGGAAGACAATGGGTGGTGATGTTGCCCATCTACATAGCAACTGGGCTATTGTTTCTGTTTTTCTGATTTTGTTTCCTCCTGGTTCTTCGGAGCACCAGAACTGTGATGGACTAAGTTCAGGTTTTTTTTTTTTTTTTCGTTTTTTTTTTATTTATTTATTTTTTACACCTACTGGGTTATTATTGTTGATCTGCATGACACCTGAGTTGTTTAAATTGTTATTAATAAGTTCCGGGTCTGCGGTTCGCCACCGCAAGATCAGTCATACCCTCAACGATCCCCCATATCTCTTTGCTCTCTGTGGGGATCATATTTATCGGTTTAAACCGATTTTGACTGTATAGTCTTTTTTGACACTCCTACATTGTAGGGGTCTTTGGTGGTGAGTGAAGTCCTTTTCTCTTCACTCTCTACCAACTTCTTTTCCTTTATCTCACTTTCTCTCTACTCTATCTGTTACCTCCCTGTTTTTCCCCTTCCTTCCCTACACATTCCCCTCTAATTTAGTGTATTCTTCCCTTACTTTATTTTATTTATCGTATTTTTTGCTATACTTTACTTAAGAGCCTGTGAGGTTTATTAAGTAACGGTCATGGCAAGTGGCGATATGACGTCTCTGAAGATAGGTACACTAAATGTGCATGGTCTGCACGATGCGGGAAAACGCTCGATATTGTTTAATTACCTGAAAGCTACCAAAGTTCAAATTGCCTTTCTACAGGAAACCCACATGATTGCAAATAAGCCTTACAAACTTTCTAACCACTGGTTCCCTTTTTCATACCATAGTTACTCAGCAGATCCGCACTCATCTGGCACCAGCATTGTGCTGTCGAGATCGATAGCTTGGGAGCTCTTGGATACCTGGAGTGGTGAGGATGGGAGACTCCTTGTGGTCAAGGGTAAGATTGCCTCACAGATGTATACCTTCGCCTCGCTTTATCTACCTAACACAGGACAGGTATCAGCCCTTCTACGATTTTTGGAGAGGGTTGACGTATTTGCGGAGGGGACTCTGGTTCTAGGCGGTGACTTTAATATTGCGCTTGATCCTGACCTGGACACTTCCAGGGGTAAATCTAGCATCTCTAAGATGGCACGCAGACGGATGCGGATGGCGTTTCATGACCATCAGCTCTTAGATGCTTGGCGTCTGCTGTTCCCGAGTCATAAAGATTTTACGTATTATTCTCCCACACACGACACATACTCTAGACTTGACTATTTTTTTATGAGACACACAGACTTGACGTCCTTACAAGATGCAACAATTGAGTCGATCACCTTTTCGGATCACGCTCTTGTTACGATTTCCCTAACGCTTGCCTCTTCTGTTCCGAGGCAGTGGCAGTGGAGACTGAATGCATCCTTATTGGAGGACTCAGTCATATTTGCAGACGTGGTCCAGAAGGTGAAAGACTATTTTGACCTAAATGTCTCTTTGTCTGTTTCCCCAGTGACGACATGGCACGCTCATAAATGTGTTCTCAGAGGTGTGCTGATACAGCATGGCTCAAGACTAAAGAAAAAAAGGGACACTGAGACTCAGGAACTCATGACTAAACTGAAAGATCTGGAGACTAGACATAAGCGTCATGAACACCCTACTGTAAAGAAGGACCTTTTAGACGTCAGAGAAGCACTACGATCCATCTTACTACAAAAGGCAAAGGGTGTGCTCTCTCGCTGCCGCCGCCACTTTTATGAACATGGGAACAAGCCGGGCAAATCCTTAGCTAGAGCATCTCGACTACAGAAAGCTGCCACATATGTCCCGGAGATACTTAATCAGAACACCTCGCGATGGTCAAAATTACCTCTGGAAATAGCAGAGGCGTTTAAGCAGTATTATACTGCTTTATATAACTTGGATGATGCAAAGTCAGCATCAGTGACTGCTTCCTTTAGGGCTCGCATACAAGATTATATAAAAAAATCAGGGTTGCCAAGACTTTCGGAATCAATTACAATATCTCTGGAGACCCCAATCTCAGAGGTAGAGGTGGGGGAGGCTATCTCGTCGGCTAAATCAGGCAAGGCTCCTGGTCCTGATGGCTTCACTATAGGTTACTATAAGAAACTTAAGTTGTCCTTACTTCCACACTTAACAGCTTGCTTTAATGCGATGTCAGCTGAAACCCCGCCCCCTAAAGATGCGTTACGCGCTACTATAGCGGTGATTCCGAAATCGGGAAAGGACCCCCTGGTCTGTTCTAGTTACCGTCCGATATCCTTACTTAATGTGGATATTAAGTTATTTGCTAGGATTTTGGCGGCCAGACTCTCACCATTCATTCCTGATATAGTACATCCGGATCAAGCGGGATTTGTTGGCGGGCGTGATGCTAGGGACAACACTACCAAGGCCATTAACTTAATTCACCACGCAAAAATTCCTAACACCTCTTTGATGTTGCTATCTACGGATGCTGAGAAGGCGTTCAATCGCGTTCATTGGTCCCTCATTGAAGAGACGTTAATGCATATTGGCTTGGGAGCAAAGATGCTCGACTGGGTGTTGTCCCTTTACTCAGTCCCGTCGGCAAGGGTTCGGGTGAATGGTATCCTTTCTGACTCCTTTGACATTGCCAATGGCACTCGTCAGGGATGTCCGTTATCCCCGCTAATTTTGATATTGACACTGGAGCCACTGCTACGACATATCAGGGGAATGGTGACATCTCTGGTTTAAGACTGAAATCACATATGCATAAAATAGCTGCTTATGCGGACGACCTTTTGTTTTTTGTGACGAACCCTAGAGTCTCCATCCCAAATTTACTGAAAGAATTCGAGAAATATCGTGTTCTCTCGAACTTCAAAATTAATAGATCTAAATCAGAGGCCTTAAGTGTCTCGCTGCCTGCCGATCTGGCTGATGAATTGAAAGGCGCGTTCGCATTTCACTGGTCTCCCAAAGCACTTCGCTACCTGGGAATACAGCTTACATCAGAGGTCCGAGATCTCTATGGAGCGAATTTCCCCGCTCTCTTAACTTCAATTAGATCGGATTGCGACAGATAGTTGTCATCTGCCTTTACATGGATGGGCAGATGTCACCTTTTTAAAATGACTATTTTACCGAGGATTTTATATTATTTACAGACACTTCCCATCTATATCCCGTCGTCATTCTTTAAGTCGGTCTCCCAAATTCAGACGAGATTTATCTGGAATAAACTGAAACCAAGAGTGGCAAAATCTATCCTACACAGGCGTAGGGAAGACGGTGGGATCAACCTTCCAGACGTTAAATTATACTATCTTGCCAGCCACCTCGCGCGTATAATAGATTGGTGTCGACATAGCGGGAACAAATTGTGGGTCCAAATAGAGCAGGACTTCACCCCACTTAGACTCCGAACATTGCCATGGGTGAGGTTGCGGAATGAGGAGACAATCACTGGACATCCAACGATTGGACCCACCCTTAAGATCTGTGAACATAAACTAATAAGGGCATCTATAATTCCGCATGCTTCAACCATGTTCCCTGTTTTGAGTCACCCTGATTTTAGACCTAGCATAGGTGACCCTATATTTCAAAGATGGATCTCTGATGGGATGGACAGAGTAGAGACTTGGGGTGATGGAGATGTTTGGCCTTCACTTGAACAGCTTAACCTGATTTCGCGTCCGACTGCGTTGGGATTCTTTAGATGCCTTCAACTTGCACATCATTTACGGTCACTCCCAGCTAAATCGTTCTACCACAGACCTAAAACACTATTTGAGAACCTATGCCAAAACGAAGGTGTCTGTAGACACGCCTTATCGAGATCATATGCCTTTTTGATCTCCCCTCCAGACGCATTGACTCCACAGTTTATGCTGAACTGGGAGGCTGACTTAGGATTGGAATTGTCTCTAGAGCAGAGATCAGACATATATACATTGGCGCATTCTACCTCAATATGCTCCCGACTACAGGAGGCTAATTATAAGCTGCTGACTAGGTGGTACAGAGTCCCCTCGCAACTACATAAAATATTTCCCTCTGTCGATGCAAAGTGTTGGCGGTGCGTCGAGGTGGAGGGTACATTGCTTCATATATTCTGGGAGTGTGCTCGACTTCAGAAGTTTTGGTCTGAAGTCGTGAACATTATTAGAGTGGTCACGGACTACCCCGGTGATCTTGGCCCGAGTCTCTTCATGCTGCACCACAGCGGGATTCCTCTCCGCAGTTACAAAAAGTCTCTCTTGAGATTTCTGGTGATGGCGGCAAGATCCTGCATCCCAATTCTATGGAAGAAGGATTCTAGCCCCTCCATTGCTCAGTGGTTGGGAAGAGTGAACGATCTCATGCACCTAGAGGACTTGACCTCCTCAGTCCATGATACATATGAGCAATTCAGAAACACCTGGTTTAGTTGGATGACGTTCCAACAGTCTGACCTTTATAAGTCATATAGAGATCGTTAGTTGCTACTTCACGCCAATGTGTCCTATTGTGCTCACTTTAACGAAGGTTTTCTCGGGGATGGAATGTGAGTTAAATTTTTTTTTTTTTTTTTTATTTATTTCCCCCTCCCCTTTCCCCCCCCTTCCTTCCCCTATCCATTTCTATCTGTTCTTTCGTTCTTGTCTTTCTCCTCTTGTTTTTTCTAAATTTGTTTGCTCATTTGTTAGGTTAAGCGAACCTAGAATGCATATCATTAAAGTTACTATCAGATAGTTTACTTTTACTAAGTAGATACGAATGAGGTTCGGAGAACTCTTAGTTATACTTGTTAGCTGTTTGTGATGGATCAAAGCCTGAATAGACCTCAAAGGCTCACTGGTATAATATGTACATGTAAGGCGGCCGTCACACGCACAGATATCTTTAGCGATATTGTAAGCGATCACGTGCACGCGCAATCGCTTACAATATCGCTCACATCGCTGGTGAGATGTCACACAGACAGACTCACCAGCGATGTGGAGCAGCGATCTCGCTCGTTACTATGGTACACATCGGGTAACTAGGCGCCGCGCGTCGCTTAGTTACCCGACGTGTACCATAGTTACCATCTCCCAGCATAGGCGCGGTCGCTGGGAGATGGATCATCGTGGTGTCATACACCACGATGATGCAGATCGTTGCATCGTTCATCGCTAGATCTGAGAACCGAACCTCAGATCAGCGATGTCACGATCAAGCGATTTACCATCGTAAATCGCTTGATTACATGCAACGATATCTTGCCCGATATCGCTTAAGCGATCAAAAAGGAGATCGCTTAAACGATATCGGGCAAGATATCGTTCCGTGTGACGGCCCCCAAGGGAGCT
The DNA here is from genome assembly GCA_033576535.1 of Allobates femoralis. Taxonomy (NCBI): domain Eukaryota; kingdom Metazoa; phylum Chordata; class Amphibia; order Anura; family Aromobatidae; genus Allobates; species Allobates femoralis. The sequence goes on from JARQOC010000006.1 coordinate 288,097,785, forward strand.
CTACTATGTTGTGGATTGTATTGCCATACATTTGTTTTGTTTTACTCCACAGAGGATCCCGCAAGCTCTCAGAATATATTTGACGGATAAATTCGTTCATTCTATGTTAATCTTTCTTTTCTCTGTAAAATGCATAAATGAAGAAATAAAGAATTATAAAAAAAAAAAAGAATGTTCTGTACATTTGCCAATCCATCCAACCTTCAATTATATGAAGTTTGTCAATGTCGTATGCTGAAAAACAGCCCCATGCTATGATGTTCCCACTTCCAAACTTCACTGTTGGTATAGAGTTAATCCCTTCACCCCTGGGAGATTTTCCATTTTTTGTTTTCATTTTTTCCTCCCTTTCTTTGAAGAGCATAACTGTTTTTACTTTTTGTCAATATAGCCATCTGAAGGCTTGTTTTTGCAGGACGAGTTATACTTTTGAATGGCATAATTCATTTTACCATATAGTATACTGGAAAACAGGAAAAAAATTCCAAGAGCAATGAAATTAATAAACAAAAGTGCAATTTCACAATGTTTTTTTCGTTTTTTTACTTAATATGTTCACTATATATAAAAGCTGACCTGAAATCTGATTCCAGAGGTAAGTATGAGTTCATGGATACTAAAAATGAATATTTTTTTTTATTATTTAAGTGGTGAAAAAAATTCAGAAATTTGTTAAAAAACATTTGAGCTTTTGTCACCATTTCTGAGACCGATAACATTCTTAATTTTCAGGATCTGGGGCTGTGTGAGGGCATATTTTTTGCACCAGAACTGATGTTTTTAATTATATAATTTTAGTGTAGATGCCATGTTTTAATCTCCTGTTACTGCAATGTTGCGGCGACCAAATAAAATTAATTTTGGTGTTATGACTTTTTTTTAACACAAGTTACCGAATGGATTAAACTATTTTATATTTTGATAGATCTGACAATTCTAAACATGGCAATACCAAATATATGCTTTTTTATTATTTACTTTTTTTACTTTGTAGTGCTTTTACTAGCCCCTTAGGGGACTTGAAACCTGCACTGTCTGATTGCTTGTGCTGTACAAAGCTGTGCTAATGCACAGCTCTGCATAACACAGATGATCAACTCCTGTGAATGCCAGTGCTCAGGCAATATTCACAGTAAGTAATTTATGACAGTGACAGGGGCCATCATCTGACCCCTCACTGTTATGACAGCCGATCGGCACCCTGCGATCATGTGAAAGGGCTAATGATGGGAGCAGAAAACAGCGTGCTCCCCTATGATGTGTGTTAGATTGCGCTGTCACAGTCTTATCAGCATGATCTAACAGATTTTTAGGCACGGACAGCTCTCTGATGTACTCGCACCTGTTAGCTACAGCTGTCAGCTGCTCAGATCAGCTGACATGTGCAAGAAAAGATGTGTGCTCACATTACAGGGAGGGAGGCGACCAAGGATGTACCTTGGTCGTGAAGGGTTTAAAGGCCCCAAACACGGTATGTATTATGGCATCCAATAGATTCCTAGTATTTCACAAGCTTATCTAAATGTTGTTGAACAAATTGACACATTTAAACATGCTTCTTGTTTGCAAATGGACTTTTGTCTGGAAAACATGCATATAGCACATGAAAGTTAAGTATGTTACTTATTTGTTTATTTGAAACAATTGTACTTGTTTCCAGGTCTTTCTGTAGCTCTCCATTGGTGGTCCTTGGCTGCTGGTCAACTCTTCTGATAATTCAGTACACTCCTCTGTTTGAAATCTTGTGGGTAACACCTGATCATAGCCAGTTTATGATGAGATTATGTTCTTTCCACTTCTGGATTATGGGCTGGCCTCAACAGTGCTGACTGGAACCTTCAGTAGTTCAGAAACTCAGTAACTAGTGATGAGTGAGTGTAATCGTTACTACTCGCTATTCGCACAAAATGTACGGTATTCGCGATATTCATTACTTGCCGAGTATCGCTGGAGCTCATAAGTGATGTGTTGTTGTTTATCAATCTGGCATATATTGCTGGCTCTCTTTTTAATACAAAAAGTGAGCTGGCACCTCAGTGAGAGCAGATTGCATGTTAGGCTATCACAGCAAGGTGTTTTATGCAGTAGAAACGCAAAGAAGCCCACCTTCCCGCCCTGTCCCGGAAAGGCTCAATTTATGGCCGGATGTGTGGGGGTGGAGTCTATCAATAATTGATTAACATTGGATGTGCTATTTGGACCAATATAAGAGAATTTAAAAGTACTCGTTACGAGTAGGGATGGGCGGGTATAATCGTTACTATTCGGTACTCGCCGAATAGTAACAATATTCGGTTACTCGCTTCTCGCCGAGTCTCTTGTGATAACTCGGGAGTAGCGAGTAGTCCTTTTACTTTCGCAGTGTATCTATATATACACTGCGAAAGTACACTAAAAGTGAAGAAAAGTTGTTCAAAAATAAATAGCCGGATGTCACAAACCATGTGATCGCTATCAGCTACCTGATTGGCCAGATTGTCAGGTCTTGAACGTGCATCAATGACCTGGCAATCTGGCCAATCAGGTGGCTGGTAGCAATCACGTGGTTTGTGACATCCGGCCATCTGATTGGCCAGATCGCTCCCGGCATCTGATTGGCTATCAGACTGGCAGGTCCTTGCCGCACATCGGAGGTGAGGTTTTCGGGTCCCGGTGCAGGCGTCAGAAGGTGAGTATGATGGTTTTTATTTTTTAACAACTTTTCTTCACTCTTAGTGTACTTTCGCAGTGTATATATAGATACACTGTGAAAGTACTCGCATTTCAATCAGACTCGCTATACTCGCAATGAGTACCGGGACCTACTTGTTGCGAGTATAGCGAGTCCGATTATTTTAGTATAGCGAGTGTGAATGTTACGCCATTCGATCATCATTTTCATGTTTTCACTATGTTTTATAACAATAAGATTGCCAAGGACTTCAGGCAACTCACTGTTTTTGCCTATGTTTCTTGTGTGGCACCTTGATAATCAGACACCTTTATATAGGCCATCAGTTGAATCAGCTGATATTTTTCAATAAATGGCAGGCTGCTTTCTAATTACTGATAGATTTCAGCCGATATCATAACTCCCCATGTCTTATTTCATTTATTTTACTACATGAGTTCAATACCTTTTTCCTGAGTTATTTCTCATTATTACACATAACTTAAATTATGGAGATGTTATGTGAGTAACTACCATAACAGACAAAAATAAAGTGCAGAGTCATGACAAAAAGTCTAAGATGACAAAGTCACTACTTACTGGGTTAGTGATGAAAGAGTGGTCAGAAAATCTGGGGTCAGTTCCAGGAAGTGGGTGCAGTACAAAAGAAGAAGCCAGAGACATAGTCCATAACACGAGCCAAGGTGAGGTATACCAGGAGGCCAATACAGTATCCAGGGAAATGGGAAAAGGTTCAACAGGTCACAGGTAAGGATTCAGAAAATCAGACAAACAGAAACTAGTGTCAGATTAGGTCAGATAGCAGAGTTAGGAAGCACCAGAGCCCACACAGCACATGAAAGTGTACGATTGACATCAAACAGAAGACACTGCATACTTAAATAGCAGACAACTGTGACTCCACCACCCCAGACCCAGCATGAAAAATAACACAGACAGGTTGACAGCTCAAGCTCAACCACACCTTGATACCAGGCATAGCAACATAAAACAGAGACAAAGCATATCAGTGTGGAGATAATGACAGGACACATATGTTTTGATTTTTTTTTGCCTGTGTGGATGGACGGGTTGTTACTGACATCTGGTGAGAATTTCATGTTAAAAGAACCTTTAGAAACGTATTTACTTAGAAAATTGATGGTTTTCAATAATTATTTCACATGCTGTAAGTCTTTGATATATATTTAATTGCTTTTATTATATTTTTAATAAGGAAAATACATTTTTCTTTACTTCATTTTTTATTCTTATTGTCTAACACACAACTTTTTCAACATACACAATTTTTTCACACACTGCATCACTTCATAATTAAATTAATTCTATCCCTTATAAGAACATGTCATTTTTTCCTTATTGCCTGTTTTAGTTTTTTCTTTCAACATTTTTCTTACACACATTTTTTTACACCTTTTTCATCTCTTCTAAACGTTATTGAAATTAGACAAGCATTTAGTAACATATACCATTTGGGGTGCTTTCATTCCAAGTGACGTAAAAGGAGTAAAGAATTATAGGGAAAGTTTCAAGTTCAGTCAGGTGCCCTGCCAGCTAAAAGAAAGCTAACCAGGAGCTGATGATGAGTCCAGGACTGGTCTTGTGTGGGAAGGCTGAGAGAACAGAAGCAGCAATGACCGAGTAAGGCTGGTTTCACATTGCAGTTTTTTCACTGATCAGGTTCGATCAGGTTTGTGTGCCAAAACCAGGAGAGGATCCAGGAGAGGAACTTGCAGAGACAAACTATAATTGAAAGATTGACACCTGTTCTGGGTTTTGGAGTCACTCCTGGTTTTGAAACACAAAACCTGACCTGACCTGACCTGATCTGACCGCAGTGTGAAACCAGCCTTAGCAACATATGGGTGACAGATACTCAGGTGCTGGGAGGCTGAACATGGCCAGCCTGTGGGACAGACAGAAAGAAGACGAAGTGAGTGCAGCAAGGTGGTCAGGCTATCTATATACAGTTGTGTTCAAAATAATAGCAGTCCAATATGGCTAACCATAATTATTCACTGTTTTGGGTATAAATTATATTACCACAGGTCAAACAATTTACCAGGTGGTGAAGTACATTCTTAGAAAGCCAACAGACTCGGCATTCATGATCTGCATGCTTTTGAGTCTGCATTTGAATAATTAATTAAAAGAGGGTTTGTTCAAAATAATAGCAGTGTGGAGTTCAATTAGTGAGGTCAATCACTCTGTGAAGAAAGAGTTGTGAATTAGGTGGCCCTTATTTAAGGGTGAAGGCAGCTAATGTTGTCTCCTTTACAGACTGAGAAATATGGTTTATTTGAGACATTATTCAGAAGAAAAGTGTACATTGATTAACCCCATCAGGACACAGCCTATTTTGACCCAAAAGACCTTGGCATTTTTTGCAATTCTGACCAGTGTCCCTTTATGAGGTTATAACTCTGGAAAGCTTCAACCAATCCTAGCAATTCTGAGACTGTATTTTCGTGACATATTGAGCTTCATGCTAGTATTAAATTTAGGTCGATAATTTTTGTGTTTATTTGAGAAAAAAATCAAAAATATGGCAAAAAGTTTGAAAATTTCGCAATTTACAAATTTTGAATTTTTTTTCTGCTAAACCAGAGAGTTATGTGACACAAAATAGTTATTAAATAATATTTCCCACATGTCTACTTCACATCAGCACAATTTGGGAAAAAAAAATTTTGTTAGGAAGTTATAAGGGTTCAAAGTTCATGAGCAATTTTTCAACCAAAATTTACAAAACCATTGTTTTTAGTGACCACATCACATTTGAAGTCTCTTTGAGTGGTGTACATGACAGAAAACGCCCAAAAGTAACACCATTCCAAAAACTGCACCCCTCAAGCTACTCAAAACTACATTCAAGAAGATTATTAACCATTCAGGTGCTTCACAGGAACTAAAGCAAAGTGGAAACAAAAAATGGATATTTAAATTTTTTTATCAAAAATGTTCTTTTAGCCTCAATTCTTTCATTTTCACATGGGCAACAGGATAAAATGGATCATAAAATGTGTTGTGCAATTTCTCCCGAGTATATCGATACCTCATATGTGGTCATAAACCACTGTTTGGGTGCACGGCAGGGCTCAGAAGGGACACACAGGGGTTCTCCATACACGACATGGTGTCCGCTAACAATTGGAATTGTTAGCGGACATCATGTTGCGTATGAAGAGCCGCTGTGTGACTAAACATTAGAGCTCCCCCACAAGTGACCCCATTTTGGAAACTAGACCCCCAAGGAATGTATCTAGATGCATAGTGAGCACTTTGAACCCCCAGGTGCTTCACAAATTGATCCGTAAAAATGAAAAAATAATATTTTTTGTGGAAAAAAAGTACTGTTTTATTTTTATGGATCAATTTGTGAAGCACTTGGGGGTTCAAAGTGCTCACTATGCATCTGGATACGTTTCTTAGGGGGTCTAGTTTCCAATATGGGGTCACTTGTGAGGGAACTTCAACGTTTAGGCACACAGGGGCTTTCCATACGCGACATGGTGTCCGCTAATAATTGGAGCTAATTTTCCATTCAACTTGTTAGCGGACACCATGTCGCATATGGAGTGCTGCTGTGGGCCACCAGCATTGCCACCAGCACAAAGGCAACTGGAAGAGTTGGGGTACAGCACCAGAAAATGGTGCCTCTAATGTACTATTTTTTGGGGTGGCTATGGGTTGCAATTTGCAGCGTGGGCGGCCACAACATTTGGGTCTCTCCACGATGAGGATTGCAGCCCCCCAACTGCCAAGTTGTACCTGACTGGCAACCAAAAATAAGGCAAAGTTCCTTGTCATTTTATTGGTAGAAGTAATAAAAAAAAATGGCGTGAGGCTCCGCCATATTTTTGGTCCAGCCAGGTACAACTTGGCAGCTACGGATTGCCACCAACCCCCAGCTGCCTCATTGTACCTGGCTGGCAACCAAAAATACAGCAAAACCCATTTTTTTTTATTTCTAGAACCAATTCTAGAGAAAAAAAAATGACGTGGGGCTCCACCATATTTTTGGTCCAGCCAGGTACAACTAAGCAGCTGGAGGCTGGAATCCTCAGCATGGAGAGGCCCAAGCGTTCTGGGCCCCCCATGCTGCGAATTGCAGCCCGCAGCCACCCCAGAAAATGGCGCATTCATTGAAGCGCTATTTTCTGGCGCAGACTCTTCCAGTTGCCCTGGTGCCGGTGGAAAACTGGGTAATAAAGGGGTTAATGCCAGCTTGTTTATTGGCAGCTGGCACTAAGCCCGAGATTCATAATGTCGGGCCAATGTTAGACCCGGCCATTAGGAATCTCTAGTAAATAGTCAAAAAAAATAAACCATACAGAGAAAAATCTTTTTATTTGAAAAAAAAAACACAAACAAAATTCGGACTCCGTCTTTATTATAAAAGGATCCGACGTAGTCCACAACGAAGGTCCCATGACGCTTGATCGCCTCCGACGTAGTCCATAACGAAGGTCCCACGACACTTGATCGCCTCTGCTACATCCAGAGACAGCAGCAAAGGAATCAAGTGTCCTCTTGTTGCAGTCTCTGGTGTCATAGTGATGATGCACTGTATGGCAGATCATTGCCATATAGTGCAGCATCACTGTGCAAACCCAAGTCTCAGAGATCACATGATCTCTGAGGCTTGGGTCAGGTGACCCGACGTTTCAGTGAAGTGATCTGACAGCCCTGATACAGTGATCACATAATGGATCACTGCACTAGGGCAGTCAGATTACTTCACTGCAGCATGATCCCCCTGCATCCACATAGTGGATCACTGCACCTGATCCCCTTGCATGGGGATCGAGCTGCAGAAAGCAATCTGACAGCCCAGGTGCAGTGATCCTCATTGTGGATCACTTCGCCCAGGCTGTCAGATTGCTACTCTGCAGCCTGATCCCCCTGCATGCGGATCGAGCTGTAGAAAGCGATCTGACAGCATGGGTGCAGTACAAGCCATTAGATTGCTACTCTGCAGCCCAATCCCCCTGCATGGGGATTGAGCTGCAGAAAAGAAATCTTCAGTGATCCACTGGATCACTGCACCTGAGCTGTCAGATCGCTTTCTGCAGCTCGATCCCCATGCAAGGGGATCCCCCTGAATAGGGATCAAGCTGCAGAAAACAATTTGACAGTTTAGGTGCAGTGATCCAGAGGATCACTGCGCCTGAGCTGTCATCGCTTTCTGCAGCTCAATCCCTATACAGGGCGATCCCCCTGGGGATCAGGCTGCAGAAAATGGATCCCACAGGACTGCAGCTCAACAGAGGACCCGAAGTCTGCAGAAGGATCGAGGCCGGAGGAGGAAGACTGGAGCAGCGGGGTACAGAGCGCCGGAGGAAGACCTGGCTGGCGGGGAGCAGAGAGCCGGAGGTGAGCGGGAGGAGGTGATCACAGGTCCGGTGGTAAAACGTAGAAAGACAATGATAGAATGTGCAGCTAAAATTATCTCCAATGCTTTAAAATGGAGAACAAAATCAGAGAGACATGGAAGAAAACGGAAGATTACCATTCGAATGGATTGAAGAATAGCCAGAATGGCAAAGGCTCAGCTACAGGGGCTGGCTGGTGGCTTTGGCCCCGGGTGGCAGTTTTGGTCTGCCAGCCCTGAGTCGATGTCCGGGGGAAGAGGGGGTGCTATCAAGCAGCCACCGCTATTCGCTTACCATGTCCCCCGCCGTCTGCTGCTGCTTTGCCGCGCCGTCCGCAAAGCACCGCCGGACCGGCCTATTTCTGTGGGGGGCGGCCCTAAATGTGGGCTATACCACCAGCCCAGGGGGCACTTGCCCCCCTGCCACCTGGGCCAGTCCGCCCCTGCTGAACTAATGATCATCTCCTGGATGTCAGTCTCAGGTTACCTGTGAAGATTGTAACAGAAGACGCCTGTGTAAAGCTAATCAATTAGCAAGAAGACACAGTAATGTCCCACTGTTATAAAAAGGGGGGATATATATTCACCTCTAGGGGGAACAAAGGGGGTCACAGAGTCAGACAGAAAGTCTGAATCAGACAAGGGGCATCTGAGAGAGTGAGGAGAGGAGAAAGAGTGTGGAACGAGGCAGAAGGATTTACCCGGTTGACTCTACGCTGATCCGGAGGAAAGGCGAGAGAGGATCGTGAGGGGATCCTGGAAGAGGGCGCCCGACGTGCGGAGTCTGGGCCCTAGAGAGAAAGGGGGAACCCCAGCGTGGAGTGACCATACTCCAGGGGATTCTCCAGTCCACCACGGGAACGCCAGGCCCGAGGATCCGGCCAAGGTCTATCTTTGCAGTCGGCAATCGGCTAGATGCAGCTGTCTGCCTGCTTCCTCACCATAAGGGAGTGGACCCCCAATACTACCTACATGGAGCCATTGGGTATAGACTCATCCTAGCCGGGGAAGAAAGGTCACAGGTTCGTCAACTAAGGTTACCACGGATTCCTCCATACCTCCTGGCATCCACTTACAGCCACCCATAGGGCTACCTCTTTGATTAACATCTTGCTGACTGTGGACTCTGTATCATGCTGTGGAATGTTTTACAGTAAAGTACTCGAGAGAAAGTGACTTGGCTTCTGTGTGGTTATCTCCATCAACCTGCTTGTTTACAGGAACGCTGCCCCGGAGGACCAGCTCCACCTGTAGGGAGCTTTGCCATCTCAGCTGTATTACCATCGGCCTCTGAAGGACTGTGGCAGCGCTGGTGACCCTTCGCCAGGTACTACAGGTGGCGTCACATGACAAACTCTTATCCCCTGTACATACACCCTTATTGAAGTGTCACCCAGGCCATGGGCCCAGGCGCTACCACCCATGACATTCCTGCGAAAGCACCCACCGAGCCTGATGTCCGAGTACCCCAGGGCCTGGGGCTCGACATATCATTCTGGCATCGCAAACAGGATATCGTGCCCAGTATTACCAGGTACTGTGCGCCTTGGACTAATGAAAAGAAGTTTTTCCGCCATTGCTTGGCACCAAAAATGGGTTCCCGCCATCACTGCAGGGGGACCCAAGATGGCGCCGTAGCCATGTACTAAACACCATGTGCAGGCCCGGGGGTGTGCCTCAGCCCCTAGAAGAAGGAGGGCCAAGATGGAGGCACCAAAAATTGTGGCCGCTCCGATTGCCATCAATCAATCAGGGGAGCGGCCCACAGGAAGTTCTCCGGGAGTGGCTGCCAATAAAGAGACAAATCGGAAGAGAAGGACAGAACGACCTAGGCTCCTTTATACTCGGCAGCATGGCAGCACCCCGTTGGAGAGTCATTGTGCGGGAGGTCGAGGAACAGGCCAGAGCCGCACAGGGAGACCCGGCAGCGGCGTCCCTCTTGACACTAGAGGGGATTGCCGACTACTGGAGGGACACATTTGGACGGCTCCGCCAGGACATAGAAGAAGCCCTGGCATGGGTGTGCAGAGGGTGGAGCGCAGAGAGGGCCTGTGAGCTGACGTCGATGAGAGAAGGCCGAGAAGTGTGAGAGGCAGCGGTAGCAGTACAGGCAGTTGTGGAGTACCGTGCCTCCTTACCACCCGTACCACCACCACCCATCCAGACCCGGGATGCAGGGACTCAGACCGAAACCCCTGGAACACCACCATCCCGTACCAGCAGCTATCTCCGGCTGGAGACAGCGAGATCGTCCCCTACAGAACCAGACATCGTGATCGAAGCTGAGGAAGAAGAAGAGGAGACAGACTTCGAGGAACAGGAGGACGTAGAGGGAGCCTCAGGAGGGAGCACACCAGAAGCTGCTTGGTAGACTGCATGGCAGTGACAGCAGTAAGGTACCCCCACCGTAGTGAGCTCAGCGGAGACTAGAGCGTCGTCCAGAGTCCCAACCGGCAACTCACCACCACTAATATACCAGTCATCCTTAAACCAGTGAGATCAAGTAGCCAGACAATGACGTAGAGAGGAATGGTTCCAAAAAGAGCCAGCTACCCGGCGACTTCGAGACGAAGCAAGAGCACAGCCTCCGCTTTCATTGAACTTGCGCCGCCAGGGAACCGTTGTCTAAGTATACCATGACGAAGGATGGGGATTCCTGAGGGTACCTTTACACGCTGCAACCGCGGCGAGGAAAAATGAGAGGTAAATCAGAGGTAATCATGAAGGCGAGATTCCCTGTTTTTGGCCTGTGAACGGGCAATAGTGATGGAATCTGTGTCGCCTATTGATTTCCCGTAGGCGTGCCATGGTGTGCTGGAGTCTGCGCCCCGTCTGAAATAATTGGTGTGGGTAAGGGTAAGTTCACACATACGTCGGCTTAGTGTCGGCGGTGGCTGGGCGGACCCGACAGGAAGCTCGGCAGCCGTCCACCAGCTTCCTGTCGGGTATGTGCAGCGGGAGACGGGTGGGTGCCGGGCAGGTGCACAGCGGGTTAGCAGCGGCGGTTCTGCAGCGGGTGGAAGCAGCACATGATTCTGCTTGCAGCCGCTGCAGAACCGGCTGGTTTATAGAACATGCTCATTCTTTGCTAACCCGCTGGGAACCCAGCGGGTTAGCAACAGATGAGCATGTGGAAACCGCCGGTGTGTGCACATCGGGGGTCGGTTTCCATAGGTTTATATGTTAACCCAAAAGCAGCTTTTGGATTAACATAACTTTACATAAACCTCGTGGAAACCGACCGGCGGTTTCCGCTGCTAAACCGAGGTTAAAACTGTATGTGTGAACTTACCCTTACTGTGTTTCCATTGGCTGTCACTTGACACCACGCCATATTTGAAGAGCTGTCCATTCACCACCACACAATGGCAATGGCGTCATGTATTAGCCAGCCTTGCAGCGCAGGCTGCCCAATCATAACGCTATTGCATTGTCCAATCAGTGTGTTTGGGGCACGGTGTAAACCAGTCTGCGACGCCTATGTTCTCGCCACGCTGAACATGTACGCCCATATTCCTTTGGGGATTGCAGCGTGTGAAGCGGTGAGGGGAGTCGACCGGATGTTTCCCGCTGTTGGTGTGGCGATTTCCGGGGCGATACATCGCCTTAGGTTGAGGGCGCAATTTCGGCGTATAAAAGCGCCATCGGCGATCTGAGGCGACCATAAAAAACTTGCACGCGCACGTTAGATCGCCTCCTATCGCCACCAAAAATTTCGGCGTGTAAAGGTACCCTAAGAGAACCCGGACTTCAGGAGGACATATTTTTTGCACAACGTGATGTAGAATCGTACCTGTGGCGTAGACACCCAGATCGAGATCTATACCGAGGTGAGCAGGTTTCCTTTGAGCGATATCCAGGCCCCTTAGGCTGCTTCGCTATCAGAATATTCCGCCAACAATAGACTCCCGCACTAAAGACTATGACTGTATATAGCCCCATCTTTTCCAGTCACCTTTTTCCAATTCGTTTTTCCCCTTCTTTTTGAATCCCAGAATAATGAGCGTGCCCCTGTGTGTTTTAAACCTTGATGATCCAGAGACTTTTATTTTGAACTTTGCCTTTTGTTGATAATGTGAGATGATGTGATAATTCACACTGGGCTGTGCTGGACAATAAGTTACCGCCAGACCCGCACTGTTAGTACCGATCCCCGTTGGGCCGAGTAAGATTATGTTTATGCAGAATATTGAAGCCGGAGAGTGAAATCATTGCCAACAGGTGACCCGAGGACTGTGGGGTCTATTATAAAACTACTGCACTGTGTGTGTAACGTTCTAAGCATAGTGCCTCCTAGAAATAGGAAGAAATCCAAGTATGCTTGATTGTATATAGTTTACCCGTTGATATTGCTACAGAAAATACAAAAATGTTTTTTTCTTTCACTTCCCGGTAAACAAGTACCAATACTCGCGAACGAGTATATTCCATCTGGAGGGTATGTGGCGCCTCATGTAGTCAGGCGTCACTGTGGACTATTGCACCCGTAAAAGAGGTGTAATTTCCCCAGCTGCAAGTGGACCCTAGGTTGGTGGGTGGAACCCATTCCTGCACTCCCACATTAGGAAAGGAGTTAGAGGTTACCCGGGAGGGGGGATATATATTCACCTCTAGGGGGAACAAAGGGGGTCACAGAGTCAGACAGAAAGTCTGAATCAGACAAGGGGCATCTGAGAGAGTGAGGAGAGGAGAAAGAGTGTGGAACGAGGCGGAAGGATTTACCCGGTTGACTCTACGCTGATCCGGAGGAAAGGAGAGAGAGGATCCTGAGGTAATCCTGGAAGAGGGCACCCGATGTGCGGAGTCTGGGCCCTAGAGAGAAAGGGGGAACCCCAGCGTGGAGCGACCATACTCCAGGGGATTCTCCAGTCCACCACGGAAACGTCAGGCCTGAAGATCCGGCCAAGGTCTATCTTTGCAGTCGGCAGCCGGCTGCTGTGGTCCGTTTATTGCCACAGCACCCTGACAGACGGAGCGGTCTGCCTGCTTCCTCACCACGAGGGAGGGGACCCCCAATACTACCTACACGGAGCTATTGGGTATAGACTTATCCTAAGCGGGGAAAACAGGACACGGGTTCTTCAACTAAGGTTACCACGGGTTCCTCCATACCACCTGGCATCCACTTGCAGCCACTAGTAGGGCTACTTTGTTTGATTAACATCTTGCTGACTGTGGACTCTGTATCATGCTGCGGAATGTTTTACAGTAAAGTACTCGAGAGAAAGTGACTTGGCTTCTGTGTGGTTATCTCCATCAACCTGCTTGTTTACAGGAATGCTGCCCCGGAGGACCAGCTCCACCTGTAGGGAGCTTTGCCATCTCAGCCGCATTACCATCGGACTCGGGGAGGACTGTTGCGGCGCTGGTGACCCATCACCAGGTACTACAGGTGGCGTCACGTGACAAACTCTAATCCCCTGTACATACACCCTTATTGAAGTGTCACCCAGGCCACGGGCTCAGGTGCTGCCACCCGTGACATTCCCACAAAAGCACCCACCGAGCCTGATACCCGAGTACCCCAGGGCCTGGGGCTTGACAATAGCGCGATCCAAAGGGTTAACAGCACCGATTGGATTGTGGATCCGATCAGTAGCCCCACATCTCAGCTGATGAGAACAGCTGAAATGTTGACAATATGATATGAACTATGTTGACGATATAATATGAGCTCACCGCCGGAGCTCACATCAAAGTGCGGGACACGACGCAAACGTACATGTACGTCATGGGTCGCGAAGGGGTTAAAACACAAATAGTGAACCTGTTGTTAAAAATTTGAATCCCACCCCATGTAAATCAGACAGCATATAAAATGAACATGTTTCCAACACTATAATGTGGATACAGGACTTGTACGATGCTTGACTAGATTTAATTATTCCAGCAAAGAAGGTAGAAAATCATATAACAATGTTTCAACCTCGTTTATTTTTTTAAAGTACTGTAAGGCACATCCCACTAGCTGTATATCATTTGTTAGCCACCTTTCTAAACATATACTGGTTGAAAATAATTGGAATATGATCTTTTACCCTCTTTGCTGGAATGCATAAATCTATTAAAGCATTCTACAAGTCCTCTATCCACATTATTGTGTTGGGATAATTTGACAGCAGGGCCAATGCCCCTTTTCCGTGCACAAACTAATTTACTGAGTGACCGAGTGAATTCCTTCACCTATGCTCTGCTTTGCAGAACAAGCACCTGGGTACGCTGTCCCAGTTTTTAGGTGGGGGTTCTCTGGTGTCCCCCACACTTTGAAATCATAATGATGGATTACTTGGCCATAGTGAGTTTTTAAGAGAATATAGATTGTGAAGCACAATAGGTACAAAGACTGCCATGACTGATGATAATCTCTATCATATAGGTTTATGCAAAATAAGTGATGAATGTAAATTAAGACATTGATAAACATCAATCTTGTTGTATTTTAAAGCTTTTTAACCTAAAAAATCAAATTACATGCAATGACCAATGGAGAATATATTTGTTTATAACAGGAAAAGACTGAATGTTCAGGGCAGAAATGATGATCGGTAGTTATCAATGTCTACAATGACAAATGTCACTACACATAAGAAGAGAACTACCATGGATGAGTGTCATACTAGCCAATCCTGGAAAGCATTTCTCCACCAAAAACATAAAAGGCAATTGCTACCCACAGCTACTAAATCATTAGTCACCATTCAATCTGCACTGACCCTGAGGGTAAGACATAAAAAAAAGGATTTAGGTATCATTCTTCAGGTTGAATCACTGTGAGCTGAACTGACAGTGCCTCTATTCAGCAGAGTTCATTAACTTTAGGCTGGGGGGAGAAGTTCAGTGTTGGCCTGTGTCACCAGACTGAACTATATGTCATATCCAAGCACTGTAGCGTGACAGCTGCGGGCAGTGAGTGATAGACTGAAGGCTCAGAAATCGAACAGCCATCAAAATTTTGTGTTGAAAAAGACAAAGTAAAGATGAAGCGTAGAGAGAAATAAGAGAGGGGAGGTAAAATGTGTCTTGAAAGTGGGTAAATATTTTCTTGTTTTTCACATCCTTGACAAGAAGCTCTTTTAAGGTAAGGTCCACCTTCAAAAATAACCCCAGTCACCGGACCATGCAGCCAAGCAGTGACCTTAGCACTCAATTAAACAGTGGGCTTGATTTTATCTCTTTTCGTCCATCAGAAACCATTAGAGGAACAAGACAAAACTGGGTAGCGGAAACGCAAAGGCACATCTTTTAAAGTGGCCAGGGTCTCCTCAGACAACCCTGTAATTCCACACAAAGGTACTGGTAATGTCAACTCACTTAGACCCATAGCGGCATTTTGCTTTAAGCAAGAGCTGACAACTTGCATAGCCTGACCACTAGACCTTAGTTAAAGACTATGAAAAGTGCTGTAATTGTTCTGCTGTTCAAGATACTGTTCCCACTTAGTGGGAGAGTAACCATCAAGTATTTTACCTAATAAGACACTGTAACCATTAAGCTTACACCACTGCTACCCTCGTAGGAATGACTAAACATCAACTTACTGGTGACTGCAGTCTCCATTTACAGGAGTTAGGCTGGCTTCACACCACGGTTTGTTCCTGTCCGTGGGAATCTTGTTTTTTGCAGGACCACATGGACCGGATGTGTAACTGTCGAGCCCAGGCTTTGGGGTACTCGGGTATCAGGCTTCAGGGGTAGCGTCTGCTTTGTCAATGGGAATGGCGGCTGCGCTTGATCCCGTGTCCTGGGCCTATCTTTGAAAAAGGAGGGTATTTACAGGGGATTATGTACAGTTTGTCGTGACGCCACCTGTAGTTTCTGGTGATGTGGCACCAGCGCCGCCACAGTCCGCCGGAGGTAGATGGTAATGCAGCAAGTTGGCAAAGTCCTCTACAGATAAGGCTGGACCTCCGGGGCAGCGTTCCTGTATGGGGAACAAGTTCATTCACAAGAAATGCAGGCAGAGGCAAGTTCACTTTCCTCCGGGTACTTTACTGTTCACTTGCATTGACAACATACAAACTTACAGTTCATCACATCTGATGTTATGAGAATAGGTAGCGAACGGGTGGCTGCAGGTGGATCCCAGGTGGTATGGTGAGACCCTTGGTGTTCCTTCCTTTACTAACCCCGTCTGTTCTTTCCTGCTTTCCAGTGTTTGGTATGAAGCCTGGTGACTTGAAATCAGCCTGACCTCCTTTCTTCTCTCACCTTTGCTGCCGTCAGGTGACCCTGTACTGGCTGGCCGCTCGTTCCTTTGGCGGTGCCTGGTACCCTCTTTTGGTCTGCTCAGGTACCCGGGAGAATTGAAGACTCCGCGGGAATCTGGATTTTCTGTGGTCCTAAAGTATCCCACAGGTGCGGGCTCCGGTGCCCGATAAGCTGTCTGGGAGAACCTAACGATGGCCCCTCTTCCCAAACCGGCTGCTCTCCTGCAAAACTTCTTTCTCCATCTCTCCTCCAAAGGACCACCTAGAGGCCAAGACAAAAGACCTCCTTGTTCCCCATAGAGGTGCTTTTATTCCCTCTCCAGTAACCTTCCACTGCTGTACTAGTGTGGGAGTGCTGGTGAATGGGTCCCACCCACCATCCTAGGGTCCACCTGCAGCTGGAGCATCTGCATCTCTTTTACGGGTGCAGTACCCCTCTGTGACGCCTGCTTGGCGGGGCGCCACATAACTTCGGATACTATTTCTGTGTCCGGATTCGGGATTTTGAGGGATCCAGACTCAGAAAGAGCTTAGTTTTAAATCTCCTGCCAAAACCGATCGATGAGTGTGCGATTTAAACCGCTCCGCTGATGTTGTCATGTGACACAGCTGACGTTGTCATGTGACACATCAGCTGTGTCACATGACAACATCAGCTGTGTCACATGACAATATCAACTGAGCGGTTTAAATCGCACGCTCATCGATCGGTTTTGGCAGGCGATTTAAACCGTTCAGCTGATGCTGTCATGTGACACATCAGCTGATTATGTTGCCGCCTGGCCCAGTCAGCTGATTAAGGTCCTGCAGCCACCGGACGTGAACACCTTGCATCGTGGGACACTCAGCGGAGACGTGAGAATTTTATTATTAACACATTGCTTTCTTTAATTTCACTTTAGTATATATTAATATTATTATTATTTATTTATTATTATTTATTTATACAGCGCCATAAGTTTCCATGGTGCTTTACATATGGAAAGGGCAATCGAGGACGAGTACAATATATATGGATGAGGGCAAGTACAGTATATGTGGACAGTCAAGTCATACAGGTACAGGAGGGTATGCAGATACACTGCTAAAGTGAAATTACAGGAACAGAGCAGTTTTAGTGTAATGAGCATGCACAGTACACTAAAACAGGATTCGGGAAACAATCCTGTTTTTTTCCCAGATCCGGTGCCCATAGACTCCCATGTTAATTGCGCCGGATCGCCCTGGATTAGTTTCTGTCCGGTTTGGTCTGTTTTTTTTCACCGGAGCCCAAAATGGGAGCAGGCTGGGGAAAAACCAGGACAGAAACGAATCCGGGACTGAAGTGGTAGAATCGGATGGTCATTTATGACCAATCCGGCACCATAGGGGTACATGGGAGGCAAAACAGAATCCTGTTCTGTCCTTTTCAAAACGGACAGAACAGGATCCCAAAAAACGTGGTGTGAAGCCAATCTAAAGGGGGAGTCACACGCGTCAATATCGCCTGCACGATCTCGGCTGCACGTGACATTGCAGCGATATTGATGCGTGTGACATACTGAATCAACCAGCGATAAATCGCTGGTTGATGATCGCCAGGTTTTAGAACCTGCTCTAAAACCTGGCGATTGTCGCCCGGTGGACACGCAGCATCGCTGCGTGTGACACCGGGAGTAGCGATATTCCAGCTCCCAGTGCCTCTCACAAGCGCTGGGAGCTGGTATCCAAGGTAAACTGCGGGTATCTAGGCAGCGCGCGCTGCCTAGATACCCAACGTGTACCTTAGTTACCAGCCTCCTCCGCTCACCGGCTGGTATCTAAGGTACACAGCGGGTAACTAGGGTCCCTAGTTACCCGCTGTGTACCATAGATACCAGCCGGTGAGCGGAGGAGGCTGGTAACTAAGGTACACATCGGGTATCTAGGCAGCGCGCGCTGCCTAGATACCCGCAGTTTACCTTGGAGACCAGCCTGCTCCCGCTTCCAGCAGGCTGGCAGCGGGAGCAAGACATCGTGGAAACGATATTTAAATCGTTTCCATGATGTCTCTGGTCAATTGATCGCTGGTGAGTCTGTCTGTGTGACAGCTCACCAGCAATCAGCCGTCAATGTCGTCAGCAATCATCTCACTGACGACATTGACGCGTGTGACTCCCCCTTAAGTCTCTTGCTGTACTGTGTGGTGGTAATCACTGACTCTTAATTGACATTGATATCTGTTGTGACAAATAACATTGATTTGTAGTGCTGAGCAGGAGTTCAAAGCGTACTAACAAGGTTAAATTAAAAGAAATGAGATAAACAGGATTCTGAAAGCCATAACTGGTCCAGTAGTAGATCATACTGGTCACAAGATAGACAACAGTTCTGAGTCCATGGCAGGCAGTGGGATTTCCACAATCGTATCCTCCCAATACCAGAACACAGCCACGGACCCAAAGGCTCTAGTTTAGAGTACAGGCTACAATATCAGCCTTAGGCTATGTCAAACTCCAGTATTTGTAAGCCAAAACCAGGATTGGGTTAAAAATGCAGAAGTGGTGACCATGTTCCTATTATACCTTTCCTCTTATTGTTCCACTCCTGATTTTGGCTTATGTGGCGCCCCGGGGTCCGGTAATCACATTACAAGCTTGGAGGCAAGGCATCCACAAAGTGAAGCACACATATAGCATATCCCAACCTGGGCCTGTAGGGGGTTCTAACAGCTGAGATCAGGTCAGTTGCTGATGTCAGTAAAGGTCCCTAGATATGCAGGTGCAGAGGGCGGAGCTAGTCAGTTCCTCTCAGGAGAGCTGAGGTGACAGTTGAGCAGAGCAGAAGGAGGATAGGAAAGTGATCTTGGGGACAGGAGCTGTGTTAGGCCGGTCCAAGGAAACTGACAGTGTGTGGAACCCATAGCGAGGGCCTGAGGAGGAGAGAAGGAAGATCTGGGAGTGGTAGTAGTGCTAGCAAGCCCAGTACGGTCACCGGTGACCAAGATCGTAAGGGATTATACACCCAACAGCCAAATCCGGAGAACGGATAGCTATATACCGCCCCGTTCACTGTAAAGCTAAAGAGATACAGCCGCACTACAGAACCCAGGAGAGCTAAGTACAAATACAGCCAAGAGAAGGGTTCACGCTGCTTGTGCTACAGCTAGTACAGAACAGAGAGGGTCACAGCATTGCTTTATGCAGCCAGGGCCCAACAGACACTATCTAAAAGGAAAGCCTCAGGACTTGCCTGGCGTGGAAAGCCTAAAATCACCTCCAAGCTCCGGACCCTGTGAACTTTAGAAAACAGTACCCGGTACTACCTGAGTTCCACCATTAAAGGTAAAGAAAAGACTGTTACTTTTGTGTCTCCACATCATTGTTTGAGCTATTTCCTGCATCCCCATCTACACCAATAACAATTATTATCACCAGCTCAGGGCTCATCCTAGCCCTACCTGTGGAGGGTTTATCATCCTGCTGCATCCCAAAATCATCCCCTGAAGCTGAGATAAGCAGCGATGGTCATATCCGGCCGCATCCCACAGGTGGCGTCACTGACAAACTCTTATTTGTATTTTTATTTTTTCCCTTTTTAATTGCGGTCCCTCCAAGGCCATGGAACCGGTCCACGGCCACCACCGTGACATCCCCCTGTAAGCAGAGAATAAAGACCGGTCCTGATTAACCCATAGCCCTGAGGGCGATACACTTACATACACTGATGTAAACCACTGACCAAATACTGACAAAAGTCTCAGAGTAGTAGTTCTGAGTCAGGTTCTAGCCCCAAATGCATCTTTCCATTAGGAAACCAAAATGGTTATTATTGGTTCAGGAGCAGGGCGCTGATCATTGTTCAAGGAAGGAGGGTACAGAGACAGTGTTTAAGTCAAGATTCAGGAATCAGAATAAGGAACAGAATACAAAGAGAATTAAGAGTTCAGCCCAGTGTCAGGATTTTGGAAGGTCTAGTGCAGTGATGGCGAACTCCAGGCCTCGAGTGCCGCACACAGTCCAGGTTTTCAGGATTTCCATTGCATTTGACAGTTGGCAATCAAATTACCAACTGTCAAACTCTAAGGAAATCCTGAAAACCTGCACTGTGTGCGGCACTCGAGGCCTGGAGTTTGCCATCACTGGTCTAGTGAGAGGATACTTGTAATGGGGGGAGCCAGTAGAGCTCTGTCTTAGAATTTCATCAAGCTCATCATCCAAATACCAGTACACAGGCATAGATCTAGTGATTCCAGATTAGGGATACAAACTACAATCTAAGGCTAGGGTCACACTTGCAAATTTTACTAGCGTTTTTGGAGACCTGCGTTTTCTGAAAACGCATGCAAAAATGCACCCATAGGGCTCCATGCAAAAAACGCTTGCCCCAATAGCAAAAACGCATGTCTGAATGGACGCAGCAGCATGCAGTATTTTTTGGTGCTTTTTCAAAAACGCATGCTTTTTTTAACATGGGGCCCTATGGGAAACGCATGCGTTTTTAAATGGTACATGCGTTTTTGCATGTTTTTTTACATGCGTTTTTGAATGTGTTTAAAGGGTCCCCCACTCCTAACAGCAAAAACGCATGCAAAAACGCAGGCTGCCAAAAAACACCATCAAAAATGCATGGCAAGTGTGACCCTAGCCTTAGAGTGGTGAATCAGGTTTTTGTCCCAAGGGTTCTTTCGTTTCCATTACAATATCACATAGGTTATTATTCTGC
Organism: Allobates femoralis; assembly: GCA_033576535.1. Lineage (NCBI taxonomy): Eukaryota > Metazoa > Chordata > Amphibia > Anura > Aromobatidae > Allobates > Allobates femoralis. The sequence goes on from JARQOC010000006.1 coordinate 288,118,720, forward strand.
CACCAATGCACACATGTGCGATGTGTCTGTGGAATGTGAACACCAAACTCTGTACAAGCACTAGTAGATAGGTCACTCACTATCCTCTTATCCCATTACTGATTAGCTTCATTTGGTGAATCCAGAAAGGATGATGTACCTTGATATGATGAGGTTGAGATGTCAAGGAAATAAAGGGATGGATGAGGGTTGCAAGATGGAAGATAGAGAATACAGGTAACAGGAGAATTCTCTCTTCAGTCCTGATGCACCTGCTGCCAAGATGGCACTAACCAGAAGAAAGGATGTGAGGAAATAAAATAGGAGTTACAGAGAGAAAGACATTATGGTAAAAATACAATATAATACATGTAAACACATATTATAATAATGGACAGCAGATGGCAGCAAAGTAAACAGTGTACATGTACACCATACTATCCACATAAAATGTAATTTTCAAGAGAGAATGGCTGGACAGCACACTTCCTGTCTTGAAATCCTTGGATTTCCCTATTTCCGTGTATTAATTGTCATTAACTGGAGGTCTTTTCCCGAAGTGCATTGGAGGAAACCTCAACTTGAAAGACAAAAAACACTTGTATGCAACATAACAATAACATTAACCTATCAGCGAAGTAGACAAATGTCTTCAGATAAGTTCCTGCAGTAATCCAAAGCATTGCCCATCTTCGTATCAAACCTCATTGTAATCCAATGGTACAATTTCCAGTGTAATCAGATGAGCAACCTTAGTGGTGAGAAAGTTCCTTCCAAATGGATGGAGAATTACTTGTCAACTCGCAATGGCAAACAAGCCTTGTCCATCTGGAGAAGCAATCAAAACGCTCATAGCCCAAGTCAACCTTCTTTTAGGATTTGTTGAAGAGGGTGCTGACATCAGGATGAATCTCAGGATCAATGTCCAGATCCTGAAGGCTTAACACACTTTCATTGCTTGAACTGCTCCAGTAGGAGCCCCAATACTGTCAACCAAAAAGAATTAGCATAGGCACCAGCAGAAACTGGCCTAGTAGCAAGATCATCAGGGTTAAGGCCCTGTCTCCCATAACGACCGTTCCAGCGATCCCGACAGCGATAACGACCTGCCGGGATTGCTAGAGCGTCGTTACCTGATCACTGGGGAGCTGTCAAACAGGCAGAACTCCCCAGCAGTCAGGGCCATGGGAGCCACCTCCCACATTGCTGAAAGCGATGTCAGCGTCCTCCCTGCTTAGCGCTGCCTTACAGGCAGCGCTAAGCAGGGAGAACGCTGGTAACTATGATAAACAGCGGGCATCTAGGCAGCTCGCGCTGCTTGGATACCCGGTGTTTATCATAGTTACCAGCATTCTCCCTGCTTAACGCTGCCTGTAAGCAGGGAGAACGCTGGTAACTATCCAGGCAGTGTGACAGGGCCTTTAGGTTGCAATGGGAGATACTGCCATTGTTCAGATTTAGAAGACTTCCTGATCCTTTCAACACGGCTGCTAACATAGAAATAGAAGGGAACAGTTATAAGAGAACATGCACCTGGACGAAAATCTTAATTTTTCAATACTTTTATTCAGTACTCCATGGTGATAAAAATAGAGGGATCACAGTCCCAACCGCTGGACGCGTTTCAGCCGTACATGTTGCTAAATTCCTGGAAGAAGATCCGCACGACAGCGTACCATCCCCAAACAAATGGTTTATGCTAGAAGATGAACCAAATTGTAGTTGACCTGTTGAAAACATTACCAGAGTCTGAGAGAAGTCAATGGCCAGATAAATTACCCGATTTGTTAGACTTATACAACCATGTTCCAGTGAGTTCTACAAACTGCACCACAGCCTACCTTATGCGTGCAAGACCCGGTAAGCTACCAATTGACTTAGATATGGGAATCGTGAAACCAGACGCAGAAGTGGAAGAATCCAATTGGGATACCCTACGTCAACAACAGTATCGCCAAGTACAAGAGTGCGTAGAGAAAAATCTTCAGCAAGCTAGGGCAAGACAAGAGAGAACCTTTAACCAACGTGCTCAAGCAACGCCATTACAACCTGGTGAGCAAGTACTCAAGAGAAAGAGACGCACCAACAAATTGGATAATCAGTGGGAATACACCCTATACACAGTCTTGCCATCCAACTTAGACAATGCCAAAACGTGTCTGATAAGTAAAGACGAAGGAAGAACATCAGCAGTTGTATCCAGAGACCACCTCAAACCGTGTCCTGAAACCCTGAAGACACCTGAAGTAACAGTACCCGTACAGGTCCAACCTGTCAAAGAAGAAGAGGCATTCCATACAGTTCTAGGAAATTTCCCCAAAACATGGCCAAATTACTACGGCGCAATTGTAGCACCAATGATTGCTTTCCCTCCAATGGTGGAACCAACACCAGATCCCGTATTACCAGAAGACGTCCCAAGACCTGAAGAACTGGAAGTAGAACCCGTAGAGGAAAAACCAATTCCTGGTCCCAGTGAACTTGCCAGTCCTACAGTCAGACCTCCATCTGCCATAGTACCAGACACCCCAAGTAGGTACACGTCCACCCACACCATCATGCTAAATACACCAGCAGTACGCAGATCAGAGTGTAGTACCAAGGGTCAGTTACCGGCTAGGTACAAAGAGTGAAATGTTAAATCAGTTGTAATGTGTAAATGTGGCGCCCCGCAACGAGTGCGTCACAGGAGTGTATTGCAGCCCAAACTGCAGCTGCAATATTCTCTGACTAAGCAATGACATGGTTAAAACTCAGAGCTTCATACCCTACATGCACACTAGAATAGAGGGCCAATAAGGTCCTGGTGGGCGGAGTGTAGGAGTAGAGTGTGGGAGAAGGAGAATGTAGAAGGAGGGAGAGAGAAGCAAGGTGGTCGGGAGGAACGTAGGAGAGGGGGCTCTGCACAGTTCCGTGCAGCCCCCTGGCCGCCACCGGTTGGGCGCCATTATCCCGGTGCCTCAACAACCGGACCCTGGGCAAACATCCGCGGGTCAAAATATACCCGTGCCCATCTACAGCCGGATTACTGGTTCCGAAGCTGGGAGTCGTTTATCACTGCCATGCAAACCAGGAGTGGAGGGACTGCTCTACAGGAGTACCCCACCGCCACCGCAAACAGAGCCGTCTTGCCAGCTAAGTACCCACCAAAAGGACCCAGACTACCCCTCAACGTACATACCGGCAGGGCCATTTAAGTAGTCCCTTGTACACGACCTTGGCACACAAAGGCGACATCGGCAACTCACCTAGAATAAGTTAGAACGGAGGAACACCGCGGAGCTCTGAGACAACACCGGTCATTGCCAAGTCCACCCGGTCCGTTACCCGCTACCTGTATATCATGTATCACATGCTGGTTACAGTTAAGTACCCGTTGCAGAGACTTATGGTGTCCGTGTTTCTTAAGAACTGTTTCACTCCGCATGCAGAAGGTAACTAAGCTGCCTCACAATATCTTGTGCAGCTCCTGGCTCTGGGGACTCCCGCTCATCCTGTGAGGAGCGTCCCATCTTGCTGCATTCCATCCCCCGGAGGCCCAAGCAGCGCCAGTGGACATCACCGGAACTCTCACAGGTGGCGTCACGACAGAATTACAACCTTAATCTGTTCGACCAACACTTTTGATCTGGACCACCGGGTCCCACAGACGCAGGCGCGGTTCCGTGACAAGGAGGAGAAGAACGCCTGCGACGTGCAGAACCCTGGCCACGGTGAGTCATAAATATGTTTGTGTAAATGTAGATTGAACCCGGTAAATAGTGTACAGAAGGGCGGAGGAACTGGATTAACCCCCATGCACATAAAGTTAGGGAAAGAAAGGTCCTGGGGTTGGTATGAGTGAAACCAGGCCTCCTAAGCAGAGACGCCCATAGGGACCTTATTTATTTGTTTAAGTGTGCAACGTTAAGAAGCCCAGTACCTACAGAGACTATCCTGTACGAACTTACGATAAATTCTTGAACTTTGGACTTTTCTTGTTTATTTATGGACCATATACACCACGGACTGGTTGTGGTAAAAAAAACTCTCTTGTATATATTCATCAGCCCGGAGGCAATAGACTAAATCCCCGGAAAGACTGATTATTTTGAATTTTTGGACTCTTTTCGAACTTTAGTGATTTTTGTACTTTTTACTTTTAAGTCTCTGTAAATATTAATTGTATTAACTGTTTGCTTATTTGTTTTCCACAGTCCCGGAGTACTGTCTTTGACTAAGGGGGAATGTGGCACCCCCAAGGGTTAATGTGCCCCAGTAACATCACACGGGTTCCCTCCCCATACAACACTGACACTACACTAGCACCTCTGGGCCACGAGGGGGAGCTAAACCAGCTCCCTTATATACTCTGGGTCAAGAGGAAGTAGTTCAGTACGTAGCAGTACTGTGAAGAGTCCAGTTCCTGGGAGAACTGAGAGGGAGACTGTAGTGTAAAGGGGCTGCGTCAGGCTTCTCTACAGTCTGCTCTTGGATTCCAGGCTTAGCCAGGGTATGAGGGAAGGAGTACAGAAGACCGAGGAACACATCTGGGAGACTGAGTGACATCACCACTCGCCTCGGAGGAGCACACAGATCGGATACCGGGTCCGAAACTGTGACTGACACACACAGCACACTAAATACCGGGATAGTGGAGGTTGTAGATCGACACTGTACCTGAGCGAAGCAACACGGTGGGGTCAGAAGCACAAGGAAGACTCAAGTTGCCTAGCAAAGGGGGTACCTGTGAGGAGAGACAGTGCCAGCAGCTCAGCTAAAAGCAGCAGCAGGGCCACACACACAGCGCAGCAGGAGGAAGCTGAGGACACGGACAGGGTGGGGGCAAGTCGGCCGCGGTACAGACTCCGTGGACAATTCTCTGTAAAGAACGTCTACAGTAATGCTTTGGATAACTTCAGAACCGTGAGTGTGTGTAATCCTTGTACTCAAGCCCTAATTTCCCCCACAAGCAGCCACCGTCTCCACTATCATCCCTTTCCTGCAACATCTATAACATCCATCATAGACTTTAATTACCACTGCCCTGGGGAACCAGGCTCTACCTGCGGGGAGCTGTTCCATCTAAAGCTGCCGAACATCATCCTCGAAGGTTCTGCAGCAGCGGTGGTCACCCTGACCACAAACCGTGGGTGGCGTCACAACAAACTTAATCCCCTGTATATATCCCCTTTTACTTGTGTGAACCCGGGACAAGGTCCGGACCAGGACCTCCATGACATCCCCAGCAGCAACCCAGTCCGGTACCGAGTACCCTGTCCGAGTGGGCTCCACAATAGCATTGGGTGGAGACCAGGCCTCTTTTGGTTAGCAAGCCAGCTGCACCCAAACCCAGGTACAGTGGTTACGGAAAGTACTCAGACCCCTTTAAATTTTTCACTCTCTGTTTCATTGCAGCCATTTGGTAAATTCAAAAAAGTTCATTTTTTTCTCATTAAATGTACATATACTTTGCACCCCATGTTGACTGGAAAAAAAACAAATGTAGAAATTTGTTTTAACTGCTTTGAACAGGTGTGAGTGTACAATCTTGAGTAACAAAATGTGGTTTGACTGGTTTTAGTCAGAAAATAACAGCTAGCTGCCTCCTCAGCTTCAGTTGAGAGCTTGTTTCTGTGAGGAGTGGTTTAGTGTACTTATTCTCTCAGTGTAATTTGTGCCTGTAAAGATGGATGTTACTTCAGGGAAGAGGTCTAGAATTATTACTCTTAATTAGGGATGAGCGAGTATACTCGTTATTATTCGGTAATCGCCGAATAGTATGGTACTCGTTCTACTCATTACTCCACGAGTTTCCTTGTGAATACTCGCTAGAAGTAACGAGTACAATGTAAGTCAATGGGAAATGCGAGTAATTACTCACCTGGACCCTATACAGCGGTCTGGGGCTGAAGATGAGGCTGAAATGGGTGCATGATTGTTTAAAAGTCAGCGGTAATTCAGCCCGATCCTCTGCCTCCTATACCGATCCTCCACTCCCCCCGCTGAGTCCCACCCCGATCCTGAGTTAGGACCGGGCTGGAAGCGCAGCACAATGGAGCGGGGAGCGCAAGACCCAGGCAGGGAAGCCGGCGATGAAAAGACTTCACCGCCTGCTTTCCTGTTCTGTGCTGCGCTCCCTGCTCCCTGGTACCCCCTCCCCGCTGCCTGGTTCTGCACCCCCCACCCGGTCCTAACTTAGGATCGGGCGCAGATGTGGTCGGGGAGCGGGGAGGGGGCATCAGGGAGCAGGGGGAGCGCAGCACCGAACAGGAAAGCCGGAGGTGAAGTCTTCTCACTGCTGGCTTTGCCACCGATTATTTCAAATGAACAGCTGAGATGTAGATGCTACCAGAGATGTAGCTGAACTGAAGAACAAAAGAAGATTATTTTCTTAGTAAAGTGTTGTTTTGTGTTTTTTTTCTAATAAAAGATTTTTTCTGTGTGTTGTGGTTTTTTTAATACTTTAATAGAAATTAATGTCTAATATTGGCGTGACCCCATGAATTTCAGGCTTAGGGCCCAGGTTGGCTGGCGTCTAAAAATATGTGGGGCTTCGTGCTATTTCTGTGTCCAGCCAGGTACAACTAGGCATCTGGAGGCTGGAATCCACAACGCAGGGAGGCCCAAGCTTTCTCCGTCCCCCCTTCCCCACTGCGAATTGCAGTCCGCAGCCACCCCAAAAGATGGCGCGTTCATAGAAGCGCCATCTTCTGGTGCTGTATCTAGCTCATCCAGGGCCCTGGTGCATTGGCTCACTGGGTAACTACAGGGGTTAGGTCCAGCTTTGCATTATCAGCTGGCCCTAAGCCCGAAATCCTCCAATAGTCGCCAATATTAGACATGACCGCCATGAATTTCTATTAAAGTGTTTAAAAAAAACACAACACACAGAAAAAATCTTTTATTAGAAAAAAACACAAAACAACACTTAGAGACTCCATCTATATTAAAAAAAATAATCTGTTCGACGTAGTCCAATCCAGGTTTGTTCTTTAGCTCAGCTACATCTCTGGTAGAGAACCTCTACCAGAGATGTGGTTGAGCTGTGCACCCGGCCGTGGGAAAGTTCATGTGAGTTCATGCTGTCAAGCATGAATTCACATAAACCCTGACAGCACAGCGCGGCTACTTCAAATGAACAGCTGATCAGCATCAGCTGATACCTCAGCTGTTCATTTGAAGTAACCGGTGGGAAGGCCGGCAGTGAGAAGACTTCACCGCCGGCTTTCCTGTGTGGTGCTGCGCTGCCCCCACTCCCTGAAGCATCTCCCCGCTCCCCTGCCACATCTCCGACTGAGTCTAAGTTAGGACCGGGTGGGGAGTGCAGAACCAGGGAGCAAGGAGGGGGCATCAGGGAGTGGGGAGCGCAGCACAGAATGGGAAAGCCAGCGGTGAAGTCTTCTCACTGCCGGCTTCCCCGCCTGGGTCCTGTGTTCTCCGCTCCCTTGTGTTGCGCTCCCAGCCCAGTCCTAACTCAGGATCGTGGTGGGACTCGGCGGGGAGAGTGGAGGATCAGGATGGGAGGCAGAGGATCGGGCTGAATGATTGTTTAAAAGCCGGCGGCTTTTTACCGCCAGCTTTTAAACAATCATGCACCCATTTCAGCCTTTTCCTCAGCCCCAGACCACTGTATAGGGTCCAGCTGAGTAATTATTCGCAATACTCGCATTTCCCATTGACTTACATTAGACTCGCTACTCGTAACGAGTCCCCAAGTATCAGGACCTACTCATTACAAGTATAGTGAGTCCGAATATTTCAGTACTCGCTCATCCCTACTCTTAATGAACATACAAGTCTGACTGTAAGAGAAATCGCTTCCCACCGTTGGTATTGGAAAATCTACCATTTCAAGAATAATTCGCACACACAATGAAACTGGATCGTTTTCTCCAAAACGAAAAGGGAAATGTGGAAGAAAAAGGAAAACGACACCCAGAACTGATAAAACACTTATCAGAAATAGAATAGTAAAATTAATGCAAGAAAAACTTGCTTTGTGCCAATTAATTTGCACAGCACTATAAGACCTCACAGCTGACAGTGCATGTCAGATCAAATGGGAATCATGAGGTCAAAGGAACTGACCAAGGAGCTTAGAGACAGACTTGTTGTGTGACGCCCCGCACCCAGTGCGTCACAGGAGGGTATTGCAGCCACAAATGCAGCAGCAATATTCTCTGACCCAGCAGCTATGTGGTTAACTCAGAGATCCATACCCTGCATGCATCACTTAGCATAGAGGGCCAATCAAGGTCCTGGTGGGCGGAGTGCAAGGGTAGTGTGTAGTGGAAAGTCTAGAACAGTTGGAGTTCGAAGGCTGAAGGTGTAACAGCAACCTAGAAGACCCTCTGCAGAATCCCAGCTCTGCAACCTAGGAGAGGGGGCTCGCACAGTCCCGTGCAGCCCCCTGGCCATCTTCTACCGGCCATCTCCCTACCGTCACCACGGTTGAGCACCATTACTCCCGGTGCATTACCAACCGGACGACGGGCGTCAAAATGTGCGCTCAAAATCATCCCGTGCCCATCTACAGCAAACCGGTACCGAAGCTAGCAGCAGTTCAGCTCTGCTATGCGAACCAGAAGAGTGGAGGAGCCGCTTTACAGGAGCACCCCACCACTGCCAAATCCAGTCGTCTAACCAGCGGTGTACCCACCAAGGGACCCAAAGCTCCCCAAAGCATCCGGAACGTATACCCCGGATAGGGCATTCAAGCAGCCTCCCTGTACCCGACCTGGTATTCCTGGGCGACAACGGCAACCTACTTAGTTAGAATGGAGGAACACCGCGGATCTCTGAGGGACACCTATCACTGCTGAGTCCACCCGGTCTGCTACCCACAAACTGTATGCCATGTATTGCCTGCTGGTTACAGTAAAGCACCCGTTACAGAGACTTACAGTGTCCGTGCTTTCTTATGAACTGTCTGTCCGCACTTCAAGGTAACCGCAGCTGCCGCACAACATCTTAAGCAGCTCCAGCCTCCGGGGATCATCGCTTAGCCTGTGGGGAGCGTTCCATCTTGCTGCATTCCATCCCCCGGAGGCCCCGCAGCGTCGGTAAGACTTACCGAAATACTCATAGGTGGCGTCACGACAAATTAACCCCTTAATCTGTTCCACAAGACGTCTTCAGCTTTTTGATCTGCACTCAACCGGGCCCCACTACCGGCAGGCGCGGTCCACCCATGACAAGGAGGAAGAAGCTACTGCCTGTCTAAACTGGAGTACCGGCCACGGTGAGTCAGTTGCAAGGCACAGATCTGGCCAAGGTTACAAAAGAATTTCTGTAGTATTCAAGGTTCCTAAGAGCACAGTGGCCTCCATAATATTTAAATGGGAGATGTTTGGGATTACCAGAAATCTTCCCAGAGCTGGCCATCCAGTCAAACTGAGCAATTGTGGGAGAAGAACCTTGGTAGAGAAGAACCCCAAGATCACTGTGGCTGAGCTCCTGAGATGCAGTAGGAAGATGGGAGAAAGTTCCAAAAAGTCAACTATCACTGCAGCCCTCCACCAGACTGGCCCGATAGAAGCATCTTAGTGCAAGACATATGAAAGCCCGCATAGAGTTTGCAAAAAAACAAATGAAGGACTCCCAGAGTATGAGAAATAAGATTCTCTGGTCTGATGAGATGAAGATAGAACTTTTTGGTGATAATTCTAAGGGCCCCTTCACACCTGGCGATGGGGCTGGGGATGTCAGCGGCGACTGGCGGGTGTGCGCACGTTTTTGGTGCCCCACCAGCGTCGCCGTCCCCCATTTACACGGGGCGACATCTCCAGCCCCGCGCCGGTGAGCTGACAGGCGGCATCGCCACCAGGATGTCTGAAAACCCCAGCGGCGATGCAGGACAATGGGAGCCTATGGCTGCCATCGCCTGACAGGTCGCCGGCGGCCGGTTACATGGGGCAATGTGTGCACATTGCCCCAGATTGGTTGCCTGGTTTCAGAGCTCTGCTCTGAAACCAGGCGACCTCCCGGCGGTGCCGACATCGCCCCTTTACATGAGGCGACGTAGGGGTGATGTTGCCGCCGATAGGCCACGCCCCTACATCGCCTATGTAATAGGCGGAGATGTCGCCCCATGTGACGGTCCCTTAAGTGGTATGTGTGGAGAAAAACAGGCACTGCTCATGACCTGCCCAATACTATCTCAACAGTGAAACATGGTGGTGACAGCATCATGCTGTAAGGGTGTTTTTCAGCTGCAGAGACAGGTCAACTGTTTGCAATTGAAGGAAACATGAATGTGGCCAAGTACAGAGATATCCTGGATGAAAACCTTCTCCAGAGTGCTCTGGACCTCAGACTTGGCTGATGGTTCACCTTCCAAAAAGACAATGACCCTAAGCACTGTGTAAAAAACAAAGGAGACAAGCGAGGCGCAGAATAGTGCCCTATCAATGATGACGCTATTAGACACGGTGATATGTAGTGTCCACTCACCTTGTTTGGTTGTGTATACCCACAACCAGGCTTGAGTGCCTTAATACAGCTGCCGCTGGACCTCCACCACCACTGCACGTGTAAGTCGATAATCTGTAGTTAGAAAAAGGTGTACCACGGTCTGCGCTGCTGTGACATAAAAGGATCACAAGGAAGGCAATGCTTCAATAAAACCTCCTTTATTTTTTCTCTCCTACGCGTTTTGGAGCCACATCCGAGCTCCTTCCTCAGGGATAAAATAACAAAGAGGTGGCAACAATTCTGTGACCATTCTTAACTGGCCCAGTCAGAGCCCTGACCTAAACCCAAATGAGCATCTCTGGAGAGACCTGAAAATGGCTGTCCTCCAACATTCACCATCCAACCTGACGGAACTGGAGAGGATCCTCCAATCTAGATGGGAAAAACTTGTTGCATCATTCCCAAGAAGACCCATAACTGTACTAACTCAAAAGGGTGCGTCTACTGAATATGAGAAAAGGGTCTGAATACTTATGACCATGTGATATTTCAGTCTTTCCTTTTTAATAAATTTGCAAAAATGTCTACATTTCTGTTTTTCTCAGTCAAGATGTGATGCAGAGTGTGCATTAATGAGAAAAAAATGAACTTTTTTTTAATTTACCAAATGGCTGCAATGAAGCAAAGAGTGAAAAATTTAAAGGAGTCTGAATACTTTCCATACCCACTGTAGGTGGTAGGTGGTGGCAGAGAATGTCTCTGAAGAAGTAGCCCCTGCGATCCCCATTATCCCTCCCAAGACTGTCCAGCAGCGGAGTACCATGGCGACCTTCAGCCCAGGCAGCACTGAGAAAGCTGGAAGAGAGTTTATATGGCTAGCACAGTGGACTTTACCAAAAATATGCATGTTGTTGGTTCACTGACCCATCCCTTAGTTGGCATTTTGTCCGGAAAAGGACTTTTTTTAGTTGTTTTTCAGTGCTTCAAACTCCGAGGCCTGTTTTTTTTTTGTTAATTTTATTCTCCCCTTCACAAGTTTAGCGCTGTTTGTGCTTCCCTCTCCTGGATTAGTGGACATATATGGAGCCTCTGGGGTACAACTCAAAGCCCTTAATGGACACTGCCATTCATGGACTTTCCACCATTTTAATAGTCTGCTAATCCCTGTGGGACTTTTGTTATATATACTGTGTATATTCATATATGTGTGTTTGAGGTTTATTATAGTCTGTGCTACAGCAAAGTTTTTTTTACTTCACTCTTTGTGTGCTGGACTGCTTCTGCAAACTAAGAGGTGCTTTGATGCTGCCCTAAAGAGAAATGCATGACACTACACACACTCCTATAGAACAGGGCTGGCCAAGTGCAGTCCTCAAGGGTCCAAACAGTGCATACTTCAGGATTTACCTAGCATTGCACAAGGTGCTGGAATCTTCACCTCTGCAGGTGATGAAATTAGCACCTGTATAATGCTAAAGAAATCCTGAAAAATTGCACCATTTTGAGACCTTGAGGACTATAGTTGGACAGCTGTGGCGCCCCGCAACGAGTGCGTCACAGGAGTGTATTGCATCTCAGACTGCAGATGCAATATTCTTTGACTAAGCAATGACATGGTTAACATCAGAGCATCATACCCGACATGCATCACCAGCATAGAGGGCCAATAAGGTCCTGGTGGGCGGAGTGTAGGAGTAGAGAGTGTGAAGAAGGAGAATGTAGGAGAAGGAGGAAGGAGAAGGAAGTGGTCGGGAGGAACGTAGGAGAGGGCCCTGCACAGTTCCGTGCAGCCCCACAGACCGCCTACCGGTTGGCGCCATTACCCCGGTGCCTTAACAACCGGACCCTGGGCGTACACTTACGGGTCAAAATACACCCGCGCCCATCTACAACCGGATCACTGGTTCCGAAGCTAGCAAGTCGTTTATCACTGCTATGCAAACCAGGAGTGGAGGGACCGCTCTACAGGAGTACCCTACCGCCTCCGCAAACAGAGCCGTCTTGCCAGCGGAGTACCCACCAAAAGGACCCAGGCTCCCCTCACACCGGAACGTACACACCGGCAGGGAAATTGAAGTAGCCCCTTGTACCCAAACTTGGCACACTAAGGCGACATCGGCAACTCACCTAGAACAAGTTTAGAATGGAGGAACACCGCGGAGCTCTGAAACATTACCGGTCATTGCTAAGTCCACCCAGTCCGTTACCCGTTACCTGTATACCATGTATCATCTGCTGGATACAGTAAAAGACCCGTTACAGAGACTATTGGTGTCCATGCCTTTTTCAGAACTGTCTTACTCCGCATACTAAAGGTAACTAAGCTGCCTCACAACATCAAGTGCAGCTTCTGGCTCCGGGGACTCCCGCTCGTCCTGTGGGGAGCGTCCCATCTTGCTGCATTACATCCCCCGGAGGCCCAAGCAGCGCCGTTGAAATCACCGGAATTCCCGCAAGTGGCGTCACGACAAGAATCAACCCCTTATCTGTTCAGCCAACCTTATTGATCTGGACCACCGGGCCCCACAGCCGCAGGCGCGGTTCCGTGACAAGGAGAAGAAAACACCTGCGATGTGAAGCACCCGGTCACGGTGAGTCACAGCCCTGCCTTAAAAGTCTCTGTAGAGGTAGCCAGGGGGCAAGAGGAATCCTAGAACCCTTTCACCACATCTGTGGCTCTTCCTGGACCCTCTCAGGCCATGTGCCTATGGTGAATTGATTGATGCTTTTGACACAGATTTTGAGAATCTGCATCAAAATCTGCATGTCTATCCTGAGGCCAGAAAAGTCTACGACATATCAGAAGTGCTATGCCCACGTTTCTTAATTTTTTTATTTGGAAATGTTGTTCAGATTTCTTTTTTCTTCCCCAAAATCTGCACCAAATCTGCAAGTAAAAAAAAAAAAAAAACACACACTTCTGAACTCTCATAAGGGCCCGTCACACGGGGAGATATCGCCGGCGATGTTGCCGGCAACTGAGGGGCGTGGCCAGGTTGCGGCGACATCGCCGGCGAATTGCCGCGTGTGACAGGACGATAATCAGGTGATGAATCGCCTGAGTCACATCGCCAGGTTTCCCAACAATGTTGGGAAATCTGGCGATGTTGCTCAGGCGATCCTGCCTGATCGCCCTGTGTAACGCGGCAGCCCGCAATGTTACGGGCGATTCCGCCTATCTCCAACATTGCGGGTTATCGCTCGCTGGGTTGCTGGGCAACCCAGCGAGCGATAGCCGCGGCAACTAGCCGGCGACATCGCCGGTAAGTTGCTCCGTCTGACAGCTCCCCGGCGATGTTGTCAGGGATGCGCGCTCCCGCGATCCCCGGCAACATCGCCGGCGATATGTCCCTGCGTGACGGTACCTATGGACTTTGCTGGTTTCAAGATAGACATGTAGATTTTGATGCAAATTCTAAAAATCTGCTTCAGAATAAGTATCAAACAACATAATGTGGGCATGGGGTCTTACAACAATATGGTGGCGTCACATTCACAGAAAGATTCCCCCATATGCTGTGAGAGCAGGCAGGCAAGCACTGGTGAGAATGTGACAAGTGGTGCCATCACATACATTACTGAAGTTCAGACTTCAGGAGTCACACAGGGGCTATCTCGCAACTTTAAACTGTGCTGCACTCCCTGATATCACCTGACATTACACTTGCTGTCTCACGATACCGGGGAGATATATCTGCTACGTCTCGTGTGATATTGCGGGTTCTCACCAGACAGCTAGTGTCAAAACCGCTAATGCCACTGAGGTTATCGCAGGTCACACAGCGAAATTCTCTCCTGCATGATACCCGAGGTATAGCCTGAGACAACCTTAGGGAATTAATGAGGATGTCTCAGTTTCATGAGCAGGCCTGAAAGCATGGTGACAGCGGCACTGAAAGCTTGCTAATAGTGTAGGAAGATAATGTTTGTAAAACAGATTCGGAAGTTTGACAAACTTTTCACTGATCTATTCAGCGAACATATGCCTGTTCGGCAAACCGAACCGAATCCGAACTTCAAAAGGTTTGCTCATATCTACCTGCGACAACTACCTCTTCATACCTTATAGCAATGTTATGATGTAAAGGGCAGTAGTCATGGGCAAGGTACATTTCACATTTGCCCCTGCACTCTACAGGGAGGTTGTGGTCCTGGTTGGCTGCATGGACTTGTGGTGCAGGTCATACCTTTTAGAAGACTGCTTGTCGCTATTGCTTCTGGTAAACCAGGAACAATTTGCAGAGAAGCTAGCTAGACACAGAGACCAACAATTCCTACTATTCAGTTCTTTACTGAATAGCTTCCACTATTCTTCCAACACAACTTTGTACACAAGACTGTTGGCACATAACTTGAACAAAGTAGAAAGCGACATACTTTTTTATTCATCTTCTCAATCGCTATTTTCTTTGATATTTCCAGTCCTTGTATCACCACTCCACCTAGCACCACAGTACCATATGTTTAAGTCATTCTAGCCCTCCCGCGGTTTCGCATCTTCCCATGCAAAAGGGATTCATCACACCAGCAAAACACTGTCTGTCAGATCTGCCGCTGAGGTCTCCTTCTCATTTCACATTCAACCCCAGTTTGGTGTATTCCCCCTAAGCTGTAGGCTACACTGGGCCTTATGCTACACATACTACTCCAGATTCTTTCTACATTGGGTGCCCCCGTTCTTAGCCAGACCAGGCTTTGAAGCTGACCATCATTCTGGATCTCTGAACCATATGTTTATTCATATTTTGCTGTCTCACTCCTGTCTTAGCTATTGTATCAGCCACAAATCACCCACTAGATGCCGCCTTTAACATCGAATTGACTTGCATGGGTATGCTTGTTACAAGTTCTTCCCTAATACAGCTCTAACCTGAAACCAATGTTTTACCCCATGAGTTAATCCCATTGTGAAGTAGCTTAACTATTTCTGTCCCTGCAGTCATCTTGAAGCTGGCCAGATCTTTTTCAGTAAACGTTATCATGCATAATAATAATCTTAATTTACATAGTGCCAGCATATTCCACAGCACTTCACAATTCAAAGTTTATGTTTAAACAATCATAGGAAAAAGTTATTAGAAAATACAATGCAAAAAACAATACAATACAAAGCATGATACAATACAATAATTAGAGCAAAATAATGACAGCCCTGCTCATAAGAGTTTACAATCTAACCATGAGGTGGGGGTGACAAAGTACAGGTGCTTATTTACAATGATGGTATAGTCAACCTGAGGAGATGAGGAACAGATAGGAGCAGCATAAGTGGCCACCAACCATTATTGTGATCCACTTGAGTCTAGTGGAGCAGATAAGCTATATCTAGATGACTTTGTACATTACTATGTATTACAACATTACATATTTTGCCTACATAACGTTGCTTATCACTCGCTGTATCATACATACCCTGTTTCCCCGAAAATAAGTCACCCCCGAATATAAGTCAGGGCAGGGCTGGCGCAGAATTTTCCAATATAAGTCATACCCCGATTATAAGACAGGGTGATTTTCGGGGAATATAAGACAGGGTACCGCTAAAGTGCCATTTTTGCCCATTGCATGTTTTACCTGTGTCCCCGCTGTCCCACTGGCCCCGCTGTCCTCCGTGGGCTCCCCTCTGCCCTCATGTGCAGCCGCAGGTCCGCTGTCCCCCGTGGGCTCTCCTCTGCCCTCAGGTGCCGCAGGTAACCCCAAGGTCATAGGCTTAATCTTGTGCGCTTGTCGCCCCGGCCTGACATCACCGCTGCCGGCAGGAGCTTCTGATTGGCCAGTGGCTCCCCAGCATCTCGAGCGCTGATTGGCTCAGCGGCTCGAGTGCTGATTGGCCAGAAGCTCCTGCATGAAGAAGCATCTGGACAATGCTCTGCACCGCGGAGGAATCCATAGCCCGAGGCCGCATTACCCTAAAAAGTAAGGATGTTTCCTTGCCGACTTGCCCATTAAAACCGCAATTCCGCCGCACAGCCGACTTGCGGCCGACTTGCGGCACACTTGCGGCAGGTCCCCATACAATGTACGATACTGTATGGGACACTTGCGGCAAGGTTCGGTTACCGCACCTTTGCCACACCTTGCCGCAAGTGTCCCATACAGTACCGTACATTGTATGGGGACCTGCCGCAAGTATGCCGCAAGTGTGCAGCAAGTCGGCTGTGAGGCGGAATTGCGGTTTTAACGGTACTGTGCTGGGGGCTGCAGTGGCATACTGTATGGGGCTGGGACTTTTCATTTTTGTCATTTTTTTTTTTAAATATAAGTTATACCCCGAATATAAGACAGGGTGGGACTTTTGGGGGTAAAATTAATATAAGACACTGTCTTATATTCGGGGAAACACGATAGCATTCCTATACCTTAGTAGACATAGGTACGATTGGTGTCTTCAGGGGCAGGTACGTACAACCACCTAGGCTACCCTCCTACAGCTACACACCTGGCCAGTTTTGTATTTTAACAGTTTTTCTCCTAATTTCAGACTATGTAGTAATCTAATACTACCATATAGTGCTATAGCACCCCTCTATTGAGCCCAAATAACATATGGTTAAGCAAGCTGAAAAATACTCCCAGTGTTGATTTATAGATCATGCATAAAACTGCAATTCAAATCTCAAGTATTACCATCACTGAATGCTTAAAAAAATACTAGGTGTTTTTTTTCTTTAGCTCTAGAACCTTTATTGCCAATGTCTCTCCAGTCTCTAAATCAGACCACTGGGGCAAATTCCCTTTTGACAACCCCTAATACTAGCCTTGGATTGTTGAATACAGGGCAATACACCTGTTTGTAAAAGCATCCAAAGTCAATGATTGTTTTCTGAATACTCAGAGCCACACACAATACACAGCACTAACCATCTCCAGTCACCTTATATTGAAATTCTAGCAACTTCCTGAGTCCATCGAAAAAAAAGGGACCCACCAGAACCAAACAAGGCCAAAAGACAATTTTGATATATGAGAGAATTCTACCATTTAACTGAATAACAGTATGACTGATAGAAACCCAATTATGCAAGTTAGCCTCATACTGCTGTATTTGACAGTGACTTAAACCCCCACTATGTGACACAAATGTATATAAGGAAATCAAGCTACCTCCAAGCAGCTAAATGTTCAGGTGATTAATTATACATTAGTGTAATAAATCACTGCAACATGTAGCAGCTTCATTATACAGAGCGCTGGCGCAGAAGGAGGCTGGAAGCCATAGCACCCATGTCACTGCAGGTCATTAGCCATGTTGTGTATATGTTTATTA
The DNA here is from genome assembly GCA_033576535.1 of Allobates femoralis. Lineage (NCBI taxonomy): Eukaryota > Metazoa > Chordata > Amphibia > Anura > Aromobatidae > Allobates > Allobates femoralis. The sequence goes on from JARQOC010000006.1 coordinate 288,136,361, forward strand.
TACAGTGCTTTGAAGATGCAATGAATTTATATATTCACTGTAGTGTATAATTGAATTCAGACATTGCTGTCAATAGTCACCTTTACAAGAAATAATATATCCTCGGTATAGAGGGTTTCGCGTTAACAGGATTTACATATTAATTGGGAAATGCATTCATATTTCTGCATTTGGTTAATTTATTTATTTGTTTATAAAAAATATATTTTTTCAGTATGATGTACCATACCTTCAGGCGAAAAACGTTTGTAACTAATCAAAGTTTTAAACATTACTCTGATAGCTCCTAGGGTCCATTATCAATATAAATCATACATTACCTTAACTTTAAACTTTATTTCAAACTGCAAAATCACAAAATGGTTAAAATACTAAAGTGCACAGTCAGTAAGGAAGGAAAAGAGAAGTAAGCCCTGTCAACTACTCTCCCTCCACTCTGCTATGCACACTTTACCTGTCTGCTGGGGATAATTTACTTTAAAGACTTCTAGAGGGTCACCTAGGTGATGACCTAGGTAATGACTCTGCACTCTAGTGTCTAAAAGCAGGGGCTGACAGTCCCTGGCAAGTGTTCCCTGCTTTCTGCAGGGCTGGCGCCCTGGCATAGCGATGAGTCGCCCCCGCTCCCAGTGGCTTTCACCTGAATTATCCTTATAGCTAACAGATATGCCAATTCTTATATGCTTATTTTTATATCAACTAGCTAAGTAAATACTTATACTGGGATATTGTGGCACTTATCTTTAACCAACCACCACCAGCCTTCATACAGCTCCTCGACACAGTTCTCACTGCACATGTGTTGCTGTAACATGGAAGTGCATAGCATTACCGTGCGTGCGTGAGGATGCCAAGCATCAATTAGGCTCCCTCTCCATGCGCAGGCGCCACCACATCTGGGGCACATGAGACCCGTCACATGTTATAGTCAGTCCATTGACTTCTCAGGCAGCAATTCACAGCGCTCAGCCAGCCCATTTAATATTATATCATAGTTGGTACTTGGATTAAAGCAACCATTATTACACTTATGCTGCTCATACATAAAAACAATCAAGATGTTATTATTGACTCGCCCCCAGGGCCATGGGGTGCTCTGAACTGGGTTGGTTTGGTGTCTCGGGGAATGCACTGGGGCTGAGACCTGGCTCCTTGGCCCTGCAAATTTGCTAAAAATATAGGGGAAATGATTTACGGATAAAGGACCGTGACGCCACCAGCAGTATACAGCTATTTGGGCCGACGCTGCCAGACGGGACCACTGGGGATGATGGATTGGTAGCTATGGTGATATATATACGGGTGGAGTGCATCCCCAGGGCAGCCGGGAAAGTCTATGAGGTTGGAAGGCCATGTCAGGCGAACTATGACGGAAGTAGCTACATGTGGGTGGGAAGTAGAAAGAACCTGGAAAAAGGGGCGGAGGAACTAGACTTTAAAAAGGACCTAGGAACACTAAGTTGGCAGCAGAATTCCCTGGAGGGAAAGAAGGAAGGATCCCCAAACTGAGACACCCTTCAGCCGAGTGCCAGCGGCAAAGAAAACAATGGGGCCCAACGACCTGTACCAATGATGGCCAGCTGGGTGTCTTGCTAAATTTACCTGGATCGGGACAGAGCCCGTACCTACAAAGCGCTCACTGACTTACAAATCAGGCATGAATAATAATATTCTTTATAGCAAGATTAAATTTATTTGTTTACAAAGTAGCACATGAATTGTCATCAATTGTGGACTGGCGGAAAAATGGCAGGATAAGTTAAAAAATTCTGAACCCTATAATGATGTTGATGTACTTATAGGGATCCCTGAAAAGGAAGTTGATGTAGTAGCCCCTCGATGTTGTGAAGTTACTCAAGAGGGGATCCTTGCAAAGGTAGGTGATATGGTAAGCCCTCGATGTTGTGAAGTTACTCAAGGGATCCCTGCTGCAAAAACAGGTGAGGTGGTAACCCCTCGATGTTGTAAAGTTACTCGAGAGGGGATCCCTGCAAAGGCAGGTGATGTGGTAACCCCTCGATGTTGTGAAGTTACTCGAGGGATCCCTGCTGCAAAGACAGGTGATGTGGTAACCCCTCGATGTTGTGAAGTTACGTGAGGGATCCCTGCTGCAAAGGCAGGTGATGTGGTAACCCCTCGATGTTGTGAAGTTACTCGAGGGATCACTGCTGCAAAGGCAGGTGATGTGGTAACCCCTCGATGTTGTGAAGTTACTCGAGGGATCCCTGCTGCAAAGGCAGGTGATGTGGTAACCCCTCGATGTTGTGAAGTTACTCGAGGGATCCCTGCTGCAAGGGCAGGTGATGTTGTAACCCCGCGATGTTGTGAAGTTACTCGAGAGGGTCCCTGCAAAGGCAGGTGATGTAGTAGTCTCTCAATGTTGTTAGAATTACTCGAGAGGGTCCCTGCAAAGGTAGGTGATGAAGTAGTATTGGGGAAGTGAAACTGGATGCTAGCCTCAGCCTATAAGACAGTTCATAGTAAAAATTCTCAGCTAGTTAAGGTAAAATAGATAGATAAATCTGTTTAAGGTATAGTGCAAACACATTGCATTTGTGTATTAACATTTGTTTGTCGAATAATTGTGTGTGAAAGAACATGACTGGTATGAGACTCCTTGATTGAACTGAATGACCGTATGCATGTAAAAAGGATTTAAAAATAAAAATCCTGATTGTATAAAGGAGTCCACTTAGTCCAATTAGTTGTGATCCCTTGTCAACTGACATCAGGGATACAACGGAGGAACATTTAGTAAAGTGAAAAAACACATAGGCACACCTGTGAGAATGAGATAAGCTGAAACCAAGTATTTTGTTAACATTGCGAAACTAAGCAGAAAGACTGGGAATACACGTAGTCGGGCTTGTCCTGTCCGTGTTTTGCCGGTGGCCTATGGTTTTGCAGTAAACTAATATTTGGGGTGGCTGAAAGTGAAGTGATTGTGTTGAATGTTCTGCAGATTTTGTGTGGGTTGTGCAGGTTTCAGAAAAGTTGGATGTCCGAGGCTGGTCCGAGGCTCCCTACAATATCATAGTGCAGAAATAGTTACATAGTAGATTAGCTGATGCTTGAAATAATAAGATCAAGGGTTTATAACCCCTCGATGTTGTGAATGTACTCGAGGGTATCCCTGGCAAGGCAGGTGATGCTATACAGTTAGAAGGTGAAATTGGGTATTAGCTATTTTTTTAGCCCAAAAAATATAAATATGAACAAGGAATAAAATGTTATTTGTTCACTGATTCATGGTTTATAGTTAGTGGTTCAGCTACTTGGATTATAGATGAAAAATAAAATGATTGACAAATTCATAGGAAAGAGTTGTGGGGGAAAGAAGTATGGCAAAATATTGAAGAATATGTCTAAATAACCAAAAATACTCTTTTCATGTTGATGCACATGTACCTCTCCGACTCATTGAAATATTTGTTTAATTCCCAAGCAGATGCGGCAGCCTCAATGTCTGTCGCAGGTACTGAACCTGATAAACAGAAAGAAATATGGTTGCAATGTATAGCTGTTTGGACGCATCAGAAAAGTGGACACTTGGGAGAAAATGCCACTTACAGGTGGGCACCAGACAGAGGAGTGCCCTTAACTTTAGATGTTATAAAACAAGTGCACAATGTCCCATATGTCAACATTCACAGACAAGGGCAGTACCACATACTGTAATGGGACACATAGGTGAATTGCCAGCTTAGATTTGGCATATGGATTTCATCGGTCCTCTGCCAGAGAGTAGAAGTTGTAAATATATCTGTACAGCTGCAGACACATACACAGAATTGATGGTGAGGTTTCTTTGTAAATCTGCCACCTAGTGGAGTACTTTGAGAACACTGAAACTGATCACATAGTATTATGGTACTCCATTAAAGGTTTAAATGGACAATGGAGAGATAATTTTAGTGAGGCTCTCCAAATAATTAAGAACAGACTTATCACTGACTACACATAATCTGAGCAAACATAAAGTACATGTGGATACATTGATCTATTGGAAATTAAAAGAGGAAGCACAAATTCCTTACAGAGCTGTTCCAGCGGCTGCAGGACTGGACCTCTACTCAGTAGCGGCAGTGCTCATAGCACCAGGTAATGGTAAGTACCATTTCTACTGGTTTTGCATGTAAGATTCCTAAAGGACATTTGGGTGAAATTGCAACAAGATTTAGCTTTGCTTTAAACGGTGCAATAGTAGTAGGATGTGTTATTGATCCTGATTATCAAGGAGAAATTAAGGTTCTCATGTTGAATCTAGAGACAGAACCCTTAGTGTTGTCTACGGGCCAAAGGATTGCCCAAATGTTACTTATACCTGTAAACTTGTTCCAAGTTAAGGAAGGAATAGTCCCTTCAGAATTGACAGTCAGGGGAGATAAAGGTTTTGGGTCCTCCAATATCACTAATGTGGGGGCCAAAATATGGGTACAGAATACCCAAGGACCGCCATCTGAGGCTGAGGTCATTGCAGTGGGAAAAGATAGAACACTCTTGATACGTGTTCCCCCGAATGGAGAAGGTGAAGCAGCTACAATATCAGGTAATATATATATTGATGCTTATTCACTATAATTAAGTCTAGCTATAATTGATATACTTTGTGTTAAGCCGGTATTCAATTGATGACAATTCATGTGCTACTTTGTAAACAAATAAATTTAATCTTGCTATAAAGAATATTTTTATTCATGCCTGATTTGTAAGTCGGTGAGCGCTTCGTAGGTACGGGCTCTCCCCCGATCCAGGTAAATTTAGCAAGACACTGGGAACCCAAGCTGAACCCGTGGAGAGATAGAAGGAGCCAAGTAAGCCCGACTAACTCAGGTCACTGGTGGCTGGGCCAAAGAACCAGAGTGTCGGCTCTGTAGATGTGGCCGAGAACGCTTCAAGCCCCTAACCACGAGATATCCGGCAGGGTGCGGGAACTCTATGTCCCGAGACCCCACCACTGGTGCAGTGTAAGACAATGCCATCGTACTAGGGCTAGTGACCCAGAGTGTGGGATATATCACTGCAGAGCCCGTGATGGCCGGACCGAAACCGTATGCGAGGGAGAGGAGAGAGAAACAGAGGGCCCAATAGGTACACTGAGAGGGTGTGATGCAGAGGAACCATCTCGGCTGCAGTGAGAACCTGAGCCCGTGGCTGTTGTGTGAACCTGGTCCACTACAAATGCGGTAACGAACTGTAAAAATACTGCAGCAGAGACTGTTGTCGTGTTGGCAGTGGAGTAAAGTACCCGGTGAACTCAAGAACTGTGTCCGAGATTTATTGATACTGAGACTGCAGCTGCTCACCTGCAGAACCGCACACTTGTTTTCTGCCTCAGGAGAAGCTGTGGGAAGAGAGCCATTGTAACGTCCCATTACTCACCATCCCTACACCTGCCCTGGGGACAAAAGCCCTACCCGTGGGGGGCTCATCATCCCAATTGCCACCTTAACCATGATCCCCATTGGTTTGAACGTCAGCGGTGGCCCACCTTGGCCACGACCCATGGGTGGCATCACGAACAATGCTTATAAACTTTATTATTCCCCTTTTAATTGCTGGACCTGGGCATACGGAGCCGGGTCACTTCGCCGTGACATTCCCCACTGCAGACTGATGAAAGGACCCGGTCTCGAGTGCCCCCTGCCCGGGGTGCGACACCTGCAGACACTGTGGTGTGGCTGGGAGACTTGGAATCAACCACCCTCCAGTATTAGCTGCCGCGTCGCCCTGCACAGTCTCCGACTCCAGTGTCCGGTTCTGGCGCTCTGTGCTGGGGTGAGCTCGGTACCGCTCCACTCCCCAGGTTCTCCACGACTTCCTCAGAACCTCGCTTACAGGTCCCTCAAGCTAGTTTTCTGCTACCCTGGGATGAGCTTAGCCCTGCTTATATCCACAGGATAAAACAAAAGAAAAGAATGGGGCGCAATGGGTAGGATCCTCCAGACTCTTATTAGTGGCGTGGGGCAGTGGCCACCCACCTGACAGGGTTGTGCTGCCTGCACAACCCGGTTTGTAAGCCTCCGTTTGATATCCCCTTTGATGCAATGAACATTCATTCCTTCCTCACTCGTTCCCGGCTGCTCCGACAGGACCTTTCCGGTCACGTGGTCACCCGAATTCCGGAACTACGTCACCGCATCCACTGGTTACCTAGTAACGTCAGGTCCTTTTTGCTTTTTGCTCCCTGCCTTTATTAGGTTGCTCCTGCCATTCGCCACCAATAATGGGGATAGGTATATGTTACAAGGATGATAAGCGGTCTTTGTGGGAGCGCTCAAATAGCAGGCACCTGAACCGATTTCATTAACAGGCAACTTTATTTCCCCTTAGCTCCACAACATGTTTCAAGTGTTCTCTGACAGTCTTCCTCAGGCGGTGTTTATCATCCTTGTAACATATATCCACAGGATGTCTCCCTCAGTACTGCCCTGTACTGAACTACCTAACTCCACCCTAGACCAGAATTTATAGGGGAGCTGCCGTGAACTCGGGTTTAGAGCTCCCCCTTCAGGCCTGGAGGCAGAAAAGCGGTTGTATGCTTGACTCACCTGATGTGGATACCCTTTGTTGCTTCCAGGTATGACACTAATCCCAAGGGCGGCAATGATATTGTGGCATCCGGACTCTGGGGTGCCACATCATCATATGGTTAAAAGATAAAAGTTAGATTAATATCACTCCCATAGCTCATACTCAGAGATCAATAAGTAACCTCTGCCATATCATGGGTGATAATTGGGTAAGAACGTCCATTAATGAAATTATACTACTTATAGATAAAACAGGCACTGGTCATGTTCAAAAGGATTCTTATTATTAGAATACACAAAATAAGTTATATTGTCATCTCTACTTAGTTTATAGTTATGGAAAGTACTCTGTGCTGATTTAAGAAAGATATGTTAGGTCCCACATATCACTCCCAAAAGAGGTGTACAAGAGAAAGAGCGGATGGACCTCAACGGCTCTAAATGTGTTTACATTCGCTCATCCTTTTATGAGAATTTTGCCTCCTTTGTCTAACCGCTAAATGGGAACCGTCCTTGACCTATTAAAGGAATGACACATAAGAAATCTGTTCATTTGGACCCCTAGGCACTAAGGAATCAAACCTAAAGGTGCATTCTGCCTCCTTTTGGAGATTCTAATGATCAATATCGCCACCTCTGTTGCCCATCCTTACTACCTCCATTACCCGAAATAAAAGTTGATGTGATGAGCACAGAGAGAGGGGTAGTTGGGTACCAGGATGAGTTTGTGGCTGTAACAGGGAGTCACGGGTGGTCGGTTTTACCGTTTCCGTGCCCTGGCTCTCATTGTTGGGGAGGTAAGGGGGATTTAGGGAAAGGTCATGACACCACCTGTGGATCCTGGTAACGATGATACCAGTGCTGCAGGCCGGCTGCCGAGGTGATGGGATGCAGCTTAGTGTAGTACAGCTACCCACATGTGGAGCTTACCTCAGGGCAGCGATGATGGATGAGGGAAGTAGTTGTTCTTACCCCTCTGATGATGCTGAGGCCTTCGGGGTGCCGGGGAAAGGAAGGACAGACACCGATTTAACTCCAACGTCTTTTACTGGTACCGGCAGATGGTATAGTACACAATACAGTTCGGTATAATAGAGAGGTAGCTGCAGGTTCAGGGTGCCCTTATGGAGTCTGTGTATGTTTCCTTCCTAAGGGCTTTCGGGTCTCAGTCCTTTCTACTCTCTCTCTCTCTTTCCCACCCTTAGGCAAAGCTTCCTCGCCGATCCCCTGGCCTGTTACAGATAGGTGCGGTTTGTCCCTTTACCGTTACGGACGGGAGCGGTGAGATTTGAACCCTCGTGCCACCGGAATCCGGGCTGGTACCTATCGGTGTCTTGGGCTGATTATGGGACCGAGGAGGAGGTGCCGTTTTGGTGGTGCTACGGCTTCTGTGGATTGGTCCTGTGGCTCATCGGTTTATGGTCAGGGATAGAACACTGACCGCTTCCGTGTTGCTGGTGTTGACCCCAGACAGGTTCCAGCCAGCTCCAACCGGTTCTGGATCGTCTTCCCCTGTTCTGGGTCCCCCTCTTGAAGAGAGGTGCCCTCTTGTCAGCAGCCCTGTCAGGCACGTCCTCTCTGGCTACCTTCCCAGCACTGTCTCTCTTCTAACTGACTAGAATTCTCACTCCTGGTTTTCCCACTCTCACCTAGGCTCCATCCCCTGGGACTTACTGAATATACAGTCCCACTATCCTAAGGGACCTATAGTTGTGTGTTGGTACAGACTCCATAAGTTAAAACCCCAAACCCACAGCTACGGAGGCACTACACCTGCTATTCGGGGTGCAGTACCTCCCTGTGGCGCCTAGCCATAGGGGCGCCACACACCCCCTTGGTGAAATACAAGGGGGTGTCCGCGGGTGTTTAAACCAAACCGGGCGTGAGTTGAAATTTTTATTAACATGTCACCCGGCTAACTTTCAAACCAAACAACAACATTATGAATACTTTGTGATCTTCCCTTGCGGGAGGTACGGTGCTTTCAACGTTGCCATAAACTTAAACAGTATTTGTCCACATCGGCCCAACGGGGATCGGGCATCAAGTCTCTGATTCAATGGTCATCAGGCTTTACTTTTAAACAGTTCACATTATTTTCATGTGCTGCAAGAAAAGACATATATAGGAACTATATACATTGCATCATGAAATTTTTAGGCATTGTTATGGCTCACCCGATTGGCAAACCACCCTCGAGGGCCTGCGTGGCCCTCATAGGTAATAGGATCTCCACAGTATAGGTCCCTGTCTGGGTGGCCCTGGGGAAGGTGGGACTCCACATCCCTCCGTCCAACAAAGATCTCAGAGTAAAGACCCTCCTCCCGGGCAAAACCATACCCGGTGCTGAGGTTGAAAATGGTCACTATCCCCCTTTTGCACTGGTCGAGTGCTTCAGGGCTTGGTTGAGGGCATTGATGTGGGCCTGGTGGGTCTCTAGTTCGTTTGCCCACCAGGTCTCATGACGTCTGTGCCACTCAGCCTCGTCGCCCGGGTTTGGTGAGGTGAACCATGGACGGCCCACCGGTTGCTAGGACAATGGTTGCTCAGTTGAAGGCTGTGCTGTACTCCTTCCTGCAGCTGTGACCTGTAGCGCTGGTATCGGAGCCCTCCATAACTCTCTGGGCCCGACCTCCTCTGTACCACCGACGGCTCCTTCCTCCGAATCCTCCTCCTCCTTCCCGACACTGATCTGGTCGTTCCAGCAACCAGCCAACTCCTCCTCCGTCAGCTTGGGCTCCTCAGGGAATCGGATGAGATTTATCTCGGCAGTCTCCTCCTGTCCAGGTTCCCCAGCAGTTCGAATTACGGGCCCCAGGTCTTCAGTGGCAAGATCTGCTGGGTCTGTGAGGGTATCAGCTTCACTGTTTACCGGGCGCTCGGTTTGAGTGGCTACCGTCGCCCCCGGTTCCGGGTCTCATTGTTGTTCGGCCCGCTGCGCCGCACGTCGACTTACTTCTTCTACTTCTAGGACCATCTCGGCACTCCAATGCCAGATGGTTCACTCCGCAGTTTCTTGCAGGCAAACCCGCAGGTCCCTTAACGCTGTTCCCCAGAACATGAGGTCGTCACCCACGGTTTCCAGCGTCAGTATCCCCGGGGCAGTTTGCTCGACCCTCATCTGCTCCTCCACTTCTCGGACCAGGTCAAATATCCTGGGTGCCGCCATTATGACCAGGTCGCTTTCGGGTAACGGGTCCAGATTCTGGCAAGGGTTCTCATTCTGCTTTCTGGCCGCACCCTGTTTAGTTGTTATAGTCCCGACCTGGTGTGGGCGGGTTCTCAACCCGCCCCCTTGGTTGTTTGATAGCAAGGGGGTGGGGACAGGGCCGCATCATCAATGAGCCAATATGAGAACTCTGCTCAGGTGACGATGAGTCTCTGAAAACAGGGGGCGGCAGTGCGACATGCAGTCAGATCATTTTTTTTCCTTTCTATTGCCTTTTCTGCCTGATTTCGGCAGGCTTCTTCCTGGAGGCGGGGCTCTGAGGGAGCTCAGGTCTGATAGGCTGAAAGTTAGAGAGGTAGGTTGACACCAAGGGTTAGCAGAGCCATGATTGGATGACAGGAGCGTCTGTTTTCAGCTCTGCCAATCAGAAAGCAAAGTGCACACTGCAAAAGTGAAGAGTGAAGGCAGAAGAAGCAGCTCGTTCTCCATCAGCTCCTGTGAATGATAAGGCCCCTGTATGTAAGATAAAGAGCTGTGCAGCTCACATTGTCTATCACTTCTATGGCGTGGAGGGTCCAGCACCTGTTTCTCCAGAGGGTGGGGGGGGGGCCATCTAATACACAGATTCAGCCAATAAATCATGGGGTAGGAGGACAGGACTGCAACCCTGCTATGGATGCTGCATAGCTCCTGCTAGATTTTTCACATCCACTGTCCACTTATGCTAAGGTCCAGCATGCACCTGAGATCAAGCAAGATGGCACTAAAAGGTCCAGCATGCCCCTGACATCAGACAGCATTCACTACATGGTCCAGCATCCCCCTTACATCAGACAGGATAGCACTACAAGGTGCAGCATGGCCCTGACATCAGACAGCATTCACTACATGGTCCAGCATGCACCTGACATCAGACAGCATTCACTACATGGTCCAGCATGTCCCTGACATCATACAGCATTCACTACATGGTCCAGCATCCCCCTTACATCGGACAGGATAGCACTACAAGGTCCAGCATGGCCCTGACATCAGACAGCATTCACTACATGGTCCAGCATGCACCTGACATCAGACAGCATTCACTACATGGTCCAGCATGTCCCTGACATCAGACAGCATTCACTATATGGTCCAGCATGCCCCTGACATCAGACAGCATTCACTACATGGTCCAGCATGTCCCTGACATCAGGCTGCAAGGGTTTCAGTAGGACAAAGTACCTCGTGGTCCGAGCTGCTGTTGTCCCTGTGGAAGGAGTTTGGGATATGACCCCGAAAAGCGTTGGAAAATAAACTAGCTACTACCTTATCCAGGCATACCGGTGTCTCTGGTTTTTCCATCATACAATAACAGCAGCTCGGACCACGAGGTACTTTGTCCTACTGAAACTTATCATGGCCACAGTGACCTGTGGAAGTACGGTCCTTGGATCAGCTGTGTTGTATTGAGCGATCATGCCGGTTGTGTGCTACACAACCACATCAGGTGAGCAGTTCCTATATTTACCTAAATAATCCTGTCTCCTAAGGATAAGACCCTATTTGCGCATTCTGACCCTTATCTTAGGCTGCAAGGGTTAACACTCCTGTTGTCACAGGGAGTGGTGGCCGCCCTTGACCCCGTGACCTGGGCCTATCTTCCAAAAAGGGGTAATATGTACAGGGGATTATATACAGTTTTGTCGTGACGCCACCTGTAGTTTCTGATGATGTTTCACCAGCGCCGCCACAGTCCGCCGGAGGTAGATGGTTCTGCGGCAAGTTGATAAAGTCCTCCACAGGTAGGACTGGACCTCCGGGGCAATGTAGTGTGAAGGGGCAGCTTGTAGTGGAGCTATGGCTGGAATGAGGAGTGTTGGAGCAGTCTATGAGGGGCACCGGGAACGGAGAGGAATGACACACGCACACTGCAAAGTCTGGTTTACCTTTTACTGATGTTACGGCAGGTAAAGTTGTCCAGGGCACTGACAGGTGACTAGGTTGCACAGTGGGTCCCCACAGCAAGTGCGTATAAGGCCTACTCTGTTCTCTTATATGATTGAAGCACAGCCTGCATGCAGACAGACTTGCCTCCTCTCTCTTCCTGACTCTGATGACTGTCTGTCTCTCCTCCTGCGTGGTCTCCAGGTTACCCTCTCTGATCACTGCGGTGATGCACTGCTGTGTCTGGCTCCCTCTCTTGACCCACAGGGGAACCGGGTGCCTGAAACCTCCACGGTGTGACGGGGTTATCTGTGGTCCTGGAGTATCCCACAGGTGCGGATCCCCGATGTCTGGTACTTCTTTGGGCAAACTTCCTCAAGTTCCTCACTCCCTCTTGGTTATCTGCTCTTTGCCTTCTGTCCCCACCTAGGCTTGCGGGATGCAAAAGGGCCACTCTGGGTCTCTGGTTCGGGCCTAACCGCGGCACCGACCACCAGGATGTCTTCGCAGCTCTCCTAGCATCTGCACACTCTAACCAACTCCTCCCACAGCAGCAGTATTTATATGGCATTTTGCCTAAGGTCAGCAAGTGGTGCTCCCCCTACTGTGCCGGGGTAGAAGGTGTTGTATGTAGTAGGTACCTGCTGTGGAAACCCAGCTGTGCATTAGACAAGTCTGTGGCTGTCTGTGTGAGCAGGGCGCCACACATTCACTTGACTTTGGTAGGATAAAAGCGGTGCAACATCATATCCCCACAGGTACACATCCACCAATCAAAGAGCGGTACAGGCCTATTCCACCTGCACATTATCAGAAAGCCAAGGAAATGTTACAGGACATGAAGGACGCAGGGGTTATACGAGATAGCTGTAGTCCCTGGGCAGCCCCATTGGTCCTGGTCAGGAAGAAGTATGGCAGTATGAGAAGGTGTGTAGACTATAGGCAAATAAACCGCATAACACACAAGGATGCTTACCCGTTACCTCGTATAGAGGAATCCTTAGCTGCGTTGAAATCTGCCAATTACTTTTGTACCTTAGATCTCACTAGTGGGTATTGGCAGGTGTCTGTAGCCAAGGAAGACCGCGAGAAGACGGCATTCACAACACCTATGGGCCTGTGTGAATTTAGCAGCATGCCATTAGGACTATATAATGCACCCGGAACCTTCCAGAGATTTATGGAAAGTTGCCTGGGACATAAGAACTTCGAGATGGTACTGCTCTACCTGGATGACGTGATTGTGTACTCTAAGACCTATGAGAAACACGTAACCCATCTAACAGAGGTGTTTAAAGCTCTGGCCAAATACAGGATGAAGCTGAAACCATCCAAATGCCACCTGTTAAAGCGAAGAGTACAGTACCTGGGACACATAGTCAGTGCCGAAGGCGTGGCCCCTGATCCAGACAAGGTGACAGCTATCAAGGAGTGGCCAGAACCCAAGACCCTGAAGAAAGTACGTAAATTCCTGGGACTGGTGGGCTACTATAGAAGGTTCATAAATAAGTATACCAAGAATGCTGCTCCCCTGCAAAACCTCTTAGTAGGCCAGCCCAAGAAGGGCAAGTCTAAGGATTCTCCGTGGGAGTGGGGCAAGGAACAAGAAGAATCATTCCATACGATGAAGCAAGCCCTGACAGGAGAAGAAATCCTTGCTTACCCGGACTACAACCTGCCATTCCTGCTGTACATGGATGCCAGCAATGTGGGACTCGGAGCCGACCTTTCTCGAAGGTAAGAGGGCAAAGAATAAGTGATCACCTATGCCAATAGAAAGCTGTGCCCCACAGAGAGCAACCCTGAGAACTACAGTTCCTTCAAGCTGGAATTCCTGGCCTTGGTCTGGGCCGTCACAGAGAGGTTTAAACACTATTCAGCGTCTAGCAGGTTCACAGCCTACACGGATAACAATCCGCTGACCCACCTGGAGACTGCAAAGTTGGGAGCCATGGAGCAGAGATGGATGGCCAGATTGTCCAACTACCAGTTTACCATCAAATACTGGGCTGGGCACCAGACTGGAAACGCGGATGCCTTATCCAGAATGCCTCACCAGCCAGACGAGGGCATGGATGAAGACGAGCTAGAAGAAGTGGAGTTACCTACATTCCATCAATTAAGAGTAACTCAGTGCCAGCAAACCCGTCAAGATCCTCCTGCAAGAATGGTGAACCCGTTGCCCCACTTCGGTTGTAAGGAAGTGCAAAACAATGACCCGGCTGTCAGTTTGGTGAAACAGCTGATAACCCAGGAGTCAGCAAAGCTACCAGCAAATCCCCAACCAGAAGTCAAACATCTGTGGAGCGAGCAGAGTAAGCTGTTCATTTACCAGGAGCAGCTCTGCAGGAGGCATATCAACCCAACACGAGATGGTCTGGCAAATCATCGTGCCAAAGTCAGACGTCCAGATGGTCTTGAACGCCTACCACAACCAGACTGGCCACTTTGGGTGGAAGAAGTTAGAGATGCTACTGAAAGATAGGTTCTTTTGGGTCAGCATGCGTGGATCCATTGACAGGTGGTGTAAGAACTGTGGACCCTGCAGCCTTAGAAGAAAGAACTTACAGAGCCAGAAAGCATCGCTCCAGCCCATAGTGAAGAAGCAGCCCCTGGAAATTGTAGCTCTAGACCACGTAAAACTGACTCCAAGTAGATCTGGCTGCAAGATGGAGCCATCTTAGTGCCTGTACTGAATTTCACGGATGTTCCCTGAGGAAGGAGCTCAGTATGTGTCTCTGAAACGTGTCAGACAATAAAAACATAAGTTGATCCAGACATCCCTGTGTCTTGGTTCCTTCGGTCCTGGAGCAGCAGTGTGGACAGAGAGACACTTCGTCCAAGGAAATCTATATTGTGACCACGGTTATCTGTGGTAGTGCGGTCCCTGCAGCAGTTGCTTTATTGCTTTTTAATCAGTTGTGGGTCTCACAACTGGACAAGGTGAGCAATTCCACATCGCAAGCTGACAGTGTTTAATTAGGATAAGACCCTATTTGCACATTCTTATTTTACAGTAGATCACAGAGAAGCACACAAGGTCAACCCCTGTCTAGGTATGAAGAGTGGGCACAGTGAATGAAAGGTAGAACACACTGAAAAGTAACATGTAAATAGCAGCAGCTGTAAAATAAGCATGTAAATAGTAGTGTACAAAAAAGGGTAAAGAGTAGGCTAAAAATAAGGAACACCAGGTACACAACACCAAAAGAGGGGTGAGTGGAGTTGGCGTAAGGACGCTGTCTAGGGAGAGTAAAACCTTGGCCAAGAGGTGACCCCAGGGCCAGGAGGCCTACAGCACTTATAACTGGTAGAGGCCCCTATAGTACCTAGGATTCCTACGCCGAAACACCCATGGGAGATGTTGTGTATTTTGAACTGTTGAGCCCACAGAGACTTTACTTGTAAGGACTTGTTGAACTTTTGAAAGACTTTTTCCCTGTAAACTTTCCATGCATTACAATTTAAAAAGGACCATGGTCACAGTACTGGTGTGACAATAAACTTCTTTTCAAAGCCTGTGGTGAATGGACTAGCACTGTATGGACTTACCTGTTTTTCTATTTTTCCAATCTTTTTTCAGTGGTTTTTGTAAATTTTTATATTTTGAGACTTTGTAAATATGTTACCTGTTATTATTGTTGATAATTGTTATCCCTTTTGTTTAAAAACAAAAATGCTTAGTCCAGGAGTACTGATCTTACCTAGGGGCGTATGTGGCGCCCAGCTCACACAGGTAGCCACAGACTTCCCTACAGCACAGCTGGGTTTTCACAGCAGGTACCTACTACATGCAACACCTTCCACCCAGGCACAGTAGGGGGAGCCCCACTCACTGCCTTTAGGTGAGATCCCCTATAAATTCTGCTGGTGGGGGAGGAGTTAGAGTGTGAAGACGCTAGGAGAGCTGCGAAGATGTCCTGGTGATCGGTGCCGCAGATAGGCCCGAACCAGTGACCCGGAGTGGCCCTTCTATGGGAAGCCAAGCCTAGGAGTGGGGACAGAAGGCAAGGAGCAGAGCCAAGGGAGTGAGGAGCTAGTGGTAGTTCACCCAAAGAAGTACAGGACTTCGGGGATCCACACCTGCAGGATTACTACAAGACTGCAGAAAACCCCGTCACTCCGTGGAGACTTTAGTCACCCGGTCCCCCTGCGTACCCAGAGAGAGGGAGCCAGACACCGCAGCGAGATATCACAAGGCAGTGATCAGAGCGGGTAACTCGTGGACCACGCAGGAGGAGGGAGAGAGACCAGAGAAAGCAAAGAGGCCAGTCTGGCTGCATGCAGACAGGCCTTCAGTAACCACAGAGAAGCAGAGGAGTCCTTACACCCACTTGCTGCGGGGACCCACTGTGCACCTGGTCACCTGTCAGTGCCCTGGACGGATTTACCTGCTATACCACCAGTAAAGGTAAAAGAGACTTACTACAGTGTGTGTGCGTTGTTCCTCTCCATTCCCGGTGCCTATATAGACTGCTCCACCACTCCCTACCCTGACCTCAAGTCCCACTCCAAGCTGCCCCTTCACACTACGCTGCCCTGGAGGCCTAGCTCCACCTGTAGGAAGCTTTGCCAACTCAGCCGCATTACCATCAACCTCTGGAGGACTGTAGCGGCACTGGTGACCCATCACCAGGAACTAAAGGTGGCGTCACATGACAAACTCTTATCCCCTGTACATACACCCTTATTGAAGTGTCACCCAGGCCACGGGCTCAGGCGCTGCCACCCGTGACATCCCCGCGAAAGCACCCACTGAGCCTGATACCCGAGTACCCCATGGCCTTGGTTAGACATAGAGCTCTTACAAACTGAATAGAACTGTAAACAACAGGATTTGTAAATTTACTTGAAGAAAAAATTGTGACGTTTTAACCTCTCTAATTTCCTAACTAAATTGAATGATGTTGAGGAAAAAAATCCCCAACATCTGAATGAGCCCTAACCAGGATAAACTCTGCAGGGATTCAGCATCAAAATCCATATTACGTATATACAGTTGTGGCCAAAAGTATTGACACCCCTGCAATTCTGTCAGATAATACTCAGTTTCTTCCTGAAAATGATTGCAATCACAAATTCTTTGGTATTATTATCTTCATTTAATTTGCCTTAAATGAAAAAAACACAAAAGAGAATGAAGCAAAAAGCAAAACATTGATCATTCCACACAAAACTCCAAAAATGGGCCAGACAAAAGTATTGGCACCCTCAGCCTAATACTTGGTTGCACAACCTTTAGCCAAAATAACTGCTATCAACCGCTTCCGGTAACCATCAATGAGTTTCTTACAATGCTCTGCTGGAATTTTAGACCATTCGTCTTTGTCAAACTGCTCCAGGTCCCCGATATTTGAAGGGTGCGTCTCCAAACTGCCATTTTTAGATCTCTCCACAGGTGTTCTATGGGATTCAGGTCTGGACTCATTGCTGGCCACCTAAGGAGTCTCCAGTGCTTTTTCTCAAACCATTTTCTAGTGCTTTTTGAAGTGTGTTTTGGGTCATTGTCCTGCTGGAAGACCAATGACCTCTGAGGGAGACCCAGCTTTTTCACACTGGGCCCTACATTTTGCTGCAAAATTTGTTGGTAGTCTTCAGACTTCATAATGCCATGCACACAGTCAAGCAATCCAGTGCCAGAGGCAGCAAAGCAACCCCAAAACATCAGGGAACCTCCGCCATGTTAGACTGTAGGGACCATGTTCTTTTCTTTGAATGCCTCTTTTTATCTCCTGTAAACTCTATGTTGATGCCTTTGCCCAAAAAGCTCTACTTTTGTCTCATCTGACCAGAGAACATTGTTCCAAAACGTTTTAGGCTTTCTCAGGTAAGTTTTGGCAAACTCCAGCCTGGCTTTTTTATGTCTCAGGGTAAGAAGTGGGGTCTTCCTGGGTCTCCTACCATTCAGTCCCTTTTCATTCAGACGCCGACGGATAGTACAGATTGACACAGTTGTACCCTCGGACTGCAGGGCAGCTTGAACTTGTTTTAATGTTAGTCAAGGTTCTTTATCCACCATCCGCACAATCTTGCGTTGAAATCTCGTCAATTTTTCTTTTCCTTCCACATCTAGGGAGATTAACCACAGTGCCATGGGCTTTAAACCTCTTGATGACACTGCGCACGGTAGACACAGGAACATTCATGTCTTTGGAGATGGACTTGTAGCCTTGAGATTGCTCATGCTTCCTCACAATTTGGTTTCTCAAGTCCTCAGACAGTTCTTTGGTCTTCTTTCTTTTCTCCATGCTCAATGTGGTACACACAAGGACACAGGACAGAGGTTGAGTTAACTTTAATCCATGTCAACTGGCTGCAAGGGTGATTTAGTTATTGCCAACACCTGTTAGGTGCCACAGGTAAGTTACAGGTGCTGTTAATTACACAATTTAGAGAAGCATCACATGATTTTTCTAACAGTGCAATACTTTTGTCCACCCCCTTTTTTATGCTTGGTGTGGAACTATATCCAATTTGGCTTTAGGACAATTCATTTGTGTTTTTTTCATTGAAGACAAATTAAATGAAGAAAATAATACCAAATAATTTGTGATTGCAATCATTTTCAGGAAGAAACTGAGTATTATCTGACAGAATTGCAGGGGTGTCAATACTTTTGGCCAACAGTCCAACAGTGTACATTACACATTACATATAACATAGAACACCTACATTCACCCTAACTATCTATCACCGGGACCTTTGTGACCTAACCGTCAGTCCCAATGGCGGATACCTCGTGGATACCTCATGCATGGCCCTTTCATCATCAGCCATCATGCGTCATCCACGATACACCACCTTTCCTTTGATCACCCAGGGTAATTTTACATAAGCCCTATTGATCCATTACCCATGGTAATTTTACATACGCCCTGATGATACGTATAACAGTTACATAATAAATAGTTATCCACGGGCCCTGTGGGTTCCAATGGCGGTACCAGCCGCCTGGCTTTATTTACCCAGCTCAACACGTTAATAATAACGCCTAGTACAGGCATCAGCCTGACCGGGGCCTTACACACCGCATGTGATCCATCATACACATCCATGGATCACATACCTGCTCACAGCCTATCATACTACATTCATGGAGTGTGGCTCACCTGGGTCCATAACAGGGATTGAGCAACCTGTGTAACCATGTGTCAACAAGGGCCCCTTACCGGACGTGTTTCGCCCCACGTCGGGAGCCGAGCACCCTGCAGGATCAACCTTAGTTCCCCACTCTAGGAGCCCTATTAACCCCTGCGTCTGGCCACAGGCTCACACACCATTAGAGGTCGTGTTAGAGGGAAAGGTACCCGCCGCATGCAGCAGGCTAAGCCTCCCTCTCGTCCCACCAGGACGGATCGCCTCCAATACCATCCATACTAGCTGGGTCTCTCCCATAGACAGCATACCTGGTCCTTTTACATAGGTCACCATACACTTCCATGGCACTTCCACATAAGCCATCTACAGCCGTGTTCACACAGGTCTCATACAGGCTGCTACACTGTGGATAGCCTTCACACACATTCATCCAAGATCAACGGGATCATAGCATGACCCATGGTCAGTCCCACTGGCGGCTACGACCGTCTGGCTATCAAGCCGTGCGCGGTCTCACACCACCTGGTATGGTACACAGTTCACACTTAGCATACAAGAACTGCTGTCTTACCGGGCACGGATCTGGGTCTAGCAACCTGAGTCACGGGTGCCCCCTGCGTCCCCAAGGGCTCCTTACCGGACGTGTTTCGCCCCACGTCCGGACCAGCATTCACATGGTTAGCCTAGGGAGCCCTAACGCCCCGTTTCCGGCTACCGGTTCGCACCCATGCATCAGAGGGTCAGGAGCCTCCCGTATGGAGAATGGCCTGTCTCCTCCAGGACGTGTTTCGCCCCACGCCTGGATAAGCACCCTTCTATCTCAGTCGTCTGGTCTGCACTGAGCTCCAGTCATCTCCTGCCTCCTCTCTCTGTTGTCTTTGTCTTGTTCTGATTCACACAGCACCTGGCTAGCTCTTATTGTAGCTGCCACACCAACACTGACACACCCACACTAGCTGTTAGTATTTAGCACACCTTGCTCTTTCAGCCGCTCATTGGTCTTATGATTACTTTAGCTATTAACACACTGTGTACCGGACAGGATTACAGCACTCACTCTCAGCTGTTAGCTCACAGTAAAACCGGCTCATGTGCACAGGTTCCTAAGTCGGTAACCCATGTGATGCACCCCAGCCGGCCGTGCCTCACAACCCCCATAGACCTCCATATAATATAATGCACCCCCACAGTCCCAAATATAGTATAATGCACCCCATAGTATGCCATATAGTATACTGCACCCCATAGTACTCCATATAGTATAATGCATCCCCCATAGCCTTCCTTATAGTATAATGCACCCTCATAGTCCTCCATATAGTATAGTGCACCTCCATAGTCCTCCTATATTATATTGAACATTACATAGTTTCCCACCAAAAAGCAAATACTCACCTCTCTTCTCGCTGCTCCGGTCTCCTCAGCATCTGCTGAGTTGGAGATGGCAGACAACGACAGCCAGGACTCTGGAGAAGAATGCTGCCAGCAGAGGCAGCCAGGACTATGGAAGTGGCATCCACGGTGGCTACCACTGGTACACACACTTCATATGCCTGCAGCTCATCTCCATACACCTGGTACACACTCAGCTCCGCTCCGTACACATTGTACACACACGGCTCTGCTCCGTACACCTCGTACACACTTGGCTTCTCTCCATACACCTCGTACACACGTGGCTCCTCTCCGTACACCTCGTAAACACTCAGCTCCTCTCCGTACATTTTGTGCACAAGCGGTTCCGCTCCATTTACCTAGTACACACTCGCCTCCGCTCCGTACACTACATACACACTCAGCTCCTCTCCATACACCACGCACACAAGCGGCTCCTCTCCGTACACCTCGCACACAAGCGGCTCCTCTCCGTACACCTCGCACACACGCGGCTCTGCTCCATACACCTCACACACAAACGGCTCCACTCCGTACACCTCATACACACTCGGCTCCGCTCCGTACACCTCGTACACACTCGGCTCCTCTCCGTACACATCGTACACACGCGGCTCTGCTTCATACACCTTGTACACACTCGGCTCCTCCCCGTACACCTCGCACACACTGGTGGGTGGGTAATGGTGTCTGCCAGGTCTCTCTCCCAGCCTCTCTTTGTCCTGGTGGATGGGCAGGGGTGGGCGGGCCTGGGCGGCCTCCTGCGCAGTGAGGTCTGGTGGATGGGCGGGCCGGGCCCCCACACAGTATAAGAAACAAAAACAGAGGGGCGCAAATGAGAAGCACTTGAGACACTAAATTGGTCTGTGGTGGGTAGCAGTATCGCTCACCTTGGTGTGTTGTGCGCCTCCGCACAACACCAGTTAACGCTCAGGGCTTCAGACCTCTGGATCCCACCAGGCACCGTCACCGTCGCTCCAGTGATCCTTTTCAGGAAATCGACCTTACGTGATCCAGGACCCGGATACACGTCACCGCAGGTTCCCTGTAAATGGTCCCAGTCGCCAAGCAACCACAGGTCACACACAATAACACACAACTAGTAAGAGGGTGGGCGGGCCCCCTGCACTGAGACTGCTGTGACGTTATGTGGCCTCTCAGTGCACAGTGAAAGAGACACTCACTGCCACAGTGCAGTGCTCACTAATGCAGGTCTAGAGCTGTCTACTGCAGCCTGCAGGCAGCTGCTGTGCTGGCCGCTGAGTGCTGGCAAAGCACAGCCTCAACATCAGCGTGTGCTGGCTGGGGGGGTGGGCCTCCTTGCTCCAAATGGGCATGGTCGGGCCCCCCCTGCCCCTGTTCCAATGGCCGCCACACCCCCTCCAATGATGAGCGAGCCCGTGACTGGAGCTAGTGCAGGTCTAGTGCTGTCTGCTGCAGCCTGCAGGCAACTGCTGTGCTGGCCGCTAGGCACTGGCAAAGCACAGCCTTGGCGTCAGCGTGTGCTGGCCAGGGGAGCGGGCCTCCTTGCTCCAAATAGCCACGCCCCCCACCAGCACAGCCGGACTCCACCTGCCCCTGTTCCAATGGCCACCACGCCCCCTCCAATGATGGGCGGGCCCATGACTGGAGCAAGTGCAGGTCTAGTGCTGTCTGCTGAAGCCTGCAGGCAGCTGCTGCGCTGGACGTTGGCAAAGCACAGCCTCAGCGTCAGCATGTGATGACTGGGGGGAGCGGGCCTCCTTGCTTCGAACGGTCACGCCCCCCGCCAACATTGCGGGGCCCCACTGCCCCTGTTTCAATGGCCACCCCCTCCAATGACAGGCGGGCCCGTGACTGGAGGCAGACCTGTCAGGCCCTAGTAGGAGCCATGCATACAGATCTTCTCCAGATCTTTCAGATTTTGGAGCTGTCGCAGGGCAACATTGAGTTTCAGCTACCTCCAAAGAATTTATATAGGGGTCAGATCTGGAGACTGGTTAGGTCACTCCAGGACTTTGAAATGCCTCTTACAGAGCCACACCTCAGTTGCCCTGAATATTATAAATGTATTATAAATTCATTAAAATTTGAGTTTGAAACAAACAGAACATATGAGCAACAAAGAAGTCTATACCATCAATCTAGCATATATGAAGGGCAATAGGATAGGAAGCCGGGATCCCCATTATAGAATCCAACTTTATTATGCAGGTGCACTTTAGTAGATCAATACTGTATTGTATAGTATTGATTACCTGACCTGCTCTTTATTACAGTTGGATTTTTACTGGTGACCCTGCTTAGTTTATTGAATTACTCTTCATATATGTTATAATTAAATGCCATTTGCTGTGCAATATGAATGGTTGCTTACTATGGGCATGCAAAAGCTTTAAAAAAAGAAAACAGAAAGTAATTTGAGTGTTTGGATGGCAATTATAAAGATTTTATTATTATAACACAAAATGATATCTGAGTCTTGTAGCTGTGGAAGGTTTTTCATGAACAGAGTTGTGTGATGGCTTGTTTTTTGGGGGAGAAGGAGTTGCATACATTTCATTTTTGTATTGCCTTTTTTTCTGAGAGGGTAAGCTCAAAAGTAGTTTTCCTAGGATTGTTTTTTCTCACATTCACCATGAGGCTTGCAGGGCCGGACTGGGACCAAAAAGCAGCCCTGGAAAACAAGCCCCACCAGCCCACACACTATATCAACAAACAGCCCTAATCCGTAAATTTTGCTTTTACGTTGTCGTGGCCCTCACCACATTCTTAATGGGATCCTGTCACCCCCAAAACACCTCTAAAGCTATTAAAAGATGTCCCTAGAGCATATTCACACTTACCCTACACCCCTTTTAGCTCCTAAATGCAGCTAGTGAAAATGAAGATAAATGTTATTACAGAACCTCATTAGTGATGATAATGAGTGACTATTGTATTTAGGCTCTCCCTCTTCATGATGTCACGCCTCAATAGGCGTGATCTTCAAATCAGATTCAAATGCGTGCCTCCCCGCTCTGTCCTATTCCGGCTGGGCTGCAGTGGGGCTGGGTGACGCGAATCGCGTCATTTCCGGCATGTACACCCGCGCCGCTCTGTTAGCTTCAAAACGCGCAGTGCGGGTCTTGAAGCTAACAGCGGCGCGGGTGTACATACGTCACCCGGCGCCAGAAATGACGCGATTCACGTCATACAGCCGCACAATGCAGCGGTCCGGCTGGCATAGGACAGAGCGGGGAGGCGCGCATTTTAATCTGATTTGAAGATCACGCCTATTGAGGCGTGATAACATGAAGTGGGAGAGCCTGCCAGGGTGACTATGAATACAATAGTCACTCATTATCATCCCTAATGAGGTAGTGTAATAACATTTATCTTCATTTTCACTAGCTGCATTTAGGAGCTAAAAGGAGTGTAGGGTAAGTGTGAATATGCTCTAGGGACAGCTTTTAATAGCTTTTGAAGTGTTTTGGGGGTGACAGGATCCCTTTAAAGGAGTTATCTGAAGAGCCACATGTGAATGGTGCAGCAGAGGGAATAATCAGCCACAGCTCCATTTACATGGTGCTCTTCAAAGCTCCATTTGTCAGGATTTTGGGGTCTCAGTGGTCAGCAACACAGACACACAGCCTCAGCCAGCCACACGCAGCCTCAGCCAGCCACACGCAGCCTCAGCCAGCCACACGCAGCCTCAGCCAGCCACACACAGCCAGCCACACACAGCCACACAGCCAGCTACCCACATACAGCCACACAGAGCTACAGCCACACACAGGTATCCACATAGACAGCCACCAGCCACATATAGACGCAAACAGACACACAACCAGCCACCGAGACAGCCAGCCACACAAACAGCCAGCCACACATACAGCTACAGCCAGAGCCAGCCACACATACAGCTACAGCCAGCCACACACAAACAGCCAGCCACATAGACAGCAACATAGACAACCATAGCCAGCCACACACCGACCGCCACACACACCACACAGGCAAATAGTCAGCCACACACAGCCAGCCACACACACAGCCACAGCCAGCCACACAGTCCCAGCCACACACAGCCAAGCAGCCACAGCCACACAGCCGCAGCCACAGAGGCACAGCCCCAGGCGCACAGAGGCACAGCCCCAGCCGCACAGAGGCACAGCCCCAGCCCCAGGCGCACAGAGGCACAGCCCCAGGCACAGAGGCACAGCCCCAGGCACAAAGGCACAGCCCCAGGCACAGGGGCACAGCCCCAGCCCCAGAGGCACAGGAACAGAGGCAGCACAGCCCCAGGCACAGAGGCAGCACAGCCCCAGGCACAGAGGCAGCACAGCCCCAGGCACAGAGGCAGCACAGCCCCAGGCACAGAGGCAGCACAGCCCGAGGCACAGAGGCAGCACAGCCCCAGGCACAGAGGCACAGAGGCAGCACAGCCCCAGGCACAGAGGCACAGAGGCAGCACAGCCCAGGCACAGAGGCAGCACAGCCCCAGGAACAGAGGCAGCACAGCCCCAGGCACAAAGGCAGCACAGCCCCAGGCACAGAGGCAGCACAGCCCCAGGCACAGAGGCAGCACAGCCCCAGGCACAGAGGCAGCACAGCCCCAGGCACAGAGGCACAGAGGCAGCACAGCCCCAGGCACAGAGGCAGCACAGCCCCAGGCACAGAGGCAGCACAGCCCCAGGCACAGAGGCAGCACAGCCCCAGGCACAGAGGCAGCACAGCCCCAGGCACAAAGGCAGCACAGCCCCAGGCACAGAGGCAGCACAGCCCCAGGCACAGAGGCAGCACAGCCCCAGGCACAGAGGCAGCACAGCCCCAGGCACAGAGGCACAGAGGCAGCACAGCCCCAGGCACAGAGGCAGCACAGCCCCAGGCACAGAGGCAGCACAGCCCCAGGCACAGAAGCAGCACAGCCCCAGGCACAGAGGCAGCACAGCCCCAGGCACAGAGGCAGCACAGCCCCAGGCACAGAGGCAGCACAGCCCGAGGCACAGAGGCAGCACAGCCCCAGGCACAGAGGCACAGCCCCAGGCACAGAGGCACAGAGGCAGCACAGCCCCAGGCACAGAGGCACAGAGGCAGCACAGCCCCAGGAACAGAGGCAGCACAGCCCCAGGCACAGAGGCAGCACAGCCCCAGGCACAGCCCGAGGCACAGAGGCAGCACAGCCCGAGGCACAGAGGCAGCACAGCCCGAGGCACAGAGGCAGCACAGCCCCAGGCACAGAGGCAGCACAGCCCCAGGCACAGAGGCAGCACAGCCCCAGGCACAGAGGCAGCACAGCCCGAGGCACAGAGGCAGCACAGCCCCAGGCACAGAGGCAGCACAGCCCGAGGCACAGAGGCAGCACAGCCCCAGGCACAGAGGCAGCACAGCCCGAGGCACAGAGGCAGCACAGCCCCAGGCACAGAGGCACAGAGGCAGCACAGCCCCAGGCACAGAGGCAGCACAGCCCGAGGCACAGAGGCAGCACAGCCCCAGGCACAGAGGCAGCACAGCCCCAGGCACAGAGGCAGCACAGCCCCAGGCACAGAGGCAGCACAGCCCCAGGCACAGAGGCACAGAGGCAGCACAGCCCCAGGCACAGAGGCACAGAGGCAGCACAGCCCCAGGCACAGAGGCACAGAGGCAGCACAGCCCCAGGCACAGAGGCACAGAGGCAGCACAGCCCCAGGCACGGCACACAGAGGCACAGAGGCAGCACAGCCCCAGGCACAGAGGCAGCACAGCCCCAGGCACAGAGGCAGCACAGCCCCAGGCACAGAGGCAGCACAGCCCCAGGCACAGAGGCAGCACAGCCCCAGGCACAGAGGCAGCACAGCCCCAGGCACAGAGGCAGCACAGCCCGCACAGAGGCACAGAGGCAGCACAGCCCAGGCACAGGCACAGAGGCAGCACAGGCCACAGGCACAGAGAGCACAGAGGCAGCACCAGCCCCAGGCACAGAGGCAGCAGCAGCCCGAGGCACAGAGGCAGCGCAGCCAGGCACAGAGGCAGCACAGCCAAGGCACAGAGGCAGCACAGCCCGAGGCACAGAGGCAGCACAGCCCGAGGCACAGAGGCAGCACAGCCCCAGGCACAGAGGCAGCACAGCCCCAGGCACAGAGGCAGCACAGCCCCAGGCACAGAGGCAGCACAGCCCCAGGCACAGAGGCAGCACAGCCCCAGGCACAGAGGCACGTGCCTCAGCTGATGGTGAAAGTACCTTGCCTTGCTTTCCTCAGCTTTGGCTTGCCGTCTCGCACTGCCCCAGGTTTGCAGCTGACAGGCCACACAGGAAGAGTGAGGAGGACTGGAGACTGTACGCTGTCTTCAGGCCAGCTCCACTGGCTGCCTGCACACAGGGACCGCCGGTAATGGCTGGGGTCGGGGTGGCCGGTGCCTTTCCATTTCGTTGGCGGGAGAGCAGAATGTGTGCTCTCTCCGCCCACAAAGAACGTGCTGTCGTGATGTCGACACAGCACGGCACAGCCTGCTCCAATAGAAGTATGAGCCGCTTCCTGGGCCGCCCGCTGATTGGTGTGCAGAGTCTGTGCAGCAACAAGTGAGTCTCTCTCATCATGACTTATAATGCCGCCGCAACTTGGCGGCCGGCGCCGCTCCTCAGACCCCCGCTATGCAGGCGGGCGGCGGCGAACGCAAAATCATTTAAAAGCAGCCAGGCCTGCGGCGGGAGGAACAGGCGGCCCCGCCACCGGCCGGCCCATCGGGAAAAGTCCCGCTCCTCCCGCCTGTCAGTCCGGGCCTGGAGGCTTGGCCCTTGAGACCTGGGTACTAACCCAAGCAGGCTTCTCCCCTGCCGTTATTCAGACCATGAATTTATCATCACTCCTGGAAAGCACATGGACAACATCGTTGGTGAGGTGTCACACATCTAGATATCATTCAGTACGCACCAACGATGTTGCATGCAGGGATCGTTCGCACAACCAGTGAACGATGCTTGTCAATTTTGTGACAAGGCGAAATCATTAAGGAGATCGTTATCGCGGTGTCACACAGAACGATGCAAGCAGATTGCATGATGGACATTGTCTGATGTGGGGTCCGGTTCTCAAATCTGCGATGAACGATAAGACCACTTATTGCTTGCAAGATCGACGTGTCACACGCAACGACGTCGTTAACACGTCGTTAGATTGACTGAACACCCGTGACATTTCAGCGATATCTTTAATGATATCGTAGCATGTGACGGCCCCTTTAGACACATAGCTTCTGGCTTAACATATGAATACATAAGCAGCAATACTGATTGTAAGGCTAAGTACACACGTGGCATATTTACTACGTAATTCTGCAGTGGCACATTTTTGTGCGCGTTTTGCGCAAAAAAGCGCTACTGCACTCACACGCCACGCTTTTTCTAGTGCAATTTTCCCGAGCCCATTTTATAATGTGGCCTATGGGAAAAGTACGCCAAGAAAGGCACAAAGAATTAACATGCTCATTCTTTTTGTGGACACGCTTTGCAGTGAAAGCGCGTCCGCCAAAGGACACAAAAAAGGGCAGCGTGTGAGTGCATTTCAGCAAAAGCCATAGCTTTTGATGGAATGCGTTTCCAGAGTTGCATTTCACTGCATTTACGCTAGCCCTCAAAAGCGCTGCGTAAATACGGGAATATGTGACAAATACGCCACAGGTGAACCGTGAACGTAGCCTTAGGCCTATTTAAGTCCCAGTAAGACACACACCTGTGTTTTAGGTTTTACTTGTAGTTTTAATTTTCATCCTCTGTGCATTCTGTTACTCTCATCCTGCAAGACCTCTGAATTGCCGCACACCTTCGGCCTTAGTGGCTACCTGTTAAGTGCCGTCAACTAGATCAGGGGTGGGGAACCAACCTTTTCTCCAACACCCAAAGTGCTCAGACCAGAGTCCTATTTTGATCGTCCATTAATTTTTCTTTACACTGTGCGTATGTGCAAACATCATTCACTACAGAAGCGCATGCAATGAAGGATTACGTCTTGACACTGGTCTGTGCCAGCATCAGGATGTACTTTGTGGGCAGAATTGGCATGATCTGTACTCCCATCCCACTTAAGTCAGCAGCAGCATCTTCTATGTAATGTACAGACTGCAGCCCCAGCGTCTCCCTTGTGATGCCTAGGCTGCATCCTCATTATTTCCCGTTTTATGTATAGGCTGCAGTACCAGCATCTCCCATGAGATGTATAGGCTGCAGCTCAAGCGTTTCCTATAATCTAAATAATACTGGCAGCACTTCCTATCTTGCAAGTCTGACTAGGTACATACTAAACATGGTATAAAAAAATTGCAATCTGAAATGATAAGGAATTCAGACAATCAATATAGGCATATAGGAATTTGAACATACATTACTGTTAAGGAAAAAACATGAAAACAGTTATTTTACAAATTGAGATACTTAGCATATAGTATGTAAATTGCAGTGGAATTAATAGAGCTATATAAATGAATAGATATTATATTATTATTATTATAAAGGCCATTTTATTTGAGCCTAGTAGCCACATCATGGTGTATCACTTTACTGGGTTCCCACTTAAGTAAATGCTCTCTTTGGATTAAACAAAAATTGATGTATTTGGGTGAACATAAACCTGCTAATAGACAATTAAAAACACCTAAAGCTACTGGGGAGGAGTGCACAGTCAGAAGGCATAACCCCATAATCTAAAAAACAAAACTGACATCATCATGAAAAGGAAGGAGGGAGGAGTCACTCAGGGAAATCTATATGGTATACCAATAGCTAATAAGGCGATCAAATATCTGGGTATATATTTAGGGAAAGACACGAGAGACATCTATAGATTAAATTACGCCCCATTAATTACCAATATTGAACAGGAACTACATACAGTTAGGGCCAGAAATATTTGGACAGTGACGAAAGTTTTGTTATTTTAGCTGTTTACAAAAACATGTTCAGAAATACAATTATATATATAATATGGGCTGAAAGTGCACACTCCCAGCTGCAATATGAGAGTTTCCACATCTAAATCGGAGAAAGGGTTTAGGAATTATAGCTCTGTAATGCATAGCCTCCTCTTTTTCAGGAGACCAAAAGTAATTGGACAATGGACTCTAAGGGCTGCAATTAACTCTGAAGGCATCTCCCTCGTTAACCTGTAATCAATGAAGTAGTTAAAAGGTCAGGGGTGGATTCCAGGTGTGTGGTTTTGCATTTGGAAGCTGTTGCTGTGACCAGACAACATGCGGTCAAAGGAACTCTCAATTGAGGTGAAGCAGAACATCCTGAGGCTGAAAAAAAAGAAAAAATCCATCAGAGAGATAGCAGACATGCTTGGAGTAGCAAAATCAACAGTTGGGTACATTCTGAGAAAAAAGGAATTGACTGGTGAGCTTGGGAACTCTAAAAGGCCTGGGCGTTCACGGATGACAACAGTGGTGGATGATCGCCGCATACTTTATTTGGTGAAGAAGAACCCGTTTACAACATCAACTGAAGTCCAGAACACTCTCAGTGAAGTAGGTGTATCTGTCTCTAAGTCAACAGTAAAGAGAAGACTCCATGACAGTAAATACAAAGGGTTCACATCTAGATGCAAACCATTCATCAATTCCAAAAATAGACAGGCCAGAGTTAAATTTGCTGAAAAACACCTCAAAAAGCCAGCTCAGTTCTGGAAAAGTATTCTATGGACAGATGAGACAAAGATCAACCTGTACCAGAATGATGGGAAGAAAAAAGTTTGGAGAAGAAAGGGAACGGCACATGATCCAAGGCACACCACATCCTCTGTAAAACATGGTGGAGGCAATGTGATGGCATGGGCATGCATGGCTTTCAATGGCACTGGGTCACTTGTGTTTATACTGTACTGTTGGCCTTCAGCCCTGATGACATCCTGTAACAACGCCAGAGGAGGTCCCCGAAGGCCGAGGACGAACCACCAACTGCTATGACGCTGCAGGACAACCCATCTGCCACCACTGCAACGAAGCAGGCCACCTTGCAAGGTCCTGCACTTTAAATGAGAAACCCCTGGGGTCACGGATCAGCCCCAGTAATGAGCCTGACCGTCCCCCGCAGACCTGGCATGACAGTATGTGGGAGGACGGCCAGTCCTGCCTGTCGTGCTGGTTGGCATCCCCATGAACGCTTTATTGGACACCGGTTCACAGGTGAGGATGCCTTATATCCTTTACAAACGGTACTGGGCTGATTTTGACTTTACCCGCCGCCCAGATGACAGCTTTATGAAATATGCTAGTAATGGTCAGCCCTTACCACAAGTGGGGTTGAAAGAAATAACCATTAAGTTGGGGCGGGTAGAGCTAAGCGCCCAGGGGATGGTAATTGTTGATGTTGACTGGCGAGAATGCAATTCAATGCTTACTCTAGGCACTAATGTCATTGAAAATTGACTGGGAGAGATTATTGTTCTGTTACAACAGGTTGCCGAGACTGCCAACACCGGGCAGCAGAGAGTCCTGCATAAAGAGATAAAGGCCCTGATGCAGAAGCAGCAGGTGGAGCTGTCTGGTGGAGAAGTCGGCAGTGTAAGGGTATGTGTCCACAGGATGTTTTTGCTGCGTTTTTCCTGTGGTTTCTGCATGCAGAAAACCATTGGTTTTATGGTAATGTATGCTAATTTGTTCCTGCGGTTTTGATTCCCAGCAAAACGAATGTGTTTCACAGAAACGCTGTGCCCACACATTGGTTTTGCAAGTGCCAAGAACTGTCAAATACCTGCGTTTTTGGTGCGGATGGGAAAGAATTGACAAGTTAATTGCTTTTCTGCATTTTTTCTAAAGTCAATGGAAAAAACGCAGGAAAAACGCAGGTATCAAAAAACGCACAAAAAACGCGCAAAAAACACGCACAAAAATGCACACAAGATCATAGCTAATCTCCTGTCAAGGACTCTAGGATCCTCAGTTTTTGCTGCGTTCAGGACTGCTTAAAAAACGTGCTGTGGGCACATACCCTAAAAGTAAATGACTCGGTCCCCATAGCAATACTCCCGAGAAGTGAAATGTTAATCTGGTGTAGGGCAGCAATAGGCCTTCAGGGTCAGGATTACCAAGCCTTAGCAGAGCCCGTGCACTCAGACAGTAGGCCCACTGTCCTGACAGCTACCATTGCTAAGCTGTTCACTGTCAATAACAATGCCATCACGGCAGTGGACCCTTGAACTTGTCTGATCAGGCGGAGGACAACGGCTTTCTGGGGCAGCTGGAGGACTGGTGTCAGAAGCTACTCTTAGGCACTGACTCCACCCTTTTGCATCAAAAGTATGGAGTTTACCGGGTAGTTCAAGAATGTGAACGGGTCTTGATTAAACATCCTTTAGACTTTGGGCAGGTAAAAGGGGTACAACACCAAATCCCCACAGGTGACCATCTGCCCATTAAAGAGAGTCACCGGCCTGTACCACCAGCTCACTATCAATGTGCCAAAGAGATGTTACGGGAGATGAAGGAGGCTGGGGTGATCAGAGATAGTTGCAGCCCCTGGGCAGCTCCACTAGTCCTGGTAAAGAAGAAAGATGGTACAATGAGAATGTGTGTTGACTACAGGCAGGTTAATCGCATTACACATAAGGATGCTTATCCGTTACCCAGAATTGAAGAGTCATTAGCTGCACTGAGAACTGCTAACTATTTTTCCACCTTCGATCTCACCAGTGGGTATTGGCAGGTTCCCGGAGCGGAGGCGGACAGGGAGAAGACTACGAGCAGTGTGTTTGTCGGTTATTGCACGCCCTCAGTCCTGCACCCCTCAATGGCTTATCACCGCCATAGACTTCACCGGTTGCCCTGTGGATCTGCTCCACCCGTGGGGAGCTGAACCACCACCGCTGCACTCCCATCATCCCCAGAGGTCTCGCACTGCAGCCACTAATAGCCGAATACCAAGGGTGACTGTTGTGAATTCATTGGAGCTCCCTCCGGTGGTTGTTGCTGGTGATGCAGCTGACTGTGTGGACTTCACAGGTGATGGTGATGATTGGCAATCTGGTTCTTGAAGCATATAATGGTTTGAAGTGGATCAATCCTTGCCAGTTGTTTGGTTCCTGGAGGAGTTCACATCTCTTTGGTTTCTTCTGCTCTGTGGAATTCTTTGCAAGCTAAGTGGATTTTTTTTATATTTTGTCGCACACTTATGTGTGCTTAACGTTCTGCTTATGTTTTGCATTCTGAGTTGTGGGTTTGCAATTTAGTCTGTATATTTGTTTATCTGCTCTGAGATAGGGAGTTTTCTTCCTACGAATTTTACCATTCACTATTATCTGTTATTTCCAGTTCTGCTAGCATTTGATTTATAGAAGTCTGCAGATATAGAGGGTGCCAAGTCTTAGTGCCCAGGGTAATTTTTGTAATATCTGCTGTTGGTGGCTTGTTTTTTTATAGTGTTTTATATTGACCGCAATAGTATTCCATCCTGTCTTTCCTATATAGCTAGTTTGGCCTCTTTTGCTAAACCTTTTACTCTGCCTGTGTTTGTTTTTCTTTCTCTTGTTTCCCAGTTAGTATCTGTGGGGGCTTGGTATTCTTTTGGGGTTCTGCTCTGAGGCAAGATAGCTTTTCCTACATCCATCTTTAGTAGCAGTTAGTTCTCCGGCTGTGCAGAGGTGTCTAGGTCTGATTAGTTACATCCCACGGCTACTTCTAGTTGCGGTGTGTAGTCAGAGATTGAGGTCAGTATAGTCACCAACGACTTCTGTGGAATCTGAATGTTACCCCTGAGTCATTGGTTCATAACAGTACAACTGGCAAAAAGAGTTAAAATCGAGATACATGCATCTCAGAAGAAGGGAAGAGAAGTGTGGAGGCTGTTGTTTCTTTTTTCTTTCTTCCCTCTTTTTCTTTGGGTGACTGTGGAGTCTTGTGCAAGTATGAGTGTCCAGGAACTAGCTTCTCGTTTAGACCAGCTCGCTGCAAGGGTACAGGGAATTTCTGAGAATATAGTTCAGACTCCAGTTTTGGAACCAAAAATTCCTACTCCAGATTTGTTTTATGGTGATAGGTCCAAATTTTTGAGTTTCAAAAATAATTGTAACCTGTTTTTTGCTCTGAGACCCCGGTCCCCTGGTGATTCAGTTCAGCAGGTTAAAATAGTTATCTCCCTGCTGCGGGGCAATCCGCAGGATAGGGTGTTTTCTCTCACCTATGGGGATCTGATTTTACTTAATGTAGACTCCTTTTTTCAGGCCTTGGGTTTAATTTATGATGAACCCGACTCTGTGGATCAAGCTGAGAAGACCCTGTTGGCCCTGTCTCTGGGTCAGGAGGCGGCGGAATTGTATTGTCAGAAATTCAGGAAATGGTCTGTGCTGACTAAATGTAATGATGATGCTTTGGCGGCGCTTTTCAGAAAGGGTCTTTCTGACGCTGTTAAGGATGTTATGGTGGGGTTTCCTACGCCTGTGGGTTTGGACGATTCTATGTTGCTGGCCATTCAGATTGATCGGCGTCTGCGGGAGCGCCAAGCGGTCCGCTCAGGATTGTCATCCTCAGAGCAGATTCCTGAGCCGATGCAGTGTGATAGGATTCTATCTCGCACTGACAGACAACAACTTAGACGCCGTAATAACTTGTGTTTTTACTGTGGTGATGCTTCTCATGTCATCTCTGTTTGTCCCAAGCGGGCACAGAGGATTGCTGGTTCCTTTACCATCAGTACTATAAAACCTAAGTTCTTATTATCTATATCTCTGATTTGTTCCTTGTCGTCATTTTCTGTTATGGAATTTGTGGATTCAGGTGCCGCCTTAAATTTGATGGATTTTGAGTTTGCTAGTCACTGTGGCTTCCCTATGCAGCCGATGCGAGACCCTATTCCTTTAAGGGGCATCACCGCTACACCTCTTGCGCAGAACAAACCTCCGTTTTGGACGCAGTTGACAACGCGCATGGCACCAGCTCATCAGGAGGATTGTCGATTTCTGGTTTTAAATAACCTGCATGATGCGGTGGTGCTGTGTTTTCCGTGGTTGCAGGTCCATAATCTTGTTTTGGATTGGAAGTCTATGTCCGTAACTAGCTGGTGTTGTAAGGGGGTACATGATGACATTTCCTTGATGTCTATATCATCTCCGTCCGAGGAGATTCTGGAGTTTCTGTCTGATTTTCAGGATGTTTTTGCTAAGCCCAAGTCCAGTTTTCTTCTGCCACATCGGGCGTTCGATTGTGCTATTGATTTGGTGCCAGGCTGTAAGTTTCCTAAGGGTCGACTTTTCAACTTGACTCTGCCTGAACATGCTGCCATGTGGAGTTATATTAAGGATTCTTTGGAGAAGGGCCATATTCACCTTTCCTCTTCGCCGTTGAAGGCGGGGTTCTTTTTTGTTACCAAGAACGATGGTTCCCTGAGACCCTGTATTGATTATCGCCTCTTGAATAAGATCACGGTCAAGTTTCAGTACCCCCTGCCTTTGATTTCTGACTTGTTTTCTAGGGTTAAGGGGGAATGTTGGTTTACTAAAATTGACCTTAGGGGGGCCTACAATCTGGTTTGTATCAAGCAGGGCCACGAATGGAAAACGGCGTTTAATACGCCTGAAGGCCATTTTGAATACCTCGTGATGCCTTTTGGGTTGGCTAATGCTCCTTCCGTTTTTCAGTCCTTTATGCATGACGTATTTCGGGAGTTGATTGACAAGTTCTTGACTGTATATTTGGATGATATCCTGATTTTTTCTGATGATTGGGATTCTTATGTGGATCAGGTCAGGTCGGTCTTTTGGATTTTGCGTGACAATGCTTTGTATGTTCAAGGGGTCTAAGTGTTGCTTTGGTGTACAGAAGGTTTTTTTTTTGGGCTTCATTTTGTCTCCTTCTTCTTTTGACATGGATCCTGTTAAGGTTCAGGCTATTCAGGATTGGGTTCAGCCCACGTCCGTGAAGGGTCTTCAGAAATTTTTGGGCTTTGCTAATTTTTATCGTCGGTTCATTGCCAAATTTTCCAGTGTGGTGAAGCCGTTGACCAATTTGACTAAGAAGGGTGCTGATGTGGAGCATTGGCCTCCTGCGGCCATTTTTGCCTTTCAGGAGCTTAAAAGACGGTTTAACTCTGCTCCAGTGTTGAGCCAACCGGATGTTTCCCTTCAGTTTAAGGTGGAAATTGATGCTTCTGAGATTGGTACAGGGGCCGTCTTGTCTCAGAGGGATCCTGTGGGTTCCGCGATGCAGCCTTCTTTTCCCATAAATTTTCGCCGACGGAATGCAATTATGATGTCGGCAATCAGGAGTTGCTGGCCATGAAGTTGGCATTTGAGGAGTGTCGTCATTGGCTGGAGGGGGCTCAACATCGTGTGGTTGTCTTGACTGATCACAAGAATCTGATTTATCTCGAGTCTGCCAAGAGGTTGACTCCTAGGCAGGCTCAGTGGTCCTTGTTTTTTGCTCGTTTTGATTTTGTGGTTTCCTATCTTCCTGGTTCTAAGACTGTTAAGGCCGATGCTCTCTCTCGCAGTTTTTTGCCGGATTCTCTTGAACTTTCGGAGCCGGTCGCCATTCTGAAGGAGGGGGTTGTTCTTTCCGCTGTTTCCCCTGATTTACGGCTTGCTCTTCAGGAATTTCAGGCAGATACGCCCTGTGGGGAAATTGTTTGTTCCTACCCGGAGGACTACTAGAGTGATTTCGGAAGTTCATTGTTCTGTGTTGGCTGGTCATCCTGGCATCTTTGTACCAGTGATTGGGTTAGCTGATCTTTTT
Organism: Allobates femoralis; assembly: GCA_033576535.1. Classification (NCBI taxonomy): domain Eukaryota; kingdom Metazoa; phylum Chordata; class Amphibia; order Anura; family Aromobatidae; genus Allobates; species Allobates femoralis. The sequence continues at coordinate 288,172,136 of JARQOC010000006.1, forward strand.
GGTGATCCTCTTTGTCCTAGGATGTGCGTTCCTTTGTACAGGCCTGTGGGACTTGTGTACGGGCCAAGCCTTGTTGTTCCCGTCCTAGTGAGTTACTTTTGCCCTCACCTGTACTTGAGCAGCCGTGGACGCATATTTCTATGGATTTTGTTTCTGATCTTCCTGTTTCCCAGGGGATGACGGTTATCTGGGTTGTTTGTGACCGGTTTTCTAATATGGTTCATTTTGTTCCTTTGGCTAAATTGCCTTCTTCGGACTTGGTTCCGTTGTTTTTTCAGCATGTTGTTCATTTGCATGGTATTCCGTAAAATATTGTGTCTGACAGGGGTGCCCAGTTTATTTCTCGGTTTTGGAAGTCTTTCTGTGCTAAGCTGGATGTGGCTTTGTCTTTTTCTTCTGCGTTTCATCCGCAGTCTGATGATCATATGGAGAGAACTAATCAGACTTTGGAGACTTATTTGAGATGCTTTGTGTCTGTGGATCAGGATGATTGGGATGCTTTTTTGTCTTTGGCCGAGTTTGTGCTTAATAATCGGGCGACTTTGGCTACGTTGGTTTCGCCCTTCTTTTGTAATTTTGGTTTTCATGATCGTTTTTCTTCGGGGCAGGTTGCGCCTTCTGCCTGTCCGGGTGTGGAATCTGTGGTTGAGTGGTTGCAGCAGATTTGGGATTGTGCAGTTGCCAACTTACATCTTTTTCAGGAAGCTGCTCAGCGTTTTGCAAACCGTCATCGGTGTGTTGGTTCTCGGCTTCGTGTTGGTGATTTGGTTTGGTTGTCCTCCTGCCATGTTCCTTTGAGGGTTTCTTATCCTAAATTTAAGCTTCAGTTCATTGGTCCTTACAGGATTTCTGAAGTTGTTAATCCTGTCTCCTTCCAGTTGGCACTTCCGAGCTCTTTTGCGATCCATGATGTTTTTCATAAGTCCTTGTTGAGGTGCTTTGTCCGAGCCCATGGTTTCTGCTGTGGCCCCTCCGGCCCCGGTCCTGATTGATGGTGAGTTGGAGTATGAGGTTGAGAAGAGTTTGGATTCATGTCTTTCAAAATGGAGGCTCCAGCACCTTGTTAAGTGGCGGGGTTATGGCCAGGAGGATAATTCTTGGATTTTGGCCTCGGATGTTCATGCCCTTGACTTGGTTCGTGCTTTTCACCTGGCTCATCCTGATAGGCCTGGGGCCTCTGTTGAGGGTTCGTGACCCCTCCTCAAGGGTGGGTAATGTTGTGAATTCATTGGAGCACCCTCTGGTGGTTGTTGCTGGTGATGCAGCTGACTGTGGGGGGCTTCACAGGAGATGATGATTATTGGCAACCTGGTTCTTGGAGCATATAATGGTTTGAAGTGGATCAATCCTTGCCAGTTGTCTTTAGTTCCTGGAGGAGTTCCCATCTCTCTGGTTTCTTCTGCTCTGTGGAATTCTTTGCAAAGTAAGTGGACTTTTTTTTATATTTTGTGGCACACTTTTGTGTGCTTAAGGTTCTGCTTATGTTTTGTCTTATTCTGAGTTGTGGGTTTGCAATTTAGTCTGTATATTTGTTTATCTGCTTTCAGATAGGAAGTTTTCTTCCTAGGAATTTTACCGTTCACTATTATTTCCAGTTCTGCTGGCATTTGATTTATAGAAGTCTGCAGATATGGAGGGTGCCAAGTCTAAGTGTCTCAGGGTAATTTTTGTACTATCTACTGTTGGTGGTTTTTTGATAGTGTTTTATACTGACCGCAAAAGTATTCTATCCTGTCTTTCCTATATGGCTAGTTTGGCCTTGTTTGCTAAACCTTTTACTCTGCCTGTGTTTGTTTGTTTTTCTCTTGCTTCCCAGTTAATATCTGTGTGGCTTTGCTATTCTTTTGGGGTTCTGCTCTGAGGAAAGATAGCTTTTCCTACATCCATCTTTAGGAGGAGTTAGTTCTCCGGCTGTGCAGAGGTGTCTAGGTCTGGTTAGTTACATCCCACGGCTACTTCTAGTTGCGGTGTGTAGTCAGGGATTGCGGTCAGTATAGTCACCAACGACTTCTGTGGAATCTGAATGTTACTCCTGAGTCATCGGTTCATAACAGGTGATGTCATGTCTACCATCCCTAAATCCTTATTCCCCAAACTTTTAATTGACACCGCCAGAGCCACGGAGCCAAGTCTCGACCCCTGTGACTCTCCCCCAGCAGAAATTTTAGCCCGGTTCCTAACTGCATGGGTTTGCCAAACTGTACCTGTTGACTTCCTCCCTATGGAGAACAACAGGCAGCTTGATCACCATAGATCTTTCCCTGAGGCATCTATCCACCCTGATATCAAGGGCCATAGCAGTCTCCAGCAATTCCAGAATAGCGTATTAAACCACAGAGTCTTGAAGCCTGGCTTACCGACCCCAACAAGAATGACTCCTAGGGGCAGAACCATTCCACCAGGTGTCAATGGTCCATTTCTGGAACTCCAAGCAATGCTCCTAAGCAAGTCATGCCCCCTGCTTGAGCCTACGGAGTTTAGACTTCGCCAAAGAGACGCAATCAAGGTCATTGTAGATAAGGGCCAAAGCTGAAAAGAACTCGTCCACCGACCGTAAGGATCCCCACTCTCTGTTCCTCATTCCATGAGGAACGATGGCGGAGCATGAAAAATAACTTACATCTTCCCTGAACACCATAAATTTATCTTTCCTTCCAGAAAACTTGTTCAGGAGAGATACTTTGAGTTCTGGCTTAGCCTGGGACTGAGCCGAGACCAATAACACTGCAGTGTACTGAAGTGGCTACACTACCTGTGACCACAGATCTGTAGGTTCGGGTATCAGTTGTGCAAACACTGTAACTTGAGTCATCAAGACTCAAAAATATTATGTGGGCCAGTTATAATGTCACACTTAAAAACACAACTCCCAGCTCACGGCGCAACAAAGAGGTAAAATGGGATGGTTTTGAGAGAGGAAGGCCCTAACGATAGGGAGCGTGGGATGGGACACTTCGTGACACTTGCTCTGTCTATCCTTGGGCTTCGTTACCACCATATGTGGGTCATTCACCCCTCTGCCATCACATGCCTAGTTCCTGACTGTCACCTCTACTCACCTTGTCTAGTGTCAAGGCCGGGGAGTACACTAGACTGCACCAGTGATGTAATCAGACACAGGGACAGGTAAACAGACAGGGGACATAGACAATAAGGATGCAACCAACTTGAGAGTAGCAGCCTAACACCTTAGGCTGTAAATGGCTCCACTCCAGAGTGATGAGTCATGTGACTATTTAAAGGAGGGTGGGTGTGGGCAACAACCAGCATAACCTGACTCAGACTAAGCAGAAGCTACCAGCAAAGAAAAACACATTAACCCTTGCGGTATAGACTACAGTCCCAGTGTCTCCCATGTAATGTATAGGCTGCAGCCCGATAATCTACCATGCGGTGTATAGGTTGCAGTACCACCGTCTTCCATGTGTTGTATAGGCTGTAGCCACATTATGTGCCATGTGTTATATAGGCTTAAGACCCAGCATCTACCTTGTGATGTATGGGCTACAACCCCATCATCTTCCAAGTGATGTATAGTCTGTAGCCTGTGTTTCCTATTTTATGTATAGGTTGGAGCCGCAGCATCTCCTATGTGATCAGGGTTAGAAAGGAAGTCTGGCAGCAAATTTTATCCATAAAACTTCATATCTTTATTTATGTTTTTCTTAAAAACATTAAAAAATTTCTGGACCATGTAGGGTCACGGCCTTCTACGTTTCGGAGTGCTTAGCCTTGGGCTCAATGTAACTGATTACAAAGTGTCTTAAGTAGGGATGGGCGAACCTGAACTGTAAAGTCCTAGACCCGTACCGAACACATGGTGTTCATGCACAAGGTCCCGAACATGCGTTTCCCTGGGAAACCCATGTTGCAGTTCAAGTCCAGTTCTGGTCCAGGGGCTGAAAAAAAGCACATTATTATTAAACACTATAATTGTACTTATCGGTCCAGCGACGCGTCCTCCCATCCCGCTATCTCCCAGCCGTTTCTGCTTCCGGGGCCGCTCATTAACTTCTGGTGGTATTCACTGCACTGCTGTCACTCGGCTGTCTTCGGCTTTCACATCATGAATTTCGAGTTTAGGGCCAGCTGAGGTCCCTAGGTGAGGACCGTGGGGTGCTAGTGGAGTTTGGCGATTTGAGGAGCGGGTTGCTAGTGGAGCCGGACGAGGTGAGGAATGGGGCGGGGTGCTAGGTGGAGTCGGGCGAGGGGAGGAGCAGGGGGGAAGGCGGCTCCACCGGCGTGATGTCTGGCTGGCTGCTGAGAAATGAGCGATTACGGCCGCAAAGCAGGGTCGGACCGGCCCATTTCAGTAGGGGGGCGGCCCTGGATGAGGCCATTATAGCCAGCCTGGAGGGCACTTGCCCCCTTGCCACCTGGGCCAGTCTGCCCCTGAAAGCTGGCCCGAACTCCATTGTTGGCCAGTAAGTCACCCAGCACCAGGGCCCTGGAAGAGTCGGACACAGCTCCAGAAGATAGCGCTTCTTTGAATGCCCCATTTTTTGGGGCGGCTGCAGACTGCAGTTCGCAGTGGAGGGGCCAGAAATCTTGGGCCACCCTGCGCTATGGATTCCAGCCTCCAGCTGCCTAGTTGTACCTGGCTGGAAACAAAAATAGGGCAAAGCCCACATTGTTTTTTTAATTACCGTATGTCATGAAATTCATGAAATAATTAAAAAAAAAATGGCTTCCCTATATTTTTGGTTCCCAGCCAGATACAACTAGGCAGCAGGGAGTTGGGGGCAGCTTGTACCTGCCTGCTGTACCTTGCTGGCATACAAAAATATGGCGAAGCCGCATCGATATTTTTAAAAAAATTTATTAAAAAATGTTTTAAATAAAAACACAAACACATTTAGGGAATACATCTTTATTAACGCCTCGACCCTCATCTCTGTGCTGAACACTCTCGGCTCTGCTTCATCAGCAACCAAGGGGACTAACAAAGCTTCTATCGCCTTGGTCCCTGAAGAAGAGCCTGGAGCGCTGCGGCATTGTATGGGTGGGTAACTCGGGTCACCCATGGACAGCTCTGCTCATGCCACCTGAGCTGTTCTGGGATGACTGTGTGGCACCCCGCTAAGCAGGCGTCACAGAGGGGTACTGCACCCATAAAAGAGGTGCAGTTATCCCAGCTGCAGGAGGATTCTAGGATGGTGGGTGGCACCCATTAACCAGCACTCCCACACTAGATTACATGGTGGGAGGTTACCCAGGAGGGAATAAAACCACCTCTAGGTGGAACAAGGAGGTCTTTTGCCTGAAGTCTTGTGGGTCTTTAGGTCTTTTTGACCCTTGGGTCTTGCGCCCTTAGGTCTTTTGCCTCTAAGTCTGAAAGCTGGTAAGTCCCTCGGCCGAGGGACCAGGAGGAGAGTTGGAGGAAGAAGGGAGGGCTTAAAGAAAAAAGAAAACGTCTCCAGGTGCAGATAGCCAGAAGGGAAAGAAAGAACTTGAGGAAGTTTATCCCTGACAGCTTACCGGGCACCGGAGCCCGCACCTGTGGGATACTTTAGGACCACAGAAAATTCGGAGACCCGTGGAGTCTACAATTCTCCCGGACACCTGAGCAACCAAAAGAGGGTACCAGGCACCGCCAAGGAACAAGCGGTCAGCCATCAGAAGGTTACCCGAAGGCAGTGAGGGTGAGAGAAGGAAGGAGGTCAGGTGGGCTTCAAGTCACCAGGCTTCACACCACTACTGGGAAGCAAGAAAGGAACATACGGGGGTAGAGCACGAAGCAGTCACACTAAGGGTCCACCATACCACCTAGGATCTGCCTGCAGCCACCCGTTAAGCTACCTGTCCTCATACCATCAGAAGTGCTGAACTGTAATGTTTGTGTGCAATTAATGCAAATGACAGTAAAGTACCCGGAGGAAGAATGACTTTGGACTCTGCTTGTTTTCCTCTAAATGAACTTGTTTCCTCCAGGAACGCTGCCCTGGAGGTACAGTCCTACCTGTGGAGGACTACACCAACTTGCCGCAGTATCATCTACCTCCGGCGGACTGTGGCGGTGCTGGTGCAACATCACCAGAAACTACAGGTGGCGTCACGACAAAACCGTATTACCCCCTGGCCGCGGTCCTGAAATAACAGCGGAGGTTCCCGGATCCTCCCGGTTTGGGGCAATCCGTCCCCATAGGCTTCCATGTTAGGGAGCGCCGGATTGCCCCGGATCCGGGAGAATCTGGGTGGATCCGATTTGGGGAGATTTTTCTCCCGGACACAAAAATGGTGCATGTTTCAATTTTGTGTTCGGGAGAAAAATCCAATTCCTTCCGGATTCTTCCGGACATCCACAAACCGGATGCCAAAATACATTCATCCGGCGTATTCACACCGGACAGCCCCGGATCCAAAAAAACGTGGTGTGAAGCCAGCCTTACAAATACATCAATAATATACAAATACACAATATATATTTTAAAAAACCAAACAATTCAAAAAACAAATGATAAAGAGTTTAATTTTCAAAAAACAAAAATGGCAAGTAGATACTATTAATACTGTACATTTACTGCATGACTGTTATCTTGGTTCTGTGTTCTAACAACTTTTCCACTATATGCTTATGGAATATGTCAAAATAATTTGTGAAGTTTTTATACAAAAAATTATTCTATACTAAAAATATATGATGTAGAGCCTACATCTGTGAGCTTATGAAAACATCTTAATGACTGGGTCAAGAAGGACTAGTATAATGGAGATTTTTAAAACAAATCATAGGGTACCGGGGCTGATGGTGGCTTTGATGGGGGAATCACGGCTGGTCGATCTCCAATCCCGTGCTCTGGACCCTCAATGGCGGGGAACGTGGGGGTAAGGGGGCTATTTACAATTGAACGTGACGCCACCTGTAGTTCCCGGTAATATGGTACCAGCGCTGCAAGCCAGCCGCAGAGGTGATGGTGGGCGCAGCAGAGTGTAGGACAGCTCCCCACAGGTGGAGCTTTACCTCAGGGCAGCGGGGATGGATGAGGGGAGTAGTAGTTAAGTCTTTGCTGATACAGCGGTGAATGGCGGTGAATAGACAGGCACACAGACACACAGGGATTGTTGTTTCGGTACCTTTTACTGATGATAATGACTCACCGTGGCCGGGACTCCGGTTTAGACAGGCTGAAGCTCCTTCCTCCTTGTCACGGGTGGGCCGCGCCTGCCGGTAGTGGGGCCCGGTGTAGTGCAGATCAAAAGGGTTGAATACGTCTTGTAGGAACAGATTAAAGGGGTTTAATTTATTCGTGACGCCACCTATGAGTAGTTTCGGTAATCGTTACCGACGCTGCGGAACCTCCGGGGGATGGACAGCAGCAAGATGGAACGCTCCCCACAGGCTGAGCAGTGATCCCCGGAGGCTGGAGCTGCTTAAGATGTTGTGCGGCAGCTGCGGTTACCTTGTAGTGCGGACGGACAGTTCATAAGGAAGCACGGACACAGAAAGTCTCTGCAACGGGTCTTTACTGTAACCAGCAGGCAGTACATGGTATACAGTTTACGGGTAGTGGACCGGGTGGACTCAGCAGTGATGGTGTCCCTTAGAAATCCGCAGTGTTCCTCCATTCTAACTAAGTGGTTGCCAGTGTCGCCCAGGAATACCAGGTCGAGTATGGGGAGGCTGCTTCAATGCCCTATCCAAGATGTACGTTATGGATGTTTTGGGGAGCCTTGGATCCCTCGGTGGGTACACCGCTGGTTAGATGACTGGAATTTGTCTGGTGGTGGGGTGCTCCTGTGAAGCTGCTCCTCCACGCTTCTGGTTCGCGTAGCAGAGGTGAACTGCTGCCAGCTTCGGTACCAGTGAACCGGCTGTGAGTTTGGGCACGGGGTATTTTGGAACCCGTGTGATGATGCCCGATCCCGGTTGTTGAGGTCTCAGGTGCTGACACCCGACCGGTGACGGCCCGGGGGCTGCACGGGGTGCGGAGCCCCCGCTCCTACTCCAAGTTCTAGACTGCTCAGGTCAAGTTCTAGAGCCCTTCTCCTAATGATTAAGGGTCTGTTCTCCTACACACTTCCCTAACACTCCGCCCACCAGGACCTAGGATTGGCCCTCTGTTCTAGGTGATGCATGCAGGGTTGGATTTCTAAGTTAACCGGATCACTGCTGTGTCAGAGAATATTGCGGCTGCATTTATGGCTGCAATACCCTCTTGTGACGCACTCGTTGCGGGGCACCACACTCCCCCTTGGTTGAATACGCTTGTCCCCAAGCGTCACACTACCCACATTACAGAGGATTTTGTATTTTATAACAGGTAATATACACTTTTATTAATGACAGGTCATTATTTTGCATAAAAGTGAGGCAGGTAAAATAAATAGGTAAAACACTTGGTGCGGACCCGGCGGGCGGTCGGCTGTCCTTAGGTAAAAGTTCAGGCTGTAGCCGCCAGATCGCACAGGCAGTGATTAACAGGAACAGAGTCATTGAGTGAGTCTTAAAGTTACTGGCGCGGAGAACGATGGCGCACCTGGATAGCGAACCACTCATCTGGACAAGCATAGCGTTCGTAGGTGATTACATCGCCCCGGTATAGGTCACGATCGGGATGTCCTCTGGGCAAGTGTGACTCAACTTCCCGGCGCCCCACAAACACTTCCTCATTCAAACCCACCTCCCAAGCGAACCCCCACCCGGTATGTAAGTTAAAGGTGGAAATTCTACCTTCGCGGCGGAGTTCATCAGGCAGCGGCGGTTGGCGGCGAGCCTCGGCACGGGCCTGCATATTGGCGCGTTCACGGGCTTGCCACTCCTCTCGTCGTCTCTGGCGTACATCTCCGTCGGCACGGCTCGGGGTGTAGAGATGAGTGATGGAGCTGTTGGTTTGGCGGGAAACTTGAACTTGGCGGGCAGTCTGGACCGGCACCCGGTGGAACGGCACAGGGGAAGGTGTCAGCGTTGCACCCGACCAGTGTACCCGAGCTGTATGCCCGGTAGGAAGTTCCTCGGTGTCTCCCCAAGCGAACCCGGTGTCGAGATCCTCAGCGATGCTGCGGGTCTCGTCGTCATCCTCCTCGACCTCTTCCTCGATTACCACATCAGGCTGCTCGATGGCTGGAGATGTTGAAGCTGGTTCCTCTGTACAACAGGGCGGTGGTGCTGCGGATCCTTCCACAGAGACGTCCTGCAGGGCTTCCAGGCTGCCTGCCTCTTCATCTGTAACTGTAGGTAGAGGGGTCTCAATCCCGGTTACCAGGTAGGCTTCGGCAATTGCAAGGGAAGCCTCCGGTACGGGGACGAAACAGGCGACAGTCTCTGTAGTTGTGAAACACGTCGCGGGTTCCTCGGTGGGAACCTGGTAAAGATCAAGTCCTTCTATGGAGCGTATGGTAAGCTCCGGCTCAGGAACGGGGTCGGCTGCGGTATTAATCGCTGGAACGAGCTGAACTGTGGCCTCCACCGGAACGACGCAGTCGATTGGCTCTGCTGACGAAGCAGGACAGGTGGTAGGCGACGGTGAGGCGGTTGAGAAGCTGGCGACGTCGTCTGGGCCTGGAGTAGCGGTACCCAGTCGGCTCTGCTGCATCGCATGGTGTAGTCGTCTGCCTAGGGTCGCGCTCCAGCTGCGAATCGTCCACTCCACAGTCTCAAGTAATCGCACCCGGAGGTCTTGTAGAGCCTCCAGCCAGAAGTCGGGGCTGCCGTCAATGGTAAGGGCAGGACTCGGACCCGGTTGGCCTATGGCTGCTCCGGCCTCCGCCTCGACCTCCCGCATTAGGTCTTGGAGTCTCATGCTGGCCATTCTCTTCCTTTTGGAGGGAACCACACCCGTTCAACCAGTAAGCGTTCTGGTAAAGAGCTGGTGAAGAACTTCTGTGACACTCCCATTTCCTCTGGGCTTTTGTAGTCCAATGGTGGGAAAAGTCTTTGGGGTCCGCCCCCATGGTTGATTCGAGCAATCAGGGCGGACAAAGAGTTTGGCACCTTTTGTCTTTAGCCCTCCCACGATGAGGGGGGGTTGACTCACTCCTGGGCTTGCACGTGGCGGATTCTTGTGGCGGGAACGCCATCTTGGGCGCCATCTTGGCCCACGGTGAAAAGGCGGGAAAGTTCTTTTAGGGACGAACAAAGTCCAAATTGTAGACAATAAAGTCATTTTAAAGCACATTATACCCGTTGGATAACGGGCCTGCTCGTATCCTGTTCGTGACGCCATTTTCTGACTCACCGTGGCCGGGACTCCGGTTTAGACAGGCTGAAGCTCCTTCCTCCTTGTCACGGGTGGGCCGCGCCTTCCGGTAGTGGGGCCCGGTGTAGTGCAGATCAAAAGGGTTGAAGACGTCTTGTAGGAACAGATTAAAGGGGTTTAATTTATTCGTGACGCCACCTATGAGTAGTTTCGGTAATCGTTACCGACGCTGCGGAACCTCCGGGGGATGGACAGCAGCAAGATGGAACGCTCCCCACAGGCTGAGCGGTGATCCCCGGAGGCTGGAGCTGCTTAAGATGTTGTGCGGCAGCTGCGGTTACCTTGTAGTGCGGACGGACAGTTCATAAGGAAGCACGGACACAGAAAGTCTCTGCAACGGGTCTTTACTGTAACCAGCAGGCAGTACATGGTATACAGTTTACGGGTAGTGGACCGGGTGGACTCAGCAGTGATGGTGTCCCTTAGAAATCCGCAGTTTTCCTCCATTCTAACTAAGTGGTTGCCAGTGTCGCCCAGGAATGCCAGGTCGGGTACGGGGAGGCTGCTTCAATGCCCTATCCAAGATGTACGTTATGGATGTTTTGGGGAGCCTTGGATCCCTCGGTGGGTACACCACTGGTTAGACGACTGGAAGTTGGCTGGTGGTGGGGTGCTCCTGTGAAGCTGCTCCTTCACGCTTCTGGTTCGCGTAGCAGAGGTGAACTGCTGCCAGCTTCGGTACCAGTGAACCGGCTGTGAGTTTGGGCACGGGGTATTTTGGAACCCGTGTGATGATGCCCGATCCCGGTTGTTGAGGCCTCAGTGTGACGACCATCCGCTGTGAGGCCGAGCTGCTGGTAGGCAGCACCCCGAGAAACCCCGAGACCCTTAACCCCTATACAGGGATCTGGAATTACAGCGGAGCCCAGGGGGTAGCTGCCTATATGAGCAACAGAGCCGAGGAGGTCGCCAGGGGAAAATCAAGACCCGAAAAACGAAGTCAGGAGTCCGAGTCAAAACCGAGAGGGCAGCGAAGGTACAAAATCGTCAGGCAGTAGCAGAGTCAAAAATCCAGGCAAAGGTCAAGGGCAAAAACCAAGAGGGCAGCTGAGGTACAAAATCAATAGGCAGAGGCAGAGTCAGAAATCCAGGCAAAGGTCAGACACAAAACTAAACACACACTATCACTGGGGAACCAAAACTATATCTGGCGGCCTGCAAGACAGGCTCCAATGTATTTGAAGTGCGCGGTTACCTCCCATAGGCTGGAGCTCACAGCCTGATGACCTCATCCGGACCGCCCCTAGATCCAGGCCAGATGGAGATGCACGACTGGCTCCACCCACGCCACCTCTGACAGAAGAACGCAGGCTGCGCCTAACGGACACCTCTGCAGGGCCCGCTCCTCTGCGACCAACACCACCCAGAGGGGAAACACAGCGGCGCTCAGCGACAGAGGCAGACGTCGCGGGAGCAGTTCCATATGAGGACAAGGCCCTCCTATCACCGGCGCCACCAGCCGAAGGAATCCGGCTCCTCCCAGCGGCCGAGGCAGGAACACCAGCCACCGAGTCCAATGGCGATGTGACACTCAGGTGCTGACACCCGACCGGTGACGGCCCGGGGCTGCACGGGGTGCGGAGCCCCCGTTCCTACTCCAAGTTCTAGACTGCTCAGGTCAAGTTCTAGAGCCCTTCTCCTAATGACTAAGAGTCTGTTCTCCTACACACTTCCCTAACACTCCGCCCACCAGGACCTAGGATTGGCCTTCTGTTCTAGGTGATGCATGCAGGGTTGGATTTCTAAGTTAACCGGATCACTGCTGTGTCAGAGAATATTGCGGCTGCATTTATGGCTGCAATACCCTCTTGTGACGCACTCGTTGCGGGGCGCCACAATAACATAACAGGTACAGTCCAGAGTAGTAACCAGGTCCCCGGTGCAACTTGGGACTTCCACCTTAGAAAGTTATGAGGCCTCCTCTGTGTCTGTGCTCTGCGGTGTGGGATGAGTCCTGCCTGAGCCTGAACCCACCGCTTCTTCTTGTCCCTCTTTGTGCTTTGTCCTAAACTGGCAATGAGGTCCTCCTGCGGGGTCCCTGTTTCTCTTGTGGCCCCTGGTCCTATGCTTGGTCAGTTTAGTGTCTCTTACTTGCTCTCCTCAGGGCTGAATTCCTCCTGAGTCTGCTGGGCTTTTGTTGTAGCTCTGTATGCTGGCAGCATCGGACTCCAGTGTCCGGGTGTACTAAAGGGCTGTATTAACTCTTTCCCTTTTCTTAGTTCCCTGCTTTTCCACTTGCCTCCGACCCTTTCCCTAGGGTGCGCACAGAGGCCAGTGGTCCCTGGTCCTGGGTCTGGATCTCTCCCAGCGACCAGTTCCTTCGTCTTCTCTCTCGTCTCTCTCCTCACAGGAACTGAAACTACTCCTGGGACTAACTAACTCCTCCCCTCAGGCCTGGGTGTTCTTAAAGGGGAACTGACTTAATGCAGCCTGTAGAGCTCCCCCTTCAGGCCTGGGGTGGAAGGTGGTGTGTGCTGTGTTAACCAAGGTGTAAGTCCTTCCTTGCACCAGTGGATCCTGTGGCAATCCCCCGTAGGGGTGCCACATATATTAAGACGCTATGTAATCAGTTAGAGTGAGCCCAAGACTAAGGACTTCCAAAATGTGTAAGGCCGGGACTCTGTGTGGTCCAGAACATTTTTAATGATTTGAAGAAGAACCTAAATAAAGATATGAAATTTTATGGATAAAATCGGCTGCCAGACTTCCTTTCTAATCCTGCAAATATTGGTGGATGCTAGCTGTCAGGAAAATATGAATTCTTTTCATTGTTTTAAAAAACACAGCACAGCTGACATCCTTCTCCGCCCCTTTTGGTTTGTACGGAAACTTTGTCTATCTCCTATCTGCTACCCGCAGTCAGGTATTTACGACCCAGCCGAGTCGTAAAAGTGAGCTGGACGGTGCTCGTTTTCTTTTCCCTCCAAGAATCCCTTTGTTTGCAGTTACAGACTTTTAACATCAAATTTAATAATGTACATTAATGCTACAAATATACAAATCATATTTTTGGCATACTTACATTTTTGGGAACACACCACCCTCTCATGTCTCGGACACTATCAGAAACCTGGGAAATGAAATCTGCCCACCAGCACATCACAGCCATATCATAAAACACATAAAATCATGAAGGAAAACATGATGTTCATATCGTTGAACTGGGAGCGTCCTGGCCAAAGATATGGAAAAATTGAGGTTTTGATAACTCTGGAGATGGGCGTCTCTCCAAGAAAACAGCCCATATTTGAGGTCAGTAAAGGGGGAGTGCCTGGGGTTATGGCTTAAACAATAAAACCAAAGTGTCCATCTTTGGTGCTTCATTCCAGCCTGGGACGACAGACACAGCAACACACTATCCCTGTGTGGCGGAATCATAAACCATTTCTGGGGTGCCGCCCCCCTCCCCCACTAGATCTGCGATTGTCTCTGCATGGCATAGGTTTAGTCTCTTACTTTTATCCTTTTTATTTTAATAACTGTTTATGCATATATGTAAATTGTCTCTTTGTAAAATCTTATATATCTTTTGTAAACACTGGCAACCTTTTGGAGTAAAACTTATAATTTACTAATTTCGTTCCTCTTGCCCTATGAGCGAGCTGACACATACCTCCCGCAAAATTCACGTTAACAAACAGGTTTCTGATCCACCTGAAGAGATCGGTGGTGGCAGCATACGTTTTGTATTTATCTGATATTGTGGCTTGAGGGTGGCTGGATTAGTGTATATTTTCGTTCCTGGCAGGAACTGGTGGTATATATATCCCGTCACATCACGGGCAACAATAGATGACATAAATTAGATCAGCTGCGCACATTTGCTTATCCTCTGTCAATACCGTGTTTGGTTAGCAGGATAAGAGGGCTCCAGAGAGCTGCAGGTCCTGACTAAGTTTGTGACGCCAGCCATGTCAGTCCGGCGGTGAAAGGGTTCATGGAACAGGTAGGAAGCAGCTTTCCAATTTCCCTTCCCTAACTTCTTGATCTCCTATGTGATTTATATGCCCCAGTCTCACAGCCTCTCCCATGAGATGTATATGCACCAGTCCCCCAATGTATCCTATTTGATGTATATGCATCAGTTCCCCAAAATTTGCTATGTCATATATATGCTGCAGCCAAAGTGTCTCCTTTGTATGTATATGTTTTAGCCCCAATCCAGCATCTCCTATGTGATATATACACACTAGTCCATCAGCATATCTTTTGTGATGTATATACTGCATTCCCAGTATTTCCTATGTGATGTATATGCTACAGCATCTCCTATCTGACAAATACAGCAGTCTCAGTGTCCCCTATCTGATATATACAGTAGTCTCTGGGTCTGCCATCTATGTGATGAATACTGCAGTCTCGGTGTCTCTTTGTGACATGTATACAGTAGCCTCAATGTATTCTATGTGATATTTACAGTGGTGTGAAAAGGTGTTTGCCCCTTCCTGATTTTTTATGTTTTTGCATATTTGCCCCAGTTAAATGTTTCAGATCAACAAAGAAATGTAAATATTAGACAAATATAAGTAAACACTGAAAGCTTTTAAATGAAGGAATTTATTAAGGGGAAAGAAATCCAAACCTACAGGGCCCTGTGTGAAAAAGTGGAAAAAGTGATTGCCCCCCTCCCCCCTTAAAACATAAATTAACTGTGGTTTATCACATCTTTAGGAAGCAAAGTTCTATCTTCCTAGCCACACCCTGGCCTTATTACTGCCACACCTGTTCTCAATCAAAAAAATAAATAAATAGAGCCTTCCTGAAAAAGTGAAGTAGGGGCGTGGCCTGGAGCTGAGACGCAATGGCCGCATAATCCGGGAGCTCTGAGGCACCCGAGTCTTCACAGCGACATTACCCTGCATCTACCGACTTACCGATCCCCAGGCAGACCCAGGACGACAGCGGAACAGGTCAGGCACTGAATGGGCCGAGTTAGACCCGCCAGACGAGCTCCTCCACGCCGGGTTACGGACTTCTTTGAACCTGCCCAGCCCAGCAGCTTCCCCCTCGCTGCATCTAAGATGGCGCTCACGCCTCTCTCCCCACAACGCAGCACACGAGCTTCTAGGCGCAATTCCTCTGCCTCGCTCACCTCCTTTCCTCCCTCGCCGGGGCTGATGACTGGGAATCCTGTCACACATGCCGCCATGAAGGATCTTCTGGCGGATCTCAGATCCTCACTCCAAGAGGACATGCAGGGCATGTTGGCGGGACTGAGGGGAGAGGTTGGTGCCCTAACTACTAGAGCTGATCATCTTGAACTTAAGATGGGAGAGTTGGTCAAATCACACAATGCTTTATTAGATGCCCACTCTGAGTTGCAAGCAAAGATTGAAAAACAAACTTTGAAACAGATGGATTTGGAAGATCGTTCCAGAAGGAACAACCTAAAACTGAGAGGGATCCCTGACTCTGTTCCTCCTAAGGACCTTAGACTTCTGCTGCAGCGCTTTATTTCTACAATCCTCCCTGCACTGCAACATTCAGAAGTGGTTATTGACCGGATCCACAGGCTCCCCCGGCCAGCCTCTATTGACCCTGCACTGCCTCGTGATGTATTAGCACGAGTACACTTTTTTGAGGTAAAGGAGGACTTCCTAAGGGCCCTTAGGAGTGGAGTGGAGGTTCCTGAAGAATTCCGAAACATCTCTGTGTTCCCTGACCTGTCTGCTGGAACTTTAGCTAGGAGGAGAGCTTTTCAAGAATTTACATCCATCTTAAGGGAGCAGCATATTGATTATCGTTGGGGATTTCCATTAAAATTGCTCATTAAAAAGGACAATGCGATCTACACCTGCAACCACCCGCAGCAAGCGAAGGATTTTTTGAAGCAATGGAAGATGTTCCCACCACAACAACGCCCAACATCCCCTTTTGATGCAGCTACTCCGGAAGAAGCAGCTTCATCCCCTCTTCGTCTTGAGCCTGCTTGACCTGCTGCATGTCACATGTTACATTTTACTTGATGCTGGTTATAAGTCATTCTTAATCTGTTTATTATAGACTCGGGGCCTCTTTTCCTGTTCACTTTATCCTGACTTTCTACTCTCTTATTTCTTCTCTCTTATCGCTTCTCTCTATTTCTCTCAACTTCTGTTGTTTCTTCAAACTCTATCTCTTGCTATTCTTAGTTCTATTAATCAGTCTTTTCTTCATATACATTCACTCTCTTTCTTCCTTAACTCTGTGCCTATTCTTTCCTTAAGCCCATATCTTTGAGCGAGCTTGCCCCAGTCGGTACATTTTGAGTACCGTGACCTACTGCCTCCCTGTGTCTCCCTTCTCTTGGGTCACATTGAGTCAGAAAGGTGCTTGGCACCTTCCACTTAATTAGGTGGATTTGTACATAGCCCTTTTTTTTTTTTCTCTTCTTTCC
This sequence comes from Allobates femoralis, assembly GCA_033576535.1. Lineage (NCBI taxonomy): Eukaryota > Metazoa > Chordata > Amphibia > Anura > Aromobatidae > Allobates > Allobates femoralis. Next base: position 288,188,708 of record JARQOC010000006.1, read on the forward strand.
CTCTCAAACCCTCCTCCCCCCCCGATTTTCCACCCCCTTTGTTCCCTTTCTCCTCAACCCCTTCCCCTCTCTCCCTTTTCTAATTTTCGAGACTCTTCCCACTCTTCTTCTCTTGCTTATTTCTCAGATTGGGTCACTCCTAACATTGTTTACATTAACTGTATATTTAAGCATTTCTGAAATTCACACTTCTTGTCTTGGTTTGATCTTAGTACTCATCACAGATGTCCATCAAGTGTTCCACCATCAACGTCAACGGGCTCAACTCTCCCGGTAAGAGGTCTCTGGTATGGAATCAACTTAAAAAACTTCATAGTGAGGTAATTTTTCTCCAGGAAACCCATTTACTGCGGCAGGACAATGACAGAATGTCCCACCCAAATTTTCCACATAGGTTTTTTGCGGATTCAGGTGAGAAGAGGGCCGGGGTGGCGATTTTCATCCACAAATCTGTTTCTGTCACCATACTGGAGGAAATCCCTGATCCCCAGGGCAGATTCCTTATATTAAGGGCTTCCCTGAATAATAAACTATTCTCATTGGTCTCAGTGTACGGACCAAACTGTGGTCAGATGAAATTTCATCGAGCACTACTGTCCAAAATTGGAAAACTAGCAAAGGGACCAATGATCATAGCAGGGGACTATAACATTACTCCGGGTGGGAGTCTTGACTCTTCCTCTTCCTCTCACTGTCGCATGGATTTGAGCAATCTTATTGCCCTGCATCAGCTACACGACATCTGGCGCTACCTCCATGGAGGGGAGAGAGACTACACCTACATGTCACCCAGACACCACACGTACAGTCGTATTGATTACATCTTGGTCAATGATCTTCTCCTTCCACACTGCCTACGCGCAGATATCGGGCACATTTCTTGGACGGATCATGCCCCTGTTTCTCTCACTGTTGCAGAACCATCTCATATCCAACCATCCATCCCCTGGCGTCTGAACGATCATACTCTATCGTTTCCTGAGAATATTCAACAAGTGACCTCACAGGTTGTGGAATACTTTGCCCAGAATGACAATGGAGAGACCTCTCCAGAAACTCTATGGTTTGCGCACAAGGCTTACATCAGAGGTATCTTCATCAAGATTACCTCTCGAGCTAAACGCGCAAGAGAGGAACTTACTAGGCACCTGACGCAGAAAATTGCACAATTAGAACGAATTCATAAACACAAGCATACCCCAACAGTGCTGGCTGATTTATCAGATGCCCGCCTTAAGCTGCGAAACGTTCTTCTGGGCAGGGTCGAACACAACCTTAAAAAAATGAAGGCTAACTACTATAACATGGGCGACAGAGCTGGGAAATTATTAGCTCGACGCATTAAAAAACGCCATTTAGCTACTAAAATAGACCACCTCCTCGACCATCAAAATGTCCCAATTAGAAATCCTCTATTGATTGCGGAAGAATTTTGTAAATACTACTCTAATTTGTATAATCTTCATGGAGACAAACATACAACTCAACCTTCCTCAATCCGCATTAACCAATTTTTGGACCAGGTCAACCTACCTAAGGTCTCGGCTGCGCAAGAAGCCTTCTTGAATGCCCCGTTTCGTTTAGAGGAGATCCATGCGGTCATTCAGTCAATGAAAACAAGCTCAGCACCTGGCCCAGATGGCTTTACGTACACATACTACAAATCTTTTCTCCAAAACTTATCTCCCTATTTACTTAAACTCTTTAATTTCTGGCGGGAGAGGGGACAAATCGCTCCAGAGGGATTGGAAGCCCTCATCTCTACTCTCCCGAAACCGGGCAAATCAACTACTTCTACTACCAATTTCCGTCCCATAGCTCTACTCAATGCTGACCTGAAGCTATACGCCAAAGTATTGGCGCTTAGACTAATGTCTGTCTTGCCGTCACTGATAGGTCCGGATCAGGTCGGTTTTATTCCAGCTAGGCAGGCAGCGGATGGTACCCGCAGATTGTTGGATCTCCTGGAGTTGATGGAGAAGAGCGCAGCCCCCAGTGCACTCCTTTCCCTGGATGCTGAGAAAGCTTTCGACAGGGTGCACTGGGGGTATCTAAAGGAGGTTCTGAACAAATTTGGAGTAGTGGGAGACTTCCAAAACTCAGTGATGGCCCTTTATTCTAACCCCAATGCGAGGGTGAGGTCCGCTGGCTTCACCTCCTCTAGGTTCACCATAGCGAATGGGACAAGACAGGGCTGCCCCCTTTCACCCCTGATATTCGCTATGGTGATGGAGCCATTGGCTGAGAGAGTGCGGAATGACCCCAATATCTTGGGTCTCAAAGTGGGAGATCGAGAACACAAAATTGGTCTTTACGCCGATGATGTGGTGTTTATATGCACGGACCTCTGTAGAACTATCCCACATATCATTCAGTTGCTTTCAGAGTTTTCGGAGGTCTCCTACTATAAGCTAAACCCATCAAAGTCGCTCTTCTTTCCTGTAAATGTACCTCTGGACATCGCCCATCATCTCCAGCGAGACTTGCCCTTCTCTTGGTCTCCAGGGGGCTTCCCATATTTGGGGATTCAGATCACATCCATACCTGATATAGTACGTTGTAACTACGAAATTCTGTATAACAATTTGAAGACTGGGTTGGATTCGCACTCCTCTCTGGGCCTGTCCTGGATGGCAAGAATTCAAATAATAAAAATGACCTATCTCCCTAAAATACTACATGTACTGAGGTGCCTTCCCTTTGCATTTCCCCATCGCCTTCTAAAATCCATGCAATCCCTGTTAAACAGATTTGTTTGGAATTCTAAGCCACATCGGGTGAGTCACAAAATTCTCACTTTGCCCACCAAACTTGGAGGCCTGGCTCTCCCTGACATCACCTCCTACTATCAGGCAATTCATATAGCCGCAGCCGGAGTATGGTGGAAGGAGAACTCAGATTGTCTATGGCTGCAAATTGAGAAACACTGTGCTCCCCGCAGGTCCACAAGACTTCTGCTTGAGAGCTCCCTCCTGGTTCACTGCAAAGCCCCATACTATTTGAGATCTATGTCCACGCTCTTACAAATTTGGCACTCACACAGCAGAACTCTTCTCCTGTTTTTACACCATTACATTACTGTACAGGCTGTGGAACTGTTGGTTGACTCTCTCTCTCTCTCTTCATGGAGGGCACTTGGGGTGGAGTACTTGCGGCAGGTGAGGGAGGGGCTGGGGGTCAGATCCTTTTCGGATTTAGTGGCTAGATTTGATCTTCCCCGCTCCTCTTTTTACCGCTACCTGCAACTGAGACATTTCCTTGATTCCTTGGCCTTGCCGGAGTGGAGCCCCGTTGACGTTGATGGTTCTTTACACAGATATTTTAGGTCATCCTCTATTGAAGCTCATGGAGTCTCTATCATATATCAGGCACTTTGCTCACTTAGAGGCAACATGAAACTCTCATACATGGAGAAGTGGGAGTCCCGCTTGCAATTTACAGCAGATCTCCGCCAATGGCAAGGGGCCGCCTCTCGCATGACGGCTTTCTCTAGGTGTATAACACACTTTGAACAAATTAAAAAACTTCAGATGGACTGGTATTTAACACCTGATAAAATCTCCAGATTCTCCTCTGATAAGCCGTGCCCTTCTCCGCTTTGCTGGAGGGGATGTGGTCTTCGGGGCGATGCAACGCACATATGGTGGTCGTGTCCTGCAATTACTACCTTCTGGACCATGGTGGGGGATCTGCTTGCCGAGATCATACACTGTCCAATGGACCTTACACCTCAACTGGCTCTTCTGGGTCTAGGTCTAGAGGATTTCTCTCACCTCCACAAGCCCAGCATAGCCAACATTTTAATATCTGCTCGAACCTGCGTAGCAAGACACTGGAAGTCATCTGAATTACCAACCAAAAAAGAGTTGGTCGACTCCATCAACTCACACTTCCAATATGAACTAATGCTTACTCATGATGCCAAACAGAGAAGCAAAATCTTAAGTTGGTGGGACCCATGGCTCATGTCAGTTTATAAACCGAATGTATAATTATTATCTCATTAACCTTTAATCTGTGATATGTGATACCGCCTCATACGGTTGCCTCTACTTCATCTGATGGATTTTACTGGTTATGTCTCACTGTTACTCGGCTCTTGACCCTCTTCATCCTCTCTTAACTATGTCTACTTTATTCTCTCTTACTTTCCCTCTCCCTCTCTCCCACCCCTTCTTTCCCTTTCCTTCCCCCTATCTTCTTAGATTTAAGACTAAACTGAAATTATTTTTATACACATCTGTACCCCTGATATATGTGTATGTTTAAATCCTGGTTGTTATGTTTGAAATTACAATAAAAACCTATTGAAACAAAAAAGAAAAAGTGAAGTAAACCAAAAGATCCTCAAAGTCAGACATCATGCCGTGATCTATAGAAATTCAGAAATAATTGAGAAACAAAGTAATTGAGATCGATCAGTCTGGAAAAGGATATAAAGCCATTTCTAAACCTTTGGCTCCAGCGAATTACAATGAGAGCCATTATCCACTAATGGTGAAAACATAGAACAGTGGTGAATCTTCCCATGAGTGGGCTGCCGACCAAACTTTCCCCAAGAGAGCAGCAACGATTCATCCATGAGGTCACCAAAGACCCCACAGCAACATCCAAAGATCTACAGGCATCACTTGCCTCAGTTAAGGTCAGTGTTCATGACTAGTGATGGGCAAACCCACCGATTTTTGGGTTCCGTGGACCTGACCGGACTATTTTTTAAAGTTCAAGTTCAGGGCCGAACGTGAATCAAACTTGAGTCCAAACTCTGACTTTAAAGTTATGAGGTGGGGGCTGGGATCTGTAAAAAAGAAAGAAAATAGTGATTAAACATAAATAAATACTTCCGGGACTGCTCATTAACTGCCTGGATATTCACTGCTGAGAAACACAACAGTCAATCACAGACACTGTCACAGAGAGTGACCATCTGTGATTGGCTTTTAATGTAACCTACAAACAACCCATGCATTTTAGCATCTACTGAGTGGGGTGACACAGGAAAGTCCATATGAGGTCAGAGCTCAGCCACATCACTGGTGCTGAACTCTGCTGAACGTTTGATCTGAGGTGAACTTTCCCACATCATACCTCACATCGGAACCTGAAAATCACTAGTTTCAGTCCCGCTGTGATGAGGGATAGTTCACCTTAGGTCAGAGATCCTCTTTGCTCTATCTGACCTCAGGTGACCCAGACCGTGATGTTATCCCATTCACTGCCACAGCTGAAACTCATTCAGTTTCGGGACTTGGCAGGAACAAATGTCACATAGGATCGTGGATGGTCATGTGGGAATAATAAAGATGGAGTCGAAATATGTATTTTTGTTTTTGTTGTAATAAAACAATTTTTCTCTGTGTGTCGTGTATTATTTAATATTAACTTAAAATTTTCTAATGGCCGGCAATAATTTTGGCCTGACATTATGAACCTCAGGCATAGTGCCAGCTACCAATACAAAGCTGGCATTAACCCCTTTATTACCCGGTATGCCACCGACACCAGGGCAACTGGAAGAGACAGGTACAGCGCCAGAAAATGGCGCTTCTATGTATGAGCCATTTTCTAGGGCGGTTGCGGGCTTTAATTTGCACCAGAAAGCTTTGGCCTCTCCACGCTAAGGATTTCAGCCCCAGGCTGCCTAGTGGTACCTGACTGGACACTTAAAATATGGTGACGTCACAGTCTGGGTCACCTGAGGTCAGATAGCTCATTGATAATGTGAACTCTCCTGCTTCACAGCAGGACCAAAACTAGTGATTTTTGGGTCCCACTGTGAGGGGTGACATGGGAAAGTTCACATGAGGTCAGAAGTTCACCTGAGTTCAGCGCCAGCGATTCGGCAGAGCTCTGACCTCAGGTTCCCGCTTGGTAGATGCTAGAATATATGGGATGTTTGCAAGTTACGTCAATAGCCAATCTCAGACGGCCACTCTGTGATTGGCTGTTGCATCCCTTAGCAGTGAATACCCAGTAAGTTAATGAGCAGCCCGGAAGTACAGTACAGTAAAATATGGTGGTGATGGTGTGATGGTCTGGGGCTGTTTTCCTGCTTTAGGACCTGGATGACTTGCTGTGGTAAATGAAACCAAGAATTTGCTGGAATTTGCTGTCTGGCCATCTGTTTGTGACCTCAAGCTGAAGTGCACATGGGTTATGCACCAGGACAATGATCCAAAACAGACCAGCAAGTTCTCCTCTAAATGGCTTAAGAAAAACTAAATTAAGACTTTGGAGTGGCCTAGTTAAAGTCCTGACCTTAATCAGACTGAGATGATGTGGCATGACCTTAAAAAAACGGTTCATGCTTGGAAACCTGCCAATGTGCAAACATGAGGGGGCCAAAATTCCTCCAGAGTATTGTAAAATACACATTGTCAGTTATCGCAAACACTTGATTGCCGTTGTTGCTGTTAAGGGTGGCCCAACCAGTTATAAGGTTTAGGGGGCAATAACTTTTTTAAACAGGTCATAGAAGAAATACCTTAATTTATCAACTGCATTTTCTGTTTACATGTGTTATTGTCTAATATTTAAATTTGTTTGATGATCTGAAACATTTAAGTATGACAAACATGAAATAAAATTCAAAATCAGGAAGGGAGTAAACACTTTTTCACACCAATGCATATATAGCAGCCTTAGTATCTCCTATGTGGTGTACTTAGTAGCCTTAATGTCTCCTATGTGATGTACAGTATATATAGAAGCACCAGTGAATCCTAAGTAATGTATATGCTGAAGCCCAGTGCATCTTATGTGATATATATACAGCAGACTCAGTTTCTTCTATGTTATGTCCATAGCAATCTCATTGTGTCTTATGTGAAGTATGCTGCTTGAGTTCTATACCTAACTATAAATGAATTTTCCCTTTTGTGGATACATGCAATTTAATATAAATCTGAACTTACTGCTGGTAGTCCTTCACAAAACTTTGCAAAGAGTCGACTGTACTCCAGACCATACTACAAAGTGGAAAAGTATTTACGAGTACCACATCATCAATACCACCTAACATCACATGTCTCACCAAAGAGAAGCAGTTACAGCCATCATATTTGGGGTGAGTTAATTAAATGTTTAGTCTAATATAGCAGGATAAGTTTTAAGTTGATAATTTTGTACAGCTCCCATATCTATGAGGTTATATATTGAATATCCAAATGACCCTTGGAAGAAAAAAGGGTCCCCACCTCTCTCATAGATTATCCTCCAACCAAATTAGCTCACATACAATTTTGGACTTTGTTCATACTATTTAAGCAGTTATGTTTCACATCTGTGGTCCCCTTGCCTACACTGTGTTAGACGGAGGCCATGGGTACCAAGGCCTCTGTCAGCCATTTTGTCTCTTGAAAATATATCTATTGAAACTTTCTCTGTTAGTAGAAATCTAGATGTCATGTCTTCTAGCTATAAGCAATGACCTAAACCTGTATAAGAAAACAGATGGAGTTAATTAGATTTGGTCTGATCATTTAGCAAAATTTATAATCAGTTCATAAGCCAGTTCTGAATTTGTCTTATTTTTTACGGTGTATTCGATCCCTCTAGGCTAATATGACGTTTCTCATGATCAAGAACAGAGCTGATTAATGTCAATAAGTTGTGATTTGTGCTTGGTCCAAAAAAGGCTATTATGAGATAATTTGTGTAGATAAAATTAAGTATAGTATGTAGTTAGTAATGAAATTAATGTGCTTTTTCATGTCAATATATGTTGTATAATAATGTGAAGGGATCACTCATGACAGGTGAGGTAATCCTTTGTGTCCATAGAGGGTCATTGGTTACAGTTATTCTCTATGGAGAAAATTGGTATAAAAACGCCCTGCTTTAGACAGGCGGGGCGACACTATTCCATCTTGTGTGCCAGGCGACACTATTCCATCTTGTGTGCCAGGCGACACTATTCCATCTTGTGTGCCAGGCGACACTATTCCATCTGGTGTGCCATGAGACGGGAAGCCATTATTCTGAATCCATCTTGAGTGTGACACCTGGGGTTCCGCGCCTGTCATTTAAGATTCTTATGCCTGATTACTGCTTTTGCTGTACATCTCTGTGTATTTTTTCCTACCCGAATAAAACCCACTTTTGGTTCTGAAGACGCAGTCTATGGAGTTTATCGAACGAAGAAACTGAGTTGATTATTTCTAACAGATGGCGAGCTAGCCCGGATGAAAGGGGGGAGATGATCCACATCCTTTCTGAAGAACCTAGAAGATTCCTGCAAGTAAAGCTGTGAACCAAAGTGGTGAGAGGGTGAGGAATGGACTTTTCTTTCTCTTTTTTTGCCTTTATTGATGAAAAGCGTGGCGCCACGTGAAATCGCATTAAGGAAATCAGCCGCTGAGAATCTCTCGTTTGCGCTCCTATCTACCCTAACGTAACCAAGACTACAGTGCCTCTACGTGAGAAAGACAAGGACGTGATTAAAGCCGAGGGTACGGAGAAGGAGACGTGTGGCAACGTAACGAGTGAGGCTGATCATACGGCTGGACCTCTTTTGGTTGACCAAAGCCGGCACGTGTCTTCCATTACAGAGGTGTGAGTATCTAACTTTTGCCTGTAATTGCATTAAGTTGATACTAAAAGCAGTTTAAAAAAATTCGTCCTTGTGTTTCCACCGCTATGGAGTGGCTAAGGAAACAGACTGACAGGCACGCTGAAACCCCATAGCTAGAAGAAATTATTAGCAGAAAGGGCAGCCGAATAGCGGCTTTGTGTAAGTTAGTTATAGCTCAGATCAGGCTAGTGATAGACAGCTTCAAAGACAGTACGTTAATGTAGTTACACAGGGAGGGGCAGCGGGCAGAGTATGGAGAGAACACAGCAGCTACTGATACAATGATGGGAGTAGTAGTGTCACAAAGGGAGGGGTATGAGATACAGCGGCTGGAGGCAGACAGAAAGGAGGAAGCAAAAATCCATCCATAGATTGTAGCATCCTTTAGAATCAGGAAAAGAAATTATCTTAGAATTAGAAGATGGGCTGCCTGGTGTGTAACAGTTTGATAAGTATTTTTTGATAGAATAGATCAGAAAAGATGATTATGATCTGATGGAATAGATTGTAGAGAATATTTGGAAAGGTTTTGCAAGTTAGGGATTTTACATAATGCTAAATTTGTGGAGGACAAAATTAGGGCATTGGTAACCATTGTTAGGGAAAATGCCATCCTAGACTAAGGGCGATGATACAGATGTTTTTGCATATCGCCCTGCCTGAATGGCATCTGCTGTGGACAGGAGACCAGGACTTCCTGGGGTTATAATCAACTGCCGAAAGTGGGCTGGTCCCAGTCGGCAGAAACCCCTAGGAACTCCATGGGTTCTCTTGTATGTTATCCTTGTGGGCAATCAGGGCATCTTAGACGTAAGTGTTCCCATTTAGCTCCCAGGGATGATCCACAGGTGCACCTCTACAATGTCCCGAGATCCGTATGAGGGAGCCAGTGCTCCAAATCCTGCTATTAAGAACCCTGGACAGCCAGCGGTTAACGGCCCCAAACCGTGCCAGCAGTACAATGGTCCTCAGATAGTTAACCCTGTTTTTCGGGAGCCTTTTGCCCCGTCACCCAATTATGCGACCCTTGTCCATCCCAGCAGACAGATCCATGCTGTGAGGAGAGCTCACCCTCCTCCGGGAGGAATTCCTCCCACCCTTATGCTCCACTGATACAGGAGCTGGGGGGGACGAGGAAATGGCTCTTTCAAGCGATCTGTCTGGCTCGGAGGTGACAGCAGTGGGCTGTAGAATTGCCTCTGGTGAGGTTGGTGAATTTTCTTTTGGACTTCCTACTGCCGGTACTGATTGATGCATTGAACCCCCCTGTTCCCCTGTACCTCTTGGCACAATTATCCCTAGGCCAAGATGGACTGACCTTATGTCAGAGGGGAGGATAGAGGGTACCAAAAAAATTGGGAAGATTTTTTAATTGATAACAGGAGCCTCTGTTTCAGTAACAGAACACAAATTGCAGCTCCCCCCGGGCTGCCAGACACCACAACTTTAGTGGGATTTGAGGGCTCCAGTATACAGGCGAGCATTCGGTGTGAACTTTGGATCAGTCCGCAATTAAAGTTTTTTATTAATGGGTCAAATGTGTTGTCAGCCATGGGTATCATTGTTAATTTGGGTATCATTGTTGATTTGTGTAATAAGGTCTTATGGCGTGACAAAGGAACTACTGTCTGTTCAGTTATTATGGATGCTGCAGAGTTGAAAATGTCACAGTCATAAATTAACCGTTGCTAGTTTGTGCTCAGTTGATAATAATGATGATGACATGCCTGAGATAAATTTTGCAGACACGGCTTTGAAACATGAATTGGTGCAATTTTTTCCTCATTTATGGGTTTCAAAATGTACAGATTGCGGACTGATGCAAATTTTAATTAAGATTGACAGCGACCATCTACCACCCTTTCAGTGCCAATACCGTATTCCTGAGGAAGCAATTCCTTACATAAGGATTGCTGTCAGTGAATTGGAATAACAGGGCGTGATTGTACGAGGCAACCCCCCCGTGCAATAGCCCAATCCTGCCTGTAAAACAAAAGAGGATGGTAGCTATCGCATGGTCATAGATTTAAGACTTGTAAACAAATACACCCCTCAGCAGCACATCTCGGTCCCTGAAGTGATGTCACTGCTGAGGAGTGACTGTCAGTTTTTTTTTTGTGTGTCTTGTTTGAATATTGCAAATGGCTTTTTCTGTGTACCTATTACACCTGAGTCGGCTCTCCGTTTGGCATTTACCTTAGAAAATGTCCAGTACCTGTTCTAGTCCAATTTATTTCCTTCAGGTGTTGGCACAGGTATTGGAACCCCTGGGGTACGGAGACAAAGTCCTGCAATATGTCAATGATTTCTTGATTTAAAATTTATGGACTCAAATTGTTGATGAAACTGACAATATGTGTGATGCATTGTGCAACTCAATATTAAATGTGAGTCAGGACAGAGTACAGCTGAATGCAACCAGAGGTTAAATGTTTGAATGTGTGTCAGTTTCAAAAGAGGGGACATGCATTCAAGCTGTACCTGTGCCAAATCAATATCACAGAACTCAGAACGTTTCTGGGTCTTGTGAATTTTTCCAGAGAATTTATTGAGGATGCTTGCCTTGCTAATCATGATCTCCTAAAAGGTATTGAAAAATGAGTTTACCACAATCACAATAGAGGGAGACGCCCTGCAGGCTTTAGAAAATTTAAAACATGCACTTTAATTGGCTTTTCACCTTGATTCTGCAGAACCCCCATGTAACCTTAAAAAACACTGTTTAAAGGCAAAGCTTGGGGTGTGAATTTTCAGAGAATGGCCCAATGGATTGTTGACTTTTAGACTAGGGATTTGCAGGTAGAAGTGGGAGATAAATATCACTTAGCACAATTGCTGCAGTATGCAGGTCAGTCTCATGATTGCCAAATTGAACAGACTCATGTCGCTCCCACCCCCTTCTGTGCAGACTTTCAAACCAATGTCCCCTGTGTATACATAGATGGGGCTCGGTAATGGCATGATGGCAAATACGTCACAGGTTACGCTTTGTGGTTCCCTGACAACAAGAATTTATTGCAATATAAGCTTCCTGGACATTTTTCCGCCCAGCGGGCTGAATTAGAGGCAGCTTTGCAAGTCATTCTTTTGTGTATTGATCCCATGATATTTTCCCAGAACAAGCCGCTTCAGCATGCAGATATTCTCAAGCAAATTGTGCAGAGAGGCAAAGAATTTCCAAATTTATGGTCCTTCTGTAAAATCAAAGGACATCAAAAGCTCACATCTGACCCCCACATCGTGGGCAATGCATATGTAGATTCCGCAGCCAAAGAAGCCGCCCTGATGGGCGTTGACAGATATCCACAGGCTACTATCTCTGCTCTCACGTGAAGACTCCGGGAGGAGCCCCACCCTTATGCATCTCAGTTCCACGACCTCTTAAAGGCACAGAGAGAACAAGGTGATGCATCTTTATTTAACTCCCTTGAATCAATACCCATTGATAAAGGACAATATCTGTATTACAAAAGGGTTGATGACAAATTGTTACCATATATCCCAACTATAATGATTAAGTCTCTGATTAAATTTAATCATTCAGTCTTTCAGCGCTCTTACAGCTAGTACAAAGGAAAAATGTGCCATCCCCAAAGTGGCTGATGGTCAATGGTAGTCGATTCAAATTGACTTCATTGGTCCATTCCCCCCAGCAAAGGGAGGATTCAGGTATGCCTTGGTCATTGTTGATGTTTTCTCAAAATGGGTTGAGGCCTTGCCTGCCACCAACAATACTGCCCTGACAACGGCCGCCTCTTGTGGAAAGATGTGTTTTCACACTGGGGCTTCCCAAAATTAATTGAAAGTGACAATGGACCTCACTTAGTGAGACAAATCATGACCCACTTGCCTGGCAATAAGAGCTGTAGCCTCAAAGTCAACAGGAATTTATATGAGTCCAAATTTGTTGTGGGAGCTTAGCTCATGGTTAAGAATTTTGGGAAAAAAAAGGACCGTGGGATTCCAATTACAAAGGCCCATTTGTTATCACACAGGTGATAGGCCCAACTGTTTTGGGAGTGCTAAGGATTAGCAAGCCAAGTGACAAAGGTGTTAAAATTGTTCATCAATGTAAGCTTGTTATATTGCCAGTTGAGAATTCTAGTGATGCTGGTGAGAACTGATACTGCGCTTTTATTTTATTTTTCAGGTCCCCTATTGGATCGGGATCCATGAATCCGCCTGTTTCCCTGGAGATGACATCTCACACTATCCAGTGGGACCCGGACAGTGTGATCGAGGGGGAAGACAGTGGAAGTTCCGAAGGAACAGAACAAGATCGAGAGCCACGGATCAAAGGACTCAGAGACTGTTATGGGACTTGGGACTCGGACACTTTATGTTTTTTCACTTCTGTGATGATTTTTTTGTTTTGTTGTGTTCTTTGCTTCTTTTTAGGACTATTTGCCCACACCTGAACTGTCAATAAGACCTTAGGAGCCATGGAACAAAGACAATTTTTGAATTTTTCTTTTTTTGAAAGATTGTAACGGGACTCATTAATACTTAAGAACTCTTACGTTGGTGATATTTACTGTAGATTTTTTGCTACTTTGTTTGTTTTTTCCTATATGTGTTTAATAGGTAGTAACCTAAAAGTTTAAAAAGTTTTTCAAAAAAGAATCTGGCTCATGTTGAGGAACTAAATAACTTTCAGGCCCGTGTAATAACACATAGTACCACTTTTATCAGACCATACTGGAGACTTGGTGCGGGTAGGGTACCTACTGCCAGACCACGCTCACTTGTAGGTTGTATACCTATTGTTAGGGCCCTTCTTCCAAGGGTACCTTCAGTCCCTCCCAACACTCCTACTGACCAGGGAATGTACGAAATTATGTATTCCCTCAATACCATATATGAGAATTAGGACTAGACTCATATGCCAATTTGTACTTAAGGGTAAATTATCAAATTACCATAAGTACAACAGAGGGATTTGTTAGACGGAGGCCATGGGTACCAAGGCCTCTGTCAGCCATTTTGTCTCTTGAAAATATATCTATTGAAACTTTCTCTGTTAGTAGAAATCTAGATGTCATGTCTTCTAGCTATAAGCAATGACCTAAACCTGTATAAGAAAACAGATGGAGTTAATTAGATTTGGTCTGATCATTTAGCAAAATTTATAATCAGTTCATAAGCCAGTTCTGAATTTGTCTTATTTTTTACGGTGTATTCGATCCCTCTAGGCTAATATGACGTTTCTCATGATCAAGAACAGAGCTGATTAATGTCAATAAGTTGTGATTTGTGCTTGGTCCAAAAAAGGCTATTATGAGATAATTTGTGTAGATAAAATTAAGTATAGTATGTAGTTAGTAATGAAATTAATGTGCTTTTTCATGTCAATATATGTTGTATAATAATGTGAAGGGATCACTCATGACAGGTGAGGTAATCCTTTGTGTCCATAGAGGGTCATTGGTTACAGTTATTCTCTATGGAGAAAATTGGTATAAAAACGCCCTGCTTTAGACAGGCGGGGCGACACTATTCCATCTTGTGTGCCAGGCGACACTATTCCATCTTGTGTGCCAGGCGACACTATTCCATCTTGTGTGCCAGGCGACACTATTCCATCTGGTGTGCCATGAGACGGGAAGCCATTATTCTGAATCCATCTTGAGTGTGACACCTGGGGTTCCGCGCCTGTCATTTAAGATTCTTATGCCTGATTACTGCTTTTGCTGTACATCTCTGTGTATTTTTTCCTACCCGAATAAAACCCACTTTTGGTTCTGAAGACGCAGTCTATGGAGTTTATCGAACGAAGAAACTGAGTTGATTATTTCTAACACACTGGAGTGTTGCTCCAGACTGGCTGTGACCTCGCTATCTGTCCTTAAATCTCCAGTGTTATAAGTTCTCGCTCTCTACATGCCTGTCCTGTGTACTGCAGCAACGCTCTGAGTTGGTGCGCTTACCCTAAACTGTGGTTTCGAAAGTCCATTCTCCAGGTGAGCCCCAGCAAATGTGGTGCGCCCATAAATTCACCATTACCCAGCAAAGCACTGCAATACTTTTTAGTTGTAATGTGTTATGCCTGTCATTCTAATGCTGGCAGATATCCTATTAGGGCCTGATGTGTGTGCTGCAATGTCTGACTTGGACCTCTGCTCTGGATTTCAGAGAGGGTCAGAAGCTGAGGGGCCCCTTTCTGTCATGAATAGATACCTTAATATTCAATATGGATAGGGGTTGTTGTGCAGCCTATCAAGTATTATAAAGTCTTGAAATCACTGGGTCATATGACCGTCTTTACCTCGTAACTCGTTAGATATTATGCTATTTGTGATATGTAATTGAGATATTTTGCCTTCCATTACAGAGTGTGGGTCTCAGACCTTATTGCTGCCCTGTATATGTTAATCAGTGAATAATAACTACAAAGTAATTAAAACCCAGTACCGCAGTGACACTGCATCTTGGGTAGACAGGGGGCCTACTCAGGAGAATACGCTTTTTTAGGAATTCCACGGACTGAATGGAGCAGCCGTTGGCGTAGATGTGTCTGAGCTCCAACTATCTGTATTCCACGGTCCACCAGGCAGGCACACAGGAATAAACTGAGGGGAAGGTGAAGCAGGACAGATGGTGACAGAGACGGAGCGAGGGATGAAAATAGTTTTGAGACGGTGTGTGACAGAGATTGAATGTGGGACTTCGAAAGCAGCAGGAACCTGTCTGTGATTCCCTGTCACTCAGACACATATGAAGAGAAATGGGCCTGATGTAATTTAGCTTCCTCGGGATGTTATCAGCTCCCCACTGAGTCTTGCCCGCTGCTTCCACATGTGTGTGGGCACAAATAAGAGACAGACTGGCATCTTAAGTACAAAGTGCCGTAACACAATTAGAGTTCAGGAAGGCAACACACCAATAACAATTAGCAACATTTATACTGCAACTAGTCTAAAGATACTAAAATATATTAGTGCAGAGAAAACCT
This sequence comes from Allobates femoralis, assembly GCA_033576535.1. Classification (NCBI taxonomy): domain Eukaryota; kingdom Metazoa; phylum Chordata; class Amphibia; order Anura; family Aromobatidae; genus Allobates; species Allobates femoralis. The sequence goes on from JARQOC010000006.1 coordinate 288,204,232, forward strand.
TGAGTCTTGTTGGTAGACACAATAAACAGATCCTTAGAACTATTGAAAGAAAAATAGAATGAAAAGTTTTATCATATTGAATTCTGTCCACTTAAAGGGGAACTCCAAGGAGATAACATTATTATTCTGTCCCTGCACTCCTACATGATGACGCAGAGCTGGGCCCTACAGTTCTAGGATCTGTAGATCGCTTATGATTCAATAAAATCATATCTGCTTATCAGCTCTCATCCCTCCCTTAGGGGGCAGAGAAATTCAGGCATGTATAGTGCTAAAGTTTAAGGGACATGAAACTACCAAGTTGAAATGGAGGAGGGGAGACCAAGGCAGTGCTGAATCAATCCATGCAGTGCTTCTAACTGATACACGGCAGTACACATTATAGACTATCAGATCATTGGACAGCAGAGGAACACAGCATGTATTTATATCTGCTAGGTGATATGATTGCTATTTGAAGGGAGAACACCCTTGTTCTTACATTACATAGGATAGTATATCAGGGGCAGGATTGTAGTGTAACCATGAGGCTAGCAGCCATCACCTCTGTTCATACAGAAGTAAAGTAAGATAATCCTGAAGCCCCCAGGGTCCATGCCCCTGATACAGCAGCAGTGACAGGAGATGTACCGTGTTTCCCCGAAAGTAAGCCTCCCCCGATTGTAAGGCCGCCTAGGGGTAAAGGGGGGGCCTGCTAATGTAAGGCCTCCCCCGAATATAAGGCCTTACAACCGGGGGGGGGCTAATGTAAGGCCCCCCTGCTGCTGCTTACATCTTACCCTCCAGCGTCTTCTTGCAGCAGTCAGCGCGTCGGTCCTCGGGTCCCGTCTTCAGCGGTCTCCCGGATCATGTGACCGGCCGGTCGCACTAGCAATGACGTCATGCGCTGCGACGGGTCACATGATCCGGGAAACAGCTGAAGACGGGAACGGAGGACCGACGCGCTGGCTGCTTCAAGAAGACGCTGGAGGGTAAGATGTAAGCAGCAGCAGGGGGGTCTCAGGGCTGGGGGGGCAGTGTGCCAGCAGGAGGGGGGCTGTATCCACACTGTTGGGGCCTGTATACCCTGTATACCACACTGCTGGGCTGTATACCACACTGCTGAGCTGTATACCACACTGCTGAGCTGTATACCACACTGCTGAGCTGTATACCACACTGCTGGGCTGTATACCACACTGCTGGGCTGTATACCACACTGCTGGGCTGTATACCACACTGCTGGGGCTGTATCCACACTGTTGGGGCCTGTATACCTTGTGTACCACACTGCTGGGCTGTGTACCACACTGCTGGGGGCTGTATACCTGTGCTGGGGGCTGTATACCGGGGTGGCGGTCTGCTGTATTTCCCACCCTCGGCTTATACATGAGTATATACGGTGTGTGTGTGTGTGTGTGTGTGTATGTGAGTAGGCTGGGGCTGCCAATATAAGACTTCCCCCCGAAAGTAAGACAGGGGGCCACTTTTGGCCCCCAAAAAAATGTAAGACAGGGTCTTACTTTCGGGGAAACACGGTATGTGCCTGAATTTCTCTTTAGACAAAGGGAGGGGTGAGTGCTGAGGTGTAGGTATGATTATATTAATTTGTAAGCGATCTATAGATTCTAGAACTGTACTGCCCAGCTCTGCTTCATCATGTAGGAGGGTAGGGACAGTACAAAATGTTTTTATCTCCCCGGAGTTCCCCTTTAACATGTTACGTATTTGGTGAGTTTTTTACTTCAGTATTTGCAGTAGTACTGATAATAATAACAATATTTTTTCTTTCTATAGCACCGAAATATTCCTCAGCACTTTACAATTTAGTGTAACAGAGTACACACATCTCAACAGTAACCAAGTGGAGTGAGGGCACTGCTCGCAAGCTTACAATCCATGAAGAAATATAGGTAAATGGTAAAAAAAAAATGCTTGTATTATATTTTGATTGCACAGACTGGGAGGTGTTATGTGCCAGGGAACCTAATGATGATGTTAATGAGGTTACCGAGAGAGTTACTGATTACATCAACTTTTGTACTGACAATATTGTACCTATTCATGAGATTCGGTGTTATGCAAACAATAAGCCTTGGATTACAAAAGAATTGAAACATCTACTAAACAGGAAAAAAAAAGCTTTTAAAAGGAAGGACAATGAGGAAATGAAAATTGTACAGCGAGACTTAAAGGGGAAAATTAAGATTGCCCGTGAAGCATTCAGAATTAAATTGGAAAATAAATTGTCACACAACAACTCCAGAGAAGTGTGGGCTGGAATGAAGCTATTGACTGGGTTTAAGGCAAGGTCAGATCAGGGGGGTGGGGGGCTGATCATGGCTAATGAAATGAATGAGTTTTTCAACAGAGTCAACAATAAATGTGCGATGTCAACAGGGGAATGGTCCGGGGAGCGACAAGCAATATCAACTGGGGGAGGAAGTTAGAGACTTTCTTGATCTCCGAAAATGATGTGAGGGAACAGTTTGGTAAGCTGGTCATTGGTAAAGCAGCAGGGCCTGATGGTATCTGTTCACGTGTCCTCAGAGTGTGTGCAAATCAGTTGTGCACTGTCTTCCAGCACCTGTTTAACTGGAGCTTACAATCACAGAGAGTACCAGTTCTATGGAAGACTTCTTGCCTGGTGCCGGTTCCCAAGACTACCTTCCCGAGCTCCCATAACGACTATAGACCGGTGGCCTTAACATCGCATGCGATGAAGTCCTTGGAGAGAATTGTACTTGCCTACTTGTGTCCGAGGGTGTCTGCTTTTACGGACCCCTTCAGTTTGCGTATCGGCAGAGTCTGGGTGTGGACGATGCTGTAGCGTGTCTGCTACAAACAGTACATTCCTTTTTGGACAATGATGGAACCACTGTGCGTGCCATGTTCTTCGATTTCTCCAGTGCATTCAACACCTTACAGCCAATATTATTACGGAAAAAGCTGGTTGAAATAGCGGTTGATGAGGGACTAGTGAATTGGATCATTGATTACCTGTCAGACAGGCCACAGTTGGGGGCGGCTGTATCGGATAGTGTTCGGAGCAGTGTTGGAGCCCCTCAGGGAGCGGTGCTGTCGCCATTCCTTTTTACATTACACACAGCTGATTTTCAGTATAAATCAGACCTTTGTCACCTTCAGAAGTACTCTGATGACTCAGTGATAGTCGGAGGTATTGAGAGAGGCCGGGGGAAGGAGGAATACAGAAGGGTGGTTTTGGACTTTGTTGACTGGTGCCAGGCTAACCATTTAGAACTCAACGTAAAGAAAACCAGGGAGTTGGTGTTGAGTTATGGAAGGTGCATGAAGGATTGCTTACCTATCACTATTGATGGTCAGGATGTGGAGAATTTCAAATATTTGGGGGTTCACCTGGACAGCAAGCTTGATTGGAGGTGCCATATGGAGAAGGTTTGCAAGAAAGGGATGAGTAGACTTTGCTTCCTAAGGAAGTTAAGGTCGTTTAATGTGTGTAGCAAAATGCTTGAAATGTTCTACCAATCTATTGTGGCGAGTGCAATCTTTGCTGCAATAATATGCTGGGGTAGTAGTGTGCGCACAGCTGACGCTAATAAGCTGAATAAACTTATCAAGAAGGCTAGTGCGGCGGTGGGTCTACAACTTAGGACTTTCGAGGAGGTATTAGAGGATAGAATTAATAAGAAATGCAAGGCTATAATGAGCAACAATACACAACCACTCTCTGAACTGTTTGCGAAGCAAAAGAGCACATTCAGCAAGCGTCTAATCCAACTAATGTGTAAAAAGGAAAGATACAGAAAATCGTTTGTTCCGACAGCTGTAGGGATGTTTAACAAATGTATAAGTATAAAGCATCCCAAGACTAAGTGAAGTTCTAAGTGTATGGGGGAATAGGTGAGGTACATGTACCAGTCTACCCACATCTGCTGTCCATATAGACTTATTTTGTAAAGTGTGTAATGTTCTTGATCTTTGTTCTGCTGCTGTAATACTGTAATTTCCTCCGGGATCAATAAAGTTTATCTTATCTTATCTTATCTTATCTTATATGGTCCAGCTATCAATATAATGAATAGGGTATTCATAGATCGCTGCATGAACTGGTCACCAGCTAATATCTGTATAATTATAGCTACAGAGTGCTATTAAAGGGAATCTGTCAATAGGTTTTTGCTAGAAACCCTGAATCTGATGAAGTATCACATAGATTACTGGCTGAAGCCATTCTCACACAATCAAAGAATTTAGTTTTATAGACACTGCAGATCTGAGATAGCTGCCCCCGCCCACACCAAGTTCTCAATAGAGATAGTACATTGTCTGAGGTGTCAATCACAGCAGGCGGACGTGTCAAACTACCTTGAGCCTGACAAAGTAGTCCTTCTCCTTGTGGATAGTATTTTCTCCACAAGGAGAATAGCTGTTCCCCCAGACCTCATCTTAGCCTCTCATACAGCCAGATCAGAATTCCCACACACTACACTGATAAGGGGCAGTCACCCCAAAACGCAGCATCTGCAGTTTGGGGTTCTGATCTGGCACAAATCCTTAGTCATATTCAAAGGCTTGTTAAAGAGCACATTATGACTTTTAGGATTGCTACCTTTATTAGGTAGCATTAGAGTTTATCTACTTCCTCACTGAAGTGAAAATATGCATATACAAAATAGTCCTGTTAAGGTATTCACAGGGTAATAAAGCTTTCACTTTAAGTAAACAATAACACACTGATAAGAGAAGCAGAGTTGCTTTTTGTTTTTAACCAGTCGGCTTAACCATGTCCCGTCCTGTAAATGCTCCCCCATTTTCACAATTCTGTCTCGGACTGGCATAAAAAGGTGCAAAGTTTTGGAGCAGCGTTCCAGTTGTTCAAACATTTTGCATCAAATGAAGGTCTTTTACACCAGAAAAGTAAAGTAGATAAAGTAAATACCTTCATGAATTGGGCCCAAAATGTTACATTTTGGAGACACAATTTGAATAGTTTCTGTACTTTCAGTTCTTGATCTCACTTCTAACTTTTTGACAGTTGTCTTTTTTCAATCAGCAGAGTAGCTGAAGCAGATTACAGGAAGTGGGGACCGGTTGATGTCTCTGCTCCTCTTCTCCTGTCTGTCAAACTGCACACAAACAGAACATAGAAGCTGACCTCAGTTCAGGGCAGGCAAGTGAGAATAATGTGGTTCCTAAGGTGCTAGCTGAATGCTGATGTAGAGCAACTACCTACTCAAAAATAGGCATGTAGAAGAGCACAAGAATAATTGGGCAAATTCTGGATATTTTAAACCATCATTATATTATATGGATATATTAGATGTATTACAATTTCATTTCTAGCAGTAATCTTTTTTTGCAGTGTGATGAGTATAGTTAGATATGCCTATATCAACTTGAATTACATCAATAGTACTGCATCTTCTCCTATTACAGCTAAATGCTGTCTGCTCCTGTCATATACAATGTATTACAGATGATCAAATGTTTTGAAATTCAAATTTGCCACATTTAAGATATTAAAAAATAAATTTATTTGCAGGCAAAGTTTCCACTTGCCATTAAAAGATGCATATAACTCTCTGAGGTGTCTTAGGACTTTATTCAACCTCTTTAAAGATCTTTAAAACACAAACACTGCCTTAATCAGAGATGGACTGAGACTAAAATTCAGCCCTGGTATAAAGAACACGGACCCATGCTGTCCCCCCACCTTCCACAGATTGAGGTCTCTATAAAGAATATTACCTGCCTGAAGGAAATCAAGATTTACTATGTAAGCAACAATACCAACAATACCTTTAGATAAGATTTATTTATATATATACATATATATAACTAGAAAAAAATACTCTGCAGCACTCGATTACTACCAATGATGTACATATACTAATAAGCTATATATATATGAGAAAAAAGTTAAAAACTTACGTTTTTCCAAAAAACTCAAAATCTTATCTTTTTATTTCTGAAGTTCTTGGTACACACATTGGCCAATGTCTGTTTGCTCGTCGACTGTGACAAAGTGACTTCAGGTCCGACGAGTCCTAACGCTGACATCCCTGTCCTCCTTGTCCACCCCCCACTTCTCAGTGGGCAGACTCCATCTCGACCCTAGATCACCTGTGGTCAACAAGGGTGCAAATTGCAGCATGGAGCCAGCCACTCCATAAGATACAAAACAGAAAAAAAACTGCATAGCACTCACAGACTAATGTGAACCAGTGCCAGCAGGGCTGCTGGATCAAATAACTAGAAAAACATACTCTGCAGCACTCGATTACTACCAATTATGTACATATGCTAATAAGCTATATATATATATATATATATATATATATATATATAAGAAAAAAGTAAGAGCAGCACTAGGAACAATTCAAATTCTGGTGCAGCGTCCAAGCAGTGTTCAGCTGTATATATTTACCAAAAAACCGGACAGCACTCCATTTAGCAAAATATGCATCTCTTTATTGGCCAATACCAACCGAACATTCTTTGGAGATGGACTTGTAGCCTTGAGATTGCTTATGCTTCCTCATAATTTGGTTTCTCAAGTCCTCAGACAGTTCTTTGGTCTTCTTTCTTTTCTCCATGCTCAATGTGGTACACACAAGGACACAAGACAGAGGTTGAGTCAACTTTAATCCATGTCAACTGGCTGCAAGTGTGATTTAGTTATTGCCAACACCTGTTAGGTGCCACAGGTAAGTTACAGGTGCTGTTAATTACACAAATTAGAGAAGCATCACATGATTTTTCTAACAGTTTCAATACTTTTGTCCACCCCCTTTTTTATGTTTGGTGTGGAATTATATCCAATTTGGCTTTAGAACCATTCTTTTTGTGTTTTTTCATTGAAGACAAATTAAATGAAGATAATAATACCAAAGAATTTGTGACTGCAATCATTTTCAGGAAGAAACTGAGTATTATCTGACAGAATTGCAGGGGTGTCAATACTTTTGGCCAACACTGTATATATACGTACATATATATACATAAATCTATCTGATATACAAGATTACAGTTTTCACCCAATTTGAGTGAAATTTTGCATGGCCGTGTTCAACACCAGACTAAAAATACAGCTAACATCAAAGCTCAAAAACGCCCTCCCCCATCGCAAGATTTGGCCCGTCAAATTTGGGCTATATAGAAGTAAAGAAGAAAATGGGTGTCTGTGTGTTGAGTGCAAAACCACAGTTTTTGCCCAAAGGGTCTTAGGCTGCCTTCACACTTGCGGACCCCTCCGCAGGACGCTGGGGATCCGCAAGCTGACCGCAGCCACCCCCAGCCCCTATCTTTATAATGGGAACGCACGGTCATGTGCAGGTCTGCGCATGACCGTGCGTTCCCATTCACTGCAATATGTGATTTGCCCACGCACAAATCACACACTCTCGTCTACACCAGGAACTCAACATGGTCGGGTTCCTGGTGCGGACGAGAGTGTGTGATTGTGTGTGATTTGTGCGCGGGCATCCGCCTGCGAACAAATCACATATTGCAGTGAATGGGAGCGCATGGTCATGCGCAGACCTGCGCAGCACCGTGCGTTCTCATTATAAACATAGGGGCTGCATTCAGCTTGCGGATCCCCTCTGCAGGACGCTGCGGAGGGTCCGCAAGTCTGAAGCCAGCCTTAAAGAATTAAAGTGATGGTGCCCAAAGGTTTGCTCTTACATTGGCAGCAACCATAATTTTGCAAAGGTGGGGCAACCTTACAACTCGCTCTAAAGCCTTTTTAATAAACCAGAGAACAAATGGGATTGCGGTGCAAATAAACAGTGTATTTTTATTTTTAAACGAAACAGGTGCACAATAGTGTCACCTCTGGTCAGGCAGGTTGGTACAATCTGTTACTGCAAAATGTTGTAAAGAGCACTCAGCAATACAAAAAGTCAAGAGAACAATGCTGTATAGTTACATTCAGAAGTTGCATTGTTTAGTGCTCATATTGCACTTCCCCGGTATACATAGCAGCAAAGTTCAATAACATATACAGTGTAAATACAATTATACAGAGGTCACACACAAAGCTGTATGATTGTTCAAGATAATAATTAATATAATGTTAGAATTGCACTTTCCCCATAGAATATAACAGCAAAGTTTAGTAGACATGGATATTGCAGACACATACATATATAAAATACATGACTAGCATATTACCAAAGTGCAAGTGCAGACCCAGATACGGCTAGGAAGGGGTTAGGGACCCCCTAAGTGGCTTGCTACCACTTTTTTTTTTTTTGCATTCATTCGCTCTAAAGTCTGTAACTATAGCAAAGCAAAACAGGAAGAAGGAATAGTCTGGCACATTCAGACTTTATTAAAAGATTTCTTAAAAATGTGCGAGTTTCATAATGACCTAAATGTCATCAACCACATGCCATAGCACCAGGGCTTCGGGAAGAGCTGGATAAAGTGTCAGGAATTGGCGTTCAAATTAATGCATCAATTCTTTAGCCTGGGTGGGGGCAATAACTATGGGCCTCACCACACTGAGAATTCCAGCTCCCAGCTGCCTGGTTTTTACCTTAGCTAGCTATCAAAAATTAGGTCAATCCCATGCATTTTTTTATTATTTATTTAAATAATTAAAAAAAAATAATAATAATGTACTCCCCTGTTTTTTTGATTGCCAGCCAAGGAAAAGCCAAACAGCTTAGGGTGGCAGCCCGTAACAGTCCGCTTTAACTGCTATGAGAATCAAAATACAGTGAAGCCCTGTAATTTTTTTTAAAATGATTTACTTATTTTTACACCCCTACGATGGCAGATTTGTAGCCTAACGCAACCAATCACACACGCCAGCACAATGGGTGAGGGCCGCAACAGCTACGCACCCACAAAGAGTGGGCATCTGTGATTTGGCTGTTGGAGCCAGTACAGTGAATAAATCAGGAAGTTAATGAGTACAAGTGCATGGACCCCGATAAGTAATGGTGCTGATGTTTATCACTGTTTTGCTTATCTTTACAGCTTCCCAGCAATAATTTTGTAACTTTAAAGTCCAGGTTCAGTGTTCAGGCTTTACAAAAAGTTCCACCGTATCCAAAGAACCCGAAAATTGGCAGGTTCGCCCATCTCTAAGCCTTACCAAAAGTAAGGCAAAGAATCGTGCTATGATACTTACTTCCTGAACTTGGTAGTGGGCTGAAAATCTTGGTTTGTTTGTGTTTCTGTGTGGCAGAGTTACTGGAACAATCATCAGGGGAATAGGGTGTTGGAGAAGTTTATTCATCCTGGGATAAATCTTAAGGTTGCTGGCATGGTAGCCATTGCTCAGTATCTTGCCTCTCTAAATGTTCTTTAGTTGTACGTGTCCTTTGGTCAAGGATTCCACAACTAAGGGCCCTTTCACATCAGCGTTTTTTTCAAATCGCGGCAGATGCGGTGAAAAAAACGCATCTGCTGCGATTACCGCATACCGACTGCACTTGTGGCACGGTTGCGGCACGGTTGCGGTAAACGCCATACAAGGCATAGGCGGACTTGCGGCAGGTGCGGCAAGTGCGGTTTTGGCACTTGCGGCAGGTGCGGCCGCGAAAAAAAACGTGTCTGACAGCAATTTTTGTTCGCGGCCGCACCTGCCGCAAGTGCCAAAACCGCACTTGCCGCACCTGCCGCAAGTCCACCTATACATTGTATGGCGTTTACCGCAACCGCGCCGCAAGTGCAGCCGGTATGCGGTAATCGCGGCAGATGCGGTTTTTTCACCGATTTGAAAAAAATGCTGATGTGAAAGGGCCCTAAGAAGGGTCTAATGGTTCCATCTTTGAACCCATGCAATGAATATGGTGCTGATTCTTGATCTAAACAATGGTGTCAGTATTGATTTCTTTCTTGGTTTTGTGTTGGCAATCAAAGACACTTCTAGTGTTCCTGGGAAGAGTTGATGTTGATACTGACGGTTGAGTGGAGTTTTTATGAATGACTTCAGGTATTTAGCACATCACTGTTTACATCATCTAAAAAGGATGTGGCACAGTGACATTTTCTGAGGGATTAAGGTCCATAGGAAGCTTGTCCTTCCATGCATACATGACCTCAAATGGAGTTGTTGTGACAGGCCTTCAGGATATTTCGTATCAGCTTTTACTGAGAACCTCCTTTTTCCCCAACACAAAAACTTTCCCATTAAATGTAAGTCAGTATTAAGTTAGGATCATTTACAAGGGCTCGTAAAATATAAGGATAAAATGGGTGTATTGTAACCTGACATGGTATAGTTTGGCCTAGGCTACTTAACATATCCGGGTATAGTTTGGCCTAGGACAGTTTATCCCTCAGGGTATACTCTAGCCTGGGCCAAACTATACCCGAGTTTAGTCTGGACAGGGGTTAATTTGGCCTGTTGCACTGCCTTGAAAAGAAATGGATGAGACAAGCTGAATCATGGGAAGCTGAAACATCTGAACGAAAGGATGAACTGCTAACAGTACTGGCGTCCAGAAGATTATCATTATTATTATTGTTTATTTATATAGCGCCATTATATTCCATGGCGCTTTACATGCTAAAAGGGGCAGACTAGGACAAGTAACATAGTAATAATACAAGTAACAATAAATGTGGACAATTCGGTCGTACAGATACAAGAGGGGAGAAATCATGTCTGCGAGGGTTCACAGTCTACGAGGGGCGGGTGGGGATACAGTGGGAGGGGAAGTTCCAGTCGTGAGGCGGTGTGGTGGACCGGGTCTTATTGCAGGTGGTAGGCTTGGCAGAACAGGTGGGTCTTCAGGCTTCTTTTGAAGGTTCCAAGGGTAGGAGAATGTCTGATGTGTTGGCGCAATGAATTCTAGAGTATGGGTGAAGCACGGGAGAAATCCTGTATGCGGTTGTGCGAAGAGGAGATGAGGGGGGAGTAGAGGAGGAGCTCTTGGGAGGATCGCAGGTTGTGTGAGGGTAGGTATCGGGAGACCATGTCAGAAATGTATGGAGTAGACAGGTTGTGAATGGCTTTGTATGTCATGGTTAATGTTTTAAACAGGGATCTCTGGGAAGTAGGGAGCCAGTGAAGGGCTTGGCAGAGGGGGGAAACAGGGGAGTAGCGGGGGGACAGATGGATTAGGCGGGCAGCGGAGTTCAGGATAGACTGGAGAGGTGCAAGGGAGGTATTGGGGAGGTCGGTGAGCAGGAGGTTGCAGTAGTCGAGGCGGGAGATGATGAGAGCGTGAATAAGGGTTTAAGCAGTGTCATGATCAAGGAAAGTGCGGATCCTATAGATGTTTTTAAGCTGGAGTCGGCAGGAGGTGGTGAGGGCCTGGATGTGGGGCTTGAAGGAGAGGGAAGAGTCAAGGATAACCCCGAGGCACTTGGCGTGGGGGACTGGGGAGAGAGAGCAGTCGTTGACGACAATGGATAGGTCAGGTAGATGCTGATGCGGTTATCAGTGTCACGTTTATTATGGCCCACGCATATGCCAAATTTGTGCCGTTGACCAGTCTTGGCCTGGTCTTAGTAAATGTCAAAGTGTGCTCACCATGGAAACAGATGATAACCTAGTAGTAGCCAAATGCCCATTTAATAAAAAGGACCACTGGTAGTCTTTTCAAGTTTCGTTTTTATTTAAAAAAAAAAAAGTGATCCAAAAATTATTCCAATTAGACATTTGTGATCAGGGAGACCATTTTATGTAGAAAAACAAACTGGCAAATTGTAGAACTTAAACTGACAGTGTCCCTGTCAAAGGCAACAATCCTTTTGTGACTGAGATGAGTGATGTGGCATATATTCTTTACAGCTCATTGATACCTACCCACTAACACATTTGTTGGAGGCAAAGAAGATCAATTGTGACCTGTATTTAAAGGGAACATGTCACCCCCCTTTGGGCATATTAAACCCTGTCCACCAGCTTACGTATTATTTAAATTGTGTTCTTGTAACCCCTCTATGTGCTCCTATCTATAACCACATCTATTGGCCTCTCACAGCTCTCAACCTCTGAGACACACATAGATGGTAACACCCTTGACCATGTCTTTGTCCGGCTCTGCTCTACCTCCTCCTTAGATAACTTGCCTCCTCACCTCTCTGACCATAACATTCTTTCCTTCATGCTCATAAACCTTTGCCCATCGCAGCACTCCCCTACCTATCACACATCTAGGAATCTACAGGCCATTAACCCTCAAACACTCACAGACTCTCTACACTCACCACTGTCCTCAATCTCCTCTTTCTCCTGTCCGGCTCTGGTGGTGAATCATTACAATGACACTCTCAGAAGCACCCTGGACCAAGTAGCGCCCCTCACCCTCAGAACCTGCAAATATAGAATAAAACAGCCGTGGCTCACATGACAAACTTGATTCCTCCAGCGATGCTCTAGGAGTGCTGGACGCCTATGGAGGAAAACCCGCACACCAGAAAACTTTATCCATTATAAATTAATGTTAACAACCTACATCTCTGCCCTGCTCCTTGCCAAACAAACCTACTTCACCACCCTGATCTCCTCACTATCCAACAATCCCAAAAAACTCTTTGACACCTTTCACTCTCTCCTCAGTCCTAAAGTGCAGGACCCCATCACCGACCTCTGTGCTGATGATCTGGCTTCTTACTTTATGGAGAAAATAGACAACATCCACCAGGTACTCAGCTCCCAGCCTCCAAGCGCTGCTACTCCCATTCTTCCCCACATTTCCTCCCGCTCACTCTCCATATTTGACCTAGTCACCGAAGAAAAAGTCTCCAGGCCCCTCTCTTCCTCTCGTCCCACTACATGCACCATTGACCCCACTCCCTCACACCTACTCTGGTCCAGTCGTCACCACTCACCTAACCAAAGCCTTCAATCTCTCCCTCTCTTCTGGCATCTTCCCCTTTTCTTCAAACACTCTATTATTACTCCATTATTAAATAAATCTTCTCTTGATCCATCCTGCACAAATACCTACAGACCAGTCTCCAACCTCCCTTCATCTCTAAACTCTTGGAGCACCTGGTCTAGATCCGCCTCACCCGTTTCCTCGCCTCTCACTCTCTTCTAGATCCATTACAGTCTGGCTTCCGCCCCCTACACTCTACAGAAACTGCCCTCATCAAAGTGACTAATGACCTTCTGATGGCAAAACATAATGGTGACTACTCTCTGCTTATCCTTCTTGACCTCTCTGCAGCTTTTGACACAGTTGACCACCATCTCCTACTCTCTATGCTGCACTCCATCGGCATAAAGGACATCGCTCTCTCCTGGTTCTCTTCCTATCTTTCTGAATGCTCTTTCAGTGTATCTTTGCTGGCTCCACTTCCTCCCCTCTTCCTCTCACTGTTGGGGTCCCTCAGGGTTCAGTCTTTGGCACTCTTCTCTTGTCTTTCTACTTGGCCCTAATTGGACAGACCATCAGCAGATTTGGCTTCCAGTAACATCTTTACGCTGATGACACACAATTATACACTTCAGCCCCTGACCTTGCTTCCCCGGTATTAAAGAACACTAATGACTGTCTAGCTGCAGTTTCCAATATCATGTCTGCTCTCTATCTGAAACTCAACCTTTCCAAAACTGAACTTCTTCTGCTCCCGCCCTTAACTAACCTTCCTAAATCGGACATCTCTCTCTCAGTGTGCAGCACCACAATAATGCCTAGGCAGCAGGCTCACTGTCTGTCTGTTATTTTTTACATCAATCTCTCCTTCACCTCCTATATACAATCTCTTGTCCCCTCTTGTCGCTTGCACCTGAAGAACATCTCCAGAGTCCGCCCCTTTCTCACTGTGGAAACAAAAACCCTCACCGCGGCCCTAATCCATTCCCACCTTGACTATCGCAATTCTCTATTAATCAGCTTTCCCTTCTCTAAACATTCCCCTCTTCAGTCCATCCTTAATGCAGCAGCCAGGATCACCCATCAGGCCAATTGTTACTCAGACAGTTCTGCTCTGTGTCAGTCATTGCACTGGCTGCCTATACACTACAGGATCCAATTCAAATTGCTTGTTCTCACCCACAAAGCTCTTCACAGTGCAGCACCTCCCTACATCTCCTCTCTCATCTCTGTCTATCATCCCAACCGTTCTCTATGTTCTACAAATGACCTTCGACTAACATCTGCACTAATCCGATCCTCCCACTCCCGGCTCCAAGACTTCTCCCGAGCTGCATCAATTCTCTAGAATGCTCTACCCCAAGAAATCAGGACTATCCACAACTTGCATAGCTTCAGACACTCCCTAAAAACACATCTTTTTAAGGCAGCCTATCATATTCCTTAATTGAAGTCCTCTGTACTGTATATAGCCCATTCGCTATCTCTCTGGACATAACTCTTCTTCAAATTCTACCAAACCCAAAAGCTCCACACAGATTGTCTGGTGACCATTCATGTAACTTTATTTCTACCCCCACTTCCACTAGATGCCTGGGCCATCACTGCAATAAGTCCCAGTACTTTATGTAACCCCTTTCTCGTTGTAGATTGTAAGCTCTTTTGAGCAGGGTCACTTTTATTTTTGCTTTAATTATTGTAATGTACTTGTTACACGGATTCTATGCTTATTGTATTGTGTCTAATTACTGTACTGTATTTTTTACATTGTTTCTCTGATTTAATTATTGTACGATTTACCGTACTTTTCACTTTATAAGACACACCTGATTATAAGACACACACCCAAATTTGGTTACGGAAAAGAGAAAAAAATAATTTTTTATGTTAAAAGGGGACTGTCTTATAATGCCAGTGTCCGTCTTACAACCAGTGTATATGCCCCTCATCCTGATATATATATATAACCCCCATCCTGGTACATAGTTCCCCGTCCTGGATATGGCCCCCTTGTGCTGGCACACACATTCCCCCTGTGCTGGCACTCACATGCCCACATTATGCTGGCACACACTAGCCCCATGTGCTAGCACACAGATGCCCCCATTATGCTGGCCTACACTAGCCTCTGTGTGTTGGAACACACTAGCCCCCACGTGCTGGCACACACTAACCCCCACGTTCTGGCACACACTAGTCCCCACGTGCTGGCACGTGCTAGCCCCCATGTGCTGGCACACACTAGCCCCACGTGCTGACACACAGTAGCCCTCACATGCTGGAACACACTAGTCCCTACATGCTGGCACACATTAGTCCCAACGTGCTGGCACACACAAGCCTCCATGTGTTGGCACACACTAGCCCCCACGTGCTGGCACACACTAGCCCCCACGTGCAGGTACACACTAGTCCCCACGTGCTGGCACACACTAGTCCCCATGTGCTGGCACACACTAGCCCCCACGTGCTGGCACACACTAGCCCCCACATGCTGGCACACACTAGCACCCACGTGCTGGCACACACTAGCCCCCACGTGCTGGCACACACTAGCCCCACGTGCTGGAACACACTAGCCCCCACATGCTGGCACACACTAGTCCCCACCTGCTGGCACACACAAGCCCCCTTGTGCTGGCACACACTAGCCCCCACGTGCTGGCATACACTAGCCCCCACGTGCTGGCATACACTAGCACCCATGTGCTGGCACACACTAGCCCCCATTGCGCTGGCACACACTAGCCCCTTGCATCAAGGATATGCCCCCCTGGTCACTCTTTATGCCCCCCCAGCTGGCATGCACATAGCCCCACACCGCATCCAGAATATGCCTCCCCTCATTCTTTATGCCTCCCCAGCTGGCACACTTAGCTCCTCTGCATCCAGAATATGCCCCCCATAACTCGTTATGCCTCCCCAGCTGGCGTGCACATAGCCCCCCCGCATCAAGAATATGCTTCCCCCCGTCACTGTTTATGCCCCGAAACTTGCGCGCACATTTAAAACAACAAGCTGTTAACTCACCCTCCGATGCTCGGTCTCTGCTCACATCTCTTCCGTTGCTCTTCCTGTTTCCCGGCCATCAGATCATGTGACCGGGCGCACAGTGTATTACTGTGCGCCCGGTCATATGATATGATACCTGCGCAGTGTCCACGCTCCATTGATGTATCACGAGACTTCACAATTCTCGGGAGACATCGGCACTATGCACGGACATCTGCTCCACTGTCCATTGGCATTTTTTTCTTTTACCATACATTATGACTAACAGTCTAAAATGTATTTACCTGAAATTATCATTTCCTGGAGTCCGTAGACAGCACACAATGGGGTTAAAACCACACCCCTATCTGGAACACAACATCCCCTGATGAAGCGACCCAAGGGCTAACGCCAGGTCGTGAAGCGCGTTGGGGTCCTTCTTGCCCGGCCTTCCCTACTGTGTGCCCGAGCTGTCCTGATAGCCTCTGACAATCTTGGTAACATACTTCATATGGGATTCAATTTGACTTCTTGCCTCTTGTATGCTATGTAATGATTACATGTGACCCTATAAAGCATGTGTGGATTTTTTCTTTGAAGCACTTGCACTTTACAACCATGGAAATGTGAGAGACATTTATTATAGACTATTGTTAGTACATGTCATATTTATTATGTGTTACCCCACATTCCACAAAGTGTTTGTAAAAGTGCAATATATGCTATAAATATTGTTATCTGAGAATTTTGATTTTATGGCAACATCCTTTAATATGTATCTTCCTTGTATGTATAACCTCTTTCGTTCGATGGCCTTTTGGGCAGTTATTCACTTTACATCTCCTATCCCCATCCATTGGTCCTTATGATGTTTTGAATAAACTTGTTGCGTACTGTTGCATATTGAAGCCTTTACTCGCTTCATTCTGATGTATATAGGTTAACTAGCTGTGAGCCCGATGCAAATGCATCGGGATTCTAGAACGTGCATTAATTTGATTATAGTAGTTAGAGCTGTTAGCCAGATGCAAATGCATCAGGTATGTAAAATATGTTTATTTATTTTTTAAAGATTTTTAAATAATAATCGCCTCATCAAAAGCAATAATATAAGGAATAGCATTATTATTAGCAGTAATAGCATTATTAATAGCATTATTAGCAGTATTATGAGCATTAAAAGCATAAATAATAGCATTATTAGCATTAATAATAGTATTAATAACATTATTAATAGCATTAATAGCATTATTATTAGCATTAATAGCATTATTAATAGCATTAATAGCATTAATAATAGCATTATTAGCATTACTAATAGCATTAATAACATTATTAATAGCATTAATAGCATTATTATTAGCATTAATAGCATTAATAATAGCATTAATAACATTATTAATTGCATAAATAGCATTATTATTAGCATTAATAGCATTAATAATAGCATTATTAGCATTAATAATAGCATTAATAACATTATTAATAGCATTAATAGCATTATTATTAGCATTAATAGCATTAATAATATCATTAATAACATTATTAATTGCATTAATAGCATTATTATGAGCATTAATAGCATTATTAATAGCATTAATAGCATTAATAATAGCATTATTAGCATTAATAATAGCATTAATTACATTATTAATAGCATTATTAGCATTAATAATACCATTAATAACATTATTAATAGCATTAATAGCATTAATAATAGCATTAATAGCTGTATTAATAGCATTAATATCATTATTATTAGCATTTTTATTTTATATTAATATATTATTAATTATATTTTTTGGTATATTAATTTTTTATTTTAATTACATTTATTTTATTATATTTTAATTAGTTAATGTAATTAATATGTTAATGTAATATTTTTATTTTTTTTTGTTATTATTATTTTTTATTTTATTATTTATTTATTTTTTTTTTTTTACAATTTTTATTATTATTAAATTTAGTTATTATTTGTTATTTTAAGAGAATTTATTTGTATTAAGATTTTATTTTTATTTATTTATTTTATTATTTATTATTTTATTTATTTATTTTATTATTTATTACTTTATTAAAAAACCGCATCTGCGGCGCGGTTGCGGTAATCCCCATACAAAGTATAGGGGGACTTGCGGCAGGTGCGTCAAAACCGCACTTGCCGCACCTGCCGCAAGTCCCCCTATACTTTGTATTGGGATTACCGCAACCGCGCCGCAAGTTGCACTTGCGGCGCGGTTGCGGTAATCCTTATGGGGATTACCGCAACCGCGCCGCAAGTGCTCGCACTCAGCCAGCGACTCGCAATGCGGCGCGGTTGCGGTAATCCTTATGGGGATTACCGCAACCGCGCCGCAAGTGCTCGCACTCAGGCAGCGACTCGCAATGTGGCGCGATTGCGGTAATCCCCATACAAAGTATAGGGGGACTTGCGGCAGGTGCGGAGACTGAGGTAGCGACTCGCAATGGCCTCGCGGCCATTGCTCGCGCTACACAGCGACTCGCAATAGATCCCCATTGAAAGTATAGGGGGAGTTGCGGCAGATGCGGCGGCTGAGGTAGCGACTCGCAATGGCCTCGCGGCCATTGCTCGCGCTACCTCAGCGGTAAATCGCTAACTTTGTGGCCGAGCCTCTGGTTCTATTTTCGGCCAGCGACTCGCAATGGCCGCTTCGCGGCCATTGCTCGCGCGTGGTGACGTCACAGCGTGACATAGCCACGGCGTTTTCGGGGTCCGACACGATTTTGCCTACGGCAATTATAGAGTAGATTAGCAATAAACACAATCATCAATTAATCAGACACTTTCACATACTCTACATAAAGGAAGTAAGCAGTAGTGTAATTAGAGTCCGAGGTGCCCCAATGTAAAAATTTGGACCTGGCCCCCCACACACACACGTTGGACAGATGTATGGGCCCTTGTAGTGTTTGAATTCCTATTAAGTCTTATGAATTGCCCCCCTCCCCCTTTATTATGTATTCATGTCCCCCTTTCTCGTATATCACCATCCTGGTATACATGTGACCATTCTGATATATATGATCCCCATCCAGGTATGTACCTGGGTCCATCCTGGTATATAGGTATTCCATCATGGTATTATTATGGTTAATATTTTATATCAGGCTTCATTATTATTTAGAAACAATTCTATGCTTTTCCATATGTCCTATTAGTTGCTTAAAGATTTGTGTGAATGTCTGACCAGGAAACTGGTTTCCTTAGAATTTCCTGACAAGTTGGTTTTCTGTTGGGCTAGAGAATTGTGGTTCTCCTGATAATGTATGTTGGTTTCCTTTAATTTTTATGGAACGTCTGTGTTCTGATTTCTCAAGCTAATAAATATTGGGCATCTTATTGTTAGCTTGAGCCATGGAAGGTATGGTTAAGTAGCTTCAGCCAGGTAGGTAAGTAGGTGGATTCATGCAGCTATTCTGTGAAGTAGAAAAAGAGAAAGTACATTAGTATTATGAAGTTACATACATGAACATTTTCAGAACAGTGTGTTAATACTCACATTAGGTAGGTCGTGGTATCTCCATCCAGGTAGACAGCTTGCGTCAGGTAGGTATTGTTAGCTTGAGCCATGGAAGGTATGGTTAAGTAGCTTCAGCCAGGTAGGTAAGTAGGTGGATTCATGCAGCTATTCTGTGAAGTAGAAAAAGAGAAAGTACATTAGTATTATGAAGTTACATACATGAACATTTTCAGAACAGTGTGTTATTACTCACATTAGGTAGTTGTGGTATCTCCATCCAGGTAGACATGCTTGCGTCAGTAGGTATTGTTAGCTTGAGCCATGGAAGGTATGGTTAAGTAGCTTCAGCCAGGTAGGTAAGTAGGTGGATTCATGCAGCTATTCTGTGAAGTAGAAAAGAGAAAGTACATTAGTATTATGAAGTTACATACATGAACATTTCAGAACAGTGTGTTAATACTCACATTAGGTAGGTCGTGGTATCTCCATCCAGGTAGACAGCTTGCTTGCGTCAGGTAGGTATTGTTAGCTTGAGCCATGGAAGGTATGGTTAAGTAGCTTCAGCCAGGTAGGTAAGTAGGTGGATTCATGCAGCTATTCTGTGAAGTAGAAAAAGAGAAAGTACATCTAGTATTCTGAAGTACAGTACATGAACAAGTTCAGAACAGTGTGTTAATACTCACATTAGGTAGATTGTGGTATCTCCATCCAGGTAGACAGCTTGCTTGCGTCAGGTAGGTATTGTTAGCTTGAGCCATGGAAGGTATGGTTAAGTAGCTTCAGCCAGGTAGGTAAGTAGGTGGATTCATGCAGCTATTCTGTGAAGTAGAAAAAGAGAAAGTACATCAGTATTCTGAAGTAAGGTACATGAACAAGTTCAGAACAGTGTGTTAATACTCACATTAGGTAGATTGTGGTATCTCCATCCAGGTAGACAGCTTGCTTGCGTCAGGTAGGTATTGTTAGCTTGAGCCATGGAAGGTATGGTTAAGTAGCTTCAGCCAGGTAGGTAAGTAGGTGGATTCATGCAGCTATTCTGTGAAGTAGAAAAAGAGAAAGTACATTAGTATTATGAAGTTACATACATGAACATTTTCAGAACAGTGTGTTAATACTCACATTAGGTAGATTGTGGTATCTCCATCCAGGTAGACAGCTTGTGCGTCAGGTAGGTATTGTTAGCTTGAGCCATGGAAGGTATGGTTAAGTAGCTTCAGCCAGGTAGGTAAGTAGGTGGATTCATGCAGCTATTCTGTGAAGTAGAAAAAGAGAAAGTACATTAGTATTATGAAGTTACATACATGAACATTTTCAGAACAGTGTGTTAATACTCACATTAGGTAGATTGTGGTATCTCCATCCAGGTAGACAGCTTGCTTGCGTCAGGTAGGTATTGTTAGCTTGAGCCATGGAAGGTATGGTTAAGTAGCTTCAGCCAGGTAGGTAAGTAGGTGGATTCATGCAGCTATTCTGTGAAGTAGAAAAAGAGAAAGTACATTAGTACTCATGAAGTTACATACATGAACATTTTCAGAACAGTGTGTTAAATACTCACATTAGGTAGATGTGACTCTGTGGTATCTCCATCCAGGTAGAACGAGCAGCATTGCTATGCTCAGAGGTTGGTATTTTTGTAGCTTCAGCCAGGTAGGTTGGCAAGTGGCTTCAGCCAGGTAGGTCAAGTACTTCAGCAGAGGTTATCATCTATTTCTTCACCAGTGTGGAATGCTCAGCAAGGTAGGTTGAGTGGCTCAGCCAGGTACAGTTGCTAGTGCTTCAGCAGGTAGGTTCAAGTGAGCTTCAGCCAGGTGGTAGGTATTGTAGCTTCAGCAGTGTTGGTAATTGGCTTCAGCCAGGTAGGTTGGCAAGTGGCTTCAGGCAGGTTGGTAGGTATGTGGCTTCAGCCAGGTAGGTTGGCAAGTGCTTCAGCAGGTTGGTAGTATGTGGCTTCAGCCAGGTAGGTTGGCAAGTGGCTTCAGCAGGTAGGTTGGCAAGTGGCTTCAGACAGGTTGGTAGGTATGCGGCTTCAGCCAGGTAGGTTGGCAAGTGGCTTCAGCCAGGTAGGCTTGGCAGTGGAGTTTCAGCCAGGTAGGTTGGCAAGTGGCTTCAGCCAGGTAGGTTGGAAGTGGCTTCAGCAGGTAGGTATGGAATGTGGCTTCAGCCAGGTAGGTTGGCAAGTGGCTTCAGCCAGGTGGTTAGGTATCTGTGGCTTCATCCAGGTAGTTGGCAAGTGGCTTCAGCCAGGTAGGTAGGCAAGTGGCTTCAGCCAGGTAGGTTGGCAAGTGGCTTCAGCCAGGTAGGTTGGCAAGTGGCTTCAGCAGGTTGGTAGTATTTTGGTGCTTCAGCCAGGTAGGTTGGCAAGTGGCTTCAGCATGAGGTCAAGGTTGGTAGGTATGTGCTTCAGCAGGTAGGTGGCAAGTGGCTTCAGCAGTGTTGGTAGGCTAGTGGCTTCAGCCAGATGGTGAGGTATTGGCAAGTGGCTTCAGCCAGGTAGGTTGGCAAGGGGCTTCAGCCAGGTAGGTTGGCATAGTGGCTTCAGCCAGGTAGGTTGGCAAGTGGCTTCAGCCAGGTGGTTGGCAATGTGGCTTCAGGCCAGGTTAGGTTGAGTGGCTTCAGCCAGGTAGGTTGGCAAGTGGCTTCAGCAGGTTGGTGGTATGTGGCTTCAGCCAGGTAGGTTGGCAAGTGGCTTCAGCCAGGTAGGTTGGCAAGTGGCTTCAGGCAGGTTGGTAGGTTACGGTAGTTAGGCTTCAGCCAGGTAGGTTGGCAAGTGGCTTCAGGCAGGTTGGTAGGTATGCGGCTTCAGCCAGGTAGGTTGGCAAGTGGCTTCAGCCAGGTAGGTTGGTAGGTATGTGGCTTCAGCCAGGTAGGTTGGCAAGTGGCTTCAGCCAGGTAGGTTGGCAAGTGGCTTCAGGCAGGTTGGTTGAGGTTGGGCTTCAGCCAGGTAGGTTGGCAAGTGGCTTCAGCCAGGTGTAGGTGGCAATGCGGCTTCAGCCAGGTAGGTTGGCAAGTGGCTTCAGCCAGGTAGGTGGCTAAGTGGCTTCAGCCAGGTAGGTTGGCAAGTGGCTTCAGCCAGGTAGGTTGGCAAGTGGCTTCAGCCAGGTAGGTAAGTGCTCAGCATGTTAGGTATGGGCTTCAGCCAGGTAGGTTGGCAAGTGGCTTCAGCCAGGTAGTTGGCAATGGCTTCAGCAGTTGGTAGGTATGCGGCTTCAGCCAGGTAGGTTGGCAAGTGGCTTCAGCCAGGTAGGTTGGCAAGTGGCTTCAGGCAGGTTGGTAGGTATGCGGCTTCAGCCAGGTAGGTTGGCAAGTGGCTTCAGCCAGTAGGTTGGCAAGTGGCTTCAGCCAGTAGGTTGGCAAGTGGCTTCAGCCAGGTAGGTTGCAAGTGGCTTCAGCCAGGTTGGTAGGTATTGTTTGGTGGCTTCAGCCAGGTAGGTTGGCAAGTGGCTTCAGCCAGGTAGGTTGGCAAGTGGCTTCAGGCAGGTTGGTAGGTATTGTTGGTGCTTCAGCCAGGTAGGTTGGCAAGTGGCTTCAGCCAGGTAGGTTGGCAAGTGGCTTCAGCAGGTGGTAGGAGGGCTTCAGCCAGGTAGGTTGGCAAGTGGCTTCAGCCAGGTAGGTTGGCTAATGGCTTCAGCCAGGTAGGTTGGCTAATGGCTTCAGCCATGTAGGTTGGCTAATGGCTTCAGCCAGGTAGGTTGGCTAAGTGGCTTCAGCCAGTAGGTTGGCTAATGGCTTCAGCCAGTAGTTGGATATGGCTTCAGCCAGTAGGTTGGAAAGTGGCTTCAGCCAGTAGGTGGATAATGGCTTCAGCCAGTAGGTTGGCAAGTGGCTTCAGCCAGTAGGTTGGCAAGTGGCTTCAGCAGTAGGTTGGTATATGGGCTTCAGCCAGGTAGGTTGGCAAGTGGCTTCAGCCAGTAGGTTGGCAATGGCTTCAGCCAGTAGGTTGGTAATGGGCTTCAGCCAGTAGGTTGGCAAGTGGCTTCAGCCAGTAGGTTGGAAGTGCTTCATGCCTTGGTATGTTTGTCCAGCCTAGGTGGCAGCTCACTGGTGGTTGGCAGTGGTGGCTTCGAGTAGGTTGGTCGTAGTCGTGTCAGAGGTAGGTTGGCAAGTGGCTTCAGCCAGGTAGGTTGGCAAGTGGCTTCAGCCAGGTAGGTTGGCAAGTGGCTTCAGCCAGGTAGGTTGGCAAGTGGCTTCTGCCAGGTAGGTTGGCTAATGGCTTCTGCCAGGTAGGTTGGCTAATGGCTTCTGCCATGTAGGTTGGCTAATGGCTTCAGCCACGTAGGTTGGCTAATGGCTTCAGCCACGTAGGTTGGCTAATGGCTTCAGCCACGTAAGTTGGATAATGGCTTCAGCCACGTAGGTTGGATAATGGCTTCAGCCACGTAGGTTGGATAATGGCTTCAGCCACATAGGTTGGATAATGGCTTCAGCCACGTAGGTTGGATAATGGCTTCAGCCACGTAGGTTGGATAATGGCTTCAGCCACGTAGGTTGGATAATGGCTTCAGCCACGTAGGTTGGATAATGGCTTCAGCCACGTAGGTTGGATAATGGCTTCAGCCACGTAGGTTGGATAAATGGCTTCAGCCACGTAGGTTGGATGTGCATTACATGCCTGGTAATGTTCTTCCACCTGTGGAGCTACTTGGTGGTGGTCGTGGTGGTGGTCGTAGTCGTGGTCGTAGTCGTGGTCGGGCTGCCTGGACTATTGGATGGGGTGCTGGTCAGATGGATGACCGGACTTATGGGGCTTAAGGGAACAGTTGTGAGAGGAGGATCTTCAGCTGGACGAGACACCTGTCTGTTTATTGGTGTATCCAGCATGCTCAATCGAAAACCTAAGCTAGAAGTGTTGCTTAGGTCTCCAACGTTTTGCCACATCCTTGATGACAAATCAAGATCAGCAGTGGGACGAGTAGATAGGCGACCATACCCAGAGCCCTGGGTAGCCAACTGGTGATGACTACTACCTCGTCCTCGCTGCTGTCTTGGTCTGCTTTGATCTCGCCAGTATCGAAAATCCTCCGACTCCCAGTCTTCGTATCTTGGCCGCCGTGTTGCTGGCTCATCTCCTGACTGGAAGTCTCTCCACTGTGGTCCCTGTGGCCGATGGTGTGGCTCATATTGCCCATAATCCTGGTCATGTCTCATCCGACGATCTTCCAGCTCCCTGTCCCGTGAACGATCACGCCGGTATTCCAGGTCCCTCTGCCGTGAACGATCCTGATATTCCGGGTCCCTCTCCCGTGAACGAACACAAGAAGTAGCCCCACGACTTTGTTCAGACCTTGGCTGAGCAGGTCTGCTGGCCAACTCTGTCTCAACCTCAGGAACTGGTTGCTGATGGTCCGTCTCCGACTCTTGCTGCCCACTGATATGCATGTGGTCTAGCGCATACTTTAGCGCTTCTTCACAGCTCTGCATGACATACAGCTGACCAGGTCCAGTCAGATTTTCCATCCGGGTCAAAACTGTTTGAAAATACATATTTCTCATTTGAGAAGTATTATCTATCCGGAGTTTTTGGAATTCGTTTATTATTTTTTCAAATCCAGCTTCAAATGTTTTATTTAATAAGGAAACGCATTCCTCAAAAACTCCAGAAAGATGCATGTATTCCGGAATAGGATTCCTATTGACAGCACTCTGGCGCTGTCGAACTGAACGAGAAGCTGGTTGAGGCAGTTCGGTAGCAACAGAGGGCTGTGATAGGTTGGAAACAGTTTGATGGACTGGTCTGTCAGAGGGCTGTGAAGATGCCGCAGCGCCATCACCAGTGTCCAGAGTTGGCTCATCATCATGGACCGCTGCAGGAAGGCTACTTGCAGTAGTTGGTGGTTCAACATTTCCAACAGTACTGTGGGAATAAAAAAAGAGATTAAGTATCATAACATATAACAGCGTCCATTCAAGATACAAAAAAAATAAAATATATATTTTACCTACGGCTTTCCAACGCTGGCCTTAAAAAGGATAGCTGGTAGTAATACCTATATTTCTTACTACCAGCCGCAGAACCACTGGGGGCAAGCATCTCTGCTTTGTAGTCCTTCCCGTAGCGGTCTTTAATGGATCGCCAGCGTTCCTTCACCTTTTTCACTGTTAAACAAATAGAGTGGTTAATGAATGTATAAATATTACAAATTATATTTAAAAAATTTATTCAATTATATATTATAAAAAAATACTTACGGCAAGCAGCTTGAGTCGGAGCATTGAGGTCACTCCAACCATCCACGATCTCAACACAGATTTCTTCCCACAGTCGTAGTGTCAAGTCACTATCCCAGTGGCGGCTGTGCCTTTTGTCCCACAATACAGGTCGCTCTTGGACCAAGTGGATCAGCTGATCTCCATTTATACAGAAATCAACTTCCTCCACTCGTTCCTGTGAGGACCTGCTTGACCTTTGGGAACCCTAAAAACATAAACAATTTTTAATATTAAAATTAATAATCAAAAACATAAAAATTATAAATGTTATAATGTTTTAATATTCTTACACCACGACCACGACGACCGCGACTTCCACCACGACGCTGGGAAGAGGTTGGAGGACCTCTAGGACGGACATCAGCAGCCTACAAAATTAAAACAAAAAAGAATATACATTGAGTTTATAAAATTTATTTTTTAAGTACAAAAAAAATTATACATGAAAAATATTATGTTAAATAACTGGATAAAGTTTTAAAAAATTACTTTGGGACAAGCATGATTATTAAGTACTTACAGTCCCTGGCTCAGCATCAGGCACAACGACGTCCTGCACTGCTCCACTGTCAGCAGAACCACGAGCCTTTAATCAGATTTAATTAAGATATTAGTATTCACAATAGGCAAAACACATGAGGACATACACATTAGTTACATGAGGCACTTACCACCCTGTTTGGGGAATCAGATCCCTCACTGTGGGAGGAGTTATCAGCCATCCCAATCAATCAATCAGACACTGCAGGACAGGGAGGAAAGTCAGAACATATAAATGAAATACAAATATTTACATTGTAAAAAAAAAAAAAAAAAAAAAAAACAATACAAATACTCACAATCAAAAGTGTCTATAGCAACAAAGAATATCCCGAGCAGCCGCAAACAGGAGTATTCAGCAAGCTGCCAGATAAACTAATATTA
The DNA here is from genome assembly GCA_033576535.1 of Allobates femoralis. Classification (NCBI taxonomy): domain Eukaryota; kingdom Metazoa; phylum Chordata; class Amphibia; order Anura; family Aromobatidae; genus Allobates; species Allobates femoralis. The sequence goes on from JARQOC010000006.1 coordinate 288,230,588, forward strand.
CATAGAAAAAAAAAAAAATTAGTAGTCACACACTGTTCATGACACCATTAATTAATAATAATGCAGTCACTTGCACGGACACTGTGGGGGGAGCATGAGTCCCACCCACAGTGTGCATGTCACCTTACATTAATAAGAATGCAGTCACTTGCACGGACACTATGGGGGGAGCATGAGTCCCACCCACAGTGTGCATGACACCTTACATTAATAATAATGCAGTCACTTGCACAGACACTATGGGGGGAGCACGAGTCCCACCAACAGTGTGCATGACAAAAAAAAATATAAAAAATTCAGTAAGGCAAATTTCACATCAGCAGAACGCTAATGTTTTTGGACAATACCATAGGTGGCGCTGCATCTGCTTGAACACACACATAATGCCCAAATTATGGCTTGAATACGGCAAGCCCAATACATTTGGTATGGTGCTTGCGGTCATTTGCAGCAAGTCACATTCTGCCAGGTGCATCAGATGCTGCACTTGTGTTCATAATAAAAAAAAAAAAAAAAAAATTTGCATTTTGACCTAAAATTGTGACACATCTGCAGCACCTGCCAGAACTGCACTTGACGCAAAGGCCTGCAAGCAACATACACAATGCATACAGCCTGGGACGCAAGTCAGCCATTAAACAGCAAATGCAGCGACACCTTAGCCTACTTTCACATTACAATTTTGAAGGGAGCCGGTGCTGTCCCATGAATTCGGACATTTTCGGGTCGATTCTGATGCCTGGAATCGGTTGCCAAATAGGCATCCGAGTCCGGCATAACATTGTAGCCTCTGGTTTGAGAAAAAAAATAAATAAATTTAAAAATAAATAAATAAATTATGCTCACCTATCCACTTAGCTCCCGGTGTCTGCTGAGGTCTTCTACTGCAGTATAGGACCTGCCCTGATGTTACAGTCACGTGACCGCAGGTAACACATGGTAACCTGCAGTCACGTGACTGACATCACGGCAGGTCCTGTAATGCAGTAGAAGACCTCTGCAGACACTGGGAGCCGGCAGGAGACGGTGGGGGCTCGGGTATAGGTGAGCATACATTTTTTATTTTTTAAGCCCTGACTTCAAGTTTGGAGCATTTCTACTGTACTGAGCATGCTCAGTACAGTAAAATCGGGTCCAAGGAGACATCAGATGTTTCCTTTGACCTTACTACATAGGGCCCCAAGCTAAATTGATCGGAGAAAATCAGATGTGCACTAAATGGCATCCGATTTGATACGATCCAATTTTGACCAATTTAATTTTTGGTGCAAAAATCGGAGCATGCTCCAAGTTTTGCACCAATAAAAAAATTAAAAAAAAAAAAAAAGAAAATGGGACAGAATCGGATCAGACAAAAACAGATGCCATTTAGTGCAAATTTGATTCGGTCTGATGCCCAAAAGGGCTGCATGGGGCACAAAATCGGTCTGATGCTGTCCGATTTTTATCGGACAGCATCGGATTTAAAACATCCATAGTGTGAAGGCAGCCTTACAGATCTCACAAAAATTAACAAGCATATGGCATATTTTTTAAAAAACTACAACTACACAAGGCATCTTTGCTAAATCAAATAAAACCCTCAACATTTTAAATAATGCACAATGCAAAAAAAAAATAAATAAAAAAAACCAGCAACAAAAAACACATTCATTTACAATAATTAGTTTTCAGCATTTTTGAAGAAAAATACAAAAAAATGCTGAAAAATAATTACAGTACATGAACGTATTAAAGGGAACCAACCACCCCCAATGACCCCCCCGGACTATTAATATCAGTGCCTACACACAGCACATACATGTGCTGCACTGATTTTAGCTAAAAAAACTGTTTTTTAAAACTAAAGATAATGATTTTTAAAGTTTAAACCGGAGCGACGGATGGGCGGTACTTATCTGTGGCAAACGACGATATCTGATGCCAATCATCCCCCCGTCTCCCCTCGCAGCAGTTATGGCCACCCCTTTGTGCAGCGTCACAGCCCTGTGCACGGGCTCGCATGCCCGTGCACACGTCATCATCTACAGCCGGGAAGCGAGCGCGCGCTCTGTCTTCCATAGCCGAGCGCAGGAAGACAGAGCGCGCGCTCGCTTCCCGGCTGTAGATGATGACGTGTGCACGGGCATGCGAGCCCGTGCACAGGGCTGTGACGCTGCACAAAGGGGTGGCCATAACTGCTGCGAGGGGAGACAGGGAAGATGATTGACATCAGATATCGTCGTTTGCCACAGATAAGTACCGCCCATCCGTCGCTCCGGTTTAAACTTTAAAAATCATTATCTTTAGTTTTAAAAAACAGTTTTTTTAGCCAAAATCAGTGCAGCACATGTATGTGCTGTGTGTAGGCACTGATATTAATAGTCCGGGGGGGTCATTGGGGGTGGTTGGTTCCCTTTAATACACACACATGGCTTTTTTTTGCAAAAATTTACCAAGCACATGAAAGTTTTACTAACTTTTACCAAAGCACAAATGCACATAACAGCATGAACATTTTCAATAATGCAAAATGCAAAAATCAAAAAAATAAAAAAAAATCCTGCACCAAAAAAACCATTCATTTACAATAATTATTTTTCAGCATTTTTGAAGAAAAATACCAAAAAATGCAGAAAAATAATTACAGTATATGAACAATACACACACATGGCTTTATTTTGCAAAAATTTACCGAAGCACATGGTTTTTTTTTGCAAACATTTACCATGCACATGAAAGTTTTGCAAACTTTTACCACAAAGCACAAAGGCACATAACAGCATGAACATTTTAAATAATGCACAATGCAAAAATCAAAAAAAAAAAAAAAAATTCCTGCACCAAAAAAACCATTCATTTACAATAATTATTTTTCAGCATTTTTGAAGAAAAATAAAAAAAAAAATTGCTCAAAAATAATTACAGTAAATGAATACACACATGGCTTTTTTTGCAAAAAATTACCGAAGCACATGGTGCTTTTTTGCAAACATTTACCATGCACATGAAAGTTTTGCAAAATTTTACCACAAAGCACAAAGGCACATAACAGCATGAACATTTTAAATAATGCACAATGCAAAAATCAAAAAAATCAAAAAAAATCCTGCACCAAAAAAACCATTCATTTACAATAATTATTTTTCAGCATTTTTGAAGAAAAATAAAAAAAAAAATTGCTCAAAAATAATTACAGTAAATGAATACACACACATGGCTTTTTTTTTGCAAAAAATTACCGAAGCACATGGTGCTTTTTTGCAAACATTTACCATGCACATGAAAGTTTTGCAAAATTTTACCACAAAGCACAAAGGCACATAACAGCATGAACATTTTAAATAATGCACAATGCAAAAATCAAAAAAATCAAAAAAAATTCTGCACCAAAAAAACCATTCATTTACAATAATTATTTTTCAGCATTTTTGAAGAAAAATAAAAAAAAAGGCTGAAAAATAATTACAGTACATGAACAATACACACACATGGCTTTTTTTGCAAAAAATTACCGAAGCACATGGTGCTTTTTTGCAAACATTTACCAAGCACATGAAAGTTTTGCAAAATTTTACCACAAAGCACAAAGGCACATAACAGCATGAACATTTTAAATAATGCACAATGCAAAAATCAAAAAAATAAAAAAAAATCCTGCACCAAAAAAACCATTCATTTACAATAATTATTTTTCAGCATTTTTGAAGAAAAATAAAAAAAAAGGCTGAAAAATAATTACAGTACATGAACAATACACACACATGGCTTTTTTTTGCAAACATTTACCAAGCACATGAAAGTTTTGCAAACTTTTACCACAAAGCACAAAGGCACATAACAGCATGAACATTTTAAATAATGCACAATGCAAAAATCAAAAAAATCAAAAAAAAATCCTGCACCAAAAAAACCATTCATTTACAATAATTATTTTCCAGCATTTTTGAAGAAAAATAAAAAAAAAAATTGCTCAAAAATAATTACAGTAAATGAATACACACACATGGCTTTTTTTTGCAAAAAATTAACGAAGGAAATGGTGTTTTTTTGCAAACATTTACCATGCACATGAAAGTTTTGCAAACTTTTACCACAAAGCACAAAGGCACATAACAGCATGAACATTTTAAATAATGCACAATGCAAAAATCAAAAAAATCAAAAAAAATTCTGCACCAAAAAAACCATTCATTTACAATAATTATTTTTCAGCATTTTTTAAGAAAAATAAAAAAAAAAAATTGCTCAAAAATAATTACAGTAAATGAATACACACACATGGCTTTTTTTGCAAAAAATTACCAAAGGACATGGTATTTGTGCAAAAATATTGGCAAACAACAAATACAATAAACATATTCTGAATGAAAATTGTATGTACTTACCAAAAGATGCAGAAGATGAAGCACAGAAATGTCCAGACACAAAAGCTTCTGGGTCCACTTCAGAGCAGCAAACAGGTTTGCACAACATGTGCAAACCTGCTCCTCTTTTTATATCAGTGAGGGGGGGGGGCTGGGAGCACTTGGAGCAGGCTCAGTACGCGTGCCGCATCCAGCCAATCCACTTGCGGCAGATGCGGCAGGTGCGGCAGACGCGGTTGCCATTGACTCTCATTATAAAAATACCGCAATGTACATTGCGGCACAAGTGCGGTACACTTGCGGTATACTTGCGGCGACAAAAAACCGCGGCATGTTGCGGTTTTAAGACATGCCGCAAATGCCGCATTTACCGCAAGTGGCGTTGATATTTTGAAAAACCGCACTTGCCGCAAGTGCCGCAAGTCCCATAGGAAATGAATGGGGCCTGCCGCATTCGTGCCGCAAGTGCGGCAAATGCGGCAAGTGCGGTTTTTCAACCGCAACTGCCGCAAATTCAAAAAACGCTGATGTGAAAGCACCCTTAGAGCCACAGGAAGACAAGACTCTACCTGCAGACACATTAATGTCACATGTCTTTTGTCTCCATCAATGAACTATTTTCATTTGATAGCAATGTGAAGACCCTATGCTGTCTATTCCAAAGCTGCATATGCGCTAAATAACCCCGGTAATAAAGGGTTAGTATGTGTTAATGTAGTGGCACCATGTCTCCAGGGATTGCCCCCCTCCCTAGAGACATGGTGCTTATAATCATTGGTGGTTCAGGGGTTAACTTGCTTTATTACTGAATAGCCGGCATTTGTCAGCTTTCAGTAATGTGCTCTGACAGCCGGCGGGTCCTGGCTGTCAGAGCGCGGTGGATACGCTCTTAGCGTATCTACACTGCTGGGCAGCATCCTCAATGAGGAGCTGTCCCAGGTACTTAGAGTAATAGCGTAGTTAAGCCGCCGCCGCTATCCATGGAGGTGATCATGGACAGCCGCAGAGCTTTAATTTCCCAACAAATGCTGTCCGCGGTCCTTCAGGACCGTGGACAGCATCACAAACACAATCACGCACCACACACGCACTCACACCTAACAGTCACAGCACACTAACATACATACAGCCAGCCACACTCACCGTACGCACCATACTCGCACCATACACACCCACAAACACGCACAGCACTCGCATCACTGTTATGCATCAAAAACGCGGTGTTTTTGATGCATGATAGTGTGCCTCCACCCTAAATCATCTGTACAAACAATTATATTCAAGTACAAACAAGATGGGAATGTACAGCCATCATGCTGCTCAGGAAGGAGACAGGTTCTGTGTCCCAGAGATGAACATGCTTTGGTCCAACGTGAAAATATCACCCCAAGAATAAAAGCAAAAGACCTTGTAAAGATGATGGCGGTAAGATAAGGTAATAGCTGGTAAGATTGTGTCATTATCCACATTGAAATGAGTACTGTATCAAAATGGGCTGAAAGGTCACTCTGCCAGGAATAAGCCAGGAATAAGCCTTCAAAGGAAATATAAAAAAGCCTGATTGTTATTGTGTGCATTTGCAAAAATCAAAGACCTACATTTTTGTAGACATGTCCTGTGATCTGGCAAAACTAAATTTGAACTGTTTGGCCATAATGATTATTGTTACATTTGGGGAAAAAAAGAGATAAGCTTGGACACCTAACAACACCATCCCAACTGTGAAGCACTGGGGTGGCAGCATCATGTTATGGGGTTGTTTTGCTGCAGGAGAGACTGTTGAACACAAAATAGATGGAATCATGAGAAAAGAAGATTATGTGGCGATATTGAAGTAACATCTCAAGACATCAACCAGGAAGTTAAAGCTTGGGTTTAAATGGATCTTCCAAATGGACAATTACCTGAAGCATACTGCCAAACTGGTTACAAAGGTGACTTGATCTCAATCCTATTGGAAATGCAACCTGCGGGAAAATCTGCAGCATGTCAATTATTCCTGCGCATATTTCAGCGTATTTCCAGCTCAGGGCTAGAATGCAGTTTAGTTTCGGATTTCAGACCTGCGAGAAAGTCACACTCGCCTCACAAAAAAGGCTTGTGCCCTAACTTATTTTGTGAAAAGGTTAATAACGTTTATGTGCACATGCTTATACTGTGGAGGGACCTGGTGAGGAGCAGCAAGAGTATTTTCAAACCACAACTTTATTATAATCTATGATTAAAGTCACTGTCTGCTTCTGCGCTGGAGCGGGACATATGTCAGTTCTCTACATAAAGAACATAAGAGCTACATAGAGAACTGTCAGAAGTGGCGTATGTCTAGCTCCAGTGCAAAAGCCGACAGGCACTTTAATAATTTACAATAATAAAGTTGTGGTTTGAAACCACTAGTGCTGCCCCTCACCAGGTCCCTCCACAGTATAAACATGTCCACATACATTTTTATTAACTTTTTCACAGAATTCCGATTCTCCCTGCCGCGCAATAAAAGAGACCACACAATTTATATATCTTTCAATTATATATATATATATATCTTTCAATTCTTTATTGAGGGCATCAATGTAACGCCTGTCAAATTCTTTTAAACAGGGGTTGGATTATTTCTGGCTGCAGCTCTCAAACTAGGCACAAAACCGCCTTAAATAATGAGGGAGGGAGCCCGATGCCTCGGCCGTCCTTGGCAAGTTGGCTCTCACCAAATCGCTCTTCTACCGGCTGCGACTTGTATCACATAACATACTTCTTAGGGGAAAAAGGGCGGGCGATGATGTTCACCCTGAGAGCAGAGTGGTAAGAGGAAGGACGGGCTTTGGGCACAGCTATATGTAGCCCGGAGGCGGACTGTAAGGGGAGCTAAGGAATGTGTCTCTGGGGTAAAGGACGGGAGCTACGGACCATTGAACGGTGAGGAAGAGCGTGGGAGCTGGGTGTCAGGAGCGGGGGCTCCACAGTCAGAGGCATTGGCATCAGCCGAGGTGCCTTGCAGACTGCAGAGACCCCAACCACCGGTTTTCCCTGCTGCGCAATGAAAGAGACCACACAAATTATATATCTTTCAATTCTTTATTGAGGGCATCCACGTAACACCTCTCAAATTCTATTAAACAGGGGTTGGATGATTTTTGGCTGCAGCTCTCAAAAAAGGCACAAAACCGCCTTAAATCCCGAGGGAGGGAGCCCGATGCCTCGGCCGTCCTTGGCAGGTTGACTCTTAACAAATTCCTCTTCCACCAGCCATGGAGTGGCGAGGGCTTGCGCCCGAGCTGCGATCCCCACACATGGACCTAATGGCCTGCTCCACCCTGTCCTGTATATCCGACAGGAATATATCCAGCCCTATTTTGTTGAGGCTGAACCCATCCTCCAGCAGTAGCTTGGTGATATCAGATTCTAGAATCTCGTGATGAACCACTATGCCCCTTCTAGCTGATACAAATCTGGCGATACGCGTATTTACGTACATCTGCGACCTCTCTGCAGCCGCCAGATCCCTGCCCCTGTCCAGCTCGCCCTAGGTAGCATGTTGGATCACACTACCACCAAGCCGTTGAAAAAACAACCCAGCCTCTCTAAATCTGTTTGCATACTGGCGAGCAGCTCATGTATTCTCACGTTAACTAGTTCCCCCCTGCGTGTATTACCAGTATTGGCTCTAGCAAGACCTGTGCCCATGGAAGACCCCGAACACCTCTCCATTGTACGTTCAGCTCCCGGAATCCCAAGTCACCTCCTCGTGGCCTCACTTCAGCTCGCCTCGCTACCCAAAATACTCGCGAGTGGCCTAGTATCCAAACATTAGGTCTGAGTGGATCTATAAGAAAAATCTGTTCATTTCAAATGACTGAGCCATAAAATTCAACATTCCCTTCCCCTTTATATGTGCCCTTGACTGTGGTAACTCTAGATGAGACTACGATCCTCTTATGCTTTGCTATGCGCCCCTCTAAGTTCCTTCTTTTTTTTTTTTTTTACTTTGCAATAGCACTGTAGCCCGGGAATGACAGTTGAAGTGCACCCCGTGATCTATACTTAACACTGAGCACTTGTTCTAATTGACACTGTCCACATGGAAATATCCATCTATGATAGGATAGAGCCTATTGTCATCCTAGCGACATTTAAACACCGCTGTATGTACTGTGGAGGTGGGTGGTGTTAGGAGGGGGGTTAGATTAAATCTGGTCTGATGTAGCGGAAGAATGCATCTGACTTCCAACGCCCCACCCGCTGTACTTCCTGGTTTGTGAAACCAACCCTTGCTGTTTCAGTCACTGCGCCTATGCGGAATGAGTGAGTGCCGTACTCTTTTGGCGGGAGCCCCAGTCCTGCGAGCAGCACCTTTAGTATTGCAGAGAAGTGCGTAACCATCAGAGGGGATCCGTCCGCGTGTTTGAAGAAGAGTGACTTGGGGGTGCGGGACTCTAAGTACCACCGCAGGACCTTAATGGGACATAATGGTTCAGGGGATAGGAAGATGGGAAACCACACACCGAGCTTGTCTGTTTTGGAGCACCTGATGTGGATCCTGACCCCGCCGTTGCACACAATGATGTTGTCGCGCAGCAGGCCTCCGGGGATCCTCGCGGACTTGCTGACTAGTTTGCTTACACGCAACGCGCTGAAGAATGTGAGCCCGAATGCGGCCGAGAAAAGAAGTACCTCATGCTCCCCTGCGCAGATGCCTTCCAGATTGTCTAACATGCCGAATAGTATGCGAAAAAGATGGGCCTCCTGCTCTTCGTGCACCTGAGCTTCCATTTCCAACCTTTAAGGGCCTGCATAAAAAGGAAGGCTTTGGTTACGTCCGGCCAACCCCGGAGGTGAAAGTTGAAGGCCAGCCCCGCTAAACGCTGCTGCGCAACCGTGCCGGAAACACCTCTAGAATGCAGTTTTGCTAACTATTGCATAACTGAATTACATAAAAATGTTGCAGAGACCTGCTGCGGCAGTGCCTGAGCTATGTTGGACCATTTGTTCCAGGCCTTACCATATGAGCGCCAGGAGGCTGGGGCTATGGATGCTTGTACCAGCGGCATTAGCTGTCCTCCAGGAGCTTCCACAGGAACGTCGGGCACTACATGCCCTCGTTGTTCGCCTCTGGGTGCAATGTTCGAAACCTCTGGAAATCAAAATGTGACAACAACGCGGTTATTGGCCCCGGGGACATAGCGGACCCGGAACCATATGTTGTGTTCCAGGCACCTGAGAACTAAGTACCGAAGTAACCTGATGACTGGCAGGGAGGAGGATGCCAGATAGTTGATTGCGTGAACCACGCTGGCATTGTCTGTCCAAAAGCAAATTCGCTTCTTGGACAGCTGTTCGGCCCATAGTTCTGCGGCCACTGTTATGAGAAATAGCTCCAGCAGGGTAAGGTTTTTTGTCCAGCCCACCAGGGGCCATGTGTCCGGCCAGCGGCTTGTGCACCAATTTGGGACCAGGAAAACTCCAAAGCCGATGGCCCCAGCCGCGTCCGAGAAAAGCGAAATATCCAAGCTGGATACCTCGGGTTCTTGGAAACATGTGCGACCATTATATCTGGCTAGGAAGGACTTCCATACGCCTAAAACCTCACTCAAGGCCCTGGTGATCCGGATCCTGTGGTGTGGGGCAGTAATGCCCCTGGTGGCCAAGCAGAGCCTGCAGGAAAAACCCCTTCCCATGGGCATGACTCTGCAAGCGACTGCATTTGTGCAAGGGCTACCTTTTGAACCGCCTGAAAACCGTCAAAGAGGAATGTGTTTTTTTTACTTTGTCAGCTGGCAGGCGGAATACCATATTGACTGAATCGATTTCGATGCCTAAAAATGATAGTACGGTTGCTGGACCTACTGTATTTTTGGCCGATAACGGTACCCCGAACTTGCCCGCTATCGACTGAAGTGACTGCAGTGCTTGTTGTGGCACATGCCCGAAGTTGGGGGGCCGATGAACAAGAAGTCGTCCATGTAGTGTATGACTGATTTTAGCTTTACGACCCATCCTAGGAATGAGCTAAAAAGCTCGAAGAGCGAACACGAAATAGAGCAGCCCATGGGCAGGCACATGTCATAGAAGAATTGGCCTTGGATAGTGCACCCTAATAGGTGGTGGCAATCATGTTGTACTGGTAAAAGGTGGAAGTCCAACTCTATGTCCGACTTGGCCATGAGTGTCGTTGACTGACTTGCCGGCAGGAATGGCGGAATGCACTTTTCTCTCCTTTTTTGGAACTACTCCAAGTGGTGAAATCCTTACATTCAGGAATGGTATATGTTTAAAGGGGCATGCCATGCGGCCTAAAGCGACTTCTTTCCACACTTTCTTAGCGAGGACCTCAGGGTGTTCACTAGCCAATCTGAGGTTGGGGGCAAAACTGGAACGTGGGGAAAGTTTGAAAGGAATGAAAAACCCATGGACAAAACCATCACTGATGGTTGAGGCTGTGGCCCTATCTCTGAGACGTTCACTGGAGTCTTTGTCGTATCTAGTGGATGTGTGGTTGCCACCGCACAACAAGCATTCATGCTTGTATTTACATAGGCCCTGAAATTTGCAGTTGTTCTCATTGAAGAGCCAGCAGCATCCGGGTCTGCGAGCCAGGCCTACGTGAACGCCATGTGGGGAGGGTGACTATCCTGGAAAGGACTGAAATTACTTCTGGGCCAGCATCAGTCTGCGCCATGAGTCGGTGGCCTTGATGCCCCAGCCCAGGTGGGGCTGTGTGGCTAGCTGGTGCCTGAAGTCTTCATTGTACTTCCACCATGCTGAGCCTCTGTGGGTTTTATACGAATTGTATATGGTGTCGCAGTATGTAAAGAGTTTGGTGCAGTGCTCTGGGTGCTTTTGACCTATAACGCACCCCAGGACGCAGAAGGCCTGGAACCAATTGTTGATGGTCTTGGCCACCTTGGGCTTTCTTTTGGGGAAGTGGTCTGAACCCCTCCTCTCTTTGTCAATGGTGTTTTGCTCGGGCGAGATCAGGGACCATATATCGATGTAATCATTTGCCCAGATTTTTTTGACGGTTTCTGGCGTGAGGTGTGATGCGAAGGGCGAGAGCCACAGTATATCATGTCCCTGTGTAGGTCGGGATGCTGAGGATCCGCGGTGCGTAGCATGGCGGGGTTGACTAAGATTGTTTTGGCGGCGGAGATAGACCCTTCCCGGATAAGGCTGGCTGGGGCCCCCGTCCGATGTCGTTGTCCGGACCGATGGTGTCGTCACTTGGTTCCATTGCTCTGTCTGTATGGCATCATCTGTTTGGTCTCCCGATGATCTTCCTCTTGAACGGTCGCTCCGTGAATGGCTTCTGCTTGAGCACGAAGTTGAAACGCTGGAGGACGTATGATACCTCCGGTAGGTGGACCTCTTACTTCGTTTGGATGAGCAAGAGTGTTGGTAACGTTGTGCGCTCCTGGATGAGTGGTGTGAATGCTGGTGACTGTCGCGGCTCCTGCTGCAGGAGGTGGACGAGGATCTTGTAGATCGGTGGGCTCTGTGGGAATCCCTACGTGGTGGCGTGCTGGTAGATTCACCTGACATCCCATTCTGAGTGTGGGCTTTGGTCATCTGCTCTTGTTCTGGTGGGAGTATGGGTTGATTGCGCCCCTGCAGGATGCTGCCGTGGGCTTCTTGCAATGGCAGACCAGTAATGGCGTGGGCTACCAGCTCCTGCTGGGGTGCATCTGTGCGACACTGGGGTCTTTGAGAGCAAGGTGAGGTGAGGGGCAACAGCGTTAGCTCGCTGCTGTGGTGCTCAAAGCTCCTGGAGAGGGGAGCCTGGTGCTTCTTCCACTGCGTGACAGGGCATTCCTTCAGGGGGAGCTCCTTTGCGGAGGAGTAAAAGTTCTCTCTGGCCCCCATGCTGTGGCTGGCTGCGGAGTGATGACCCGAGCGGTATGTTGCTATCGTGTCGGGAGGGTTTGTGCAGGGTTCCTTCCCGGCCAGGCATTTGCGGAGAAATATTGAATGCCGCGCTGTCACGTTTGACCGGGCCGCCGGAAGCCGCTATTGACTTCAAGTCACGTAATGGCCATGTCACCGGAAGTGACGCAGCAGACCTGGATGCAGGCGATGGCGTTCCGGTCATATCGACCCGTGCTGTCCTGCGCCTGCCTCTGGGGCTATCGGTGAGGCTCAATCTTTGCGGTGGACGTGAGGGTCTAAAAGACTTGCGTCCACCGAGTGAGCATTAGGAGGGAGCCATTGACCACAAGGGAAGCAAGCCTTTCAGCTCCCTCCCGCACGAACCTTTTTCTTAGCGCTGCTTTGAGGGCGTCCATCGTCTGGTCAGCGAAGATAACAGCAAGGATGCTGTTCACCCTGAGAGCAGAGTGGTAAGAGGAAGGAAGACTTTGGGCAAAGCTATATGTAGCCCGGAGGCAAGCTGTAAGTGGAGCTAAGAAATGTGTCTCTGGTGGCAAAGAGGGGGCTATGGGCCATTGCACGGCGAGGAGGAGCATGGGAGCTGGGTGTCAGGAGCGGGGCCTCCGCAGTCAGAGGAATGGGCATCAGCCGAGGTGCCTTGCAGTCCAAATACATTTTTATTAACGTTTTAACAGAATAAGATAGGGGAATGTACAGCTATCATGCCGCTCAGGAAGGAGACAGGTTCTGTGTCCCAGAGATGAACGTGCTTTGGTCCAATGTGAAAATATCACCCCAAAAATAAAAGCAAAATGACCTTGTAAAGATGATGGCGATAGCTGGTAAGATTTTGTCATTATCCACATTGAAACGAGTACTGTATCAACATGGGCTGAAAGGTCACTCTGCCAGGAATAAGCCATTACTTCAAAGGAAGCATAAAAAAGCTAGATTAATTTTTGCAAATGCACACAGTAACAAAAACCTACATTTTTGTAGACATGTCCTGTGGTCTGACAAAACTAAATTTGAACAGTATGGTCATGATGACCATTGTTACATTTGGGGAAAAAAAAAAGGGATAAGCTTGGAAACCTAAGAACACCATCCCAACTGTGAAACACTGGGATGGCAGCATCATGTAGTGGGGTTGTTTTGCTGCAGGAGGGACTGGTGAACTTCACAAATAGATGACATCATGAGGAAGACGATTATGTGGCAATATTGAAGCAACATCTCAAGACATGAACCAGGAAGTTAAAGCTTGGGTGGAAATGGATCTTCCAAATGGACAATGGAATGGTTACAAAGGTGGCTTAAGGATAACAAAGTCAATGTTTTAGAGTGGCCATCACAAAGCCTTGATCTCAATCCTATTGGAAATGCAACCTGCGGGAAAATCTGCAGCATGTCAATTATTCCTGCGCATATTTCAGCGTATTTCCAGCTCAGGGCTAGAATGCAGTTTAGTTTCGGATTTCAGGACTGCGAGAAACTGACACTCGCCTCACAAGAAGGGCTTGTGCCCTAAGTTACTTTGTGAAAAGGTTAATAACGTTTATGTGCCCATGCTTATACTGTAGAGGGACCTGGTGAGGAGCAGCAAGAGTATTTTCAAACCACAACTTTATTATAATCTATGATTAAAGTCATTATCTGCTTCTGCGCTGGAGTGGGACATATGTTAGTTTCCAACATAAAGAACATAAGAGCTACATAGAGAACTGTCAGAAGTGGCGTATGTCTAGGTCCAGTGAAAAAGCAGACAGGCACTTTAATAATCTATAATAATAAAGTTTTGGTTTGAAACCACTCATGCTGCCCTCAGCAGGTCCCTCCAATGTATAAACATGTCCGCATACATTTTTATTAACCTTTTCACAGAATAAGATAGGGCACAAGCTGTTCGTGTGAGGTGGATGTCACTTTCTTGCTGCTGACCTGAAAGCCGATGCACGTAGGACAAAATTCTGCACCTTCTTGCACCAAATAAATACCAAAAATGCAGTATCGGCATGTCACCTTTTTTGGTGCGCATTTTTATCAGAAGGTCCAGATTTTTGTCTCCAAAAATCTGCACCTACATTTTGAACGTCAGCACATAACCTTAAGGGTACCGTTACACCAGGTGACGTCGCTGGAGATGTCGGCGGCGACGAGCGGGAGTGCACATGTCTTTGGCGCCCCGCCAGCGTGTCTACAAACCCCAGCGGCGATGCTGTAACATGGCAGCCTATGGCTCCCATCGCATGTGAGATCGCCGTCCGCAGTTTACATGGGGCGATGTGTACACATCGTTCCAGAGTGCTCGCCTGGTTTTAGAGCGCTGTGAAACCAGGCGACCACTCAAATGCATCGCCCTCGCCTATTCACATTAGGTGACGCATCAGCGATGTCGGCGGCGATAGGCCACACCCCAGCGTTGCCTATAAAATCGCCGCCGAAATCGCCAAATGTGACGGTACCCTAAGGATCTTGGGACATGACGATCAACCTACAACTCCTCCGCTCTTTCAAAATAAAAAAATGCCTATTTTTCTGTAGGAGTAGTAACACATTAAAAAAAATACATAAAAGGCCTTACATCAACAAAGTCAAAGAGAATCCCTGAAGTTTTGTGCACCTGATGCTATCCTTTCCCTGGCAGATTTGGTGCAGAATTAAATGTGCAGCTTGTCAATTCTTGCAGTGTTTTTTGTAGCTCAGAATGAAGACTAAACACATGCAAAAAATAGGTCAAAAACTCACCAAAAACGCGTCAAAGATGTATATCTGTGTCAGAATATGCAAATTTGGTGAAGAAATTTTGTAACCAAATACTCAACATGTGCACATACTTTATATCAGGTAATGTTGTTAATGTATTGACCTGCAGAATAAGGTTAATGATAATTAAATTAAATAGACACCAACGTTTACAATAATGCAGAATTTTTTATTCTTTTGCACATTAAAACTAAAATAAAACATGAAAAGTGATAAAAAAAAATTGATTGTATCAGAAAGTGATAAAACTGAAAACTACATCTTGTAGAGCAAAAGTAGCTTTAAGAATATGGCAAATCGAAAACAAAATAAATATGGTAATATTATTATCATGCTGACACTGAATATATAGGACCTTTCAACTATAAATAAATATAAATATCTTATTTGTGCAGCATGTGATCAGCAGTACAATGTAGAATTTTTTCTATTTCTACCTATGAAGAGCTTAAAAAAGTTTGGTAATAAGCTATATGTACTTCAAAAATGCTGCAAATAACAAGCAATACTCATAATGAAAAATACAAATCCTCATAAATCTACGGCAATTAAATATTAAAAAAAACTACCACTCCTAGAATGTATCAATGAAAAAAAATTGTTTTGTCCTTAAGTGGAAATTAAAATCAATAAAAAAAAAATCATAATAAACCTATTGTGTATTGTCATAACTTACTGATGCCATATACCATATTTTTCAGATTAGAAAACGCACCTTTGTTCCTTAAAATTTTAGGGGAAAGTGGGGTCTGCATTTTATAAACCGTGACATCACTGTGCACCCCGGTCACATGATTGGATTAGGCACATACACAGGAAGGGACACTGGGTAGCTAGGAGCACGGAGCCAGCAGCGGAGGATGAGTTAAAAATATTTGTTATTTTACTATGTGTGCACCAGCAGGGGGGCATATAGAGTGATAGGGGGCATATTTGCCAGCACAAAGGGGGCTATATGTGCCAGCACAGGGGGGCTATATGTGCCACCACAGGGGGGCTATATGTGTCAGCACAAAGGGGGCTATATGTGCCAGCACATGGGGGGTTATATGTGCCAGAACAGGGGTTAAGGGCTATTTGTGCTAGCACAGGGGCCATATCCAGGATGGGGGACTATGTACCAGGACGGAGGTTACATAGATACCAGGATGGGGACATTTATATGATTTGTAAGGTGAACCCTGGCATTATAAGACAAACTCTCTGTTCCTTCACCAAATTTGGGGTGCGTCTTATATAATCAGGTGCGTCTTCTAAAGTGAAAACATACGGTATATGTATATAGCAGAGGTGCATAAAGTTTCCTTTTTAACAGTTCATTATGTTTGACATATCCAGTTAGTATATTGCTGGCAATCCCAAAAACAGTATCTTAGCAAGTGTATTAAGTATTATTGAATCATTTAACACATTTAGATCTGTTTTCCAACTCTGGGAGGGTGACAGCAGGTCTGTGTGAAGTCATACAGTTACAACAGCAGTTGCCCTGTCACTCTACCCTGGCGAAGCGACAGCTCTGTTTTAAAAGTGTGTGCCAGGTCAATACCAGGTGAGGACACTCTGCGCCAAGCTTAATCTCCTCTACTGCATCAGCAGTTCAGGCCATCTGTGCGCTTACCGCCGGGTGCACTGAATAAAAAGAAAAGAAAATATAGACAATAAGTAATATTGACTGTGCACAGGTGCGCTTCAGGATGTTAACACTTCTGCAAAATAAAGTACATAATGACCAGAAAAATAGACAACATCATATTCACTTCTAAACTGTTCATTTGTGTAAATGTAAGGACTGAAGGTGGATGATGCCAAGAAGAGATGGCTTCTTCTCCTCTGAAGATCCTTGCTGTTTTTATGCAATTTACGAGTGACTGTTATTCTTATCATGTCTCTTATGTATTAGAGTTGTACTGGTGGTGGTTACCTCTAGGGGTCACTCCACAGTGTAGGGGAGGGACTCAGAGTTTAGAAAGCGAGCATGAAAGGGTTAAGATGTTAGCCTATCCACTAGAGGGGGAAAATATAGTATGGGGGTTTTCCCGGGAGAAAAAGCGAGTTGGTGGTTCGAAGTGATGTGGAGGTCGGTTCAGTTTGGTACGGTGGTGTAGATGATACTAAGAGAGAGATCACGGGAAGTTCATGGTGGCAGTAAATGGACAAGTGGACAACATGTAGATCGAAGAGGCAGCTCGTAGGGTTGGAGCCATGTACATTATCAAACTTGATAGGTCAATCATCTAACTTCATAGAGTACCATATTGGTGGGACTGCCGGGGTAGAGCCATGAAATGCATGGGGGTTCCCTTCCCTGTGGAAGCAGGCACCCTAACATAAAGTATGGGTGAGCAATAATACTAACTTCAGCCCTTGAGCTCATGTACAGGATATAGTCTGGAGCTATGTAACTTCTTTTGGTCTATTAGCATCAACACCCCAGCACTTGTATTTTTCCATTGATGTATTCTGATGGGTAAAATGGGAATAGGATTCATCATTTGCATAGATAGGGCTGGTTAAGCTATCTGCATATATCCATACATATAACGGAACAAATGCCCACTAGGGGATACTTGTGGACAAATACACCCACACAAATATATATGTGTTTATATATATATATATATTTTTTTTTTTACTGTATATGTACTAAAAAATGTTTTACTATTTTGTGTATATATATATATATATATATATATATATATATATATATATATACTACCTGTACTACCCGGCTTCGCCCGGGTTAATAACTGCTGTTAACAAAATAGAATGTGTTAACAAAAATGTATTCAGCACACAAAAAACAAAAACAAATCAATAGAAATGTAATTATAAAAGGCAAAAAACTAAGCTAATAGAAGCATTTCACAACATATATTTCAACACCACAGATATTCCACACAGATTTAACTAAATTGGCCAAGTAATGTGAAGTAATCTTCTACTCCTTATTCGAGAGCCTTTTGATAGACGACATTCTTAGTTCTTCCTTCAGGTGCAAAGACGAACAGATTTTTGGCTGTTCCAACTCTTGAACAGGCCACATAAAGTTGACCATGAGAAAAGCATGAAGATTGTAAATCAATTCCAACTACTTTCAAAGACTGCCCCAGAGCCTTGTTGATGGACATAGCAAATACCAGTTGAACAGGAAACTGGAGGCGTTTAAAATCAAAAGGCAAATCAGATGGAATAAAAGGAATTGTTGGAATGAAAACATCTTCTCCTGTGGCACATCCTGTCAAAATGGTTGCCTGAATTACATGTGGAAACAGGTTCTTAATCAAGAGTCTTGTTCCATTACACAGCTTTGGTGGATCCTCGCTTCCCTCTCCTCAGAAAGTTCATTGGTCCTTGAGGAAGCAGCTCTTGTTTTCATGTCTGCAAGTCTCGCTTCCCTCTCCTCAGAAAGTTCATTGGCCCTTGAGGAAGCAGCTCTTGTTTTCATGTCTGCAAGCCTCGCTTCCCTCTCCTCAGAAAGTTCATTGGCCCATGAGGAAGCAGCTGCTGTTCTCATGTGTGTCAGCCTTGTTTCTCGGTCTTCACATTTTTCACTCACCCGTAATGCAGCTTTTTCTTTTTGCATCAGCTGATATTCGTTCCAAGGAACTCCTTTTCTTATGAAAAAAATAAAATCCAATTTGCGCCATACTGTGTTTACAATAATTTACCCTCGGTATATTTTTATATTGCTCACCTTAACCAGTTGTGCCGTCCGCACAACTGGATTAACCTGCACACTTGCGAGGTCTTTGAAATAATTAATTTCACTCTTCTGGTATGATGTGAGTAATGGCGTCACGGCGTTTTCCTCGGTTGCCCAGGATCAAGTGACAGCTCTGGAGGATTATCTAAATGACGTAAGCCAGGTCCTATAGCCCAGAGCAGCTCCACATCCCACTCCCCACAGGGAGGATATGTAAGGTAATGAAGAAAGGATAGAGTATGTGGTAAGCGCTAGGGAATAATTACAGCTCCACGGCTAGTAGTAAATTACCTTTAGGCTTTAATAAAAATGTGTACAATCCGCGGGTCCGTTAACCACAATGCATTTCAACGCAGTATGCGTCTTTCTCAAGTCAAGACTTTAGAAAGACGCATACTGCGTTGAAATGCATCCTTTTCTTATGAGGCATTATTGTGGTAAAAATAGTCTGTAACTGGCAGTTTCTATATCCTCTCACATAGACGTAATGTGACTGACATCAGCCTTTCCACCAACACACCCTAACTGACATCTTATTACCTCACAGACATCCTATTACCTCACAGAAGCTTTACTGAGAATGTCTTTTGTTGTCTATATTAACCAATGAGAGCTCAGATTAACAGTAGCAAAATAGTTTTGCTGCTTATTAATCAGATTTTTATTGTTGAAGGATAATACCAGACTTGTGTGTGTTTTAGGGCGATTATTTGGCGAGGTTGGTGTATGTGTGGTGAAATGTGTGCTGAGGGTGGTATACGTGTTCAAGCACGTGGTAGTGTGAGGCGCATTTTGTGTGTGTGTTCATATCCCCGTGTGTGGTGAGTATCCTATGTCAGGGCCCCGCCTTAGCAACTGTATGGTATATACTGTTTGGCGGCATTGCTCTCATTCTTTAAGTCCCCCTTGTTCACATCTGGTAGCTGTCAATTTTCATCCAACACATTTCCTTTCACTTTTTCCCCATTATGTAGATAGGGCCAAAATTGTTTGGTGAACTGGAACGCTCAGGGTTAAAATTTCGCCTCACAACATAGCCCTCATTGCTGGCCACCTTAGAAGTCTCCAGTGCTTTCTCTCAAACCATTTTCTAGTCCTTTTTGAAGTGTGTTTTGGGTCATTGTCCTGCTGGAAGACCCATGACCTCTGAGGGAGACCCAGCTTTCTCACACTGGGCCCTACATTATGCTGCAAAATTTGTTGGTAGTCTTCAGACTTCATAATGCCATGCACACGGTCAAGCAGTCCAGTTCCAGAAGCAGCAAAGCAACCCCAAAACATCAGGGAACCTCCGCCATGTTTGACTGTAGGGACCGTGTTATTTTCTTTGAATGCCTCTTTTTTCTCCTGTAAACTCTGTTGATGCCTTTGCCCAAAAAGCTCTACTTTTGTCTCATCTGACCAGAGAACATTCTTCCAAAACATTTTAGACTTTCTCAGGTAAGTTTTGGCAAACTCCAGCCTGGCTTTTTTATGTCTCGGGGTAAGAAGTGGGGTCTTCCTGGGTATCCTACCATACAGTCCCTTTTCATTCAGACGCCGACGGATAGTACGGGTTGACTTGTAGCCTTGAGATTGCTCATGCTTCCTCACAATTTGGTTTCTCAAGTCTTCAGACAGTTCTTTGGTCTTCTTTCTTTTCTCCATGCTCAATGTGGTACACACAAGGACACAGGACAGAGGTTGAGTCAACTTTAACCATGTCAACTGGCTGCAAGTGTGATTTAGTTATTGGCACAGGTAAGTTACAGGTGCTGTTAATTACACAAATTAGAGAACCATCACATGATTTTTCTAACAGTGCCAATACTTTTGGCCACCCCCTTTTTTATGTTTGGTGTGAAATTATATCCAATTTGGCTTTAGGACAATTCTTTTTGTGTTTTTTCATTGAAGACAAATTAAGTGAAGATAATAATACCAAAGAATTTGTGATTGCAATAATCATTTTCAGGAAGAAACTGAGTATTATCTGACAGAATTGCAGGGGTGTCAATACTTTTGGCCACAACTGTATATTATATATATATATATATATATATATACTAGCTGTGAGCCCGATGCAAATGCATCGGGATTCTAGAACGTGCATTAATTTGATTATAGTAGATGGCTATTTTTTATTTTATTATTTATTTTGTTTTGTTTTTTTACTATTTTTATTATTATTAAATTTATTTATTATTTGTTATTTTAAGTGAATTTATTTGTATTAAAATTATTTTATTTTATTTAAAAACCGCATCTGCGTCGCGGTTGCGGTAATCCCCATACAAAGTATAGGGGGACTTGCGGCAGGTGCGGCAAAACCGCACTTGCCGCACCTGCTGCAAGTCCCCCTATACTTTCTATAGGGATTACCGCAACCGCGCCGCAACTTGCACTTGCGGCGCGGTTACGGTAATCCTTATGGGGATTACCGCAACCGCGCCGCAAGTGCTCGCACTCAGCCAGCGACTCGCAATGCGGCGCGGTTGCGGTAATCCTTATGGGGATTACCGCAACTGCGCCGCAAGTGCTCGCACTCAGCCAGCGACTCGCAATGCGGCGCGGTTGCGGTAATCCTTATGGGGATTACCGCAACCGCGCCGCAAGTGCTCGCACTCAGCCAGCGACTCGCTGCCGCACCTGCCGCAAGTCCCCCTATACTTTGTATGGGGATTACCGCAAGCGCGCCGCGGCTCAGGCAGCGACTCGCAATGGCCTCGCGGCCATTGCCCGCGCTAGGGGGACTTGCGGCAGGTGCGGCGACTGAGGTAGCGAATCGCAATGGCCTCGCGGCCATTGCTCGCGCTACACAGCGACTCTCAATGGATCCCCATTGAAAGTATAGAGAGACTTGCGGCAGGTGCGGTGGCTGAGGTAGCGACTCGCAATGGCCTCGCGGCCATTGCTCGCACTACCTCAGCGGTACATCGCTAATTTTGTGGCCGAGCCTCTGGTTCTATTTTCGGACAGCGACTCGCAATGGCCGCTTCGCGGCCATTGCTCGCGCGTGGTGACGTCACAGTGTGACATAGCCACGGCATTTTCGGGGGCCGACACGAAAATGCCTACGGCAATTATATAGTAGATATATATATACAAGATAAAGAACTGCAGCACTCTTCTTTGTGAAACAACCGCCTTTATTCGGCCATCAGGTGGGGGGTGACAACGTTTCGGGATCCTGTCCCTTTCTCTAGCCTAGAGAAAAGGACAGGATCCCGAAACGTTGTCACCCCCCACCTGATGGCCGAATAAAGGCGGTTGTTTCACAAAGAAGAGTGCTGCAGTTCTTTATCTTGTATACTTATACAGCAAGGAGGAGAGGAGCTGTGACTGCTGAACACCAAGGGGAGCTGTGCTGCACCAATATACTAATATATATATAGATATATAGATAGATATATATATATGTATATATATAAATAAAACAGAAACAAAAACTGCACAGCACTCACAGACTAATGTGAACCGGTGCCAGCAGGGCTGCTGGATCAAATAACTAGAAAAAAATACTCTGCAGCACTCGGCTACTACCAATGATGTACATATGCTAACAAGCTAAATATATATGAGAAAAAAGTTTAAAAACTTACGTTTTTTTAAAAAACTCAAAATCTTATCTTTTTATTTCTGAAGTTCTTGGTACACACATTGGCCAATGTCTGTTTGCTCATCGACTGTGACAAAGTGACTTCAGGTCCGATGAGTCCTACGCTGATATCCCTATCCTCCTTGTCCACCCCCCACCTCTCAGTGGGCAGACTCCATCTCGACCCTAGACCACCTGCAGTCAACAAGGGTGCAAATTGCAGCATGAAGCCAGCAACTCCATAAGAAAGAAAAAAACTGCACAGCACTCACAGACTAATGTGAACCGGTGCACTCTGTCGCAGTCAATGAGCAAATAGACATTGGCCAATGTGTGTACCAAGAACTTCAGAAATAAAAAGATAAGATTTTGATTTTGGCCACAAAGGACACAATGCTGGTTTAGTGTAGGAGTAGCCACAACACAGTCCCCACGGTCCCAATGTGGGACACTATAAGAAAAGAGGCCAACGTGGCCTAAAAAAAAACAAAAAAAAACAAATGCCAACAGGGCAACAGGGATGACATGAGTCAAAGTCCAACATGGACAACAGTTTGTGTGGCCATGTTTGGCCATTAATCTGGCTGGCCGCATAAAGTTTAGGGCAGGCCGCCATGTGGTTGCTGTAGGGCAGCGGGCATGGCACCCAACCGGGCCAGGTCCTGCAGCCCGCGTTGGTGTGCCCTGGTCACTCTTTGAACAACCTCCTGGTGGGCAAGGATGACAGCCTCCATGGTAGGGACACCTGTATAGGGAATAAAACACACTTTAGTTTTCAACAGTAGCTGGGGATGGTTAGTGACCACACACAAAATGCTGCTCCTTACCCTCTGCCTCCAGCTCATCGTGACCATCAGGTGGTGAGAGTGATAATAATAATAATAATAATAATAATAATAATAATAATAAAGCTTTATTTATATAGCGCCAACATATTCCGCAGCGCTTTACAATGTAGGGTTAGAGTACAGTAAGTAATTAGAGTAGAGAACAAATAAAGTACAATAATTGGATACAAAACAATAGGCATAGAATCAATTTATAAAAAAAATACAATAAATAAAGCAAGAAATGAAGGTGACCCTGCTCAAAAGAGCTTACAATCTACAACGGGATAGGGTTGCACAAGGTACAGGGGCTTATTGCACTGATGGTCCAGGCATCTTGAGGAAATGGGGCATAGGACTAAGCTTACATGGATGGTCATTAGACAGTGTATGCAGACCTTTTTGGTTTGGTGGAGTTTGTAGAAGAGTAATGTCCAGAGAGATAGCCCATTCACTGTCTACAGTACAAAGGACTTCTATTAGGGAGTATGATAGGCCGCCTTAAAAAGATGCGTTTTTAGGGATCGTCTGAAGCCATGCAAGTTGTGGATAGTCCTGATTTCTTGGGGTAAAGCATTCCAGAGGTTTGCTGCAGCTCTGGAGAAGTCTTGGAGCTGGGAGTGGGAGGATCGGATTAGTATAGATGTTAGTCGAAGGTCATTTGAGGAACGTAGAGAGCGGGTGGGGTGATAGACAGAGATAAGGGAGGAGAGGTAGGGGGGTGCTGCACTGTGAAGAGCTTTGTGGGTGAGAACAAGCAATTTGAATTTGATCCTGTAGTATACGGGCAGCCAGTGCAATGACTGGCACAGAGCAGAGGCATCTGAGTAACGATTGGCCAGATGGGTGATCCTGGCTGCTGCATTAAGGATGGTCTGGAGAGGAGAAAGTCTGGTGAGGGGGAGGCCGCTTAATAGAGAATTGCAATAGTCAAGGCGGGAATGGATTAGGGCCACGGTGAGGGTTTTTGTTGTTTCCAGGGTGAGAAAGGGGCGGACTCTAGAGATATTCTTCAGGTGTAAGCGACAGGAGCGGACGAGACATTGTGTGTGGGAGGAGAAGGAGAGATCGTTGTCAAACATAACACCCAGACAACGAGCCTGCTGCCTAGGCGTTATCGCGGTGCCGCAAACTGAGAGAGAGATGTCCGATTTAGGGAGGTTAGTGGATGGGGGGAGCAGAGAAGTTCAGTTTTGGAAAGGTTTAGTTTCAAATAGAGAGTGGACATGATATTGGAAACTGCAGCTAGACAGTCATTGGTATTCTTTAATACCGCAGGGGTAAGGTCAGGGGCTGAAGTGTATAGTTGTGTGTCATCAGCATAAAGATGGTACTGAAAGCCAAATCCGCTGATGGTCTGTCCAATCGGGGCCGTATAGAGAGAGAAGAGGAGAGGGCCAAGGACTGAACCCTGAGGGACCCCAATAGTGAGGGGAAGAGGGGAAGATGTGGAGCCAGCAAAAGATACACTGAAAGAGCGGTCAGAAAGATAGGAAGAGAACCAGGAGAGAGCAGTGTCCTTTATGCCAATGGAGTGCAGCATAGAGAGTAGGAGCTGATGGTCAACAGTGTCAAAAGCTGCAGATCTGATGGGCTCAAGCTCCATCCGGCAGCCCCAGCACGTTCTCCATCTGCACAAATAGGTGAACATAATTTAAAGCAAACTTTGTGAAAATCATGATGGCCAAAAAACACTACAATGATAACAGTGTGCAGGGTGTATGGCCAAAACAAAAACACTTACCACCATATTCATCAATGGCTGTCTCAATATCCGTCTCTGGGGACATGGCCCCCCCTGGGCTCGCCACTGAGCTGGACACAGTGGGAGGTGGTGTCACTCCAGGGCTGGGGCTCTGTGGCCACATGATGTGGTTGTCTGGCAAAAGGGGTCCTGGGCTCGTGGGTGCACCATCCTTCGGCCCAGCAGGTGCTGCCAGCTCCTCGCCCTCCTGTGGCCATGGTGAGGATGGTAGGTGTTCATCCTCCGACATCCACCCATGTGATGACAGCTGGTCCTTGGGGTCATCCGTCCCTGCTGGTGATGCCAGGTCCTCGGGGTCCTCCGTCCAAGCAGGTGAGGCGAGGTCCTCGGGGTCCTCCGTCCCTGCCGGTGATGCCAGGTCCTCGGGGTCCTCCGGCTCTGCAGGTGATGGTAGGTCCGCATCCTGAGGCCCTGGGGACCGTGGATTCATAGGGGGTGAAGGTGTCACTGCAGCCTCATGTGGCGGTGGTGTCGCTGGACCAGCTGCGGGTGGGGCATGGTGCCCATCTTCAGAGGATGAATCCTCACCATCTGTATTTGAAAGCACAGAGCTTTGAGTACAAGGTTTAAACATATTGTTGTCCAACATTTAGATTGTGTGCCTATGTAGTTCCAGCATTACATATAGGGTAGAAGGTCATGTTGGATGCATATACTCATGTAGGATGCATGTACTGTGCGTAGGACACAGTATGTTTAATGACTGGAGGGCCACTACACTGGCAAGATATGTTTGCTTGTGGGCAAACACACCTACACATGGTAGGTGTATGTGCGTTTTATTTTATGAAGGGCCAGAAGCCACTGGTGTTTGTCCCATGGCTGCGTACACCTATTGTTCAGGTACTATTGTTAGTTCACTTCTAACATCATGGTGTGTCTATATTGTCCCCTGTGTAGGGGGCAACATCTGTGGGCCACTGTGTCATGTGTGTGTTGAAGATGGTCATTATTTATCAAGATCACATTTACAATGTGGAGTCAGGTTAGGCACAAATATAGTGAGGTTTCGGCTGAGTGCAGGCGTCAGCATTTGCGATGCACATGCCTGCTTTGCCCATATTCCTGTTTGGGTGTCAATAACCAGCCAATGCACATTGTTGACACATCCAAATGGTGGTTCAATACACATTTGTAAAATTTTGCCCAATTAACATACCGTAAATACTCGTGTATAAGCCGAGTTTTTCAGCCCAAAAATTGGGCTGAAAAGTCTCCCCCTCGGCTTATACACGGGTCAATACGGTAGGCTGCGTGGTGGGGGCTGTGTCCGGGGCTGGGGAGGCTGGAGGAGGCGGTGGGAGGCTGCTGAATGAGCGGCTCCGTCACGTGGGGCCGCTCATTACATATGCACTGCTTCCCCCTGTCAATCAGCGGCAGGGGGAAGCAGTGCATAACTAAATATATGCCCCCAAATGCTGGCACTTGCCCCCCTGCTTGTAAGGCCCCCCCCCCAGCTGCTTATCTTACTATGTCTTGTATTCTGTATCAGGTGCGCAGGTCCCTCCGTGCTCCCGTCCTCTGTAGCATCCGGGGTCATGTGACCGGCCGGTCGCATGACGTCATCGCTACGCAACGCCCGGGGACCCCGGATGACGCCGGGGGCACGGAGGACGGGAGCATGGAGGGACCTGTGCGCCCGATGCAGAAGACCAGGAATGGTAAGTTAAGCAGCCGGGGGAAGGGGGGGCCTTACAAGCAGGGGGGCAAGTGCCAGTATATACCACCTCTGGGGCTGCTGTATACACCACTGGGGCTGCCTGTATATACCACCACTGGGGCTGCTGTATACACCACTGAGGCTGCCTGTATATACCACCACTGGGGCTGCTGTATACACCACTGGGGCTGCCTGTATATACCACCACTGGGGCTGCTGTATACACCACTGGGCTGCCTGTATATACCACCACTGGGGCTGCCTGTATATACCACCTCTGAGGCTGCCTGTATATACCACCTCTGGGGCTGCTGTATACACCACTGGGGCTGCCTGTATATACCGCCACTGGGGCTGCTGTATACACCACTGGGGCTGCCTGTATATACCACCTCTGGGGCTGCCTGTATATACCACCACTGGGGCTGCTGTATACACCACTGGGGCTGCCTGTATATACCACCTCTGGGGCTGCCTGTAAATACCACCACTGGGGCTGCTGTATACACCACTGGGGAGGCTGCTGTATACACTACTGGGGAGGCTGCTGTATACACCGCAGGGGCCTGTATATACCACTGGGGAGGCTGCTGTAATACTGCTGGGGCCTGTATACACCACTGGGGAGGCTGCTGTATACTACCACTGGGGAGGCCTGTATACCACTGGGGAGGATGCTGTATACTACGACTGGGGAGGCCTGTACACCTGTGCTGGCCTCCCCATCTGTCTGCATCTTTAATGTTATTAAAGGCAGGTTTCAGGCAGCATGTCAAGGGGAAGGAATGTACAGTCACCTGTACTCCACAATCCCTCCCCTTGCCATGCTGCCTGTAACCTGCCTTTAATAAAATTAAAGATGCAGACAGATGATTGACGCTCATTTTTCTACTGATTAAACTCTTTAATAATGAATAGTTTTAGGTTGCACCACCAGGCCGAAGTGTAGGCACCCCCACAAAATTAGGCGGAATACATGTTATCACATTGCAGGGGCCACGCCGTGGCCCACACTCTCCTTCTAATATGTTTGAAATCATTGCTGTGTAGTTTGGTACATGTGCATGTGCAGGTTGTGTGTTTGGGGCCAACAATTACTCACCACGCAGCCTGGCAATCCTGGCACGGATGTCCACTATGCGGCCTGGGCACTTGTGCTTCAGATCCGCAATTTTCTTTTGGATCATTTTGCAGGTCCTCTCCACCCCCAGTTTGTGGAGCAGGGCCCGCTGGATCCGCATCAGGGTGCTGCGATTGCGCAGCCTGGGGTGGCGGTGGTGATGGTGGCCCCAGTAATCATATCGGTCACAAAGATCGATAAGGATCAAGAGCTCCGCCATCCCCCACGTTGCTGCGCGCTGTGTGGCGGCCATGACTATGCTGCTATGTGCAGGGGAGGGGCTGGCACCTTGCAGGCAGAGTGAAACTGAAACTAGCGTCATGACGTCAATACGTCCGCTTTCGGGGCATAACAAAATTCAAAGTCGCCGTACGCGTAGTGCAACACAGGCAAAATACTTCTGCGTCAACTATATAAAAAACACCCCAGGGCGGTAGGCACGGCATGCATGTGCGCTGTATACTGCAATTTATTCCGTTGTATGTGGTATGAGAATGTGCACACTATATAGTGCGCGCAGTGCGACACGGCAAAAACACTTCTGCGTTAACTAAAAAAAAACAACCCCAGGCCGCTACTTACGGCATGAATGTGCGCTGTATGCAGCACTATTCCTTTGTATGTGGTATGAGAATTTGCACACTATATAGGATTATCCAGCACTATGCATTTGCCTGCACAGTTGGGTGGCCGCTAGGGATGGGCGAGTCTACTCGCTAGGACTCGTTACTCGGCGAGTAGTAAGGGACACGCAGGACTCGGTACTCTGCGAGTTTCCCAGCGATTACTCGCACAGTAACGAGTCCAATGCAAGTCAATGGCAATCCTAGTTTTGTCAGAGTTTACTTTTTCTCACTCGCTAGACTCGCTATATCACATCGCTATGTAGCTTGAATCTCCCCAAATCGTTTAAACAATCGCACTGCTTCACGGATACCCGCTGTCAGCAGCGAGTCTGAGCGAGTCTGAGCGAGTCTACGAATCCGAGTCCTGTATATACTGTATTCGGGACTCGCGAATACAGAATCTGTTATGTTCCGACAAAGCTTCCGAGACAGCCTAGCGTGTTAGGTCAGAAAACTTGTGAAGATGGACAAGCATGTTAGCGAATCACATTCAGTAATGCCACAGCCATGTTGGTTGTGGCAGGACTATGATTGGCTTCTGTCCATCGTGATGCCTATGTCATGTATGAGAGGCGAGGCTGTATATAAGCCTTGCCACCGCCATTTCCTCCACATTCCTGTGACGATCTGAGCTAGTGCAGGGTGAGGTAGATGCTGGAGCAGATCATAGGGAGTGTCAGTCAGTGTAGGGAAACTTCAAGATTCCTTATATTTAACCCAAACAGCTCTTCTGAGAGCTACCAGGAGGACAGAGGAGTACTGTGTAGAGGACTGCAGGCAGACAGGCAGGGAGGAGCAGCCTTACAGTGCACACGGGACCGACCTCATAGCTTAGCTTACTCACTCAGCTTTCCTAATAGCTGAAGTTAGAGGCTTAGCTGAGGTACTATTTCTTATTTTTTTGCACCTGATAGATTTTGGGTCATAATAACCCCTTTAGCTTTATTTTCTCTGTGGCAGACCAGTGCGTTGCTGCTCTCCTACCTGCAAATAGCACGTACGCCACCTGCTTGTGCGACTACTTGTGCGCACTTAATAATTTTTGCAGGGACTAGTGTTCTGCTTCACTGCCAAGTGTTAGCACGCACTTAACCCGCCAGCAGGTGACGCCTACAGCACCACCTAACTCCATCTTGGTGACTGTACATTTGCGAGTTTGGCCTCGGACACAGCAGCAAAAAACTGTTGCGAGTGGGGTTTCCAAAACGGCAATGCGAGCGCTTTCCGAGACACATCTGCGATTTGTAAATCGCATATTACTCGCTATTACTCGCTTTCCCATTCATTAACATTGGACTCGCTAGACTCGCAAGGAGTAGCGAGTCCCGGGCTCGGACTCGCTAGAGTCAAGCGATTCCGAGTAATTTAGGACTCGCCCATCACTAGTGGCCGCGTAATTGTACTGATGTATCGGATCGTGCGGACGGGGCTTATGTGTCTAGTGCTGAAGTGACAGCTTTCCAAGATGGCGCCCTGTGAAGGGAAAGCCAATCGTAACGCAGGAGCCTCCACCAATGATCGATGATGGGGCACGGTATTCATGAGGCTGTGTCACACCCCAGGGATTTCCCTAGGCCACGCAAATACCGTGCATGTGCCCCGATTACATGCCGCCACCATAGGGATTGTGCCTTCTTGTTTTTGAGCATGGCCCAGACACAGGTATACGAAGGAACTGCAAGACACAGGAAGGAAATTCCTGAATTACACGCCGCCACTTCGTGGTGTTTTCAAGGCAACAGGCACAATTGTGTGCGATGCCTGGCAGTTTTTACCTTCCTGTGGCGGCGTGTAAAGGTACCATAAGAGTAATCTGTAAAGGCCACTTTACACACACAGCCACACAGCAATGTGTCCATGATTTCACTGCAACCAAAGATCTGTTCAGAAGTTGGACACATATCTGTGTATGTAAAGTGGCCTTAAGTGTTCTAGAAGGACTGGGCAAGCTAAGGCTGATGGTGGGTTTACACACACCAATTTATCTGTTCAATATCTGAACCAATCTCTGGTTGCAGTGAAATCATGGATACATTGCTCCATGTTGTACACAGCCACAAAATGGAGCAATGTATCCATGATTTCACTGCAACCAGAGATTGGTTCAGATATTGAACAGATAAATTGGTGTGTGTAAACCCACCATAAGAGCAGCCAGTCGATCATATATGGAACAATGCATATTCCCTGAAGACGATGTCTGGACCTTACTGCCAATACCATCCTAGTCGATTAATTGCACTTGCGTGATGGTTCACACCCAGACACATGTGAGTATATCTTCCCAACTGGGATATTGGGACTGATTCCAGACCAGACAGAGAAATTAGCTTCTGTATCGCCACTTCTAGAATCTTCTGCCTGGAATGAGAAAACGTCCTCGACTCCCAGGCCTTCCTTGGGGACATGACATGAAGGGCAACAATAAATCACTGATTGTACATCTTCATGCCCCAACCCTGCAGACAGTGAGGAATAGCCAAACTGCACAGTACAACTGTGTCAACCTTTCCATCCCCTGAATGCTTCCAGAGTTCTCTTGGTGCCTTTCCATGGAAAGATGAGGTTCCTCCTCTTCTTTTTAAGACTGAAATCGCCCTTTATTTGGCAGCAGTCCTAATCTAAGATTAGAATGATGTGTTTGAAGCTTTTTAGGATATCCTATTAGATACTCCATATCGATTACCACTTCCAGCCCAGCTAGCGACTGCTAGATGTTTCGAAGGCTGAACACCAAAGGATGAATTGCAAGAGGCTGAGGGATAAGTTTCCTTCTCTCCACTAGCAATTGCCACACCTACCTCAGGAGGTGATGCCCAGTCTTTAGACCGAGACCCATTCACTGGAGAGCGCGTATATTTCATGCACCTTTTGTAAGGTCATTTACCTTGTCCTCCATGGTAAAGGCCCTGAGTGCTTTAGAAGGGAAGGTATCGGGGAAGGCGTGACCTGGCCGTCATGGTGTGAGGCTGCTTGTGCCTGGAGCTCCACACACCGCCAGTTATATACCTCTTTCACCACTGCACTGGGGCACCGGCGATGCCTCTGTAACGGAGTGGGTAGCCCTGACTGTGTTACTATTGAAATGGACACTGAAGTGGACATTACACAGTCCGATACTGCCCCCTTGTGGGCAAGTGCTGAAATTGCTTCAGAGACACCGACTGCTGATCCCCTCCCACTACAGCCGTGTGCTCAGGAAGAAAAAAGTGTGGGAAAGACAGAAGGAGACAGAGCTTGACCAGGACAGACCTGCCTGTGGGTTTTTCTCGAGAGAGGGCTTCCTTGCAACACCTCTCTGGAAAGATCACGCCGCGGAAGCCGTTGCGACAACCCCCAGGCTGCAGGACATTGTTACCATGAGCCTAACCTGACTGCAGAGCATCGCACTCCTAGAGCATATTCAGAGACGGTGACGGACACAAGGGAGCCATCTGTGAAATCTATATTCTTTTCTTCCTTCTTTTTCCTCGGACTGAGAGACTATAAACCGGTACCTGTGGAGAGGACTGAGGAAACCCCCTTCATCGCTTCCCCTGGAATCGCCATCGTTAGACCCCAGGCCTGCGACGTGGGAGCTACACCTTCTGCTGTTATAGACTGGTAACGTACATTGAGGGAAAGCTAGGGAAAGATATTGCCAGTACTGTTTTTTTTTTTTTTTTTTTGCCGTGCATCCGGAGCTGAATATCAGGGGACTCAACCTTCCCTATGTGTGCAGCCAAACCAGTTGAATGTGTTATCACCATGTTTAATAGTAAAGAAATGTTTCCTCCCGTTAAATCTGAGTATGGGGATTTTGTTGAAGCAGATCATAGACACACACCCGCGGCCTTACTGCGGGTCACTTCACCTCCAAAGAAAGGACCCAGGCGGGGAGCCGGCTCCCACCCATTGGGGTCCATTATGGGTTTTTTTTATCAGGCGCTCCGCCGTCCCCTCATGGAGCACTGAGAGGAAAAATGGTGTCAATGCCACAGCACTCCTCCCTTCATGCGGGCCTGCTGGAGAGGAGGGGGAGGAGGATCATCACGGAGATCAGCTTTCCCTGCTGCGAACACGGAGGTATGTGCCAAGAGCACTGGGGTGTGTGGAACCCCCAGGGACAGTCGATGGGGGTGCCCTCCAGCAGCACCACTGCACAGGCCAGACCCATAGAGGGAGAGGGGACTATGGAGCGTGCAGAGTTTGTCCCCAGCTCTCCACTGCACCATCAAGAGGGGAGGCCCTTGCACCATCTCCTGGGGATGAGAGTGAGGGGAGGATAACCCCACAGTCCTAGCTGTCCCTGTCTGGACATATAGAGGGAGACTTTAATGTCCTGAGAGAGCTGATTAAGGCTCTCCCTACTAAAGCTGACTTGGACAATTCTCTCTAAACTGGAGCACACCAACAAACAAGCTATAGTAGAAGAGCAGGGGGACCTGGCCCTAGTTGCGAACAGAGTGACCTCCACTGAGGAGGCACAGATGTCCCTGGAGCAGCGAGTGGGGGCCCTGGAGGAGCGCTTGGAAGCTACTAACGCCACCATGAGAGATATGTCCCTTCTTCTAGATGATCAGGAGTATAGGGACAGATGCAACAACATTAGACTGAAGGGCATTCCTGAGGAGTGGTCCCCTGACATGCTGGAAACCAATGTATGTGCCATCTTTAATAAAGTGCTCGAGCGCTCGGTGGATGCCGTTAGCTTTTTTGATAGATTGCATAGAGTTTTACATCCTGACAGGAGAGCCTCAGAACCCCCAGGGATGTCCTCTGCCGCCTCCATGATTATTCAGAAAAGGACTCTTACTATTCAGAAGGCCTGATCGCACGGCCCTGTTGACATGGAGGGGGCTAAGATCAGGCTGTTTCCAGATGTATTGAGCTGCACATTGGTGATGAGGAGAGCCCTCTACCCCCTACTGTGTAAGATAAAAGAGGCCGGGGCGTCATATCACTGGGGGCACCCTTTCTATGTCATCATTCGGAAAAACTCTGTCACTTTCTTACTTAAGAGATATTTGGAGCTTCCGGGCCTGTTTGAGTTGTTAGAGACAGAACCAGTGGATGTCTCGGACTAGCATTCCCTGAGACCCGGGAATTTCGGACCCTTTTGCGCGGTCAGAAGATGATGTTGTGGTACGGGGAAATAGGTCTTGGGGGAGTAGAGGGGCTATCTGGTGCCCCCGTGAGGCAGACTTTTTTTAGGTTGCCTTTCAGTGAGCTCTCAGGCTCATACAGGGTCCTTCACTTACTGATGGGACTCTCTTACCCCTCTTTATAAACCTAGGGGATGTCCTACTTTATATAAATGTTGGTTTTCTATGTATGCGCTGCTCCCCTGTTGAAGTATAAAGTATTGTTTTTTTTTCTTTTTTTGTTTTGGTCTAGTACCAAGCGGCAACATAAGTGGAGCGCATTTGCGGCCTTCCAGCTCTTGTTGATTTTGCCGATTAGTTTACGCTTTTTGCTTTTTGTATTTAGTTGATAACTGTTACTATCATAGGAGTCAGTGGTTGAAGAAGAGGTATATCATGGGGCTTTCCTCCTAGTAGTTGTGGGAGGATCACCCATAGTCAGTCTAGAGTCTAGACTAGGGTCCGAAGGGCCCCGTGCAAAATTTGGACCTGGGTACCCCCTTTCCCTGCGCGCCCACATTGGTCAGATATACAGGCCCCATGTAATGCTCTAAATCCTATAAAGACTCACAAATTGACCTCTCTCACCTTCATTATATATTAATATCCCTCATCCTACTATATATGGTCCTCCTCCTGGAATATGCCCTTATCCTGGTATATATGGTCCTCCATTATAGTATAACGCAGCCTCATAGCCCTTCATATAATATAATGCAGCCTCATGACCTGTGATATAATATAATACAGACTCATAGCCCTCCAAATAATATAATGCAGCATCACAGCCCTTCAGATCATATATTGCAGCATCATAGCCCTCCAGATAATATAATGCAGCCTCACAGCCCTTCATATAATATAATGCAGCGTCACAGCCCTTCATATAATATAATGCAGTGTCACAGCCCTTCATATAATATAATGCAGCGTCACAGCCCTCCAGATAATATAATGCAGTATCACAGCCCTACAGATAATATAATGCAGCGTCACAGCCCTCCAGATAATATAATGCAGTATCACAGCCCTGCAGATAATGTAATGCAGCATCACAGCCCTTCATATAATATAATGCAGCCTCATAGCTCTACAGATAATGTAATGCAGCATCATAGCCCTTGTGGTGGTGTGGCCCCTAGCCAGGTGCATCACACGGGTTATCAGTGCAGGTCTCTGTTCACATGGGCCGGTTTTCCTGTGTGTGTGTGTGTGTGCTGTGTGAAACCTGTCCAGTGTACACTGGGTTAACAGCTGAAGGGTTTTCATGAGCTAAGTGAACAGCTGAGTGCGAGTGCTTAAGATCTGAGAGGTTGATAAGCCTAATGAGCGGCTGAGAGCAATGTGTGCTAATTACTAACAGCCCAGGTGGGTGTGTCCGGTGGGTGTGTCAGCTACGATAAGAGCCTGCCAGGTGTCTGAGTGAGAGAGAAGATGATGGAAGTCAGAGCAGTCTAGACCACTGCCATGTGAGGACGTGCTGGAAGTGATCTGTCCCCGGTGGGGAAGTGAAGGGAGCCTGTCAGCTCCATGCCGGTGCACCTGATGTGTGCATGCCAGCCAGTGATGAGAGACCGAAGACAGCTCAAGGGCCAGGCGGTCATATGTGTGATATGAGAGACTGAGGACGGCTCAAGGGCCAGGCAGTCATATGGATGGCGAGAGAGACCGAAGACGGCTCAAGGACCAGGCGGTCATAGGTATAGCCGACTTTGGGACTGACTGTGTTAGTCGTGATATGGTCCCGTTGACTATGTGTGAAGGTGTATGTGTAATCACAAGGGTGTATGTATAATTACCCTGTGTGAAATGTGACGGGGTGACTCATAGTGGTGTATGAAAAAGTACAATATGATGTATCCAGGTGTGAAGGAAGGTCAGATGGCTGTAACCGCCATTGGGTCCGACTGGGTAGTCATGAGAAGGACCCGTTGAAAGTGTAACATATATGATTGCTTATGTAAAAGTGCCATGTGTGATGTATATGATGCAGTATGGGTTGAGACTCCCTAGGAGTAGGTTGAGGATCCCTACAGCAGGATGGGGAAAGATCCCTGTCAGGGTGATAGACGGTGATAGCCGTCTTTAGAACCAGACTGAGGTCTGCAAGGGTCGGTGGGTGACGCCTTGAAGTTCTGTGGAAAACGTAATTCTAATGTGACTGTAAACATGGTGTAATGTCATATGTGAATGTCATAAACTGCAATGTAATGATATGCATATTATATGTGAAATGTAAAGGGTGTTGTGTGTTACCAGTGGTTTATGGCGTTAAATAACCTACTGTGTTATGTTATCCATTACAAATGTAGTCACTAATGTAATTTCATTATGATGCAAGCGAGTACCCCAGGGGCGCTACCTCACATCCTCCAGATAATATAATGCAGTGTCACAGCCCTTCATATCATATAATGCAGCATCACAGCCCTTCATATAGTATAACACAATAATTCAGCCTCATAGCCCTCCATATAGCATACATCCTCCCCACACAGACACACTTCCCCCTGTACAACCTGCCCCACTCACCCAGTTACTGCCCTCTGTACAGCCCTCCCCCCCCAGACACAGCCCACTGTACAGCCCCCCACACCCAGTCACACTGACCCCTGTACAGCCCACACACACACAGTCACGCACACACAGTCAAACACACACACAAACACACACACGGTCAAACACACACAGTGACACATACATAATGACACACACAGTGACACACCCTGACACTCCCTGTACCGACCCCCAGCTGTGATCAGTCTCTGTGGCCACCGGGGCCCCACTCACTTCCTGACACTGGGGTATGTGTTGGATACACTGTACTGATCCCAGCCCTGATCAGTCTCTGTGGCCCCCCAGGGCCCCACTCACCTCCTGACACTGAGGTCTGTGCTGGACACCCTGTACCAATTCCCCCCCTCTCCAAGAGCTGCAGCTCTTCTGCATTTCTGCTCCCGCCGGCAGCTCAGTTCTGTCTGTGATGAGGTCACATGACCTCATCACAGTGCAGCAGCAGCAGCGGCCTAGGGCAGGGCCGGGAGGATAGCTAGGCGACCCTAGGCGATCGCCTAGGGCGCCATCTTGTGGAGGGCGCATTTTTTCCACATGAGGGGCCCATTGCCCGCCCCCTAGGGGGGCCCCGCACCCCCTGGAGGGCCCCGCGCCCCCGTGCCGGCCACCGGCGGCCGCGCCGGCCAGAGAGGAGAGAGGACGGGACTTCCTGTCCTGCAGCTCTGCCCGCCCCTCCTCTCCTCCTTACATCAGACGCACGGTGACGGCGGCCGCGGTGAGTGTGCAAAGGCGCGCGCCTCCCCCCCGGCCCCCGCATACTGGGCCCTGTATACAGCACCACTGGACCCTGTATACAGCACCACTGGGCCCTGTATACAGCACCACTGGGCCCTGTATACCACCACTAAGCCCTGTATACCACCACTGGGCCCTGTATACCACCACTGGGCCCTGTATACACCACCACTGGGGCTGCTGTATATACTGCTGGGGCCTGTATATACCACTGGGGCTGCTGTATATACTGCTGGGGCCTATATATACCACTGGGGCTGCTGTATAACCCCTGGGGCTGCTGTATTACCCCTGGGGCTGCTGTATTACCCCTGGGGCTGCTGTATAACCCCTGGGGCTGCTGTATTACCCCTGGGGCTGCTGTATTACCCCTGGGGCTGCTGTATAACCCCTGGGGCTGCTGTATTACCCCTGGGGCTGCTGTATAACCCCTGGGGCTGCTGTATTACCCCTGGGGCTGCTGTATAACCCCTGGGGCTGCTGTATAACCCCTGGGGCTGCTGTATATACCACTGGGGAGACTGCTGTATACCACTGGGGAGGCTGCTGTATACCACACTGCTGGGGGCTGTATACCTGTGCTGGGGTCCACCCTCGGCTTATACACGAGTCAATAGGTTTTCCCAGGTTTTGGGGGCAAAAGTAGGGGGGTCGGCTTATACACAGGTCGGCTTATACACGAGTATATACGGGTAGTAATCCTACAATGTCTGCTGGACATGGTAAGGGGAGGGTTTATGGCTCAATACACACTCCATACTTCTTGTTATTAACCAGTTAATGCTCTCTTGTCCACCGCACTGCAGTGTCAAAAGAGGACAACAGCGAGACAAGCAGCAACATGGCATCAGAGAGTCCCTGACCTCGAAATAGAAGATCCTCAGATCCTGGTATTGTGACATAATATTAAGAATAATACTTTTTGCCGTTTGCCTTACCTTCCTAGGGCACCAAAATGCCTTGTTCCGGCACTGGCCGAGGGAGATTTAAAGCGGCAGTGCCTGCCAGTCCTCCGGCGGCTGTTATCAGCCGCCTGGGGACCGGCCAGGCACAGCGCTGCGCAGTGACATGGACGCACATCCATGTAAAGCAGTCACAGCGGTCGGCGGGCTCCGGGTTCCTGTACCTCCGGGCCCGGATGGTGTGCCACTGCCCATAGTTAGTAGATATGTATGTGTGCAGAGACAAGTTCAGACCCGGGGGTTGAACCCAGGGTCTATAAGCTTGCTGTAAGCTAACCTTTTCTTCTGTTCTATTCTTCCCTTTCTTTTTGTATTTTCGTTTCTCTTCTTTTTCTCTCTAGTAGTTGAACAGCTTAGTTTCTTTTCTTCCCTTGTAATTGCCCTCCTTCACCAGGGTGGTGGTTCTGCAGTCCTCTCTCTGCAATGCCAGCTGCAGACTCGCCCTCCAGTTCGGAGATACGAGTGGGTACCGTTAATGTAAAGGGGTTGCCCAGTCCTGAAAAATGCTCTATACTTTTTTTATAACTTACTCTGGAAGAGCAGGTTGCATGTGGTATTCCTCCGGGAGACTCATTAAAACCCATTAAAATCAATAAATAAACCATTTAAATTATCAGACACGAGATTCACGCTGGTATAATATTCTCCCTCAGATGACTCCAGGGCCAGAGGTAGGAGTATATTAATATCCAACTCACTGACCTGGGAGCCGATTGAATTTCATACTGACCAGGGGGAAAAGACTGGCTATGCTTAAAGGGAGGATCGCCTTGCAGTTGTTTATATTTGTGTTGATGTTTTTACCCATTACGAGGCACTGCTCCTCCCTTTTGAGTTTTCTTGACCAGATGGAGACATTTGTTGACGGGAGATTGGCGTTGGGAGGTGATCTTAATTTTTTGTATGATCCGTCCCGAAATACTTCAAAGGGCTCTTTTGGTATGTCAGCATCCACTCTGAAACGGATCAAACGAAGACTGATAGATGCCTGGAGACTGATTCACCCCTCCAGTCTGGTGTGCAGCCGCACGCAGTTCCCGCTGCTGATAAGTCAGGATCGCGCCTCCGCGGTCCTGACCTGTCAGCGGCTGCAGCTGCGTGTGGCTGCACACCAGACCGGAGGCCATATTAGCCCTCCAGTTCTGTGTGCTGATCCAGTCCGCGGCTGTCAGGGTCATCCCGGACCGGATCACGCCGCAGTGTGAAGGCACTCTTACCTAGACCTAAGCAAAGGGTAGCCCACGGGCTGGGGCTAGTCTTGCCAAACACATAAAAACAAATGCTGCGGTGTTGTTGGGGGTTCCATGGTTAAGTGCAGGGCTGGCTTTAGGCTGAATGGTGCTCTGTGCAAATTTGCCCTTTGGTGCCCCCACCCTGATGATTTGTTTTTCATCTGATTTGCAGCGCAACGTTACCCATTCAAATGAATGGGTCGGTCAGAAAAACGGGAGCACTTTGCAAGCATCTGGATGTCATTCTAGTGCAGGAGATTTGTTTTGTTTTTTTACTGTATAACAGTTAGAGGAGGTTTGGAAATGTATACCGGCAATTTGTTGGTTCTTTATGAGAAAAGGGATGCCGCAACTGTTAAAACTAAACCATCAGTTTTTTCTCACATGTAAAAAATTCGGCTTCTATATGAGTGCGTAGCTATTTAATGTGTATGTATAGCTTAAAGGGGTTTTCTGGAAAGTTGTGATCCCAGCAGCAGTTGTTGCAGAGAAAAAAAGGTCTTGTGCACCCTTCCCAGATCCAACACAGAGTCTTTACCCTCACTCCAGTGTCTGTTGTTCTCTGCAGCACTATCATCACATCGACAAAGCACTTAATCATTGAGCTCATGACAATAACAATGTTATATACCTGGTGAACAGAAGAAGCACAGTAAAGGGGTTGTCCAGGTTTGTCTTGTGACAGAAGTGAAGCTGCATACATCTAGTCAGAATGTGGCCAGAAGTGTGCAAATCGCACAGCTGTGGTCACACGATTGCCCACTCCCACTGCCGACACCGTTCTACCCTGATAACACGCAGTGGGCATGCGGAGAGGATTCACAAGTCTGCAGTCAAAGGCTTGTAAACGACTGGTTATCAGCTTTATACAACCGGCTGGGGGTCGTTTAAAGGCAGCAATTGTCCAGTATAAATGTTCCCTAAAGGCCACTTTACACACACCAACTTATCTGTCCAACTTCTGACCAACTTGCTGGTTGCAGTGAAATCATGGACACATTTCTTCATTGTACACAGTCACAAAATGGAGCAATGTGTCCATGATTTCACTGCAACCAGCAAGTTGGGCAGAAGTTGGACAGATAAGTTGGTGTGTGTAAAGTGGCCCTTAGATCCAGGTACCTTATTGGTTGACTTCTTTTCTGATTGGAATTGGCTCATCTTCTTCATCTGGTTCAGACACCATAATGACTTTTCATATCCACAGCTCGTCTGCACAGACTTCCATCTTCTCTTATCTTCTACAGCACATGCCAAGACGATGCCCTTAAAAATTACACCCAAATAAAAATATCTGCATATGTTGTACACTAAATAAACCATATATTGTGCATAAATATTTGCCCCACTATACTTCATGCCCATAAAGTGCCCCTCACACTGTCCGATATGATACATGCCTTCCTTACTGTCCCCTTCATATACTGTGACTGCTACACTAACCCTCCCCACAAAGTGTAGCTGCATCACTGATTTTCCTTATGAAAATATCCTACAAACCATCCCCCCTTTAAATT
Organism: Allobates femoralis; assembly: GCA_033576535.1. Lineage (NCBI taxonomy): Eukaryota > Metazoa > Chordata > Amphibia > Anura > Aromobatidae > Allobates > Allobates femoralis. The sequence goes on from JARQOC010000006.1 coordinate 288,270,975, forward strand.
GTGGCCTATACGCTGTCCAAGCTACCAATGTAACTGCGATATGGACAATATCCACCACACTGTCAACATCTTCCGTGCCCTTCCCAACACTACCCCATCTCCATACTGGGCTCCCTTTTCACACCGTACCTCCTCCATAATTTGCCCTCACACTGTCTACTGTATACTGCTCTCCTGATGCTGTGCCCTCACAGTTATTACTTTTGTATACCGCCTCCCACATTGTGCCCCGCTTTGTATACTGAGTAAATACCCCCATTCCCATGTCCCTCTCTCTACAGTGTAGATCATCACATCCCCAGCTCATTTTCACTCTCATAGAACCTGCCCCCCATATCACACACAGCCTGTAACCTCATAGCCCACACAATCTGCAGCCCTGTACCTCACACAACCTGCACCCTCGCATTTCACAGTCTGCATCCCATATCCCACACAGCCTGCAACCTCACATCCCACACAATCTGTACCCCTGTATCTCACACAGCCTGCAACCCCACATTTCACAAAGCATGTACTGTCATATCTCACAGACTGTACCCTCACATCCTGTACCCCACATCTCACAGCCAGTATCCTCACATCCTGTACCTAACATGTTATAGCCTGCACCCCCACCTCACACAGCTTATACCCTCACATCCTGCACCCCTACATCAGAGCTTGTACCCTCACATCCTGTACCCCATCTCACAGCCCATATCCCCATATGACAGCCTCTACCCCACATCTCACAGCATGAACCCCACATCACACAGCCTATATATACCCACAGCCTTTATCCCACATCTTAAAGCCTGTACCCCACATCCCATATCGCATACCCCCAGATCACAGCCCCTACCCCACATTTCACAGCCTGTACCCTCACATTCTGTACCCCACATCACACAGCCTGTACCCCCACATTCTCGACCCCACATCACACAGCCCGCAAACCCACATTCTGTACCAATCACACAGCATGTGACCCGCATCTCACCCACATCTCACAAAGTCTGTTCCCCAAATCTCACAGCCTATATCCCTACATCCTTATCCTACATCTCAAAGCCTGTACCCCCAAGCTCACTCAGCCCCTACCCCACATCTCACAGCCTGTACTCCACATCTCACACAGCCCATGCCTCACATCGCCGATCTTCCCACTTTACCTGTCACACAAGCCTCCATTTCATCCAGCTTTTCCTTTACATCCTGTTGATTCCAGACAGCAAAAAACTGATCATCATCTCACACAGGTCAAATGGTCATGACATCATCGCATGTCCTGCACCACCACCAGCACTATATTATCTTCAGTCTGGGCAGGAGGTGATTTTTGCCCCTCTGCCCCATTGGGCGCTGGCAGGATAGCTCCTGAAGATAAATATTCTTCCCACCTCTACACTCCTCTGCAGCAGGCTGAGTAACTGTCAGGGGTGCAGCAGATGTGCAGTGAAGTGGAGGAGAAAGTAAAACTGACTTGCTCTCTCTATGGCGCCCCCTTGTGGCTGGCGCCCTGTGCAACCGCACCACTGGCACATAGATAAAGCTGGGTATGGTTAAGTGTGCAAAGCCCTACACACACAGTAGCGCAGGTCATGTGCATACAGTATGCCACAACGTGTGCACTCCTCACTGTGCCTGATCAATGGTTCACAGCTGCAGTACACAAGGAGAATTTACCTCTAAAATTGTAAGGGGGTCTAGGGTCCTAATCTTCCCCCCTGTTTTGGAGAGTACTGTGTATATATGTATAAATTGGGGTATTATACAATTAGGTGTAAAGATCATTATTATAATTAAATGTTTAAAGTCGTCTACAGGTCAGGTTGACGACTGCTCCCCAGACCCCATGAGTTATGGGGTTAACAACAATTAGTGTGAACCCTTAAGCCCCCATTACACGGGGCGCAATTGCCGCATATTACATAGGCCATGCCCCCACGTCGCCTATCGCCGGCGACATTGCCCCTGCGTCGCCTCATGTAAAGGGGCGATGTCGGCGGTGTCGGGCGGTCGCCTGGTGTCAAAGCAGTGCTCTGAAACCAGGCGACCACCATGGGGCGATGTGCACACATCGCCCCATGTAACCGGGTGCCGGCGACCTGTCAGGCGATGGGAGCCATAGGCTCCCATTGTCCTGCATCGCCGCTGGGGTTTCCAGACACCCCGGCGACGATGCCGCCTGACAGCTCGCCGCCGCAGGGCTGGAGGTGTCGCCCCGTGTAAACGGGGGTAGGCGACGCTGGAAGGGCGCCAAAAACGTGCGCGCACCCGCCAGTCGCCGCCGACATCCCCAGCCCCGTCGCCAGGTGTGACGGGGCCTTTAGGGGTGGAGTGGAGCCTGGACAACAAAAAGGGGCTGCAGTGATTTAGGAGGAAAGACCTAAGAGAGTAAATTGGAACAGGAACCACATCCTCATCTTTGATTCGATCAGACCCTCTGGATCAACTTGGGTTTAGAGCCTGGCCATAGGGATGTAGGAGCTGGATATAAGTGTGGGTGTTCATCTTCTGCATCAGGTGGACCACCTGACACTTCCAGTGAACCTCAGCATAGACTCGGGCAAACTGTTTGTCACAGTGCCAGCTGTGAAGGAACCTTTGTCTTTGGCTAGGTTGTTCCTCTGGACAAATTCCTGTGGGTGGGATAGGGCTAGAGCCAAAAGAGACTAACTGAATTTGCCACAGGCTACTGTGGTGCTGAGGTGAGAGGACGCGAGTGTAGAGATACTGGAACGAACAGAGCAGTCTGCAACAAATTGAATTGATGTAAATAACCCTAAGGGTACAGTCACACCAGGTGACATCACCCTGTGTAAAGTGGCGATTTTGCACCGAAAACTCGGCTGAGAGTGGTCGCCCGGTTTCACAGCTCTGCTCTGAAACCAGGCGACCACTCTCAGGCGATGTGTACACATCTCGCCCCATGTAACATGGTGATTGGCAATGGTACAGGCGATGGCAGCCACAGGCTCCCATGTTACAGGATCGCCGCTGTGGTTTGTAGACACCCCAACGGCGATGCTGCCTGTAACATCGCCAAAGCATCGCCAGAGGTATCACCGCATGTAAACACGTGACACGACGCTGGCGGGGTGCCAAAACCATGCGCACTCCCGTGCGTCGCCTCCGATATCTCTGGCGAAGTCACCTGGTGTGGCGGTACCCTTAAGAATGTAAGAAAAATCAAAGCAAGCTTTCGAGACACTTTGGCCTCTTTATCAGGCTTAATGATTCAACTTCTGGAGAAACATATATATGTACAAATGCAGGGTGGAATAATGCAATACATGTATTGCATTATTCCACCCTGCATTTGTACATATAGATGTTTCTTCAGAAGTTGAATCATTAAGCCTGATAAAGAGGCCAAAGTGTCTCGAAATCTTGCTTTGATTTTTCTTACCATCATTTCAGTTAGCCATTAAAAAGGTATCAACCACTGAGGACTCTCAAATTCTAATATTTTTTTTATCTACTGGCTAATACGGTACAAACATTCTCTACCTAAGAAAGTAATGTTTAAAGGGAACCAACCACCTCAGATGACGACTATAAGCTGTTAATACATGTCCCTGCACCCTACCTACACCATTCCACCTATGTTTTTCTTAAGAATATTGATAAATGTAAACCGAAATATACACTTTATAAAATTACATGCCTGCGTACTTCTGGGCGTCTCCTTCTGGGTCAGTTACTAGAGGGCTGTGTCTCCAGCAGCATGACTGGCTTCTCTAGCCCTCCCTCTTACTTTGCAGGACGTCACATGAAGGGCGTGATGTTATCTATCAGTGGGCGGGCACGCAAGGCAGCTCCCGTCCCTTCATGTGACGTCCTGCAAAGTAAGAGGGAGGGCTAGAGAAGCCAGTCATGCTGCTGGAGACACAGCCCTCTAGTAACTGACCCAGAAGGAGACGCCAGAAGTACGCAGGCATGTAATTTTATAAAGTGTATATTTCAGTTTACATTTATCAATATTCTTAAGAAAAACATAGCTGGAATGGTGTAGGTAGGGTGCAGGGACATGTATTAACAGCTTATAGTCGTCATCTGAGGTGGTTGGTTCCCTTTAAGCTGAGAGCCTGTGCTTCACAAAACTGTTTAAGTACATTTTCGATCAAAAGCCTTATGGACTCTATGCTCTGGCCCTCACTGAAGGCAACTCTGGACTTAACTATTGCACTGGACAGCTGTGGAACCGAGGCTGATCCATAGGTGTGGCCCTGCTTCGCCCCCGACTACCACATGATACAAGACATTCTGTCTAACGTTTTCTAATGTTGGTGGAACCTGTATGTAATAATTGTGTGTGCTGCCAACCTATATCTGTGTAAAAGGTCATTTGTAGAATTGCCCTCATACCCAATACTCACTTTATATTGATCTGCTGCTCAATGTTCTTGGTGAGAAAAGCTCCTGCAAAAGGGGGCCGGAGCGCTCTCTACAGGTACCGTCACATGGGGAGATATCGCCGGCGATGTCGCCGAGATTTTCCTGTTCAGGTGATGTTGAAGCGACATCGCCTGTGAGTCGCCGCGTGTAACAAGGCAACTGAACGGCGATTAATCTCTGTTTATGAGTTCAGAGATTTCCCAACAGTGTCGGGAAATCAGGCGATGTAGCTTGAGCGATCCGTATGCCTACTGCCGTGTGACGCGGCGATATCAATGGCACAGGCGATGTCTGTGTTCAGGCAATCAATTCTGTATGCCACATTGACGGGGAGGTGGTGCTGTGTGACACGGCGATCTGAAAAGCCAACATCGCTTCAAGGTTGTTTCAGGCGATTCCGGAATCGCCTGTTCGACCTGGGTTGACGGTGATATTGCTACGTGTGACGTCTCACGAGCGATGCTGAAGCGATGTGTGCGTTCATGAGATCGCCGCAACATCGCCGGCTATATCTCCCCGTGTGACGGTACCTTACGAGATATCTGCATCCAGCGATTGGAGTAGACCGTAGAAATAGTTGTCGGCAAACAATTGTCCAAACTATCATTGATCCGATAGCCATCTATTGTGTAGGGGGGCTATACAGTGGATGGCAGGTGTACGGCACCAGATCACTTTGGCCTGCAGCAGTCACATGGCTGTATGCAACGTCATTTCCATAAGATAAAGAAATAGCTTTAGAGGATCACTGGAGCATAGCGCTGGAGGTACAGGGGAATTAATAGGCTAGTATTGGTTACTTTTTATTATATCACTTTCCCTGCAGCTAGGCTTATATTTTAAAACCTTCGTAAATAGATATTGATTTCATAGACGGAATAGCACAAAAGTATCATAGAAGCAACAGCCACAAACTGCAACAATGTAGAGGCCATATTGTAAGAGGATTGCAGAGAATTTTTACAATATATGATTGGACAAACATATGTAATAAGCTGGATTTTGTTTTTCTTTAAGCCTATAACATACACAATGAAGGTCATTGTCGACCTCCTAACCGTGTGCCACAATCACAAGAAGCACATAGAAATCAACTTAACACACAGTATATATTGTGTAGAAAACAAGCAAAGCTGTTCCACATACAGATTTCATCAGGGCCAGGAGTAATGTACTCATAAATCACCTCTGCTCTTGGAGAGAGATGAGAAGGGGGGTGGGGTGGCGAAGAATCTAATCAGCACCAGAAGCATCTGTAATCAGTATGCCCTGGGCACGTGCTGTGCAAGTGTGGGGCTTAAATGAGTTTTTTAAAGGAAGTCCTTCAATAAAACACACAAATTGAGTCTCCGAGTCTTAATTTTATTTCACTTACAAACTACTGGCTAACCACTGTGCACAGCGTAGCAAGTCCAGAATGCCGGTCTATAGTCACAGAGCAGCAAGGTTGAGCTGGAGCGTATAACTCAGCGTGTATCAGACCACCCCTGTTCAGGTAGGTCAAAGACACAAGGTGCGCCTGCATTCCCTTTATTCATATAAAGGCAATAATTATTATTGGCCTTTTTTGCATGCCAGTGCATTACAGGCAATGTCTTCCTGGTAGTGAACCCATTATTTGCCAGAAAGAAGACAAGGCACTGTTAAAGAGGACCCATCATTAGCTCAAAAGTGGCCAATTTAGCTTATTGCTCCCTTCAGCATTACGTTGTTTTTTCTTTTTTTTGTAAATCTGCCCAATGCTTCCAGGGATATGGAGCTTTTACAAGTGGTGTTCATTAGGGACCCGTTACACCAGCCAACACCGCCGGAGATGTCGGTGGCGACTGGCGGGTGCGCGCACGTTTTTGGCGCCCCACCAGCGTCGCCGCCCCCCGTTTACACGGGGAGACCTCTCCGGCGATGGGCTGGCGAGCTCAGAGGCGGCATCGCCGACAGGATTTCTCAAAACCCCAGCGGCGATGAAGTACAATGGGAGCCTATGGCTCCCATCGCCTGTCAGCTCGCCGGCGGCCATTTACGTGGGGCGATGTATACACATCGCCCCAGATCGGCCGCCTGGTTTCAGAGCACTGCTCTGAAACCAGGCGACCTCCCGGCGGCGCCGACATCGCCCCTTTACATGAGGCGACGTAGGGGCGATGTCGCTGCCGGTAGGCCACGCCCCTACGTCGCCTATGTAATTGGCGTCGATGTCGCCACGTGTAACGTGGCCTTTAAAGATTTCCCCTGATCCCCTTCTATTTATCAATGGACGTTGAAACTGCATATGTGTAATGATATAAGTCTCTATAGGTTATATGCCAATTTGAAACTCTGAACTGATAACGGTCTTTCTTTTACAAGTGCTGAAGTAGTGTGAGGTGTGATAATGGACCCAGCGGAATACAGACCAGTCATCAAGTTCCTTTACTAAAAACGCCACAAACCAAGGGAGACTTTCAATGAGATGAGAGATGTTTATAGTGAAGACTCTTCATCATATGGTGTCGTCAAGAATCGTCATTTCAAATGTAGTCGAACTTCAGTAGAAACGGCTCCAGTTCCGGGGGCGACCCCATTTCTCCATCGATGAACACATCTTTCAAGTAAAGGAACTTGATGACTGCTCTGTATTCCACGGGGTCCACTCACACCTCTTCAGCACCTGTAAAAGAAAGACCGTTATAGGTCAGAGTTGCAAAATGACACATAACCTATAGACTTAGTACATTACACCTGTGCAGTTTCAACATCCTCCGATAAATAGAAGTGGGTCAGGGGAAAGCTGTAATGGGCACCCCTCGTAATTTTAGTGCAATTGTTTTGGTCTTTACCAAGGGGGTGTTGATCTAAAGATTCTCTGGGGCAAGTCTTGAGGCTGCTGTGTATTTTGATTCTGTCAGTCATACCCCCTTGGAAAAAAAAAATGAACACTGACTAAAAAGGCTCATATCTCCGTAACCGTGGGGGATTTTATAAAAAACAAAAATGGATTACTCAACGGAGCAACAGGATTAAATTAAAGGGATACCTGGTCATTTTTGACCTAGTGAAAGGTCCTCTAAAAGATATTCAAGAATACACAATTTTAGCATTAGGATTTCTTCTTAATGAGCAGTATTAACTGCACTTGTCATAATCACATAGGATGTGTCCAGTCAGAATGGGGCCAGCCCCAGCGAATATGTGGCAGTATAAGAAAACACGTGCCGTTGATCATCTGTTCATGTGTCCTGCACATAACCGCCTTGCTCAGGCCATGTAGATCACGGTATGTAATGCTTACAGGTTAACATCAGTCAGGATTATGTTGGCGGTGACATATATAAAGCAGGACAATGCCCAAAGCAAGACAAACCACACCCAGCCTACCTGTTTAAAAGGAGACCGGTGCTTATTACTACTATCAGGCCCATACACCAGAGCAGAGTCTTTGCGACTGCAGAATACGAGAAATGCTGGAATTACATATTGGATGCCATTTCCTGCATAGGCACCTGTGACGCTCACTAAGATTTCTAGATGATTTGTACAAAATGCCACAATGATAGGTGGCACCAGTGTTATGAGCGGAAACACAATACGGTCCACAAGCCAGGGATATGTACCACCTTCCCGATGAAAAAGAGTCCTCCAGTTATTTCGCAGTGTGACAGCAATGATAGGAAAGTTGGTGCTGATGGTGAATACTGGGAATAATCCAAGAAAGTAGCCAATCACTGTAGGTACAAAAGGACTACATCCACTGAAGTTAAGAGTGTACATGTCCATCAGGCTCCCGGAGGAGAAGCAGTATATAGCCGTGAAGCAAAGAAGGCTGTAGAAAGACAGGACCAGTACATAGTCCAGGAGGACAAGTCCGGTCAGATGTTTCTTCCTGGACACCGGTGTGATCAGTGAAGGCAGGGAATGCTGGCACATGAATGAATACACACACACCCCAAAAAGATTCCGGATCCCGGAGGCATCTGCCATAGGAGGTTTACCTTCCCCTTTGCCTTCGCCGATACGGATGAGTGCCATCACAATCATGATGATGAAAGCTGCAGTGAAATATAAAATAAAAGGGGTTAAGTTATGTGAATGACCTCAGTTATTTAGCTCTTATGATCAGAGGCCTTTCTCCTATGGGCCCACAAATTATACTGTGTGCAACTGGGCAGCCAAGGGTTAAACTGTTGGGTTCACGATTTATGAGACTGATTCAGATGAGAACAAAGTGGCAGTAAAGCTGTGAAAACTCATTACCCACTTCATAAATCACTGGGAGAAGGCCGGGCCCCTGCCACGACCACCTCTCCTCCCCAAAGTGCTACAAGGACAGACCCCCTCTCCACCACAGTGAGCAATAAAGGGTTATGTGCAGGTTTTCTTGGGCATGCGTGGTCCATGTGGGTGGGGTGTGGTTTGCGAAATATATACGTGTTCTGGTTTATGGATTTGCTCGAGGATTTTAATCTCCATTTGCCTGCGGCGCTCACAGTGGATGGGATGCAAGTAAATGGATTTGTGTAGCATTTAAGAAGGATTAGACGGAGACTTCATAATATTCCATCGTCAACCTCAGAATGGGATAGGCCACTGCTCATGAAAGCATCTTTATTATGCTTGGGGATTGAATTCAGAAATCGATCATAAATGTAATGTTTGGAATATCATTCTTAAGGCGAGGCCAGAAGGCACAGCTGAAGGAAGGAACGGAACGGCTGAAATAGCTGCACAGTTATTGGCCACCTTAGATGGGCCACTTCAACTTTACCATATGTCATGGGACCGAATCAAAGAATGCAAATTTATACGGTCATAGAATAAAAACATAGGTTTTCTGTGGGAGAATTTTGAAGCAGCGCACTTACTTCTCCACAGGCTATGTCTGGTATTGTATATAAAGTGTTATGGGATTAATAGCACTAAGAAATGAATACATATTATTATAGGTAAACCAGAATTATTGTTACTCTTTAAAAGGTAATAAACCCTTCCCTGTAGAAACCAAATGAGGAGTGTCAGCTTCTCATGCTCCAGGTGACACTTGGAGGGGGATCTGCCACCAGATTTCATTATACAAATTGCACACATTGTTAAACAGATCTTACGCTGGTTTCACACCACTCTTGTTATTATAAAATATATTAGGCACCGGAGCTAGTTATGGAAAGAACAGCTAATCTGCTGATCTTTGTGTTATGCTGCTGTAGGGCCCTAGAGATTGCCTGTGTAGTCTATCTCTACTGTTATACTGTTATGACTAATTTAATATATTTTTTGGGCTCCAGCGCTCACCACCACCTACTTAACTATTATTAGTGAACTATGTTTTATTTCACCTAAAACAAATTATTTTGTTGACAATACAATTTTCAGTATAAAAACATAACATCATAAAACATATTTTTTATATAAAAATCTTTGTTTAAATGTCTTAAAACAATTCTCTTTCGATTTTCTATCCTCTGATGACACCTTTATAGGTTTCTTCCTGGATGTTGTGTATTCTTATTTATACGACGAATAAACCGAACATGAAACGAACATAAAACTCCCGTCTGTGTTGTGCCTTCTTCTATACCCGAAATTCTGTTCTCCCTGTCTCTATTCCTATTCCATAGATGTTTTCTGTGTCTTGGAGTCCCTGTTCACACTTGGCAGACTTCAATCCTCAGTTGTTATTAAGTCTCTGTCTCCGGTATTCACCTCTCCATACACTAACATCTGCTGTCAAGAAGGTAAATTAAAGAAAGAATTGATCTCACTTGCTGCAGGATACAGGTACATAGGCACAGGTTTCACATAAAAAGTCCCTTCAGATTTATTAAGTCTCTGGAGACTGACAGAGATTGAGACATGCAGAGCCTGCAGGCTGCTGGGCTGTGAGCAGAAGTCAGAGATCCATTCTGAAGGAGCAGCCTCTCAGAGGCCCTGTGAGGACTGACAACAGGCCCAGTGTGAGTGGAGGCTGGGATACAGCGGGAGAAGTGTATCCGAACCTGTGACGTGCATAGACTGTAACCTTGTGATGCTTTCCATTGCCTGTAAAGCCAAGGAATATTTGGAGTATGGTTTAAGAGACTTAATAAACCTGAAACACCTGGTGGTGTGAAACCGGCCTCAAGGTGGGTTTACACGTTTCAATATTGTTGCGATATCGCAACTCAATGGCGCGGGAGCGTGCATTTAGTGCACGTTTCTCCCGCATCGCATCGGAGGTTTACACGCTGCGATATCGGGATATAACGTCCGTACGATGTCTACGCCCCCCAACCCAGGAACGACCATTTAACATGGGAGTGAATGGGTGACGTTGAACATCGCATGGTAGTTGGGCTGTCACACAGCACGATCCGGCTTCAATCTCCATTCAATATCGGAGCATTGAATAGCACGCTCATTCAATCCCAGATATCGCATTGACATCGTTCCTGCATCGTATTGGACGTTCACACCATACAACGCAGGAACGATATCGGCTCCAACGATCGAACCACGTGACTTTTCATTGAAATTGGACGCAGATATCGCAACGTGTAAACCCGCCATTAGGCCTAATGAGGGTGAGACACTTACTATGGGAATGCATAATTGAATGGCTGTATGACCCGTCTTTAAAAACAAATCTGCATTTTAGGAGTCAGGTTATAGAATGAAACTGCTCCGGAGTCCTAGGGACTGACTCATTAAAAGGTGCGTACACCAGAATTCTGGTATAAAAAACTTCACATCACAAGATTTTTGTACAATGGAAGTTGTGCAAACATAATGGAACTCTTGGTGTTTACAGATCAGTCTTGGCCAATTACGCCAATATGAGCATAGTGTGGCTTCACCCGCAGTCAAATATAGGAAAAATTAACTTACTGCAGACATTTCATTGCTGAGGAGAACATCCATTAAGAAATGCCCTTAACTCAGTAAGTTAGTCTTCACAGTAGCGTTTCTCTGTATTGCGCCTGTATCCGTCAAAATCCTGATGCATCCTGACCAGGCATGCGTCCCTGTACTTAACATGGGGCCGCAGGGACATCAGCTTTTTGACGGATGCAGATAAGAGAAAGGAGTCAGTCTTTCTCTCAAATGCATAGTGAAAATGTCATTCTGTAGCAAAACGCAGGGACGGATCAGCCCAAAATTGCTTGCACAACTGATACAACCGCATCTTTTTTTGACTGATCAGTGGCATGCGTTTTTACATGTGTCAGCGGATGCAGATGCATACGTTTTCATCCTCACATCCTGATCAGGACAGAATGCAAATGTGAAACTAGCCTAAGTGCATCATACGCCAACAAGCTCTGCATTGATAACTCAGCCCCCTATACGTGTCAGCACAAGCTGCAGCTGTCAGTTATGCTGGGTGAACAGAGCAGGGTGACATCTCAGAAGCAGGGAGGAAGGACATGGAGGAGCTGTCAATCAGGCTAAGTGGGCAGTGACTATCAACCTTCAAAACTTATTGTATGGAGATTCTTACATGGATTTTCAAAATAAGTACGCTATCCTCATTAACTCTGACTGATCTATTTAAGGTCTTGTGCACAAAGTGCATTTTTGATGCATTTATTCCCCAATTCCTTATGCCAGCAAAAGCAATGAGAATTCTGAAGTTTTGTGCATGTTTTTCCTTTGCAGATTTGCGACACAAATAAATCTGCAGCATTCCAATTATTGCAGCGTTTTCCACCCCAAATGTATAAAAACACATAGAAGAAAGCACTGTGTGTTTAGAGCGTTTTTTCTCCCAGAAGATGCAAATTTGGTGCCAAAATTATCGCAACCAAATACTCAACATGTGCACATACCCTCATAATGTATGTAGAATGCGTTGTGGAGTCTGCTGGCAGGTCCTCACTATATCATATAGCCATCTGTCTAATAAGGTAATGTAAGACTTATCATAAACAGAGTTTCTACCCTTTATCGAAACACAGTCATAGCCGAAAGTGTTCGCACCCTTGAAACTGTTCCAGAAAATTAAGCATTTCTTCCAGAAAATTATTGCAATTCCACATTTTGTGAAAACACACTTATTTCCTTTGTTTTTTGTTTATTGTTCCAACACACAAACAAAAAAAAAAAAAAAAAGACATATTGGAGAGAATTCAGACAAAGCTCCAAAGACGGGGCCAAACAAAATTGTTCTCACTTTTCCAAAATTGTGGGCAAAGAGTGTTGTTTCAGGCATGTGAAGCTCATTCAAACTCAACTGTAGCAAGTAACAGGTGCGGTCAATATCAAAATCACACCTGAAATCAGGGCTATGGAATCAATGAGCCAAACCTCTGGACTCAAACGCCCCAATTTCCCTGAATCCGACTAAGGCTGGAATCACAATGTTCGAGTGACATGTGAGTTACTCGTACGAGTCTCAGAAGACTAACTCGGAATGGCCTCACCCATGTCAGGATGGGAGTGTGGAGCTACTTGGAAACACAAGCAGCTGACACTCCCATCTAGAGAGGGGTAGGCCATTTCGAGTTAGTCATCCGAGACTCGCCCGAGTGACTCACATGTCACTCGAACAGTGTGATTCCAGCCTAAGTGTACAACTCCCTCATACACGGCTCATGTTTAAGTGATACATTTATTGTAGTACAATGTGAACATCAGGCTTTTATTTTAGTTGAACTACCTTACCCAATTTATTATAAATTTTAGGAGTCGGTCAATTTTACACCGACTCCATTAAAATGAACACGGACTCAGACTCCATAGCCCTGTCTGAAACCAGATAAAAAAGGGGAGAAGTTGACTCAATCTTTGCATTGGTTGTGCCAAGAGAAAGAGTACAGAGCAGAAAAAGATGAGAATAAAAATGTTTGAGGACTTAAAAACCAAAATGTTTGAAAAAAGGAGATTTTTGTGTACTCACCGTAAAATCCTTTTCTCTTAGCCTCTAATTGGGGGACACAGACCGTGGGTGTTATGCTGCTGTCCACTAGGAGGCGACACTAGGCAGAATCTGCAAAAGAGTTAAGAAAACTCCTCCTCTGCAGCATTACACCCCTGAAGCAGGAAGTGATTCTCCAGTTTTGTGCTAAAGCAGTAGGAGAGTTAACAGATAATAACAGTGACACAGGAAGTCTACACAGGCAACCTGTGTTAACAAATATAGTCAACAAGATAATAACAGTGTAACAAGGCCTGAACCAAACAGGCACGTGTGTAAACAGTTAATAGAGTAATACTAGTACCACAAGGCCTGTAACTAAACAGGCGCATGTGGAAAACAGTGAAGAGTTAACAAAGCAATAATCGTACAACAGGCCTGTAACTAAACAGGCTCACAGTACTACAAGGCCTGGAGCTAAACAGGCACAAGTTTAAACAATCAACAGAGTGATAATAGGCAACCCTGTGTAAACATGTTAACCATGTAACAGCTGAGAAGCTATGTGATAACTGTAGAAAAAAAGGCCCACCAGGGCAATAGGGTGGGTGCTGTGTCCCCCAATTAGAGGCTAAGAGAAAAGGATTTTACGGTGAGTACACAAAAATCTCCTTTTCTCCTTCGCCTCATTGGGGGACACAGACCGTGGGACGTCCCAAAGCAGTCCCTGGGTGGGAAAGAACAATGGAACTAGTGACACCGAGCATGGTCAGTGAAGAACTATGCCCCGACAGGCAGACCCGCTGCCGCCTGGAGGGCACGTCAAGCCCTATAGTGGCTTGAGTATGTGTGTAGACTGACCCCTTTTGGCTGTCTACACACTTGTCGGACTGAGACCTGGTGCCAAATGGACCAGGAAGTCCTCACGGCCGTAGTAGAATGTGCCGTGCCGCTGCCGTAAGGGATGAGATTTTGACGGTATAAGCGTCTTGGATGGTTAGACGAATCCACCTGGGTAGAGGAGCCTTAGAGGCTGATATGTCATTAATTCTGCCTTCTGGAAGAAGGGAGAAAGAGAATCCGACCTGTGGAGAGGCACTGGTTGTGGGTACTCAGATGCGTAGGGACCTGATAAGGTCCTGCATATGTAGGTCCTTTACGACCAGACAGACTGGAGTCGGTCACAGCGATGACAGAGAAACGTCTTTAGTGAGGTGGAAGAAGTATACTGCCTAAGAAGGATGGAACCAGCCGTAGAACAGTCTTGTTCAGGTAGAAGACCAGAAAAAATGGTTTACATGAGAGCGCTGAAAGTACCGATACCTCTGCAGAGAAAAATAATTTGCCACCAAAACACATTACTGTTTGGATGAGAATGCTAAGGATAAACCTATAGACGCTCAAAAGGTGGATCTTGTAGAGCCATGAGGACGAAGATCAGGTCCCGCAGGAGTAGACCCGTGGTATGGAGACCTTAAATGGGAGACCCTTTGAAGGGAGGATTTTCCTAGAGACCTGGTGGCAACACATTAATTTATTTATTTATTTATTTATTTATTTATTTTTTTTTTTTTTTTTTGGAAGGTGAAACAGGCTGAAACCCTGCTGTGGGAGAGACCCCAAGGACAGACCTGAGTCTAGGTCTGAGTGGAAGGAGCGAAAGATCCTTGCGTGAAATAGGGCAAGGGGAATGACCCCTAGAGGTGCTCGGAGATAAAGAAAAACAAAACGATTACACTCATGGTATATCGTCGATAAGGCTGGTTTACTCGCTGCGACCATGGTCGCTACACCATCCAGGGAAAAAAACCCATGGGTAAATTCCAGGTCTCAAGGGCTACGCCACTATTGTCAGAGTTGAGGAATTCCGAGGGAGAGCAGGCCTGAACTGTCTTTTTAGTTGTCCTGGTACTGCTGGTATGAGTTGGACGAAATTTTCGTCCAAGCGCATCTGGGCCAGTCTGAAAATACAGGGAGGTCTGGCAACCGTCTTGTTTGACCTTCCGCACTATCCTGTTAGTGTGAAAGAATATAGGGAGACGGAGACAGGTCCCATCTAGGACTGGTATGTCTGTCCTATTGACTGTAGGTTCTAGGACCTGGCCAGAAAGGATGGAACCTTAGCAGTGGACACGTGAGGCCGTCAGGTCCACATCTGTAGTCTCCTGGCGCTGGCAGTCTTGACAGAAGACATCTGGATGAAGGGGCCGCTTCCCTGAGTCCGTCCCTTGGCGGGTTAGCCTGGTATGAGAACAGCTGACAGTACAGCGTTCAAGGATTCCACCCGGGGAAGGATGTGGCGAACGTCTGTCATCACTTGGAGACTGTGGGTTCCACCCTGGTGGTTGACATATGCCACGGCTGTGGCATTGTCTGACTATATCCTAACAAGACCGACTGCCAGAAGATCACTGAATGATTCCAGTACTAGAAATACTGCCCGAATCTTCGTAGATTGGGGAGCATCCTCGTGTGTGGGCGGGACTATTGGCACGTGCATTGTGATGGGAGTACATTGCACCACATCCTGTTTCTGGGCCATGTCTAAGCATGGATAGTTGAAGAGGCCGTAGGTGCAGCTGAGGCTATGGAACTGCCTCCCATGCTGCCACTATCCTGTCTAGGACTCTTATAGCCGTCGTGAAAGATTGAGGAGACCGCTGAAGCGAATTCCCAGACGAAGAATCCGTGCCTTGTCTGGGAAAAACAAATATGGCTGATACGCCATATGTGATGCTGCAGCATGTGTCCATCAGGAAGACATATAGGACTCCCTGAGTTTGTGTTCTGTGTTGGAACATGTGCTCTGGCATTGTGGTAGACCCATGGAGGGTGATCCGCCAACCGAGTCTTCTTAACGTGTCCAGTGAAATCGACAGCGTTCGCAGACTCCGAAAATCATGCATTGATGAATAAGTCGTCCTGATATGGGAGACTCCTGAGATGCAGTATAGACATTTCCAACTTCAGGCTGCATTTATGAGCTTTAGGTCTCACGGTAGTCACTTTTAACTCCTGAGACGAGAAGGGACTGACTGCGTGGAAGAAGGTTCAGGCCACAGCCACACGGGAGACCGGAGGGGCCCATCCATTGGGTTAATGCATTTGCGAGTCTGCGAGGTCCTGCTTCGAAACGGACTGAGCAGAGGGCACGCGTGTTATCTCCACCCGAGTACCCAACATGGGTACAGTGAGGAGATTGGCCGCTGGGCCCGTGTTCCACGTCCTGCAACATAAAGTTTCGTTTTAATAGTCCGGGGATGGAGGCCGGGTAGACCCTGTGCGGTCCCAACTTCAACCCGAGTCCCCAACAGTGGGGAGGCGAGGAAGGAGTATGCTATGGGTCGCAGGTTCCCGAGACCCTTAGCTCAGTTCCCCGTGCCACTGCGGATCACGGTGTTTCAGCCTGTGTCTTTTGAGACTTGGCTGTCGTCACCGCCAACCGGAGCTCCAGCTATGGGGTCTGGAGAGAATTGGTGAGCAGTCCTGGGACGCCTTACTGTTGTCGGGTAACTGCAGGTTATATCAGCTTCAACTGGGCTCTCCAACAGTGGGGGGCCTAGGAAGAAACCTGTCAGTTAAACCTGAAGGAAGTCCGCCACTAAAAAAGGTCCCTGCGTGGCGACCGATCCCTTGTCAGACTTAGCCTAAGCTCCGACCAACCCTAACGGTTCCGAAGAACCGGAATCAGTTATGCCAACGGCGGATAAAAAACCGTCCTGATGTGTTCTGGGGGTGGAAAACGATCTTTGCCTCCTTAGCGCCTGAGGTGTACAGAAATTCTCCAAACAGGTGTCTAGTGAGGCATAGGAGACCTGTGATGGCCTCCTTACGACCACTTCCGCCTCCCATCCACGTAACCCGATGCCACGTCTACTGGCGATGGCAGTAGACGCTGTTATTGCAGAGCAATTGGCAGCGTCCAGGACTTATGTATCAGATAGTCCTGAGGTAACGACTCGAGCCGTTCGGGCCACAGAGTATGATCGGCGGGCAGGAAACAATAGTGCCTGACGGAATTGAATCCGTATCTGGAGTACCTTACAGTTATTAAACCTGTTATCGGGACGAAATCAATGATTTTTGGAGAATGCCATAAAAACGACCTACGTGCTGTCTGTGCGTCAATATAGAAAGCAGAAGCATGAAGTGCCTGACGGAATTGAATCCGTATCTTAATTACCTTACAGTTATTAAACCTGTTATCGGGACGAAATCAATGATTTTTGGAGAATGTCAAAAACGACCTACGTGCTGTCTGTGCGTCAATATAGAAAACAGAAGCATGCGTAATGTCTGGCCAGTAGGTGTTGTGATAGGTGTACTGTCAGGTAACTTTAATACTGTAGGACAGGGCAGTAACTGATCACCCGACGTATTTACACTGCCCCTTATTATGACATCGTTCCTTGCATGTGTGGCGTGAGCAGGGGCGTAACTACAATAGGTGCAGGGGAACTAAAGATTTGCAATAATTGGGGGCCTCGTTGGAGCTCTCGCATCGGGGTCCCGAGGCCTGAAGTTACGCCACTGGGCGTGAGGACTAAATGCAGCAGGACATCATTGTTGGTTGTCCTGCCGTCGCTATTGGGAACTGGCACAGAGCGAGGCTCTGTAGTCCTTTTCCGGAACCCCAGGAAGCGGCCTTAGAGATGTTTTGCCGCAGGCAGGGAGCCCTGCTGGGTTCCTTGACCCCTGGCTCCAGCTGCCCGTCCTGAGGGCTGCCGCAGGTGGGCTGCCCTGAACTCCCTGACCTTTGGCAGCAGTGTCCTAAGGGCTGAGGCAGGCAGGAAGCTCAGCTGAGCTCCTTATCTGGTCCTGCACCGCACGTATTCGCTGGCCCAAGTTCACTTTCAGCCCTGCAGCAGGGATGAAGCCCTGTCATGGCCACAGTACTAGGTACCATTGAGGAGCTGTGGCCAAACCACACAGTCTGGCACTAAGGGTTGTGCACACTGTGCTATCAACCCTGCTTCTACTGTGCCCTGTGGATAATGGCCGCCGCTGCTAACAGCAGGGCGGGACCAGAATCCTAAGGCGTGCCATAGGCTTCGCGCCAGCTATCCTCCGTCCCGCCCCCTGCTATTGCTATGCAGCTCCGGCCCGCCCTCTGTTATGACGCTGTCCGCGTCATTCTCGTCATCCGGGGGCGGGCCGGGGGGCGGTGATAAGGCGGCGGCTTCGCGCTAGGCCGAAGCCGCGGCCTCAAGTAAACAGCGAAGCCGCAAATGACGGCAGGCCGGCGCGGAGGTCCGGTCCGGGACCGAAACAGATCTGGACCCGGCCGGACCCCAGGAGCTGTGGCCACATGCGCGCTTGCCCAGCGCAGCCCCCAGCAGGAGAACCCAGGGGACTGGGTCTCCTGGATTCAGGGGTAGGGTGGCTGCTCCCATCAGGAGATCCCAGAAAACTGGGTCTCCCGGCATCCAGGGACTGTGGGGACCCTGCAAGGAGCCCAGAAAAACCGGTGCTCCCACTTGCAGTATGGGCTCCCTTCCCTCTCAGGAGAGAGCAGCAAAAGCTGATCTCCTGGATTACACGGACGTTTGCTGCAGCCTTTAGGGGACCCCCAGGGAACAGTCTCGTGGCGGCAGGACTGGGGCTCTTGGGGAGTAGTCATCCAGGCTGAGGTCTCCTGCGTGTGCTGCGCAATGCAGCTGACCCTTTAGCCTTGTCCCCTGAGCCCTTTAGCTGCACTTAGCAGAGCTGTGGCTCCTGGTGCTGCAGTCTGGCACAGTGCTGCAGCCCGTGCCCATCAGAAGCATTCAGCAGCACCGATGCGTCTGGATTGCGACCACGCGGCACGTTAGTGCCCTACCTGCGGTGTCTCAACCTATCAGCCCCATGAGGGGTGGTTAGGGAGGGATGCTGCAGTCCATCATCCAAGGGCTTCTGTGTAGCCTCGACCTCAACCCAGGGTCCCCAACAGTGGGGAGCTGGAGAAGGAAGACCATCATCTCAACCTCAACCAGGCACCCCCAACAGTGGTGGGCCGAGGAGGGAGCGGCATGTGGGGGGAAAAGTCAACCTCAACCAGGCGCCCCAACAGTGGGTGGCCGAGGAGGGACCATGCCGGGAGTCTCGTTAGAGACCCACTTTTCTTCTTCTTGAAGTAAAAAATCCAAAAAGTAAAAAAATTTAGGAGCAATCAAATTTGTGTGTGCCTCCTACAAGACACTAAGCAAAAACTGGAGAATCACTTCCTGCTTCAGGGGTGTAATGCTGCAGAGGAGGAGTTTTCTTAACTCTTTTGCAGATTCTGCCTAGTGTCGCCTCCTAGTGGACAGCAGCATAACACCCACGGTCTGTGTCCCCCAATGAGGCGAAGGAGAAATATCAACAATATTAAGGTTACAAAGTCCATTTCCAGAGATCTTGATGTTCCTTTGTCCACGGTCCACAATATAATTAAGTTTACAACCCATGGCACTGAAGCTAATCTCCCTGGACAGCAGAGAAAAAATGATGAAAGGTTGAAACACAGGATAGTCAGGATAGTGGATAATCCGCTCCAATCAAAAGAAATTTAAGTTGTCCTGCAGGCTCAGGAGGCATCAATGTCAACTATCCGTCAACATTTGAATGGAATTAAATTCTATGGCAGGAGACCAAGTCGGACCCACTATTGACACAGAGACATAAAACAGGAGAAAATGTATGCTAGTAAGCAAAAATCCTTCAGGGAAAGCATCTTGTGGACAGATGAGACCAAGATAGAGCTCTTTGGTGAAGCACATCATTCTACTGTTTACCGAAAATAACAGTACCTACAGTCAAATATGGTGGAGGATCAAAGATGGGTTGGGGCTGTTTAGCTGCCTCTGGCACTGTGTGCCTTGACTGTGTTGGAAACACCTTGAAATCTAAAGATTACCAAAGGATTTTGGGTGTAGTGCCCATTGTCAGAAAGCTGGGTTTGTGTCAGGGGTTATGAGTTTTCCAGCAGGACAATGACCCCAAACATACTTCAAAAAGTATCCAGAAATAGATGGAAACAAAAGTGCTGGAATATTCTCAAGTGGCCCACAATGAGTCTGGATCAATCCCATTAAACGCCTGTGGAGAAATCTTAACACTGCTGTTGAGAGAAAGCGCTCTTCAAATATGAGAGACCTGGAGCAGTTTGCAAAAGAAAAACACTGCAAAATTCCAGTTGGGAGGTGTAAAGGTAGTCACACAGGGTGATGGTTGCAACGATTTGCCAGCGATGCGAGGGAGCGTGCATCCCTGGCAACATTGCCGGGAAGATGTCACACGGAGCCACTTGCCGGCGATTTCGCCGGCTAGTTGCCGCGGCTATCGCTCGCTGGGTTGCCCAGCAACCTGGCGGGCGGTAACCCGCAATGTTGGAGATAGGCGGCATCGCCCGCAACATTGCGGGTTGCCGCATTACACAAGGCGATCAAGCATGATCACCTCAGCAACATCGCCAGGTTTCCCAACATGTTGTGAAACCTGGCGATGTTGCTCAGGCAATTTTTCGCCTGATTATCGCTCTGTCACATGCGGCAACTCTTCTCCGGCGAGGTGGCTGCAACTTGGCCACGCCCATCAGTTGCCGGCAACATCACTGGGAAGATCACCCCGTGTAACAGTACCTTAAGAAGCTTGATGATGGTTAGAGGATGTGATTGATTGCAGTTGTTTGTTCCAAAGGAAAGGGTGTGAAACCAAATATTAAGGTGAGGATTTTGGAGTTTTATGTGAAATGTCCAATTTGCTTTATTTTTTTGTGTTATTCGAACTTACACAAAAGGAAATAACTGTGTATAACAAAACATGTGCAGTTGCAATAATTTGCAGGGAGAAATACTTCATTTTCTGAAACAGTTTCAAGGGTGCCAACACTTTCGGCCATGACTGTATACGAATATCAAATATAACTGAACACTAAATTGTAAGTAAGATACCCTAATAATACTATAATCAAGTCTGTAGGACTATCTATTTAGATGCTCAGCCTTGCCAGTTGCTTTATGCATGTAGAGCATTACCGTCCACTCGGCTCGGCCAAGAACATTAACACTTTATTCCACGTGACGGGCTCTAACACTGTACAACAAATATCCCTACTAAAGACTTAACATTCACAATGACAGTGTTATTAATGGCACCGACTATGCAAAGAAATGCCACAAATCATGAGTGGTATGTTGTTTGTGCAGACGAGATTTATTTCTACTCCGTAAATGAGAATATAATAATGTCACAGACTAACACTTTGTTTCCACCACTTACCTATCCATCTCATAAGCGACGTCAAAATCTGGAGATATTTTGTCTTCTGCACATTAAAAAAAGTAAAAGGGCCGAGGAATAGAGTGAATACAGCCTGAGAAGGAAAGGGCAGAAATTAAATCACAGCAATGAATTAACGACGACTTGTCACCAGGACGAGAGCGCACAGTTTTTTGCTTATTTTTTCTGCTCCCATTTGTAGGTTTTCTAATACTCTAGGATACATTGTGCATGTTTGAGGAAGGGGAGAGTTACCCCCGAAGTGTCACACTAGTGTGCCATCGTCCTGTTCCTCCTTGCAGTGTGTCAGCATGGGGGATGTTCTCCAGTGGATCTACAATGTCCGGTTAAGGCAGCAGTATGCCCCATAAGTGAACTACTTCTTGTATATATCCATGCTGGATTCTTATTATTTGCACTTATTGGATAAAAATGTTCCTATTTGAAAAATGCAGTTGTCGGTTGTTACAATCTATATATTCTTTTTTCTTCTAAAATCGCCATACAGTTCAGGATATGTAGTCCTTTTTATTTAGTGTTAACATTTACTTTTTCTACAAGCGTGTTTTGTTCAGATGATTCCCCGGCGGGATGGGGGGGGGGGGGGCAGTTTTTATGCTGCTGTCCATAGTGGCCCTGTGTTAAAAACTATGTTGGTACAGACCATAAAACTGGGCATATTGGGTGCACTAAATGAAAACTTAAATATCTCTGGAATTGTATGGCAGACTAAAAGAAAGTATATTGAAATTTAAAAAAATACCCAGAGGAAAAGTGTGAATTAAAGAGGAAAAAATGTAACACTTGACATGACGATAGGACCTCCTGAAAAGGGTGATCCCATCATGGTATATGGATGGAATAGCCGGGGCTCCCCACTTGGTAGCATTATTTTTGCTCTGGCTATTTGTGAATGATCAGACAACCCCAATTTTTGGCTCAGTGATCAAAACACTGAATCAGTGATTTGTTATTCCATATGCCTACTTTTCATTAGCGCCGTCTTTCTAAACCATTGTGTAGAGCACAGTTAAACAGATGAACTCCATTTGTCTGGCACACGCAGTCAGAATTGTACTTAATAAATCGTTTATGCAAAATACCTGCATAAAAGCCAATTCTGTATGAGACGCGACTGCCAAGTGACTTGTTCATTGTACAATTCTCAAACACATATGTAAATAGTGTACTAGGAGCTAGGCAAGCTGTAGATGTAGGGTAGATGGCCAGAGACTGCACTTGGCCATCTCCATCAGTCCCAGAGGGTGCAGAGCCGTCGGTCCATTCACACAGGGATCTGCACAGACTGGAAAATAGCTTTTCTCCACAAATGTTTTGGATATGTCAAAGCAATCATAAATCAGGGGTTATACAACTACTGGGACTCCCTCCGATATACTGTAAAAAAATTAGACATAGCCCTTTGTTTGCACTTTTCATAACAGCCATTGACATGTGATAAGAGGATCATGGGATGACGCCATCTGTATACATCAGAGCAACTTCACACAGAAAGGTCCATTTAGAACCACAAATCACTAAAGGTCTCCAGGGATCCTCAATATATGATTGGGAAAAATAACTTGCCAGATAGATCCTGTAAGCATCAATCCGTCTGATGGTTCCCCAACACGGGTCAGTGTCATTCCTTTCTCCAGCTTGTGTCCCACATGATTCATTCCCAGTAAAACTGAATAAGGATAGAAAATAACATGATTTATATGACGACAGACAAATGCCAACATCCACATGATGGTACACTAAGGCATTAGGTTCTGCCAGTCACTAGCTATATGGTTAGTGAGAGCATTGTGATAAGTAGCCCAGCACTGCACATGAATGAACTCTAGGACACATGTAATATACAGTACAGAGCAAAAGTTTGGACACACCTTCTCATGCAAAGAGTTTTCTTTATTTTCATGACTATGAAAATTGTAGATCCACACTGAAGGCATCAAAACTATGAATTAACACATGTGGAATTATATACTTAACAAAAAAGTGTGAAACAACTGAACATATGTCTTATATTCTAGGTTCTTCAAAGTAGCCACCTTTTGCTTTGATTACTGCTTTGCACACTCTTGGCATTCTCTTGATGAGCTTCAAGAGGTAGGCACCGGAAATGATCTTCCAACAGTCTTGAAGGAGTTCCCAGAGACGCTTAGCACTTGTTGGCCCTTTTGCCTTCACTTTGCGGTCCAGCTCACCCCCAACCATCTCGATTGGCTTCAGGTCTGGTGACTGGAGGCCAGGTCATCTGGCGTAGCACCCCATCACTCTCCTCCTTGGTCAAATAGCCCTTACACAGCCTGGAGGTGTGTTTGGGGTCATTGTCCTGTTGAAAAATAAAAGGTGGTGCAACTAAACGCAAACCGGATGGAATAGCATGCCGCTGCAAGATGCTGTGGTAGCCATTCTGGTTCAGTATGCCTTCAATTTTGAATAAATCCCCAACAGTGTCACCAGCAAAGCACCCCCACACCATCACACCTCCTCCTCCATGCTTCACGGTGGGAACCAGGCATGTAGAGTCCATCTGTTCACCTTTTCTGTGTTGCACAAAGACACGGTGGTTGGAACCAAAGATCTCAAATTTGGACTCATCAGACCAAAATCACAGATTTCCACTGGTCTAATCTCCATTCCTTATATTCTTTAGCCCAAGCAAGTCTCTTCTGCTTGTTGCCTGTCCTTTAGCTGCTAGGAAACCACTGCTTTTTACCATGAAGGCCTGCTGCACAAGGTCTCCTCTTAACAGTTCTTGTAGAGAAGTGTCTGCTGCTTGAACTCTGTGTGGCATTGACCTGGTCTCTAATCTGAGCTGCTGTTAACCTGCGATTTCTGAGGCTGGTGACTCAGATGAACTTATCCTCTGCAGCAAAGGTGACTCTTGGTCTTCCTTTGCTGCAGCGGTCCTCATATGAGCCAGTTTCTTTGTAGCGCTTGATGGTTTTTGCAACTGCACTTGGGAACACTTTCAAAGATTTCCCAATTTTTTCGGACTGACTGACCTTCATTTCTTAAAGTAATGATGGCCACTCATTTTTCTTTACTTAGAATTTGTATTATGGCAAGAAAAAAGCAGCTAACAGTCTATTCAGTAGGACTATCAGCTGTGTATCCACCAGACGTCTGCACAACACAACTGATGGTCCCAACCCCATTTATAAGGCAAGAAATCCCACTTATTAAACCTGACAGGGCACACCAGTGAAGTGAAAACCATTTCCGGTGACTACCTCTTGAAGCTCATCCAGGGAATGCCAAGAGTGTGCAAAGCAGTAATCAAAACAAGGTGGCTACTTTGAAGAACCTAGAATATAAGACATATTTTCAGTTGTTTCACACTTTTTTGTTAAGTATATAATTCCACATGTGTTAATTCATAGTTTTGATGCCTTCAGTGTGAATATACAATTTTCATAGTCATGAAAATAAAAAAAAAACTCTTTGAACGAGAAGGTGTGTCCAAACTTTTGGTCTGTACTGTATGGGCAGGGGGAATGGCGTCAGGACACTACCATTTCAATATCATGCAATTTATAATGGAAAAAAAAAGACCCTAAGCCCTTCTCACATAAAAGTGTATAAAGGGATCACCTGCTCCTAAGAGGATTTTATGGTCTGTTTAGAAATCTACACCAATCGGACGCTCAAGGGAAAATCTAAAGAAAATAAAATGCTGTGAGCTGGATGTAACTGGTGATATTCTGAATGGATGTTTGGAGTTGCCCATTTATAAGGCTGGCTTCACACCATGTTTTTTCCCTGTTAGGTTCTGTCTTGTGTTTTGTAGGATGCACCGGACAGAACCTGACAGCCCCGGACAAACAGAACCGGACGGCAAATATTCCCTCCGATCCTGTTTTGTGCTGGAATCAGCGGCTGCCGCTGTCCAGTGCTGAGATTTCAGCATAACAGCTGGAGGGGTGCTAGCTGGGATGCTGAAAATTCAGCCGCGGCTTTTTCAGCTTAGCGGTTTAGGTGCTGAACGAGCGTGGCTTGAATTTCAGCACCTGGCATCAGAGAACCGGATCGTTATTCTGCCGGATGTGGCATGATCCGGCGCCCATAAACTCCCATGTTATGGGATCGCCCCCAGATCCGGGAGGATCCAGTTTTGTTCGATTTTTGCCTCGGACACAAAAAACAATGCTGCATGCTCCGATTTTGAGTCAGAGGTAAAAAAACAAAATAAAAAGGATCCAGCCGGACAGACACCAAACTGGATGTCAAATAACTGCCATCCGGCCCCATAGGGATACAATAGGGCCAAAAATCGGATCCAGGATGTCCGGTTCACACAAACCTCTAACATGGCAGACATGGGGGGGCCTACAGTACATCCACCGCTATCTATGGCAAGCAAAGAGACTGTGCTTCATCGGAGCTCCAGCATGGCAGACATGGGTCTTACAATGAACAGGACCGTGGGTGTTATGCTGCTGTCCACTAGAAGGCGACACCAAGCAAGATCTGCAAAATATGAACAGTGGCTCCTCCTCTGCAGTATACACTCCTGGAGCAGGCACTGCCTCACCAGTTTTGTGCTAAAGCAGTAGGAGAAGGAAACAAGTATAACAATGTCTGTAAGAAGGCAACCGTGTAACTTAAGAAACATTAGAATACCAGAGAAAGTCCGATGTCTGGCAACAGGGAGGGTCCCCCAATTAGAGGCTAAGAGAAAAGGATTTTACAGTGAGTACACAAAAATCTCCTTTTCTCCTTCGCCTCATTGGGGGACACAGGACCGTGGTACATCCCAAAGCAGTTCCTGGGTGGGAAAATGCAATAGTGTAGTCGAAAAAACAGCCACCCTACAGGTGGGTCACTGCCGCCTGCAGGATGAGTCTACCCAAACTCGCATTTGCCGACGATTGGGTATGGACACTGTAATATTTTGTAACGGTGTGAAGGCTGGACCAAGTGGCTGCCTTACACACCTGTTGTGCTGATGCCTGGTGCCAAATGGCCCAGGGCGCCCCTACAGCGCGGGTAGAGTGCGCCTTTATGCCTTCGGGAATCGTCCGACCATGTATTTGGTAGGCTTGCTGGATAGTGGATCTAATCCATCTGGCTAGAGTGGCCTTAGATGCAGGCATACCTTTTCGGTGACCTTCCGGCAGAACGAAGAGAGAATCCGACCTCCGGAAAGGTGCTGTTCTGGACACGTATATGCGAAGTGCTGGCACAAGATCCAGGGTATGCAAAGCCCTCTCCACACGATGTACCAGCGCCGGTCAAAGTGAAGGTAAGGAAATCTCCTCATTGACTTGAAATGAGGAGACCACTTTCGGAAGAAAGGACGGAACTGGAAGAAGGACCACTTTATCCTGGTGAAACGCGCCCTGCAAGAGAGCGCTGCAAGCTCTGAGACTCGGTGGATTGAACCGATAGCCAGCATAAAAGACACCTTCAGGGAAAGAAGGGTGAGAGAAATGTCCTTAAGAGGCTCAAATGGTGGATTCTGCAATGCAGTCAACACCAGGTTGAGATCTCATGTGTCCAGCAGTTGTTTATAAGGGGGTGGGGGGGGATCAACTGGCAAACCCCTTGAAGAAACGTCTTCACCTAGGGCTTAGTCGCAAGGCGACGTTGAAAAAGGACAGATAGGGCTGAGACATGGCTTTTGAGAGAGGCTAGGGACAGACCGGTGTCTGGACCCGACTGAAGAAAACCCAAAATGGCTGGCAATGAGAAAAGCAGAGGTGAACGGTCCCGAGACCTGCACCAAGCAAAGAAGGTCTTCCATATGCAGTATTAAATCCGAGCAAATATAGGTTTTCTTGCTCTGATCATAGTCTGAAGCACTTCAGGGGAGAACTCAGCTTGGCTTAGGATCCAGGTCTCAAGGGCCACGCCATCAAATTCAGGGCCCTCCAATGCTGGTGGTAAAATGGGCCCTGAAAGGGGAGGTCTGGACGATCTTGAAGTCGCCAAGGGATGTCTGCGGTAAGTTGAATTAGGTCGGCATACCATGTGCGCCTGGGCCAGTCCGGTGCCATGAGTATCACTGGAATGCCCTCCAGTTTGATTTTCCGTATCACCCAGGGAATGAGAGGAAGCGAAGGAAAGATGTAGGGAACACGAAAATTTGTCCAAGACTGGACTAGAGCATCTGCTCCCAGTGACTGCGGGTCATGAGACCGAGCCATGAAGAGTGGGACCTTGACATTCAGACGTGATGCCATGAGATCCACGTCCGGGGTTCCCCAACGTTGACATATTTGTTGAAATACAGCTGATGTGGGGACCACTCCCCGGAGTCCATGCCCTGACGGCTGAGAAAATCCGCTTCCCAATTGTCCACACCTGGAATGTGAACTCCGAACAATAGCGATATGGTTGATTCTGCCCAATGGAGAATGTGTTTCACTTCGTGCATTTCTTGCATGCTGCGGGTCCCCCCCTTGATGGTTGACGTATGCCACCGCCCAGTGGCGTAACTTCAGGCCCAGGGGCCCCGATGCGAAAGCTCCAACGGGGCCCGCAATTATTGTAAATCTTTAATAGTATTAGTCTTTTTCTAATGACCAAAGGGACTTTTGGGGCCCCCCTAGGCTGCAGGGCCCGGGTGCGATTGCAACCCCTGCACCTGTGGTAGTTACGCCCCTGCCACCACCGTGGCACAGTCTATCCTGATGTGACAATCCAAAAGCAGATGATGGAATGCTTTTAGCGCCAGAAAGATGGCCCTGATCTCCAGAAGATTGATGGGCATGCCTGACTCTGATGGGGACTGACTCCGTGGGCTCTGTGGTGACGGAACACCGCACCCCAGTCAGTCAGGCTCACATGGGTGTTCAGGACATTCCAACAAGCAGGGAGGAACGATTTCCCTTGTGAGAGTGAGGACGGTCGGAGCCACCAGTGGAGGGACAGTCTGGTTGCAGCTGATAGATGGAACTCCCTGTCCTGGGAGAAAGGGCTTTTGTCCCAGGAGGTGAGTAGAGCCAGTTGCAGAGGTCTGAGATGGACTTGGGCATAAGGAACTGCTTCCATTGCCGCCGCCATCCTGCCTAGAACTCTCATAGCAAACTGGAGAGAATGAGGAGACGGGCAAATGAGGGTGCGCACTCCTTGAGGGAGAGCGTGTGCCCTGGCTAGAGGGAGAATGACTAGTCCTCGGGATGTATCAAACAGCATCCCCAGAAAGGTCGGGGTCCGGCTCGGAACTGGTGAAGATTTGTGTAGGTTGACCAGCCAGCCTAGACGACGTAGCGTGTCTACTGTGATCAGGACACTTTGTTTGCAGTCCTTGAAAGTAGGGGCCTTGATGAGCAGGTCTGTCTAAATACGGTAGAATGACCATCCCCCTTGAATGTAGAATGGTCATGACCACCGCCATGACCTCGGTGAACACTCTGGGGGCAGTAGCGAGCCGGAATGGAAGGGCCACAAATTGATAGTGATCCTGGTTGATAGCGAACCGGAGGAACCTTTGATGAGCCTGAGCTCTAGGGATGTGCAGGTACGCATCCTGAATATCTATGGAGGCGAGGTATTCTACTTCCTCCATGGATGATATTATGGAGCGTAGGAACTCCATACGAAAATGACGAACCCAAGCTAATTTGTTTAGCTGCTTCAGATCCGGGATAGGATGGACCGTCCCTTCCTTTTTGGGAACAACGAATAGGTTCGAGTAGAATCCCTGTAAGAGTTTTTCTCGCGGGACAGGAACCACGACTCCTCTTTGTAGCAGAAAGTCTACGGCCCGAAAGAAGGTGCGAGCCTTGGACTGTGGTTTTGGGGGAACAGACGGAAAAAAATTGATTTGGCAGTCGGGAGATGAACTCGATATGGTAACCGGAAGACACCAGTTCTCTGACCTACCTGTCGTCTGTAACAGCGAGCCAGACTTGACGATAGCGGGAAAGTCGCCCGCCTACCAGTGAGGTGTCTTCCGGAGCCAAGAAGTCAGGAGGAAGAAAACCTGTGGGATCTGGATCCCTTAAGTTTGGACTGCAGAGAGCGGGATTGCCAACTGGCATTTGACGTCTGGGGAGCCTGTGACCTTTCTTTACGAGTGAACGATTGGTTGGTTGTGTCGATCTAGATGCCGACCAACCAGACAAGTTCCGAAAGTACCGAAAGTGCCTTTGTTGGCGACGAGTGTAGGTCCTCTTTGGTTTGCGTTGGGGAAGAGAAGTACTCTTACCTTCAGTAGCATCTGAAATTCGTTTGCCTAATTTTTCCCCAAAAAGACGGCCGCTAAGGTAAGGAAGACTTGTGAGGGACTTCTTAGAAGCTGCGTCCGCCTTCCACTCTAGTAACCAGAGGGCGCATCTGATAATGATGGAGTTTGATGCTGCCACTGCTGAGCAATTAGCTGTGTCTAGAGCAGCGTGAAGTAGGTAGTCTCTGGTGACAGAGATTTGTGCAGCCAGATCCAATAGTAATGGATCAGAGTCTATGTTGCGCAGAGCAACATGTAGATTAACTGGCCCAAGTCATGATAGACTTAGCCGCCCAGACCGAAGCGAAAGAGGGAGATAGAGACGAGCCAGATGCTTCAAATACAGATCTGGCCATCTGTTCCATCTGACGGTCCGTAGCATCTTTAATCGAGGAACTATCAGGAAGAGAAAGCAAAGTCTTGGCAGCTAATCTAGACACTGGGGGATCCACTTGAGGTGGATCAGCCCAATCTTGAAACACTGAAGGTAAAAACGGGCAACAGGTTTCTAGCGCATTGCGATTACCAAACTTTATCTGGATGGAGCAGTGTTTAAGTAGGATTTCCTGAAATTCAGGATGATCTGCAAAATATTTGTGCAGATGTTTCGCTCTTTTAAGGAAACTTTATGATGTGGTACCTCGCAAGGATGGTCAGATACATCTAACATCTGATTGATAGAGGTGATTAGGTCTTCTACTACAGCTACAGTGTCTGACGAATCCAGTTCTAGAGATGTGTCTAAAGGTACTGTTAAATGTTTCAATGTTGAAACAATTTCACTAACGATCTCATGGGCGCGCAGTCGTTAGGACATTGTTTTGACATCGTTAGTGAGATGTCACACATGTAGACGCGCCAACGATGTAGCGAGCATCTTGTTCATTGATGTGAATGGGCGAAGTCGTGAACGACATCATTATCGCGGTGTCACACAGAATGATGCAGCAGGTTGGCTGATTGTGGATCATTTGATTTGAGAACATGTTCTCAAACCTGCAATCAATGATCCAAAGATTTATCGTAGTCGTGTCTCGGTGTTACATGAAACGACATCCTAACTATGTCGTTTCAACAACTCCAAACCCGTGACGTTTCAGCGATATTGTTCACGATCTCGTACTGTGTAACGGGGCCTTAAGTCCTGGTCTGAACCTTGATCATAAAATTCTTCAGACCCAGGGGAATCATTGTGACTTTCCCTAATTGGAGATGTCTGAGAACCGCGGGAGGGTGATCTTTGTACCCTTTTGCATTCCGAAATGAACGTGGATGGTAACAGCTCAGAAGTAGTCCGTTTGTGATCCGTGCGGTCATCCTGAGTGTGGGTAGTGGTGCAGGATGAGGGAAGACTTTGCAAAGCCTGGAGTAAAGAAGCAGACATCTTTTCTGTGGACTGAGACATGATGACTTTCTGGCGCAGTATTTGGTGTACTGACTGACCCAGCATCTGTGGGGGGGAGGGGGGGTCTGGCATAGTAGTAGAAGCACAATCCTGGCAGTGTGGGGTAGTACATCCACTAAGCAGAGGGGCCCTACAGGCTATACAGGTGGCATAGTAAGAGTTAAATGCTCTGGTAGCTCTATTGCTCCTTGAGCCCGGCATGATGTGAATGCCTTTTGCACCTGTAGTGCTTCCTTTGCTCCTGTAATGCTGCCTTGTCCTGTATAGTGCAGAGAAAGGAGGGAGAGGAGAACACTACAGCAGAGACTGAAGTCTTGCTGGCTGCTTACCACCTTTTTGTGCTACAGCCCAGCGATGTAGCCCACGATCCTGTGTCCTCCAACGGTTGGATGCGAGTGGTACCTGCCGCAGTGATGACCGCCTGTGCGCTGCTGTAATGGTGCCGTCCAGAGTGGTGAGGAGGAGGTGGAGCAGTAAGGAAAAAGAGCGCACATGAAATCTCGGTATATGCGAGAGGCGTGCAAACCCCCTTCCATGACGTTGTTCTAGGCTGCTGATGCAAGTAAGAGGGCGGGCGCAAGGCGGAGAAGGGGGCAGTGCCTCAGGTATAGGCCCGAATCCGGGGCCTCGCCTGAATTGCGGGGCCCGGATTCGGCGAGAGGCCGGCACGGAAATCCGGATCAATGATTTGCCCTGATGGGTTAGAGCATTGCATGGAGAGTCCCTGGTCCTGCATAAGAAAGTGTGCCAGGGCCATAGAATTCAAGACTGGCGCCTTACGGAATCCTGTGCTGGCAGCGGTGCACATGAGGTACCTGTATGGTGTGTCTCGACCCAGTCTCCTAGGTGGGGAGGATTGGGTATGAATTCCGGATAGGATTCCGAGTGTGCCAGGTGCTGAGAGCGGTGCACATGAGGTTCCTGTATGGTGTGCCTCAACCCAGGCTCCTAGGTGGGGAGGATTGGGGAGATAGGCTGCTGTCCGGGTTGCTGGTGTGATCCTACGATCCAGGGTTTTGGGAGTTGGCAGCTTTTGTAGAACTCGACTTCGACCCGGGTCCCCAACTGTGGGGAGCCGAGGAAGGAGTATGCCAGGGGTCCCAGAACCCAGGGACCCTCCTCTTGGATCCTTGTTCATTCTAGAAAAAAAAGAGTGGAGATCCTTCTTGATGAAGAATAATCATTAAAAAAAAAAAAAGAGAGAAAAGAATGGTATGTGTGCCTCCTAACGACACTAAGCATAAACTGGTGAGGCAGTGTCTGCTCCAGGGGTGTATACTGCAGAGGAGGAGCCACGTTTCATCTTTTGCAGATATTGCTTGTCACCTCCTAGTGGACAGCAGCATAACACCCATGGTCCTGTGTCCCCCAATGAGGCGAAGGAGAAAAAAAACAACACTGTACAGAAGAATAATGGTGCAAACGCATTGCTGCAGCCCATTCAGGCTCATGATCTCCAATTATCTAATAGTTATGTCATATACTAGCAATATGCCATCGCGTTATAAAATGAGAAACCCATTTTAAAAAGGGAAACTCCACCTAAAGCTAACATGCTATATGTATTGCATTATAAAATTATATTACAATGTCATTCTTGATTGTTTTGTTGCTGCTATCCCTAGATATCAGAACTAGGATCCTGGTGAGGACGGAACCAGGTTGGTACAAAATACTAAAGAAGTGCAGGGCATTTACTAGAGCCTGGGGGTGCCATGATGGAAAGTTTCTGCTGGAGGTGTCATTTTATTTTCCTTCATCAGACCTAAAAATTAACATTAAACAATAAATTATTATAATTTTTTATAAGTTTTATGAAGAGGTGTCTCATTGTTACTTACCATGTGACCTGAACAAGAGACAGAGGTACAGCGGTTGCATAGATAGCCAAATCTCCATACAGGTATATAATGATGCACAAATAAAACAGGTTTACTCCAACTGTGAGAAAAAGAGACAGAATAAAGACTGAAAGTGAGTACTTAAGAAAAAAAAAAAAAAAGAGCACATAAGTAACAGCTGGTCCATTAGCGTTTGAAATCTTTCCCCCATGCTTTACACTCCATCTTTGCTCGCTGGTTATACGCATCTTTTCTGCAGCAAGACCAGTGCATGGCTAGATGCTTTCTATCATAGCAAGGATTGAGTTATCAGACAACAATCAACTACACCAATCATTAAACTTTTACTTATGATTGATTCAAGTACCGTCACACTAAAACACCATTGAATTTAAAAAAAAAAAAAAAAAATAAGGAAAAAGTGAAGGGTCCGATATAATAAATTGCATTATATAGTTAATAGGAGGATGAACCAGACACAGAAAGAAAGCTAATGTCCCATTTTACTGCTTGGACTTCAGGCTATGGTGGAATAACACAGAAAAGTGTCGCCATCTTTTGGCACAAGGAAGAATTACAGCAGATAAATTGGCAATACATTTTTTAAAGTAGAATATATTTTATTTGGAAAACTGTAATATATGTGCAATGCCAAATCCATACCTTTATTAAAAAACATGGAAGCCATCTGCCCCATTTCCACTCGCTCCACAATTTCATATGGGTCGGACAAGCCACGACGCTCTGAAGCAAGTAAACAAATGAAGATAAACTAGAATTCAAATTAAAAATGGTTTACCCTCCCAAAGAGCCTGGGGAACTCACTTGCGGCATAACGAAACCAACACGTGCTTATAATTTAACCAATGACTACCCGTTTATTTGCTCACATACATAACATAACCCAGGTAGCATGTTTGACACATTGCACATTGATTATAAGCACAGTACAATAAATACACAACACATTTACATATAACATTAGTAAAAAGGCCCGATGCAATTGCATCGGGAGCTCTGTGAAATGAATTGTGTGTATACAGGCAGGTGAGTGGGTAGCAGAGAATAGAGAAGGCTCTGTGGGTAGCAGAGTATGATGTGGCGGGGGGCTGGAGGGGTGAGGAGAGGTGGGGCTGGAGGGGTGAGGAGAGGTGGGGCTGGAGGGGTGAGGAGAGGTGGGGCTGGAGGGGTGAGGAGAGGTGGGGCTGGAGGGGTGAGGAGAGGTGGGGCTGGAGGGGTGAGGAGAGGTGGGGCTGGAGGGGTGAGGTGAGGTGGGGCTGGAGGGGTGAGGTGAGGTGGGGCTGGAGGGGTGAGGTGAGGTGGGGCTGGAGGGGTGAGGTGAGGTGGGGCTGGAGGGGTGAGGAGAGGTGCGGATGGAGGGATGAGGAGAGGTGCGGTTGGAGGGATGAGGAGAGGTGCGGTTGGAGCGGCGACATCACCGCTCGGCGGCAGGACGTGGCTGCGTGCTGGGGCTGATCGCAGCCCCAGTCACACGGCATTGTCCTCTGCGGAGGGTTGGGTGCTGCAGAGAGGGATCAGTCCCTCCCCTCAGGTCACACATGTGACCTGAGGGGAAGGAGCGGATTGGGTGGTGTGTGGTAAAGACAGGACGGCCATCCGATTGGTCCAGGACGCCGAGTCCTGGCCAATGGGATGGGCGTCCTGTGTGTACAACACACCACCCAATCCGCTTTCAGGGGCGGCCAATGGGAGTGAGTGGGGCGTGTCAGGCTTTGCAACCTGACACGCTCCCCTGACTCCCATTGGCCGCCGCCGCCCACAGGACAACGTCACTGGCTCCCGGCACCCGCCCACAGCCCCTACACCGCTACTCCACCAGCATGGCAACACTGAGGCCCCAGCGGTGAGAGAGCGGCGAGGGGCGGAAGCCACCGCCGGCATCTGGGCAGCGTGGACCTCGCTGAGGCCGCGATGACGCGGGGCCGACGGTTGGCAGGATGGCGGCGGTGTCAGGTAGTGCGGCTGAGCATGGAGGAGGCTGAGGGGACTGAGGAGGCTGAGGGGACGGAGGAGGCTGAGGGGACGGAGGAGGCTGAGGGGACGGAGGAGGCTGTGGGGACGGAGGAGGCTGTGGGGACGGAGGAGGCTGTGGGGACGGAGGAGGCTGAGGGGACGGAGGAGGCTGAGGGGACGGAGGAGGCTGAGGGGACGGAGGAGGCTGTGAGGACGGAGGAGGCTGTGAGGACGGAGGAGGCTGAGGGGACGGAGGAGGCTGAGGGGACGGAGGAGGCTGTGGGGACGGAGGAGGCTGTGGGGACGGAGGAGGCTGTGGGGACGGAGGAGGCTGTGGGGACGGAGGAGGCTGTGGGGACGGAGGAGGCTGAGGGGACGGAGGAGGCTGTGAGGACGGAGGAGGCTGTGAAATTCTTAGATTTACCCTCCGCCGAGCGCTTGGTGCTGGGAATAGTAGCAACCATTGTGCTGATAGGACCTTGCATGATGTCAGAATGACATGTGCGTTTGGCGCTGTGATTGGGGCGCTCGCGGTCATGAGATAAGTACGTCACATATCACATGACCGCAAGCAGGCCAATCACAGCGCAGAACGCAGATGTCATTCTGACATCATGCAAGGTCCTATCAGCACAATGGCTGCTACTACTCCCAGCACCAAGTGCTCGGCGGAGGGTAAATATAAGAACAGATGACACAGGAGTGGGGGAACGCGGGGAGCGCAAGCGGGGAGGTGCGCGGGCAGGGCAGAAGGAGCAGGGAGGAGCGCGAGTGGGGCAGAAGGAGTGGGGGAAAGCGCGGGCGGGGCAGGAGGAGGAGCGGGGGGCAGGAGGAGGAGCAGGGGTGCCGCGGGGGGGGGCTGTGAGGAGAGCCGCCACTGCGGCCAGTGGGTATTCCGGGGAGAGGGGCGCTGCCCCTACACCGCTACTCCACCAGCATGGCGACACTGAGGCCCCAGCTGTGAGAGAGCGGCGAGGGACGGAAGCCACCAGCGGCATCCGGGCAGCGTCGACCTCGCGGAGGCTCGAGGGCGCTCGCGATGAGGCGGGGCCGACGGTTGGCCGGATGGCGGCGGTGTCAGCTAGTGCAGCTGCGGCTCGCGATGACGCTATCGCGTCATCGCTCGCAGTGCTGCAAAGGATTTTGGGATTCGGCTCCAGTGCCCGAATCCCAAACTCCCGATTATATAAGTAGATTACGGAACACATATTGCACATAACGTCCTATAGTTACCCGGGACCTGTCACCACCTCTCTTTCAAACCCTTGGAGCACGAACAACCGCTCCTGTGGTGGTTACGGCCTCCGGCCTATCTAAACTTTCCACATACATTTAACAATACATAAGTAACCATATTCATCAACGGGCCCTGTGGGTCCCAATGGCGGTACCAGTCGCCTGGCTTTATTTACCCAGCTCTACACTACCCCGGAATACAGGCACCCTCTGGCCGTGGCTCGCCACACGTCCGAACCAGCCTGGCCGGGGCTCTTTCACACCGCATGTGATCCAACATATAAGCATCCATGGATCACATACGTCCTTTCACACGCTCACAGCCCATCATATAATTATCCAAGGACTGTGGCTCCTCTGGGTTCAGAACAGGGATTGAGCAACCTGAGTCACGGGTACGCCATACATCCCCCCAAGGGCTCTTTCCTGGACGTATCTCGGTACACGTCCAGACCAGCGCCCCCTGGTTGAATCACGGTTTCCCCACTCTAGGAGCCCTTCTAACCCCTGCTTCTGACCACCGGTACATACACTTCAACGGGTCCCTTCACTGACTCTTAGTCGAACCCAATGGGGGCTATGCCCGTCTGGCACAATTCATATATCTGCCTCCCGTAGGGCTACATACACTCGCTGGGTCTTTTACATAAGCCATAGAATACACACACTTCAACGGGTCCCTTCACTGCCTATTTAGCCGGACCCAATGGCGACTAAGCCCACCTGGCACATTTTACGCACAGAGTACACAGTTTACTCTAGCATACGGGAACTGCCTTCTTACCGGGCACGGATCCGGGTCTCGCTACCTGAGTCACGGGTAGACCAAGCATCCCCCCCAAGGGCTCCTTCCCGGACATATCTCGCCACACGTCCGGATCAGTGTCCACCTGGTTCAGCCACGGCTTCCCCACTCCAGGAGCGGTCACGACCCCGGTCCTGGCCAACGGTATGGAGCTAGCACGCTCCCTTCATGTCCGCACACCACAGAGCCCTCCACTGTTCTGCTCTCACTCAGACTGGACCTCAATCTCTGGCTCAATCTCTCGTCTGGTGCTCTCTGGCTGATGAATGTCTTGCTAATGATGATCTCCCATTCAATCAACTGGCAGGCTCTTTATCGTGCCTGCCACGCCAACACTGACACATCCACCTAGGCTGCAACCAATTAGGACACACGGTTCCCACACAGCTGCTCATTAGGCTCATCTATGTGTCAGATCTACAGCACGTCTCTCTCAGATTTAACTCATTATGTTCTGGGTAGGTTCACACAGCATCATCACAGTAAAACTAGCTAGTGTGGACAGGATCATACCTTGATCCTCCATGTGATGGCGCCCCAGCCATGGGGACCATGCCGGCGGTGCCTCACAATATATATATCAGATAAATACTCACGCACTGACAGGATAGGCTGGATTTCTGAATTTTCATACCCATCAGGAGACAGAGATTCATTATCAGAATTTTCAGAGGAATCGGCTTCCTGAAATAAACAATTTGTCAAAGAGGAGACAGATCTGGGTTAAGTAAGAACGTCTCTAATATGATCTGGCATTAACGGGAAAATTGTGCACCAACTGCATGGTAATCCATGTACATCACATAGCTGGTTTCTCTGTACATATATATTACATTACAAAAAAAGCAGGAAAATTGAAAACCAGAGGAACAAAAGAAACAAATAACACAATCCACTAAATCAGAAAGAAAACAAACTAGTCCACACATTTATTCTACTATAAAGAAATTAGGGTCTCATTTTTTTTTTTTTTTTACCTTAAGGATATGTGCCCACAGGACGTTTTTGGAGCAGTCATAAACGCAGGAAAACCTGAGGATCCTAGAGTCCTTGACAGGAGAAATGCTAGAATCTTGTCTGCGTTTTTTGCATGTTTTTTGCGCGTTTTTACTGCGTTTTTGAAGTTGCATTTTTCCAGCGTTTTTCCCATTGACTGCACCAAAAACGCACAAAAGAATTGACATGTCCATTCTTTGCTATCCGCACCAAAAACGCAGGTATTTGACAGTTCTTGACACTTGCAAAACTAGTGTGTGGGCACAGCGTTTTTGTAAAACCCATTGGTTTTGCTGGGAAGCCCAACCGCAGGAACAGATTAGCATACATTAGCATAAAACCAATGGTTTTCTGCAAGCGGAAAACGCACCAAAAACGCAGCAAAAACGCCTAGTGGGCACATACCCTTAAAAGGACATCCAACAGAAGGAAAAACCCTCCGAATCCATGTATATGGCCATGCAGATCATAGAAAGTTGACAGAAAGATGTCCGGCTCAAACAAACGGGTTCTTTAATTCACCTTATGGCAGTTCAATAAACAGAAAAACGAATGAATGGGGTACTTTTATCAGGTTGAAGTTGATGCCATTCATGCGTTTGTTTGCTGTGTAATGCACCTTATGGAAGAAGTTCAATAAAAAGCATATTTGTTTGAGCCAGACATCTTCATTCTGCAATCCTCCATTTACATGGCCCTGGCAGTACCTTTGTCCCACCTCCACACGCAGGGCCGTATCTAGGGGGGGCTGGGGGTGCATGTGCACCGGGCGCAACAGGCAGGGGGCACTGTCAGGTCCCCTGCTGCAACACCCGAGGAGTCTCCTCCACGGCCGCATATTGCGCCCACCCACCCGGTGAATCTGCAGCCGCCGGCTCCTGAGGTCCATGTACAGGCATCTATCAGACGCCTGTACTATGGAAGCAGCGTCTTCAGCCGCTGCCGCCCTATTCCCCGCACTTCCGGGTCCTCAGCTCAGTCAGCTGCGCCTGCGTGATCAGATCACCTGACGTCACAGCAGAGGCACAGTGACCGCGGCAGAAGTCTGGAGGAGACCGCACTAATGTGGTAATTAGGGGAAGGGAGACAGCATGGAGGGAGAGGGGAGGATGGGGGGGGGGTTGTTTGAGCAGAAAAACAGGGGGATGTGAGCATGAAACTGGGGGGGGGGGGGGGGGGGGGGGGGGAATGTGAGCATGAAACTGGGGGGGAATATGAGCATGAAACAGGGGGGGAAGGGGGGGCGCCAAACTGAAGTCTTGCCCCAGGTGCCAGATAAGCTAGATACACCTCTGTGACCATACGGGATGAAGTTTGGCATTATAGTGAGCTGGATCCCACTATTTATTGAATAAAATGATACCTTGATAGCTGTAATATGATGTTTTATCCACAAGACGTCCCCGTTTTACTTAATACAGATCTCCCTGTGAATCTGCGTCCACAGCTTATTGTAAAGTGTGAGACATGTAATGACCGACAGTCTGCCCAGTTTGCAGCTTAATGACCAGACCGTTTTTTGTAATTCTGACCAGTGGCCCTTTATGAGATAATAACTCTGTAACACTTAAACGGATCCTAGTGATTCTGAGATTGTTTTTTCGTAACATATTGGGCTTTATGTTAGTATTAAATTTAGGTTGATAATTTTTGCGTTTATTTGTGAAAAAAAATCAAAAATTTGGCGAAAATTTTGTAATTTTCAAATTTTTTATTTTTACTCTGCTACACCAGAGAGTTATGGGACACAAAATAGTTAATAAATAACATTTGAATGGAAAATTAGTTCCACTAGTAAGGCTGGGTTCACACTGCGGGTCTGATCTGATCCGAGCTGTCAGAGTGAACCTGACAGCCCCGGATCGGATCAGCACACAGCTGCCGCCTCTGATGAATCAGGACCGCGGCTCGCAGGGAACTAGCCACAGTCCTGAAACAACAGCAGCGTGCGGCCGCAGGTGTCCGGTTCCCGGATCCTCCCGGACCAGGCCAATCCGGCCTCATAGGCTCCCATGTCAGGGAGCGCCGGATTGCCCCGGATCCAGGAGGATCCGGGCGAATCCGGGAATGGACAATTAGAGGAGATATTCTCCTCTCGGACACAAAAACGCTGAAAGCATTGTTTTTGTGTCCGTGAGAGAATTCTGATTTCTCCCGGATTGTCCCGGACAGATTGCCATCCGGTTTCTATCTGGCCCCATGGTATACTATGGG
Source organism: Allobates femoralis (assembly GCA_033576535.1). Classification (NCBI taxonomy): domain Eukaryota; kingdom Metazoa; phylum Chordata; class Amphibia; order Anura; family Aromobatidae; genus Allobates; species Allobates femoralis. The sequence continues at coordinate 288,311,058 of JARQOC010000006.1, forward strand.
GCCAAAATCCGGTCCGGGGCTGTCCGGTTTACACGGACAGCCTCGGATAGGATGTGATCCGCAATGTGAAGCTGGCCTTAGCGGACACCATGTCATGTATGGAGAGCCCCTGTGCACCTAAATATTGCAGTTCCCCCACAAATGACCCAGTTTTGGAAACTAGACCCCCCAAGGTACTTATCTAGATGCATAGTGAGCACTTTGAACCCCCAGGTGCTTCACAAATTGATCTGAAAAAAGGAAAGAACTTTTGGGCTTCGTCGTATTTTTAGCTTCCAGCCAGGTACAACTAGGCAGCTGGAAGCTGGAACCCACAGCATGGAGAGGCCCAAGCGTTCTGGGCCCCCCACGCTGCAATTTGCAGCCTGCAGCCGTCCCGTGAAATGGCGCATTCATTAGAAGCGCCATTTCCTGGCGCTGTACCCAGACTCTTCCAGACGCCCTAGTGTCGGTGGCAAACTGAGTAATAACGCGGTTAACACCAGCTTTGTATTGGCAGCTGGCACTAAGCCCGTGGTTCATAATGTCGGGCCAATATTAGACTCGGCCATTATAAACCTCTAAGTCAATGATCTAAAAAAAGACACAACACACCGTGAAAAAATCATTTTATTAGAACAAAAAACAGAAACACATATTTGGACTCCATCTTTATTAAACCCCCATGCCCTCCAACGTAGTCCATAATGATGGTCCCACGACGGTCAGTCGTCTCCAAAGACTGCAACAAAAGATCAAGGATCCTTTAGATACAGTCTCTGAGGGGGTCACACAATTTTTGCACTGTAGGGCAATGATCTGCCATATGGGGCCGTCACACACATCAATATCACTTGCAACATCGCTGAAAAGTCCCGTGTTCAGCGATGTTGCTGGTGATATCACAAGTGCATCGTGCTGTGTGACAGCACGATGCAACTGGGGGGGGAAAAAAAAAAAAAAAAAAAAAAAAAAAAAAAAAAATCGCTGGTTGCAGGTTGCCAGGTTTATGAACATGTTCATAAACCTGGCAATCCAGCCCCAGCGATTAGGCTGTATCGCGCCGTCTGACACCGCTATAGCTATGTTGGCAGCAATACAGCCTATTCCGCACCATTGTTGCGGATTGCTCGCTGGGTTGTTCCCAGCCCAGCGAACGATGGCTGCGCCCACATCGCAGCACCGTCACCGGCAACATCTTGCCGTGTGACAGCCAGGCTGCAATGTCGGAAGCTAGTGCGCACCCACGGCATCACTTCCAACATCGCAGGCGATGTTGCAGCGTCTGGCGGACCCCATACAGTACAGCTGTCAGTGCTGCAAACCCAAGTCCCAGAGATAACATGATCTCTTAAGGTACCTTTACACACTGCAACTTTTCTAGGAATTTCACTGGCAATTTGCTGGTTGCAGTGAAATCATGGACACATTGTTCTATCTTGTTGCTGTGTACAAATGGAACAATAACTCCATGATTTCACTGCAAATAGTAAGTTACCAATGAAATTCCTAGAAAAATTGCTGCGTGTAAAAGGTACCTTAAGGCTTGGGTTAGGTTACCAGATGTCGCCATGGCAACATCAGGTAACCTGAGCCAAGTCCCAGAGATCACATGATCTCTGAGACTTGGGTCAGGTTACCAGATATTGCCATGGTAACCTCAGGTTGCCATGACAACCTCAGGTTGCCATGGCAACCTGTGGTTAACCATGGTGATCGGCTAATCACAATTAAATTATAATGGGCCGATCACCATGGGGAGAGGGGAGTGACCTTGCACTCCCTCTCCCCAGACCCTAAATGCTGTGATCGGAAGATCACAGCACTTAGGGGGCGACAAAGGGACAGCAACCACATAGTGATCGCTGCCCCTGGCTGCCAGATCGTTCCTCTCAGCCTCATCTCCTCCAAGCAGGGAATGAGGCTCAGAGGAGTAGGGCAGAACCATAGGGGACTGGAGGAGCAGGAGAGCGGGGAACGGAGGAGCAGCACAGCGGGCACAGGAGGAGGAGGTGAGCGGACGACAGGGGAGTGGAGGGAGAACACCGGGGAGTGGAGGCAGGAGAGCGGGGACCGGGCACAGGCAGGGGATGACTGCAGGTGTCGGGCACAGCTGACAGCCTGGCTCCTGCAGTGCTGACATTCAGCATTTCCCTGCGCGATCATGATGTGATCGGTCAGTCATATTGACTGACCGATCACATCACTCTGAGTGTGGGGACCACTAAAATTTTCCCCACACCTCTGCCCCTGACCCTCAGCTGTCACTGACAGCTGTTCGATTTGAACTGTCACTGTTTGTTTACAAGCAGTGACAGTTCAAAGCCATGACGAGTTTAGCAGTCGTGATGCGGGAACTAACATCTTTTCATGACGGCTAAACTCGTCATTGGTCGTAATAGTGTTAAAATAACTCTGGAGGCAGATTCTCAGGGAGATCTATACTCAGCCCATAGATTATTACATTCATTTATATATTCCAGAGACATCTACATTTTTCTTATAAGACATCTGACTGCAGATATCAAGGCACCATTTTATTCAGCTTCCTATGACACACATGCCCACATAGAGGGTTTAGGAGGACTGATGTTAAAGGGTCAGTCAAAGGCCAGCAACTTTTCTCTCCTAACTCCCTATCCAATATATCACTCTAATCTAAGCTATTTTTTCATATACTTCCTTAATTAATTCCCTACGCTTCCCTCTCTATTCTAACAGTTATTTTTAGTTTTGTTCCTATTTCCTACCTGATGACATAAATAATCACCGGTACAAAAAGGGTTAACGACCACCCTGCCACAGGATATATCGGCATTTATTAAATCAACACGTTTCAGGGCTCCAGGGTCTCTTCCTCAGGACAAAGCCCTGTGCAATGAGAGGTGCCAGTGATACCAGAGACCAGGTGGTGCAGGATGACCTAAGTGCTGCCCACAAGTGATGTCAGTGGTCGGTCAGGTTATACATACTGATAACCTGGGAATTGCCACTGACATGACTTGTGGGCGACGCTTAGGTCATCCTGCACCACCTGGGCTCTGGAATCACTGGCACTTCTCATTGCACAGGGGGACAGATGAGTCATAAGGAAGATGTGAGTGCACACTGCGGGGACAGGGTAAGAGTGGGGCTGAGGCACTGCACAGTGGGGAGTGGGGGGGGGAAGAGAAGCGGGGTTGAGACACTGCACTGTGGGGAGGGGGGAAAAGATGTGGGGGAAGGCTGGGACACTGTACTGCTGTGGGAGGGAGGGCAGAAGTGGAGTGGGGCTTAGACATGGCATTGTTGGGCACGTGGGGGGAGGGTTAGAAGGGGCTGGAGACTTTTGTGAAGTAATGGATAGCCCCACCCCTGAAACCTGTGTCACTGTGATGCTTTGTTTCAGGGAGGGGCTGAGGAAGTGCCTGAGGCCTTTCTGATGCGGTGTGAAAATCCCAGAATGCACTGGGGCTCTCACATGGTACGTCATAAGGCAGGAAACAGAGAGGGAACCACAGGGAGTTAAAAAAGGATAGGAGAAAAAAAAGCTTAGATTAGAGGGATGTTACATACGGAGTTAGGAGAAAAGTTGCTAGTCTCTGACAGACTATTAAAAGACAAATTCAGTTTACCCCTGCTCCCCCCACCACCACCCATGTACAATAATGTAATAAGTGCTTAGCTCCTTTTAATCAAACATTTCCACATCCTGTTCCGCTTGTGAGTATCATATGATCACTTGAGATTCCTATACCGACTAAGGGCTCATGTTCCAAAGTGAATGTCTTTAGACTCTGGAAGAAATTAAAAAGAAAATTCTTTGAGTAAAGGACACTAAAAAAATAGACATACAACATTTTACAACTGGGTTAGAACATTTAGACTATTGGGATTCTCATTTTGCTTGTTCTTAAACAAAAAAAAAATGAAGAAAATAAGATTAACAATCCATTTGTATCAGAAATTAATCAAGTGGACAGATGTAACCTTCTATCATTGAAAAGAAAAAATACAAATATAGCTAAAAATAATTTATAAGTCTATACAATGTTCTTGGACGTTTTGCATTGTTTCCTTCTTTCTTATAATCTCTTCCCCTACACGTCCACTTGTGTAGTTTCAGGTTCAGAGCTCAGTAGCTTCTGCCTCCCCAATGTAATTCTATGGGGAAGATTAGTCTTGAAAGGGACGGAGAATTTCATGCACAGAAAGAACACAATTTGGATAATGTGGAAATATTATCAGGTCACGAAAATGTTACAACACATTTGCTGGCTGTAAACATCCCTCTATCACTCCTCCCTCCTACCCAGACTAGTAACCGTCTTTTCATGTGGAACAGATTTTTTTTCTGTCATAAGTGTCCTTAAAGGGGTTGTCCAGCGAAAAAAAAAAAGTTATAATCATCATCATCATCATCTTTATTTATATAGCGCCAACATATTCCGCAGCGCTTAACAACAATATATAGGAAATACTCTGCTGGTAACAACCACCAGCACCCGCACAGATATGTGCATACCTGTAACAAAATGGAGTGACAGCTCAGACGCCAAACTGATGCTCCACTTATTCTTTATGGTGTCAACTGAGAAAGCCAAGCACAGCGCTCGGCAGCCTAATAAGGAATTAATTGAGCATTCACACAGCTGCTCCACTCTAATGAGAATAAGAGTTTAATGTTCTGCCAATCGTCCTGGGGGTGCGACCACCGATCAGTAAGTTATCAGCGGTCAAATCCTTTCAAGGGAATCTGTCAGCAGGATTTCACAGCTCAAACTATTTATATGTACATGTCATTCTTTCAAAGACAAGTCCAGCAATAGCTGCCATAACCAGCCCTTTCATCCAAAACTGGGAAATTGACGTTTAATATGCAAATTAGGCTGAAAGGCCTCTGTCACTCCAGCTCTGATTGATCCTTTACCACAAGTCACACACCACAGATGCCGTCAGTCATACAGGAGACGGCAGAGCTGGAGTGAAAGAGGCTTCAGATCTACAAACAGATTCTCACCGTCACCTGCATATCCATTCAAATGCAGATTTCTGAATAACTGAGTAACAGACCGGTCATTTAAAGGTATTGCTGGATTTGTTAAAGAAAAAAACATTTGATTACTTTACAAAGACTAAACTCACCACCTCCTTTTCCCATCTCTTCCAGCGCAACTGAGCATTAGCAGCAGCCATAGCTTCAACAACAAAGGTTGTTGTCATATAGCTAGAAAAGACAATTGTTAGCAAAATGGGGTTAATCCAAATGTGAAATTGAGCCACTGTCAGATAAATACCAGAGACACAAAAGCAAATTATTGTACAGGACTAATAAAGATAACTGGTCTAAGAAACAGCACCACACTTGCCCAAGGGTTGTACAAGCTTCACTGAAGTGAACAGGGCTGAGTTACAACAACTCACATGTGTACATGTGTGGTGCAGTTTTTGGAACAAAAAAAAAAAAAAAAAAAAATCTATAGTTTTCTAGTTCCTAACATTCCCCTAAAGTGGGGATCCCCAAGCGGCGGCTCACGGCTGTCTTCCAACTTGGGACATTAGCACCAGGTCTACCAAATATCTATGAAGAGCAGGCCTCCAGATGGCGACTTCTGTGAGTAGCCCCCCTTACAGCAAAACTGACTGGGAGTAAGGTAAGAACTTCTGGATCTTGGTACATAGGCTCAATAATAAACTGTAGTATACTGCAGGAAGTCACACGCAGCCCCCAGTATACCGCAGAATTTCACGCACAGCCCCCAGAATGTGCAAGTTGGGTGGTCTTTTTTTTTTTATATATAAGAGGGGGCGAGGTGCGAGTTTGTAGCAACCTGCGTATCTGGGGGAGCAGGTTTGGGGGACGGGGTCAGGATTTTTGGAGTGGGCAAGTTTAGGAGGCTGGTGCAGGTTTAGGGGAGTGGTATTTTGGGGGAGCGGAGCTGTGGGTGTGGGGGGGACGACAGGTTTTGGTGGGGGCAGGTTTGATGCGTATAGTGGACATAGACACTTACACACATTCAGCCTTAACTTATAACTAAGAACGGTTAGTTACTGTGCCCAGGCAACGCCGGGCACTACAAGTAGTATACGTGTGTGTGTGTGTGTGTGTATACATAGATTAGAGATGGCGTGAATCATTTTACCCAATCCATCGGTAAACAGTGGCCATCAAGCTGTAGTCTTGAACCGCCTGTTAGGCTGTATTCACATCAGCGATTTTCGCCATTTGTAGCAGATCCACCAGTTTTGCCGCATCTGCCGCATAACGGATCACTTGCGACAAGACTGTGCTCGGCCCAATTCATTCCCTAAGGGGCTTGTGGCTGTCTGCGGCACTTCTGGTTTTGCCGCAATCCGGCAAATCCGGCACTTACGACAAGTTAAAAAAAAAAACGCTGCTAGAAGCGTTTTTTTTCCAGGCTGAAAGGCCACTCTGCTAGGAAGAAGCCATTACTCCAAAAGAAACAAAGCCAGGTTAATTTTTTGCAAATGCACACAGACAAAGACCTACATTTTGGAAGTCTTGTCCTGTGGTCTGACAAAACTAAAATTGAACTGTTGGGCCATAATCACCATCGTTACTTTTGGAGGAAAAAGGGAGACACTTGGAAGCCTAAGAACATCATCCCATCTGCAAAACAGAGGGATGCCAGTATTACGTTGTGGGGACGTTTTGCTGCAGGAGGGACTGGTGAACTTCATAAAATAGATGGCATCATGAGGAAAGAAGATTATGTAGCAATACTGAAGTAAAATCTCAAGACATGAGCCAGGAAGTTAAAACTCAGGCGGAATTGGGTCTTCAAAATGGACAATGACGTAAAAGCATACTGCCAAACTGGTTACAAAGTGGCTTAAGGATAACAAAGTCAATGTTTTGGAGTGACCATCACAAAGTCCTAATCTAATCTCAATCCTATTTTATTTATGGACAATGCTGAAAAGGCAGGTGCGAGCAAGGTGACCTACAAACATGGCTCAGTTACACCAGTTCTGTCAGGATGAATGGGCCCAAATTCCTACCAACTATTGTGAGAAGCTTGTGGAAGGATATCCAAAATGTGAGACCCAAGTCATACAGTTTAAGGGCAATGGTACCAAATACTAATGAAATGTATGTAAACTTGTCACTATACTGAAAGTAATAAAAATGCCTTAAAAACATTCTATCCCTCATTATTCTTGTATTTGGCAAATATTAATAATTATGGTAATCCTAATTGACCTAAAACGGGAAAGGTTCATTCTGATTTAGTGTCAGATAGTGAGAAAAACATGCATGTGTGTCTTTTTATACAGTGTATGTAAACCTCTGGTTTCAACTGTATAATATATATATTTTATATATTTATTTTATTTTTTTTTATAAACAAGTGAGCCTTTGAGCAACATATACTACTTCATGGCTTTCAGTGACATGTGTCATTTACAATAGGAAATCCTCCCATTTATCTCAGATGTAGACAGCGAACACAATGTGAATGGAGCCTTAGGCTGGCTTCACGCCACAGTTTTGTTCCTGTCCGTGGGGATCCTGCGCACAGATCACATATGGCAGTGAATGGGTGCGCACGTTCATCCGCAGCACCGTTCACTCCCATTATAAAGATAGGGGCTTGTGGTGCTGCGGTCACATTGCGGATCCCCTCCACAGAACGCTGCGGAGGGGAATGCAAATGTGAAGGCAGCCTTAGAAAGGAAGAAAGGATCATGGCAGCAAACCTCATCATCTAACTGCACTCGAAGGATCCACCTAAATCGTGCTTAGGGGGCGCAAGATAACTAAATACCATATTATGCTGGCACCCTGTGTACTCACCTCATGAACGCCAGGAAGATGATGAGAATAAGGCTTATTAACCAGCCTGCATGGGCAAAGGCCTTGGGCATTGTGAGGGCGCCTGTGCCAACAATTAGGTTAAACATGTATATCAGGCCGACCTGCAAAGGGGAAAAATTTTTTTTTTTTTTTTTTTTTACATAGGATATGAATAGTAAATTAACATTTCACATCACCTCACTGTGTAGTTTGTAATAAGGTGTGGGACTGCTTAAATACCAATTCCATTGAAAGAAATGGCAGGGCGGCAAGAGGAAACCAAGATTTGTACTGGCCGACCTTGGTAATTGCTATTTATGCAGTTCCTTTTTAAATCAGTAGGACCTGTGATAATTATACAGGGTCTTCTACAGTAGCTGAACATGTACAATGGGTTAGGTTATAGCACATTAATATTTTACATGTTTATTCACTATATGAAACACCAAGCTGTTGATGTCAGCAAGGCCAGTGACTGTTATGTCAGCCATTTCATTTAACCTCTGGCCTTAGTCACAGAGCTGAGCTTGCAATTGTTTTGAAAAGAATCACTTAATTGAGGAAGTGTACATAAGATAGGATCCTTATGGTTAATACACTCTGGAAAACCACCAGACACGTGCATCCTGTCTGAAGTAAGCTTCCAAAATCTATCCGGTGAATGGTATTCCAGAAAATATCCGAAGGAGCATGTCCCGTCAGATACAGATATGGGGGCATCTAGGTAGCAGATGGACTGATATACAGGTATGGATGTGTGAGCCTTCATACTGATTGCTTTAGACTTCATGAAACCATGCAGTGATCGGGAGTGGGTAAGGCCACCACCAGACGTATATGGGTCCCATGTAGACCAATAGTCCGGGCCCTTACGAACACCCATTAATGTCCATTAACTTCTCTCATACCCCCTATTACGTGCATAAGAATAGTACACCTGAAGTTATTATACGTGCGACCCGGTTTAAAAATAAAGTTATATTCTTCTCCTCAGTCCAGAATATATATTTATTAGATCAATATCAGAGAGTGAACAGAATGCCATTTTTGTACTGTGCATGGAATCATGGCGCCATATTGCCTTTGCAAAAGGTTGTAAATTAGCAGAGTATTACAGTAATGGTAAAGTGCAGGAGATTTTACCAGATCTCATTAATGGGGCTGTCTACTACTCAGACAACTCTCTCAATCACTAAGTTTCCCCCTAGTAAAATAATAGCAGCTATGCTATGCTCACCCCTGGTTCAAGCGGTGTTGGCCTGACTCTCCCGCTGCTCGAGGGACATTGTGTCACACAATCAATGCGGCCAATCAGCAGCCACTTCACCATCCCTGGAAAGAACTGACATTCAGAGGAAGCGAGACCTGCGGCTATCTCTCACTTCTTCCGGATGTCTTATTAGTACGAAGAAGGGGCCAGTGAAGCCAGCAACGATTGGATGCAAGGATCGTATGACAATGTCCCTTGAGCAGCTGGAGAATCGGTGCCCACACAGGAAGTATAGATGTTATGTTACTTGGGGGAAACATAGTAATTGAGAAAAGGTTGGCTGAGGGGACAACCCCTTTAACACACTTTAAAAAATAAAATTATACGATGGCTTTTCCAACCACAGATTCACTGAATAGGGTAAAAATCCACATCAAACCTATGTTTAACCCTGTGAAGACATATCCTAAAGCTCCCATGCCATGATGGGTAGCATCTGCAGATTCAGTTTAGGCCCACCACAACAGTAAGGCCTGTACTGCCTTATGGTGGCCCTGGGTATAAGGTTACATATTGTAAAATCTTAAAAGGTGAAACTTCATGGCCATTTCATCATCAAGATCTCTTGGGATTAGTGATGAGTGAGCACTACCATGATCAAGTGCTTGGTATTGGTAACGACCAGCTGGACGCTCAAATTGGCATGAGTCAAGTACTAAGTATAATGAAAGACAGGGAAGATCCTCTAGAAAAATGTTAGAGTTCCCCAGTAACTTTCATTATACTTGCTACTTGAGTCGCGCCCATTTGAGCGTCCAGCTGCTCGTTACCAATACCGTCACTTGATCATGGCAGTGCCCACTCATCACTAATCCCAAGAGATCTTGATGAATTTGTTACAAATACAGAGCACCCGAGCATTAGCTCATCACACACATTTTGAGCGATACATTTCTATAAAATTACATACTGTATAATTCCCCACTTCATTCCGTTTTTTTCAGAAATGTCCAATTTCTGCATTAAGAACACATTGGTGACTTTCCCTATTCAAGGGAAATCCTTGAAATGTCAGTAATTTTCATGGGTCAGTTCTAGCCCCAGACATAATAAGCAATCTATTCCTTTAAGCTACAATTTACAATTAAAAATGTATCATGGTACACACGCAGAACTGTAATACTTACAAATGGAGAATAAAGCTCCCCCGTATCTGTGATTTCACCTGCCATGGTTGGGGTGGGGAGGGATAAAGTAGGGGAGAAGGGGCAGGGGAACCTAAAAAAGAAATGGAAATAATCACAGTGAATTTTTTACATTACAATAGATCATTCAAACTTGCTAGTATGAGAATATCCAGGTGTCTACTATAACCCAGTGCATTACCCTGTAAACAAAAAGACCATGGACCTTTATTCATGGCCATCTAGAATGGGTCTTTGTACAGGTGGGGCTCCAAATGACTGATGTTAGGTTATCTATGCTGACATAAATAACCCCTAGAGCCATAGAACAATACAACCCTTAAACTAATGAGCCAACCGATGAAAACTATTATTGGGGGTGTTAAAGTAGTGTCACACTTGGCGACGCACCAGCGATACGATCTGGTAGGGATCGCTAGTGCTTCGCTGTTGGGATCGCTGGTGGGATGTCAAACAGAGATCTCACCAGGGACGCAACAACGATCCAGAATGATACGGAGGTCGTTGGGACCCTGTTTCTCAGACCTGCAGTATTGAGGTCGTTGGTCGTTGTCCCTGTCAAACACACCGATGCCTGCTGCCCAGCGGGACCCAACGATCAAAAAATGGTCCAGGTGACTGACACGACCAGCGATCTCACAGCTGGGGCCTGGTCGCTGCTAAGTGTCAATCATAGCGAGATTGCTGGCGTTGTTACGTCACCAAACTTGTGACATAGCAGCAATCTCGCTTAGTGTGACGGGGCTTTATCTTATACTGGGTGCTATGGCCACAGCTCCATAGTCTATATAGGGGACATTCTGGAGGTCTGCAGCTCAACTCAGACTCATGTTCAACATGTCAACTGAGCAAAGGATCCGCCACTAGAGCCAGGGACAGATCTTATTTTAGAGAGTTTTGGGTCTATTTTCCTGAAAGTGAAAACCCCCTTTATATGCATGCTCAGGCCAAGCATGTGTTCCGATAGGGGAGATGAAAATTCAGAGAAATTAAATAACTCTGGTGGTGGCTTATTTTCCAGAAGAACAAAAAAAAAAAAATCTATCTTCACTACACTATCGGAGGTTACAGGGCTATTCCCATCTCTGAGGGTACCTTTACAAGCGGCTACATTTCTAGGGTGGCTACAGGTAACTTACTGGTTGCAGTGAAATCATGGAGACAAGGTTATCTTGTTGCTGTGTACAAATGGAATAATCTCTCCATGATTTCACTGCAACCAGTAAGTTACCTGTAGCCACCCTAGAAATGTAGCCGCGTGTAAAGGTACCCTAAGAGGTACTTCACACACAGTGATATCGCTGCGACGTCACAGGTCTTGTGACGTAGCAGCGACCTCGCTAACGATATCGTTGTGTGTGACATGCACCAGCGATCGGCCCCCCCGCTGGGAGATCGATGATCGGTAACAAATGGCCTGGACCATTTTTCGATCGGCCATCTCCCGCTGGCCAGGCTGCATCGCTGTGTGTGTGAGACAGACAGGCAGACTTTACCAGCCATCCCCAGTCTGCGCATAGCTGGGTGATCGCTGGTAAGGGTGGCTTCACACTGGCGTTTGTGTCTGCATGCTGATGGCATGCAGACACAAACGCTGTCAAAAGCAGTGGGGAAATGATGTGTCCGCAGCGGATAATGTCCGCCTGCGGACACATCATTGTGCAGCCCGGCAGCCAATCGGCACTGTCCGGGGGCGGGCCGGAGGAGGAGTTCAGCGCCGGAGATCTCCTCCTCCCGGCCGCCGGTAAGCACCGGGACCTGTCGGCGGGGAGTACAGCTGATCTGACAGCTGTTTGAATCTTCCCGCGCCGACACCGAGAGGAGATGTCGGCGCGGGAAGATTCAAACAGCTGTCACATCAGCTGTACTCCCCGCCGACAGGTCCCGGTGCTTACCGGCGGCGGGGAGGAGGAGGACAGCAGTGGCTCAGCTGATCTCCCGGTGGCCGTCGGTGAGCTCCTGTGACATCACCGGCGGCCACCGGGAGATTTTTCAATGGGTCCGCAGCGTTCTCCAGCGCTGTCAAGCGCTGAACACTGCGGACCCATTGAAGACAATGCAGGTTTTGTGCGCTTGGGGACGCTTGCCGATTTTCCAAGCTCCCTGAGCGCACAAAAAATGCAACATGCTGCGTCCCGGGCGCGGATGCTGGACACCGGAAGGAGCAGATATCGTCCGCATCCGCACCCGAACGCAGCAAACGCAGGCACTATGCGTTCCTATGTTAAACATAGGAACCGCAGTGCGCATGCGTTTGACTGCGTATGGGAACGCAGCATACGCTGCTTTCCCATACGCAAATGTGAAGGCACCCTAAGTCTACCTGTATGGCATGTCACCAGCGATCACATAGCGATGTTCCAGTGAACCCGGCCAGGTCGGATCGTTGGTGGGACCGCTGGAACATTGCTATGTGTTAGAGGGCCCTAAGATCCTATCCAAATATGTAGCAGGTCTAATAAAATTATTATTAATATTATGTTAATAGCAAATCACTCCAATTACAAAGGTAGTATAGTTCTCCTGATTAGCCATGTCTCTTACTTCATGTGCAGAGAATTGCAGCTTATGTATCCATGGTTATGACAACTAACAACTATTAATGTAGGAGAGGGTTGTAACCATGGCTACCTAAGCTACTGTAATGTCCTGCATATGAGGTAAGAGACATAGGTAATCAGAACTACGTATACTACATTTCTAATTGGAGGCATTTGCTATTATTCTCTATGGGAAGAAGGAGTCCGGGCACTAGCCACGTTGTTCAGGTCATATACCAGGATATAGACAGCTTACAGCTCGGACGCCAAAGGCGTTGCTCAGCTCAAAGTAACAAGTTGCATATTAGAACGATGAAAAGATGACGCGGCACTCTCCAAGGTCTTCAATTCAGTGCTGGAAATGTTATTCTGGATAAAACAAGGTTACATTAGTGCAGGAAAGGGAGGGAAGCAGGGTTGGACAACGGTCACACCGCTTCGCGCAATGAGCGCTTCAACGGGTCCTGTACAAGGCAGAGACATAAGTTTCTCTCCTTAAGCCGGTGGAACCACTGACGTCACTGCCCATAAATTAAAATAATGTATTATTAAACACATCAAATTTACGGGCAGTGACATCATTGGTTCCACCTGCTTAAAGCGAACCGGTCACCCCCCCTGGACATCAAAAGCTATAATAGCCACCTTCTGCAGCACTAAGGCTGCATTCAGGGAAGGTGGCTATAAGCTTTTGATGCCCTTTATACTATTAAATATGAACTTATATAAAGGCTTACTCTTAAGAAGACCTAAGACCGGGAGGCGGGGTTTCGCGCTCCTCCGACCCGCCTCCTCTTGTCAGTCATGGTGCTCGCCTGCTGCTGCCTCCCCTCATGAACGCGCGCCTCCGTTCTCGTCTATGGCGCCGCGCATGCGCTGTGCGCCGGGTGTCCAGGAAGTCGTCGGGCTGCGCATGTGCGGCGCCATAGACGAGAACGGAGGCGCGTGTTCATGAGGGGAGGCAGCAGCAGGCGAGCACCATAACTGACAAGAGGAGGCGGGTCGGAGGAGCGCGAAACCCCGCCTCCCGGTCTTAGGTCTTCTTAAGAGTAAGCCTTTATATAAGTTCATATTTAATAGTATAAAGGGCATCAAAAGCTTATAGCCACCTTCCCTGAATGCAGCCTTAGTGCTGCAGAAGGTGGCTATTATAGCTTTTGATGTGCAGGGGGGGGTGACAGGTTCGCTTTAAGGAGAGAAACTTACGTCACTGCCTTGTACAGGACCCGTTGAAGCGCTGACTGCGCTAACTGGTGTGACCATTGTCCGACCCCACTTCCCTCCACTGATGTATTCCGGATAAAACAAGGTTACAATTTCCAGCACTGCATTTAAGACCTTGGAGAGTGCCGCTCCATCTTTTCATTGCCCTAATTTGCTATTATTATTATTACACCCACTACATGTTGTAATAGGATTTTGGAGGTGGGAGTATCCCTTTACGAGAAAGTAAAAAAATTACAATACACATTAGATCAGGGGTCCCCAACTCCAGGCCTCGAGGGCCGCCAACAGTGCAGGTTTTCAGGATTTCAGGATTTCCTTAGTATTGCACAGGTGCTAATGTGATCATCTGCATAGGTAATGATTCCAAGCCCTGTGCAATACTGAGGAGATCCTGAAAACATGCACTGTTGGCGGCCCTTGAAGCCTAGAGTTGGGGATCACTGCCTTAGATAGTGGTAAAATAGGCCGCTTTAGCTGACAATTATCTATATGGCCTCTTTGAGAGCATGGACATGACATACATTAAGTTGGTTACATCAATTAAATGGTCACCCTGCTCACATCTAATATGTATCTTAGGCGGCCGTCACACGCATCAATTTAATGCACGATATCGATCAAAAAAGCAGATCGCTTAAGCGATATCGTTTGTGCATCGCTGCATGCAATCAAGTGATTTTACAATGTAATATCGCTTGATCGCTAGATCGCAGATTCGCGAGCCGGAGCTCATATCAAGCGATAAACGCTTGTTCAATCTGCATCATTGTGGTGTATGACACCACAATGAACGATCTCCCAGCGGCAGAGCCTATGCTGGGAGATGGTATCTATGGTAAACGTCGGGTTACTAAGCGCCGTGCGGCGCCTAGTAACCCGATGTGTACCATAGTTACCAGCGATCTCGCTGGTCCACATCGCTGGTGAGTCTGTCTGTGTGACAGCTCACCAGCGATGTGAGCGATATCGTTAGCGATCGCGCGTGCACGTGATCGCTAACAATATCGCTATCGATATTGAAGCGTGTGATGGGCGCTTTAGTGTCACAAGTCTCTTATGATGGTATATGTCAGGAAAATTAAATCAGACATACCCGATACTTGTATTCTCAGAGGAAACAAGTTATAGTCACCAGTGTTTACCAGCAATATATTGACCAAACCTGCTGATATTGATAAGTTGGACAGTTTAAAGGTCCCGTTACACATAGCGATGTTGCTAACGATATTGCCGCAACGTCACAGGTTTTGCGACGTAGCAGTGACCTCGCCAGTGATATCGCTGGATATCACACTTAACAGCGATCGGCCCCCCTCTGATAGTTAATGAATGGCCTGGACCATTTTTTGATCTGCAATCTCCCGCTGGGTATGCTGGATCGCTGTGTGACATGCAGCCCATTTTTCTTCAAGTGCCTCCTTATTGTGCATCGTGAAACAGCCACACCACTAGTTTTCAGTGAGTCCTGTATTTCAGCTAATGTTATTTGTGAGTTTTTCTTTGCATCCCGAACAATTTTCCTGGCAGTTGTGGCTGAAATTTTTGCTTGTCTACTTGATCGTGCTTTGGTTTTTACAGAGCCCCTGATTTTTCATTTGTTAAATCACGGTTTGAACACTGCTGACTGGCATTATCAATTCCTTGGATATCTTTTTGTATCCCTTTCCTGTTTTATGCAGTCCAACTATATTTTCCCGTAGATCTGTTGACAATTCTTTTGCTTTCCCCTTGACTCACAATCCAGAAATGTCAGTGGCTGGATGAAAGATGCAAGAGTCTGTCTGGATCCCAGAAACTCACTCAGCTTTTATGCGCACACACACACACACTGATTACAAGCAAACAGGTCACAGGTGAGGATGTTACCTTTATTAGCCATTCAAATCCATTTGTGTCAATTTCTGTGCATGTTATCAGGCCAAAATCACCAAGTTATGTGAACTTTTGATCAGGGTCGTTTGGATGTTTTTGGTTGCCCTCATGAATTAAAAAGAGAAAACACAGAAGTTTGACAATAAATGGCTTCACCCAACCACTAACCATGAGTGGAGAAAGGTTTTTTGTGTTATCATTCAAATTCTCTGAAAAAAGCCCAAGAAAGCAAAAAATCTGCCGGGGTATGTAAACTTTTGAGCACAACTGTACATGTCCATTAGTTCTTAGGCCCACAGTAAAAAATACAGTAGTCCTCCTGGATAACCCTTGTCAGTTCTGTGGCCACCTTTACACTACTGCTTCATTGTGTAACTGGCAAGAGGCTGGCAGACCCCCTTCTCTCATTGCCATCAGTATACAGGCACTGCGAATGAGCAATGTATTTTGTAGTAGGAGATTGTAATAAATGCATATTAAACATTGCAATGCACATTAAGGGATTTTCTCCAAATGAATTTCTAAATATAGAGAGGATTCCTGCAGGATCGGAGCACCCACCTTTGTATTCCAGATTTAGCATTTTTCAGTTATTAGTAGTGAATTCAGATTTATTGTTGTGCTAACATTGTGAATGCGGGGCGATAATAACACATTGTGATGTTCTTATTATTGCCGCTCACATTCCATTTACTACGGTGTTATCATAACAATACCATGACTGCTTGGCAATTATCCCACATTAGGACACGTAGTTCTGGCATTATTCATCACCCAAAGCTATATCTGCAACACAGAGCGGCTAAACATACTCATACACATTTACATAGAGAACAAAGTCCCAGGAGCTGTATGGGAGCCGGTGATGTTAGGAATGAGGTTGGGGCAGATCTTTATACAAAGTCCCCAGCAATACAAGGCGTGCTGCTCCCTTTATTTCTACGGATTATTCCCTATTTACCATATGAATTACCTGTAACTAGGTGAGAGCCCTGGAAGTCATACCAGCTCTAGTCTAAAGGTGCCGTCACACGCATCAATCCGATGAACGATTTTGTTAGCGATCACATGCACGCTCGATCGCTAACAAAATCATTTAGATCGCTGGTGAGCTGTCATGGTGGGTTTACACACACCAATTTATCTGTTCAATATCTGAACCAATCTCTGGTTGCAGTGAAATCATGGATACATTGCTCCATTTTGTGGCTGTGTACAACATGGAGCAATCTGTCCATGATTTCACTGCAACCAGAGATTGGTTCAGATATTGAACAGATAAATTGGTGTGTGTAAACCCACCATCACACAGGCAGACTCACCAACGATCAGTGGACCAACGACATTGTGGAAATGATTTAAATATCGTTTTCACGATGTCTTGCTCCCGCTGCCAGGCTGCGGCTAGCGGGAGCAGGCTGGTCTCCAAGGTAAACAGCGGGTATCTAGACAGCGCGTAGTTACCCGATGTATACCCTGGTTACCAGCCTTCACCGCTCACCGGCTGGTATCCAAGGTACACAACGGGTAACTAGGGTCCCTAGTTACCCGCTGTGTACCTTGGATACCAGCCAGTGAGCGGAGAAGGCTGGTAACCAAGGTATACTTCGGGTATCTAGGCAGAGCGTGCTGCCTAGATACCCGCTGTTTACCTTGGAGACCAGCTCCCAGCGTTTGCAGAGAGGTGCTGGGATCTGGCTTATCCCTCGTCTCCCGGTGTCACACACAGCGATGCTGCGTGTCCACCGGGCGACCAACGATAGATTTGAGGTCCTGTCCTCAAATCAAACGATGAATGATCAGCCGACTGATCGTTCATCGTTTGTAGTGTCACAAGCAACGATAACGTTTCTACATCGTTCAAGCGTCACGAAACACGTGACTTTTGAACGATATTAGCAACAATATCATTACGTGTGACGTGGCCTTAAGGATCTAGGACTATCAGATGAACCCAGTCTTGCACATCAGATGCAAAACGAACATCACAAAACTCACAGGGAATAAGTAAACATCTCCTATCTGGTGCCATATACTTTCCCCATAAGCAGTGTAATGCCCTGTCACCTGTAGCTCATACCCCTCAATGGTCACATAGGTGTTCCATTCCTCTCCCAATAAAACTTTGGCCTCCAACAAAAAAAACATCTAGGGTCACTGGCTATTGTACCTGAGACTGATGCTACCCAGGTTTATACTACAAATACTGGCCTGTGGAATAGGAAGAAGCAACATCATGATGCTAAACAAAGGCTATGATTATCTACAGAAGTGTTTCTCAACTCCAGTCCTTGGGACCCACCAACAGGTTGTGTTTCCAGGATTTCCTTAGTATTGCACAGATCCTTAGTGCAGGTGATTAAACTAACACCTGCGCAATACTAAGAAAATCCTGAAAACAAGATCTGTTGGTGGGTCCTGAGGACTGGAGTTGAGAAACACTGAAATTCTACAGTGAACATTAAAGGGAATCTGTCAACAAGTTTTTGCTATGTAATCTGACAGCACCATAATGTAGGGGCAGAGACCCTGATTCCAGTGTATTATGTAGTATACTGGGTGCAGAGTCACAGATTATTCTGCTGTAGATCTAGGATGTTTAGCTATGTTTTCTGTGTACTCTGTACATTGTCAGCAAGCTGCCAATCAGTGTTGGGTCACGGTTGGAATAGCAGACACAAGACACTTAGTCTTAGTCTAGTGATAAGCTCCTGCTGATAAAACACTGATTGTCGTGGCACAGCAAAATATAACTTAATAGATGACAAATTGCTGGATTCAGGCTCTCTGCCCCTACATCTTGTTGCTCTCAGATTACAAAGCAAAAAGATGCTGACAAATTCTCTATGGAAGCTTCTTCATGCATACATTATATGTAAATGTTTGTATGTACATCACATACAGGCTGAGAGGCGATGGCACGCTTAGACTTATGTTTCTGTCCAAGGAGATAAGTCCAACAGAATGTAAAGTCTAAACAAAACAGTATGAAAAGGAAGACAGCTTCTTCTCAGTTCTTAGAAATGTCTGCGTGTAAAAGAAGATATCTTGGTCACCCTTGTAGTTATCAGTCGGTCACCATTGTAACCTTTGCACCACAACTGGGTTTCACCTAATCCTCTTTTAGTGACTCCTAAACCAGTTGCTTTGGCATTTTCAACCTGGCCCCACAAAAACAAACAAAAAAACCACCACACCTATCTTTAGTACCCAGACTGACCCATCTCACAGGGTTCTCCTCCGTACCGGTGGGCTCATAGTACAGCTTGGACACTTGGCACCTCTACCCACACAGGTATAAGAAGTCATCAATTACAAGAAACCATGCAGGTAGTTTAGGAACAGAAATGTAACACCTGCCAATTCATCCCTAAAACCTAACTGCATGCAAACACTGAAGATCCAGCATTACACAGGACCAGGAGTCGATTTTACAATGCAAGTCAAAAATCACACTGAGGCTCCATAGACTTACTTTGTAAGGGTTCATGTAGACCTCAGAGGGTATGGACTGGCAGAGTCGAGTGTGATAACTTAATAGAAATATATAAAGCCATCACTCCTGGTTTGGGGGACCTGTGGCCAGTCCATGCACTGCGATCCGTGACCAAACCAAGGTCCACTGATGTCTACATGAACCCTTACAAAGTAAGTCTATGGAGTCTCAATCTTATTCTGATAGACTTACATTGTAAAAGTGACTTCTGGTCCTGTGTGATCAGGCGAGTCGGAGTTGAAGTCACGTGACTCAGAGGGACAGGGAGAAGCTGGATAAGAGTACATTTTTTGTTAGTACACTAAGTTACATACACACATAGAAAGATTTAAGGTAACATTTTTGGAGGAGGAGGGGTGCGTCCTTAGATAACAGGCTGTCCAGATTGTCCAAAGAGCCTACAACAGAGGATATCATTTGTATACACAGTCATACACATTCCCAAGTTGTCTGCCAAACACTTCATCAGACATTTCCTCGAAACCCCCCATATGTATGACATATGTATGTATGTATGTATGTATGCTCAGCCCATCTGAGAGGGAACCTGTCACCATATTCTTGATGGCTGAACCTCGGGTAGGATGAGATGTTGAACGCACAATGTCAGCCAGGTGTTTTTGCTGACTAGCTCCGAGGTCTGACCCAGGCAGTGTCTCCCTGCCCAGCTCCAGTTGGCAGTCAGGCCTCTCCCTATGTGAGAACCTGTCCATCAAAGGGAGTGAGGTGGGGAAAGGCTGTCAGGACCTAGCTGTCATTGATCATCAGGGGCACAATCCTCAGCAGGATTACTGTGAAGCCCTGGGGTTGCAGCCAGGATCTGATCCATCCTGCCGCTGCTGCATAGTCCTGATGACCGCCTTCTTCAGAGTAGGCTGCTGACGGTCACTTCTGATGGGCTCTGACCTCTCATCAGAACTAGTCCAACACACTGGACTCTGACCCTAAACAGTACAAAGGTGCACAGACCATCCAGCAGATCACCAATCCCAGGAATCAGCAGCCATCAGTCTACCCTGTACGACCACTATTAGAAAAGGCACTTAAACACTCTGTGCTGCTCTAGAACACAGCATCCATAGGGATGTGTGGGGCCTTCTGTATACCTGGCTGCCATATGGATACAGCTGACTCGGTGACAGCAGCTCTTATAGGGCACATGGGGCAGTGCCCATGACATCATGTGCCAACCACTGGAAAGCAGATCACAATCAGTAATCCTGTCCTCGGTTCTGGGACTGTTGGTGCCACCCTCTGTGGGGCAGGAATGGCTGCCATACTGACTGTCACCCAACCCTCCTGACAGCAGAGCACAGGACACAATGCTGAGGGCACCCAAGGCCTCATTACACCTGATGGCATGATGGATTCTAGGGTGAATTACAAGACATGGAAAGACCAGCACTCCAACAGCTGGAAAACTACAAATCCCAGCATGCCCCATCAGCCAGTGGGAAGGAAGCAATACCAGCACTGCTGAGGACCTTACACATACACCCATTACCAAAGAAGCAATACCCAGCACTGCTGAGGACCAGGGCCGGCGTCAGCACCCGGCGTACCCGGGCAAGTGCCGGGGCCCGACGGCTTGGAGGGGGCCCACCGGGCCCCTGAGGGCTAGGGTCACACTTGTGTTGTGACCCTAGCCTGACGCAAGTATTGTCTGCTGCAGCGCAGAGCGTTTAACGCTATGCGCTGCCAGCAACTGAGCCCATAGAAACCCGCAGTTTACATTGACAACGAGTGGTTGTCACGGTAAACGTCGGGTTTCTATGGGCTGCCTCCAGCGCATAGCAGCGTTGCAACATACAATACTTGCATAAGGCTAGGGTCACAATGCAAGTGTGACCCTAGCCTCAGGGGCCCCTGAGCACACTGCCCCCACAGCCAGAGCCATATCCAGGGGGCAGCTGGGGGGTCATTTTCAGGCTCCTGCAGGCTGCAGCACCGGAGGTCTCCCTCCTCCCCCCTCCACGGGAGCCGACAGAGCTGCACACACTCTGTGCTTACAGGACCTGCGATGATGTCACATGGAGGGGAGGAGTCAGGGGTCTCATGATCAGCTCCTCAGTGTATCCAGGACTCTGCTGGCCATGAATGATGCTCAAATAAGGTGAAGTTTGTGTGTGGTCAGGAGGCATTTACAGTGTGAATGTAGCAGAGGTGAGTGTGTACTAGGTGTATGGCAATTAGGTGAAGGTTATGTGTGGGGTCAGGAGGGATTTACAGTGTGAATGTAGCAGAGGCGAGTGTGTACTAGGTGTACGGAGCAGAGCCGTGTGTGTACTAGGTGTACGGAGCAGAGCCGTGTGTGTACGAGGTGTACGGAGCAGAGCCGTGTGTGTACGAGGTGTACGGAGCAGAGCCTTGTGTGTACGAGGTGTACGGAGCAGAGCCGTGTGTGTACGAGGTGTACGGAGCAGAGCCGTGTGTGTACGAGGTGTACGGAGCAGAGCCGTGTGTGTACGAGGTGTACGGAGCGGAGCCGAGTGTGTACGAGGTGTACGGAGCGGAGCCGCGTGTGTACGAGGTGTACGGAGCAGAGCCGCGTGTGTACGAGGTGTACGGAGCGGAGCCGAGTGTGTACAAGGTGTACAGAGCAGAGCCGAGTGTATACGAGGTGTACGGAGCAGAGCCGTGTGTGTACGAGGTGTACGGAGCAGAGCCGAGTGCGTACGAGGTGTACGGAGCAGAGCCGCGTGCGTACGAGGTGTACGGAGCAGAGCCGCGTGCGTACGAGGTGTACGGAGCAGAGCCGCGTGCGTACGAGGTGTACGGAGCAGAGCCGAGTGCGTACGAGGTGTACGGAGCAGAGCCGAGTGCGTACGAGGTGTACGGAGCAGAGCCGTGTGCGTACGAGGTGTACGGAGCAGAGCCGTGTGTGTACGAGGTGTACGGAGCGGAGCCGAGTGTGTACGAGGTGTACGGAGCAGAGCCCTGTATGTACGAGGTGTACGGAGCAGAGCCGCGTGCGTATGAGGTGTACGGAGCAGAGCCGCGTGCGTATGAGGTGTACGTAGCAGAGCCGCGTGTGTACGAAGTTTACGGAGCAGAGCCGCGTGTGTACGAAGTATGTGTACCAGTGGTAGCCCCCAGCGGATTCCGCTCCTATAGTCTCAGCCACCTTTGCCAGCAGCATTCTTCTCCATAGTCTCTTCTGCCGCTGTCTGCATTCTGCAGCTCAGCATGGAGGGGCACGATGTCATCACTGTGCTGATATGTGCAGAGCGACCGGAGGAGACCGGAGCAACGAGAAGAAAGGTGAGGAGAAGAGAGATCTGGACGGCCAGACATCTCCGCTTGACTGCGGTGCCACCATATGGCAGTGCGGCTCCATTGAGCTGCTTGCATTATTTGTGTGCTTCAGGATGCTTGTGTATATACCAAGCATCCTCAGACGCACAAAAATGCAACATTTTGCATTTGAAGGGTATTTTTAAAAGGCGCAAGGGAATGCAATCGCATTTTAGCCCTAACAACGTGTAATATACTCACTGTCAGAGTCAGCTCTTGCTGGATTCGGCAGTCACTGTTCCTGTAAGGCTGCCTTCACATAGGAGTTTTTTTTTAAATGTGGCAGTTGCGGTAAAAAAAACCTGCATCTGCCGCATTTTCCGTCTAGCGGCTGCACTTGCTGCACGTTTGCGGCAAGCCCCATGCATTGTCTATGGGGCTTGCGGTAAGTGTGCGGCTATATATATATATATATATATATATATATATATATATATATTAGTCCGCGATATGTACTTAAAGGGGGCCCACTGAGACCTTTTCGCCCGGGGCCCACAGAAACCTGGAGCCGGCCCTGCTGAGGACCTTACACATACACCCATTACCAAAGAAGCAATACCCAGCACTGCTGAGGACCTTACACATACACCCATTACCAAAGAAGCAATACCCAGCACTGCTGAGGAGCGCACACATACACCCATTACCGCTCAGCCCCTCATCTCCAGCTCCCGTTGCCCCTGGTTACCGCTGCTCTCGGAGTGTTCCGGGTGTGTGAATCACATGCGTGGATTGCCAGGAGATCACGTGAGGAATCAGCCAATCAGATCACGTGCGTCATCACAGCCGCTTCCGGGCTTGTTTACAGGGTGGAGGAGACTCAGGAAAGGGGGAAACCTTGAAGTGGGCGGGGCGTTAGGGAAGGTGGTGACGTAATCATGTGAGAAGCGTAAGCAGTGACGTCATGGCGTGTGCCACTCCAGAGCCATGCGTGTGAATGAGGACACGGTGCTGCGGGGGCACAGGGTGCAGCTGGTGCCGTACGAGCCCCACCACGTGCCCAGGTACCGGGGGGCACAATCAGTCACACATGGGGGGCGCTGCACTCAGCCTGTCCTGGTTAGCACTTCATTCCTGATCTTATTCTCCCCCATGTTTCACATTATAGCTTTAGGAATACTTTTTATTAACTCTTTAGGGTGATGGTAAAAAAGCAGCATTTCCAACATGGTATTCTGCTTCTTAAATTGATACCGTGCGACGTCAGTGCTGATCCCTTCATTCTGTGGGTCCATACAATCACTACCATAATACATTAGAGGGGGGTTATTATCCTTTAATACTTTGGCATGTTTATAGTTGATAGTTTTCATAGGGAATCTGACAGACCCTGATTCCACAGATGGGTTGCTTGCTGTAGTTTGGTAAAATCCCTGCCTTCTAAAGATGTAGCAGTTCTCTGTATAACCCCGCCCACATCACTGATTGACAGCTTCCTGTGTACACTGTGCATAGGCAGAAAGCTGTCAATCAGTGGAGGGGCCGTGCTATGCGGTCTACATGGAAGCAGGTTTACCAGTTACTTCTCTGTTGATGTTAGGCCCCTTTCACATCAGAGTTTTTGCCGATTTGCTGCAGATTTACCGTGTCTGCCGTGTAACAAATGCACTTAAGGCAAGCCCCATTCATTCTCTATGGGACCTGCGGCAAATGTGGGTTTTGCCGCAAACCCGCAGGTCAAAAGACCGCTGTTAGCTGCGGTTTTTGATCTGCCGCAAGTGCCATATTGCGCAGGTTTCATAGAGAATGAATGGGGGCTTGCCTTAAGTGCATTTGTTACGCGGCAGACACGGTAAATCTGCCGGATCTGCAGCAAATCGCTGATGTGAAAGGGACCTAACTGTGATTTTACTCGAAGCCTTGATTTATCATTTGCGTTTCTTTTTTGGTGTTTTATTAGTAGCCGATTTTGGCTCCATATTCTTCAAAATGTTTCATGGATGTTGACACAAAGTAAAAAAAAGACATGATTACTTACCGATAATTGTGTTTTATGGAGTCCACGACAGCACCCACATGAGAGGGGATCCGCCCACCAGGACAGGAAACCTACAGATATAAAGGGGCGGTCCCCCTCGCTCCCTCAGTTTGTTTGCAGAGCATGAGAGGAACCGCATAGTTAAGAGAAGCATAACAAATCCCACAATACACAGAGCAAGTACCAAACTAATAACCCTCGTACGATGCTCGTGGAGCAAATGACACAAAAAACGTGAAAAGGGAGGGAAGTGAGTGGGTGCTGTCGTGGACTCCCTAAAACACAATTACCGGTAAGTAATCATGTCTTTTCTTCTCGCCACGACAGCACCCACATGAGAGAATTGCAGAGAGCAAGACTAGGGGGGGACAACAGTGCTGAGGACAGATCTCCCGAAAGCCAAGTCAGAGTCAGAAGACAAATTCAAGCGATAGTGT
Organism: Allobates femoralis; assembly: GCA_033576535.1. Lineage (NCBI taxonomy): Eukaryota > Metazoa > Chordata > Amphibia > Anura > Aromobatidae > Allobates > Allobates femoralis. Next base: position 288,336,094 of record JARQOC010000006.1, read on the forward strand.
TTATAAAAGGTAGAAGGGGACGACCAAGTAGCAGCCTTACATATTGCGTCAATGGAGACAGCAGCGCGTTCAGCTCGTGAAGAAGCCATAGCCCTAGCAGAATGCGCAGCGCACCCTCCAGAGGATTGCGTCCCGTCACCAAGTAGGCCAAGCAGATGGCATCCCGGACCCATCTAGACAATGTGCTCTTAGAAACAGCAAACCCCTTTCATGGACCCTGAAAGGACACAAACAGAGCCCTACTCTGCAGAGAGGCGCTAGCCCTATCAAGGTAGTGCAATACTAATCTCCTGACATCTAGCGAATGGAACCTCTGTTCCTCTGGAGAAGCAGGATGAGGAAAAAAGGAAGGGAGGAAAATCTCCTGACTCCTATGAAACCAAGAAGCGACCTTAGGGAGGTAGGAAGGATCCGGTTTCAAGACAAGCCTATCCGGCAAGATGGACAGAAAAGGAGGATCAATAGACAAAGCCTGGAGATCACCCACCCGCCTAGCCGAAGTGAGGGCCACTAGCAGTGCAGTCTTGAGAGACAGGGACCTAAGGGAGGCTGCCTCAAGAGGTTCAAAGGGGGGCCTCATTAGGGCGTCCAGGACCAGATCTAAATTCCACGGGGCTACACGAGCAATATGAACCGGGGTGCTACGCTCACAAGCCGCTATAAACCAAGAGACCCACCTGTCCCCTGCTACATCCGAATCATACAATGCCCCTAATGCAGAGACATGGACCGTAAGGGTATTAACTGAAAGACCCAACTCTCGACCTCTCTGAAGAAACTCCAGAATAGAAGGGATGGGAACAATCGGAGAAAAAGGAGCAGTATGGAACTGAAGGAACTTCCGCCAGACCCTACCATAAATCCTTGTAGTAACCTCCTTCTTACTTAAGAGAAGGGTGGAAATAAGACACTCCGAAAAGCCACGCAATTTCAATAAGCTCCTTTCAAGTTCCAAGCCGTCAAGTGGAGGCCCTTCACCCGAGGGTGACGGCATGGACCCTGAGAGAGCAGGCCCGGAACTGAAGGAAGAAGCCATGGATCGGACACAGACATGGCTCTGAGCCAAGAAAACCACGGCCACCTGGGCCAAAACGGGGCAATGAGCGCCCCCTCGTCCCTGATCTTCCTGATCACAACTGGAAGCAAGTTCATTGGAGGAAACGCATAAGCTAGCTGAAAGGTCCAAGGGAACAGGAGAGAATCCACCAACTCCGGATCATCTGTTAAATCCAGGGAGGCAAACCAGCTGACTTGCCTGTTGGCCCTGGTTGCAAACAAATCGATGTCTGGAAGACCCCATAAGGCAACTGTCTTCCGGAAGGTCTGGCGGCAGAGGGCCCACTCGCCCTGATGGAGGGTATGGTGACTCAGAAAGTCCACTGTGGAATTGTCGACGCCCCTGATATGGAGCGCCGAGAGGGACAACAGGTTGGCTTCCGCCAGGGTGAGGATAGCCACCGCAGTAGACTGCAGAGTCCGGGATCGAGTACCTCCTTGCTTGTTGATATATGCCACTGACGTGGTGTTGTCTGACAAAATCCCAACGTGCGAGCCCCGCAGCTGTGGAAGAAAATGACGAAGAGCAAGGTGGATAGCCTTTAATTCACGCAAGTTGGAAGAATCCCTTGACTCCTCCACCGACCAACGTCCCTGAGCTAAACAGGCCCCCACCCGTCCGGACTGGCATCGGTCAGAAGGATCTGAGAAGGCCGAATCACCCAGGGAACCCCCCCTTGAAAGGTGATGCAGGTCCAGCCACCAGGCAAGGGACTCCACAGCGTCCGGGGGCAAGGTAAGATGACCCGGAAGCCGACCCTGCAAGGCAACATCCGCCAGCAAAACCGCCTGCTGCAATGGTCGCGTATGAAACTGCGCCCACTGAACCGCAGGAATGCAAGACGAAAGGGAACCCAACAGGGACATGGCCTCCCGCAATGACAGGGAATGGCGAGCAATAACCTGACTGACCCTAGCCCTGATATGCGATATTTTGTCATCCGGAAGGAGGCATAGCTGACTTACAGAGTCCAGAAGGAGACCCAGAAAAGATTGACGAGTCACGGGAGTCAGTCTGGACTTCCCCATGTTGATGACCCATCCCAAGTCCTGCAAAGATGAGATGACATTAACCACGCGGGACCGACACTGTTCGGTTCGGGGCCGATGACGTGATCAGGCCCATAATGCATCTGGCCGGATGTGACATACCGGCCGGTGCATCATAGCATGAAAAGAGGGCGGGAGATTCCAAAATCAGGAGGTGATGAAGAAAGAATTATGTCGCCCAGCGGGGCATGCAGTGGTGCAGCGAGGAGGGGACAATGGAGACTGGAGCCGCCTTTCCAGTAGCCTGACTGAGCGTCGTGCAGTAAGTTCAAACTCATTTTTCTGACTCTTTACAGGTCGGATTTACAACAGAGAGGGATGGTTAGGGAGCACCTAGGAAGGTGTAGGGACAGCTAATGATAGGTCAGGGGGTTAATTACAGGCTCCTGGTTTTTTCATGTACCCAGAATCGGAGACTGCTCCACTTTTGGGCTGCTTTCACAAAAGCGGACAGAAACAGATCCGTCGCAGCCCACGTCAAATAACATGGAGTCTATGGAGACAGAGGCGTGAAAAAATGGATCTGTAAAATTGGTCTGTTTTGCTGTACTGAGCATGCTCAGAAGCAAGGTACAGCTCCTCACAGTCTTATCTCAGCTTTTTTAATGGATCCATCATCAGTTAGCAATCCGTGGGCATCCGTTGGCACATATCAGTGCCTGTCCGTGTGATCCTTAAAATTCAAGGATCTACACGGATGTGCAAAAAATGCAGTGTGAAGGGGCCTAAGAGGTGGAAGCGGATTCTCAAGGGGACCCAAAAATTTGGCCAGTATAGGGCCTTGAAATTCCTGGTGGAAGCCCTGAAATTAAGGTCTGGAGGCAGATTCTCTGTGAGATCTGTATTCCGCCAATAGATCTTAATGGCTCATTTACATATCGGGAAACATGGATTTCTCTAGAATAAAACATTGCATCGTAGATATCAAAATATTATTTTATTCAGCTTCCAATGACCTGCATACCCATATAGGTAGCTTAGGAGGGTTGATCCTACTGATAGATTCCCTTAAATGCATTCAGAATTTAGAAAATAAAATGATAGAAATGGACAGCCCCTCTATATAAAATGTTAAACTTTTAGGAAGGGTCCTTATGATTATCATATATCGTATATATTTTTTAAAACTTTTTTTTTTTCTAGTTATATTGTGATCAACTTATTGCTCATACTGTGGTTATAGTGACCAAATGTGGAACAAATCATCATCTGTCATCAGTAATAAACCGTAAGACACAGCTTAATGGGCAAATCTACAGTATATATGGGAGGCTTCCATGATGCCATCAGCTCCTGACACCAATAGACACAGCATCACTGAGATTGCACTTTCAACTGCTACATAAAAATGGTACTATATAGATCAGTGATGGCTAACCTATGACACGCATGTCAGCAGTGACACGTTGAGGCGTTTTTGCTGATACTCGTGTCCTAGCTCAGTTTTCCCCCGAAGCTGATAATGTAATTAGCTCTGCAGCATTACTGTGCCGCCCTTGTTCCGCCTTCGGATGCTGACCTGACACGCTGATTGCATGCAGTCAGTGTCAATCAAAGCGTCAGCATCCGGAGGTGGAACAAGGGCGGCACATAATGAAGATGACAATCAAAGTGTCAGTATCCGGGACAAGGCGGAAGGGTAATGCAGCATAGCTAATTATGTTGTCAGCGGCGGGATGCTAATACTTTGAGCATGAATAGAAACGAGGGATAGGTGAGTTATATTGTTTATTATTTTTGTGTGTGCGCTAGGATGGGGGCCATATCCAGGATGGGGGGCTATATCCCAGTATGGGGGGCTATATCCAGAATAAGGGGCTATATACAGGATGGGGGGGTTGCTATATCCCAGTGTAGGGGCCATATCCAGGATAAGTGGCCATATGCAGGATGGGGGGTAATGTACGAGGATGGGGGCTATATACCACAGTGGGGGCCATATCCTGGATGGGGGGGTGCTATATCCCAGTATATATCAGTATGGGGGCTATATCCAGCATAAGGGACTATATACCAGGATGGGGTGTTTCCATGTCAAGTAAACCAATGATTATTACCTCCTATATTTTTAATTCTTTTGAGATTTTGTTATTTGATAATAGCATGTCAGACAATGCAAAATGTGAATATGAAAAAAATTCTAAAAAAAATGTTTTTTATTTTTCATTGATTTTCAAAGTTTGGAAAAAGTGCAAATTTCGGTGTTGCCTGCCTTTTACATTTCTCATCATAACTCAGGCTAGAAATAAGATAGAGAGACAAAGTAAAAACCATTCTACTCAGAATTGTACAGGCTTTCACCATATGTCACAAGAATAAGAATAAAAAAATAAGAATATTAATATTTTACCCATGAGAACGCAAACACAAAATTTTAAACCGCATTTCCCCCCAAAAAAAACTACAATTTAAAAATTCCCAAAACTGCCCATGTGTCTGCTATGCTCCAAGCCACATCTGTACCAAAATTCAAGTTGGGATCGCGATGGGATCATATTTTAAAATATTTAACTATTATAGCGTCAATGGGTCATTCCATATCAAGTGATCTAAATATGAATATTTTTTTTACCAGACGTATTTAGATTTTTTAATTTTTTTTCTATATGAAGTACTACTTTAGTTACCGGTAATTACAAATAAAAAGTTTTGAATTTTTGTCTTCACCGGTTAATTTTTTTTAGATATTTACAGTTTAAAAAAGCGCGAATTTTGGCCTGGTATGGCTTTACATTTTTTATCATATCTCGGGCTAGTATTAAGATGGGTGATGGATTAATGAGGTGGGAGAGGCATCATGTTTCTCAGAAAGGTACGGGCTTTCATTTGATATGTCACAAGACTGTTTCTTAATATTTTGTTATTTTGTCATAAGGGCTATCATAAAGGCTCATCAACATAATGAGCTGGTCTATGACTTACTGAATGTCTATCACATACATAATCTGACAAGATAATAGGAATCTATAGAACCGTCATCACTAATGCTCCACAGCTCAGACCACTTCGTGCTGCAAAGTACAGTATACATATTATTAACAAAATATTAAGAAACAGTCTTGTGACATATCAAATGTAAGCCTGTACCGTTCTGAGAAACATGATGCCTCTCCCACCTCATTATCTTAATTATCTTCAATGTTAGAAAGTGATTTATTCAAATCCTCTATTGTTAAATCAGGATTTATAAAATCCTCTGTGTTGGAAGTTCCAGGTTCTACACAATGTTCTGCCTGCAGAGGATTTTTCTCTTTTGCAAGTTGCTTTCTACAGCTGTCACAAATGTTCATGCTGCATTGAATGATGGATTTACATCAAACATCCAATCTTGGACCGACCTAAGATTTTTTTTGTTGTTGTGTGTCCAGTTTTTTAAAGGATCAGTTCATAGAAGAGAATCCAGGAGGAATGAAGGGGGCTCCCATTAGCAGGAAATCCAGGTTATTTCATATATTTAAAAAGGTTTTTTTCATTTTATCATAATATCATAATCTTAATAAATAAATAAAAAAACCTTTTTAAATATATGAAATAACCTGGATTTCCTGCTAATGGGAGCGCCATTCATTCCTCCTGGATTCTCTTCTATGAACTGATCGTTCACAGCCACAAGGCTAAGTGTGCTGCATATCCAGGACGGGGCTGCAGACCATAATGGTGGGTTTACATACACCAATTTATCTGTTCAATATCTGAACCAATCTCTGGTTGCAGTGAAATCATGGATACATTGCTCCATGTTGTACACAGCCACAAAATGGAGCAATGTATCCATGATTTCACTGCAACCAGAGATTGGTTCAGAGATTGAACAGATAAATTGGTGTATGTAAACCCACCATAAGGAGTACTGAGACCAAATCTGGTCAGATGAGCCTGATATAAAGACCAGCAAAAGGTGAGCATTTATAATCCTTATAGCACTTGGAATAGTAAATACGCTGCACTGAGATCTGCGCCCCTGTTTCTCTTGTTTCTCCCACCACCATAGATAATCCATAGCCTTGGATATCATCTCCTTGCAGTTTTTTAAAGGGATTGCAACAGTATATGTTATAAAATGCTGTTCCTTGAGAAGCAGCAGCTATTGCTCTGTGAGAAAAATACAGTTAATATTAAATAAGGAAGATGGGTAATAAAAATAAAGATTTACAGTACACTTAAGGCCCCGTAACACAGGGCAACATCGCTGGCAACATCGCTGGTGAGTTGCCCCGTGTAACAGGGTGATTTCAATGGCAATAGTTGCTTCAGCAACATCGCCTGGCTTCAGGTCAATGTCCTGAAACCAGGCGATGTTGCTCAGGCGATCTGCCTGAATAGCCCTGTCTAACATCGCAACAGCGATGTTGCAAGCAACTTTCCCCATTGACTGCAATGTTAAAGGGATCCTGTCGCCTCCAAAAAGCCACCTAAGCTACAAAAACACGTCCCTGCAGCATCCTATCATTAATCTCACACTCCTTTTGTCTCCTAAAAGCATCCTGTCAAAGTAGATAAAAACGATTTTATACTCACTCATTGGGCATTAAAATTAGTAGGGGCTATATTCTTTAGCCCTTAGGGCATGTTGTTTTGCAGGCTCCAGGATCCACCCTCTCTCTCTCTCTGTCTGTGCTGCTTTGCTTGTGCAGGCTTTGCCTTCCCCCTCCTAAAGTTGTACTTCATATAGAAAAAAAAAAAAAAGTCTAAAGCCGTTAACGAAAAAAAATATTCATATTTGGATCACTTGATATGGAATGACCCAATGGGGCCATATCTAAGATGGGGGTAATGTACCAGAATGGGGGGGTTCCCATATCCCAGTATGGGTGCTATATCCAGGATAAGGAGCTATATACCAGAATGGGAGCCATATCCAGGATTGGGGGGGGTAATGTACAAGGAGGACGCGGTGCTATATCCCAGTATAGGTCATTCCATGTCAAGTGAACCAATGATTATTACCGCTATATTTTTAATTCTTTTGAAATTTTTGATTTGATAATAACGTGTGAGGCACCGCCCGCATGATCCCCATGGCTGGGGCGCATCACATGCAGGATCAGGGTATGATCCTGTTCACACTGGCCGGCTTTCCTGTGATGATACTGTGTGAACCAACTTGGAACACAAGGTTTCATGTGACTAGTGAGTGGCTCATGAGATCGAGGAAGCCTGAGGAAAGAAATGTACTGGGTGATTGCTGACAGCCCAGGTGGGTTTGTCAGGTGGGTGTGTCCTGAGGAATAGCAGCCCAGCTGGGTGAGTCAGTGTGGGAGTGGCACGCACGATAAGAGCCTGCCAGCTGAGTGATTGAGAGATTCATTCTGAGCCAGAGATCAGCCTGAGAGGATGGTGATCTATGAACAGCCAAAGTGCAGACGTGTCCAGTCCAGGGCTCTGTGTGTGATGGAATAATGGGAGCATGCTAGCTCCATACCCGTGCCTAGGTCCGGGGTCGTGGCAGCACCTGGAAGGGGAAGCTATGGCTGAACCTGGTGGATACTGGTCCGGGCGTGGGGTGAAACACGTCCGGGAAAGGAGCCCGTGGGGATGCCTGGTGGAACCTGTTATACAGGTAGCGAGACCCGGATCCGTGCCCGGTAAGAAAGCAGTTCTCAAATGCTTGTGTGAACTGTGCACCTGGTGTGTGAAATGTGCCAGGCGGGCATAGCCGCCCGAGGTCCGACTAGAAAGTCTGTGAGGGACCTGTGTTAACTATATGTGTATGAAGGCTTAGGTCAGAGGTCCCCAACTCCAGGCCTCAAGGGCCGCCAACAGTGCAGGTTTTCAGGATTTCCTTAGTATTGCACAGGTGCTAATGTGATCATCTGCACAGTTAATGATTCCAAGCCCTGTGCAATACTAAGGAAATCCTGAAAACCTGCACTGTTGGCGGCCCTTGAGGCCTGGATTTGGGGACCTCTGGCATAGGTAATTGCCCTGAATGAGAGACAATGGCCTATATGTAAGAGCCATGTATAATGATGGGGAGAGAGAGTGACCCAGCTAGTGTGGATGATATTGGAGTATTTCCGTCCCTGTGGGACGAGAGGGAGGCTTGCCCTGCTGCTTGCAGAGGGTACCCGTCCCTCAACCACGTCCTCTAATGGTGTGGGTGTGCCTGTGGTGCCAGACACAGGGGTAATAGGGCTCCTAGTAGGTACGGGTGAGTTTCCCTGGTACTAAGGTTTGCCAATCCCTGTAATGGACCATGGAGGAGCCGCAGTCCATGGATGTATTATGATGGGCTGTGAGCGGGTGTAAGGATGCATGGGATCCATGGATATTGTATGATGGATCACATGTGGTATGTAAGGTCCCGGTCAGGCAGGAATCCTGACTACGGGATATATATATATATATATATATATATATATATGGAGTCATCAGGCTGGGTGACTAAAGCCAGGCGGCAGGTACCACCATTGGGACCCACATCCCTGTTATGAACCCGGAGGGGTCATCGTCGAAATGTAACTTATGTGTAAAGTGTATATAGGCCGGAGGCCGTAGCTACCATGGGAGCAAGTGTTAGAGCTCCAATGGGGTGAGAGGTGGTTGCCGGTCCCGGGATACAATAATGGTATATGTGCAATGTTATATGTAATATCAATGTATTATGTGACGTGTATGTGTTAAATGTTAAATGTACTAACCCGGTTATTGATGCTGTTGAGAAATAAACGGGTAGTAACGTGAAAAATTATACACATGTGTTGGTGTCATTATGCAGCAAGCGAGTCCCCCGGCTCGCTACCTCACAAATGTCAGACAATGCAAAATGTGATGAGAAAATAATTCTAAAAAATTTTTTTTTTATTGATTTCCAAAGTTCGGAAAAAAGTTTGAATTTCGGTGTTGCCTGGATTTACATTTCTCCTCATAACTCAGGCTAGAAATAAGATAGAGAGACAAAATAAACACCATTCTACTCAGAATTGTCCAGGCTTTCACCAGATATATCACAAGAGGATCTTTGTTAATATTTTACCCATGCGAACACAAACGCAAAATTTTAAAACGCATTTCCGAAAAATCGGTTTAATTTAAGATTTTCTAAAAAAATGCCCATGTGTCTGCTATGCTCTTAGCCGCATCTATACCAAAATTCAAGTTGGAATCGTGATGGGATCATATTTTAAAATATTTAACTATTATAGCGTCAATGGGTCATTTCACATCAAGCGATCTAAATATGAATTATTTTTTTTTACCTCACATCTTTAGATTTAAAAAAAAAAAAAAAATTCTATAGGAAGTATAACTTTAGTTAATTACAAATTAAAATGTTTGAATTTTTTTCTTCTTCAGTTAATTTTTTACTGTTTTTTTTTTTTGTTTTTTTTTTTTAAAGTTTTAAAAAAGCGTAAATTTTGGCCTGGTATGGCTTTACATTTTCTATCATATCCTATTTTTCATGCCTATATTGATTGATGGATTTATATGAAACATCCAATCGTGTACTGGCCTAAGATTTTTTTCTTGTTGTGTTTCCAGTTTTTTCAAAAGGATTGTAACAGAATATATGATAAAATAGTGTTCCTTGAGAAGTAGCAGCCATTGCTGTGTGAGAAAAATGCAGTTAATATTAAGTAAGGAAGATGGGTAATAAAAATAAAGATTTACAGTACACTTGAGATCGAACTCTGTTACTATAAAGTATTAGGGCTAGCGCATACGCAGCTTTTTCTGTCTGCGGACAAACGCTGTGGTTTTGGCAGCTTTTTTCTGTCAAGTTTTTACCACTTCTGCATTAGTTTTTTTTAATCGCTAGTGAAAACGATGGCAGCTTTTTTTTCCTATAAATAGTGATAAATGCTGCGTTTATTGCAGCGATTAAAAAATAGTGCAGGCAGTGATTTACTCACTCTGAGTTTTTCAAACAACAATGCATGTGTTTAACGCCATTGAAATCAATGGGGGGCGTTTTACTGACCGATGATCACTCAGAATAGCTCTGTTTATTAGTCCTTAATAAGAAAACCATTAAACTATTAATATATATTTACTCAATCTGTAAACACACTCACCAATATTATAGTACACAGAGTCCCTAGATGCCTTTGTACAGACTAGACTATTGTTTGTTTAACCCCTTAGTGACGGAGCCAATTTCCACCTTAATGACCAGACCGTTTTTTGTAATTCTGACCAGTGTCCCTTTATGAGGAAATAACTCTGGAACGCTCCAACGGATCCTAGCGATTCTGAGATAGGGTTTTTTTGTGACATATTGGGCTTCATCTTAGTGGTAGATTTAGGTCGATAATTTTTGCATTTATTTGTGAAAATATAAAAAAATTAGCAAAAATTTTTAAACTTTCACAATTTTCAAATTTGTCATTTTTATTCTGCTAAACCAGAGAGATATGGGACACAAAATAGTTAATAAATAACATTTCTCATATGTCTACTTTACGTCAGCACACTTTTGGAAAAAAAAAATTTTTGCTAGGAAGTTATAAGGGTTCAAAGTTCATCAGCAATTTTTCATTTTTCCAGCAAAATTTACAAAACCATTTTTTTAGTGACCACATCACATTTGAAGTCCCTTTGAGGGACAGACATGACAGAAAGCACCCAAAAGTGACACCATTCCAAAAACTGCACCCCTCAAGCTACTCAATACTACATTCAAGAAGATTATTAACCCTTCAGGTGCTTCACAGCTACTAAGGCAAAGTGGAAACAAAAAATGGACATTTTAATTTTTCCAACAAAAATGTTCTTTTAGCCTCAATTTTTTCATTTTCACATGGGCAACAGGATAAAATGCATCCTAAAATTTGTTGGACAATTTCTCCTGAGTACACTGATACCTCATATGTGGTCATAAACCACTGTTTGAGCGCACGGCAGGGCTCAGAAGGGAAGGAGCGCAATTTGACTTTTGGAGCTAATCTACAATTCAAAAAGTCAAATGGCGCTCCTTCCCTTTCGAGCCCTGCCGTGCGCCCAAACAGCGGTTTATGACTACATATGAGGTATTGGTGCACTCAGGAGAAATTGCCTAACATATTTTAGGATGCATTTTTATCCTCTTGATCATGTGAAAATGAAAAAATTGAGGACAAAAGAAAATTTTTGTGAAAAAAAAAAAAAAGGACTTTTTCATTTTTACGGATCAATTTGTAAAGCACCAGAGGGTTCAAAGTGCTCACTATGCATCTAGATAAGTTCGTTGGGGGGTCTAGTTTCCAAAATGGGGTCACTTGTGGGGGAGCTCCAATGTTTAGGCACACAGGGACTCTCCATATGCGACATGGTGTCCACTAACAATTTGAATGGAAAATTAGCTCCAATAGTTAGCGGACACCATGTCGTGTATGGGGAGCCCCTGTGTGCCTAAACATTGGAGCTCCCCCACAAGTGACCCCATTTTGGAAACTAGACCCCCCAAGGAACTTATCTAGATGGGTGGTGAGCACTTTGAACCCACAGATGCTTCACAAATGAATCCGTAAAAATGAAAAAAGAAAACTTTTCTGGAAAAGAAAGTACTTTTTTATTTTTACAGATCAATTTGTGAAGCACCTGGGGGTTCAAAGTGCTCTCTAAGCATCTAGATAAGTTCCTTGTGGGGTCTAGTTTCCAAAATGGGGTCACTTGTGGGGGAGCTCTAATATTTAGGCACACAGGGGCTCTCTATATGCGACATGGTGTCCTCTAACAATTTGAATGGAAAATTAGCTCCAATAGTTAGCGGACACTGTCGCATATGGGGAGCCCCTGAGTGCCTAAACATTGGAGCTTCCCCACAAGTGACCCCATTTTGGAAACTAGACGCCTCAAGGATTATATCTAGGGGTATAGTGAGCATTTGGAAACCCACAAAGGGTTAACTGCAGATCATCATCCATGTGTGGTCACAAGGGGTTAACTGCAGATTAGGTAACCCCTTGTGACCTCACAGGGATGATGTTCTGCAGTTAACCCCTTGTGACCACACAGGGGGTTAACTGCAGATCACCCTTGTGTGGTTATTCAGGGGTTAACTCTAACTCTGTCCCAACGCACGCAGAGCAGCGGCGCCCGGACAGAGTCAGAGAGAAGACGGCGGGGGACGCTGCAGGACGGGTAAGTATGAGTGCAGGGAAGGGGGAGCGGATCAGAGCTGGGGGGGGGTCGAGGGTAGGAGGGGATGCCCGAGGGGTGTGATGGGGGGGGGGGGTCGGGGGATGGCCAGAGGGATGAGGCACAGGGGAGACGGGGAGGCAATAGAAGCTGGGGTGCGGAGCAGGGAGGAGGGGGGAAGCGGAACACACGGGGTGGGGGATTAGAATGACATTGGGGGGCCACTGAGGGGACCCCCCAGGAATGGCCGCCATTTTTAGATGTTCTGTGGAGGAATGGGGGTGGGGGGGATGATCCCCAGTACTGGGGGTCTTGGTGGGCTAGGGTTTTAATACTTTCACTTTGATCCGACATGTGTTTTTACCGGCACTTTCACTTTTTGTAATGTGATGATCGGTAAACGGTGCTTACCAGTCATTACATTACTGGTGCCGGTAAAAAACATCCGATTCCTAATCTCTAGGGTCTCAGCTACCCCCGGTAGCTGAAACCCCAGAGATTTTAGCTCCAGGGGCGTCAAACCAGGGCCTTTTATGTTGTGACTTATTTTCACGTCCTAACAGAATAAGGACCCTGTTTTGACAACGTATATATACAGTGGGCCGTCACTAAGGTGTTAAGATTGAACATTTCCAGGTATGTCAAGACATAAAAGCTCTGACGCTCTAACACTAATGCAGATGTGGTAAAAACTTGGTAGAAAAAAAGCAGCCAAAACCGCAGCGTTTATCCGCAGACAGAAAAACCTGCATATGCGCTAGCCCTAATACTCACTTTATAGTAACACAGTTCGATCTCGTGTACTGTAAGGGTATGTGCACACGGGGGGCGGGTTAGTGGCGGCGGCGGCTGGGCGGACCCGACAGGAAGCTCCGGAGCCGTCCACCGGCTTCCTGTCGGGTCCGTGCTGCGGGAGACGGGCGGGTGTGCGGCGGGTGCACAGCGGGTTAGCGCCGGCGGTTCTTCAGCGGCTGGAAGTAGCACATGATTCTGCTTGCAGCCGCTGCAGAACCGGCCGGATTATAGAACATGCTCATTCTTTGCTAACCCGCTGGGAACCCAGCGGGTTAGCAACGGATGAGCATGTGGAAACCGCCGGTGTGTGCACACCGGGGGTCGGTTTCCATAGGTTTATATGTTAACCCAAAAGCCGCTTTTGGATTAACATAAATTTACATAAACCTCATGGAAACCGACCGGCGGTTTCCGCGGCTAAACCTGCAGTAAACCTTCCTGTGTGCACATAGCCTAAATCTTTATTTTTATTACCCATCTTTCTTAATATTAACTGTATTTTTCTCACACAGCAATGGCTGCTACTTCTCAAGGAACACTATTTTATCATATATGCTGTTGCAATCCTTTTGAAAAAACTGGAAACACAACAAGAAAAAAATCTTAGGCCAGTACATGATTGGATGTTTGATAAAAATCCATCAATCAATGCAGGCATGAAAAATAAGATATGATGGAAAATGTTAAGCCATACCAGGCCAAAATTCGCGCTTTTTTAAAACGTTAAATTCTGTAAAAAATTAACTGATGAAGAAAAAACTTCAAAACTTTTTATTTCTAATTACCGTATATACTCGTGTATAAGCCGAGTTTTTCAGCCCAAAAATTGGGCTGAAAAGTCCCCCCCTCGGCTTATACACGAGTCACTATACGGGGTGAGTGGGGTGGGGGCTCTGTCCGGGTGCTGGGGAGGCAGGAGGAGGCGGGGGGAGGCTGCTGTATGAGCGGCCCCGTCACGTGGGGCCGCTCATTACATATGCACTGCATCCCCTGTCAATCAGCGCCAGGGGGAGCAGTGCAAATAGGTAGATAATTCCCCCCATAAATGCTGGCACACGTCCCCCCTGTTGTAAGGCCCCCCCTGCTGAATACTTACCATCCCTGGTCTTCAGCAGCACCCCGGCGCCGGTCCTCTGTGCTCCGGTCCTCCGCGATCCCGTCCTCTGTGCTCCGTTCCCCGGCTGTATCATGTGACCAGCCGCGTCGCAGACGCGATGACGTCATTGCTTCTGCGACGCGCGGGGAACCCGGATGCAGCCGTGGAGCGGAGCACAGAAGACGGGATCGCGGAGGACCGGAGCACAGAGGACCGGCGCCGGGGTGCTGCTGAAGACCAGGGATGGTAAGTAATCAGCAGGGGGGGGCCTTACAACAGGAGGGGACGTGTGCCAGCATTTGTGTGGGGCTGCTGTATATAGGGGCTGCAATACCACTGGGGCTGCAATACCACTGGGGCTGCTGTATATAGGGGCTGTATACACCACTGGGGCTGCAATACCACTGGGGCTGCTGTATATAGGGGCTGTATACACCACTGGGGCTGCAATACCACTGGGGCTGCTGTATATAGTGGCTGCTGTATACACCACTGGGGCTGCAATACCACTGGGGCTGCTGTATATAGGGAGTGCAATACCACTGGGGCTGCTGTATATAGGGGCTGCTGTATACACCACTGGGGCTGCAATACCACTGGGGCTGCTGTATATAGGGGCTGCTGTATACACCACTGGGGCTGCAATACCACTGGGGCTGCTGTATATAGGGGCTGCAATACCACTGGGGCTGCAATACCACTGGGGCTGCAATACCACTGGGGCTGCTGTATATAGGGGCTGTATACACCACTGGGGCTGCAATACCACTGGGGCTGCTGTATATAGGGGCTGTATACACCACTGGGGCTGCAATACCACTGGGGCTGCTGTATATAGGGGCTGCTGTATACACCACTGGGGCTGCAATACCACTGGGGCTGCTGTATATAGGGAGTGCAATACCACTGGGGCTGCTGTATATAGGGGCTGCTGTATACACCACTGGGGCTGCAATACCACTGGGGCTGCTGTATATAGGGGCTGCTGTATACACCACTGGGGCTGCAATACCACTGGGGCTGCTGTATATAGGGGCTGCAATACCACTGGGGCTGCAATACCACTGGGGCTGCTGTATATAGGGGCTGCTGTATACACCACTGGGGCTGCAATACCACTGGGGCTGCTGTATATAGGGAGTGCAATACCACTAGGGCTGCTGTATATACCACTGGGGGCTGCTGTATATCATACTGCTGGGGCCTGTATACCACTGCTGGGGGCTGTATACCTGTGCTGGGGTCCACCCTCGGCTTATACGCGAGTCAATAGATTTTCCCAGGTTTTGGGGGCAAAAGTAGGGGGGTTGGCTTATACACGGGTCGGCTTATACACGAGTATATACGGTAACTAAAGTTGTACTTATAGTAAAAATAAAAATCTAAAGACATAAGGTAAAAAAAATATTCATATTTAGATCACATGATATGGAATGACCCATTCATGCTATAATAGTAAAATATTTTAAAATATTATCACATCACGATCCCAACTTGAAATTTGGTACAGATGTGGCTTGGAGAATAGCAGACACATGGGCATTTTTGGAGATTTTTAAATTAAACCGATTTTTTGGAAATGCGTTTTAAAATTTTGTGTTTGCATGGGTGAAATATTAAAGATACTCTTGTGACATATCTGGTGAAAGCCTGAACAGTTCTGAGTAGAATGGTGTTTATTTTGTTTGTTTATCTTATTTCTAGCCCGAGATATGTTAGAAAATGTAAAGCCATTCCAGGCCAAAATTAGTATTTTTTTAAAACTTTAAAAATCTGTAAAAAAAATTAACTAATGAAGAAAAAAATTAAAAACTTTTATTTGTAATTAACTAAAGCTGTACTTCATATAGAAAAAAAATAAAAAAAATCTAAAGACGTCAGGTAAAAAAATATTCATTTTTGGATCACTTGACATGGAATGACCCTTATATATCAGTATGGGTGCTATATCCAGCATAAGGGGCTATATTCCAGTATGGGGGGGGGTAATGGACCAGGATGGAGGGGGCTATATCCAGGACAAGGGGCTATATACTAGAATGAGCGTCATATCCAGGATGGGAGGTAATGTACCAGAATGGGTGAGGGCTATATCCAGCATAAGGGACTACATACCAGAATTGGGGCCATATCCAGAATGGGGGGTAATGTACCAGAATGGGTGGGGGCTATATCCAGAATGTGGGCCATATCTAGGATAGCTTTTTGTTAATTTTCTCATATTTGTAGCTGTAATATGTTTTTTTTACACGACGCAAGTTATGGTCTATTTTTTGCGAATTTTGACACACCAAGCTTTAAAGGTTGACCATCACTGATATAGACCAATACAAAGTTGTACAGCATTGTTAAAGTGGATACTAGACCAGGGCTTACGTTGTTGCAGGTACACATAGTGCCGCAGGTATACACAGCGTCGCAGGTATAGATAGTGCACATACACGTCTGCTATTTGCTAGAGTAAGGAACTCCACAAAGCATTTATCTCTAAGGAGAGGCCAGGCTCCATGTTTGTGTTTCTTTTTTTTTCATTATTACAACTGTCTGCTGTTTCTACAAATAAAACCAAGGACTGGTTCACATGACTCGGATAAGCTGCAGATTTTCCATCCGTATTTTTCTCTGTAGCAAGATGCAGATTTCACAACTGACAATGCAGATTTCCTGTGAAATTTTCACTGTGGGGATACACTAGCGCTGATAATATTGTACTGTGCACCAGAGTCTTTTCCCTACACAGCATGTTTTTGCCACTTTTACTTAAAAACGTGCCATAAAATGTTAGCGAGTCACGTTTTGTGAATCTAAAGTCCCACCTTTCATGTTTGTATTTTTTGCAGACAGAAAACATGACAGTCATCATAAATACAACATTGGCTAGAATGCTATATTATTTAATGTGTTTATGGGAGAAACCTCTTTTAAATTCATACCACTCATCTAAATGGAAAACTTATATTTCCATTGCTGCTTTTGATGTACTCATTCCAACCTGCATACAAATGGTCCTACTACATCCGATCACCCCTAACATACAAAGTTTGGCCTCTCCATAAACTTTACAAAATTTTGTGTAAAAAAAAAACAAAAAAACGGTGCACACAGTAGTATATTTATTTCGGAAAGCTGCCATCCTGCTATTCCTGCAAGCCACAATATGTCCTACAGATGCGAGTGTTTCAGTGTGAAAGTGGATAACAATGTCTTGGTAATTTAATAATAATAATACATAGTAAGCAAGTAAATGGCTGATATGCGCAATTGACCCCCCTTCCCCCTCAAAGAACCTGACACGAAACGCGCGTTGGGGCTAGGACTTTGAGCCTCAGGACTCCAGGAGTGATGGGTAAGCTACTGTAGAGGGGGTTTTATACTTATTATAGTATTCTTAAACACACAAAAAATTATAGTATGTTTGTGGACTGTCCTTTGGCTGGCTGACTTGACCATATGTTTCTGTACATGCAGCATGTCCATTGATAATAGTTGGTTCTTTAATTAGGCCCCTCTGCTGACCACTCCTTATTTATTGTGTCCCCTTGTGATAATCTCTGACTCTGTTTGTCACCTGAACTATCACCAATTTTGTAATGTTTTTCTTTTTTTTTTTTTTTAATGAATTCTTTTTCTAATAAAGTAGATTTTTATTATTAAATAAATGGTGTGGCTATGAATAGTGACTCCATTGTCTTGTAGGATTTAATACAGGGGTCTCAAACTCGCGGCCCGGGGGCCGCATGCGGCCCCTGGGGCTTCTCTATGCGGCCCGCGGCACCTTGGACAACTTAATGATGCATCGCTCCAGTGCAGGGTGCCACTGCAGTCCATTCTGTGTGATGACTTCTTTCCGCAGCACTAACAAGCTCTGCCACTCAGCAAGATCAATGCAAGCTGCCAGCCAATGAGAGGCCCGCAGCTGACGGCAGAATATGACTTCACCTGCAGGCCTCTGGCTGGCAGATTGCATTGATCTTGATGAGCAACAGAGCTTGTCTGAGCGGCGACTGGAGGAAGTCATAGCACAGCGGAGGCCGGAAGCCAGCACAGCGGGACCGTGGCGGCCCCCTGCACTGGAGCGGTGCATCATTAAAGTGAGAAAAGTGTGAGTGTGTGTGAGAGGGTGTGTGTGTGAGGGTGAGTGAGGATATGTGTATAAGTGTGTGAGTTTTTGTGTGTGTTTGAGTGTGAGTGTAAGAGTGTGGTTGAGGATGTGTGTGAGTGTGTGTGAGAGTATGTGTGTGTGTGTGTGTGGGGGGGGTTGTGTGTGGGTTTGTGTGTGAGTGTGATAGAGTGTGTATTTGAGTGTGTAAAAAGAAGGTAAAACAGGATGGGGGGAATCACTATAATAGTAGATCAAGATGGGGGACATCACTATAAAAGGGGATCAGGATGGGGACATCATCACTAAAGGGGATCAAGATGGGGACATCACTACTAAGGGGGAATGACATGGGGGACATCACTAGAAAAGAAAATCAGGAAGGGGAACATCACTAGAAAAGGGGATCAGGATGGGGGACATCACTAGAAAAGGAGATCAGTAAGGGGACATCACTACAAAAGGGGATCATGATCGATGGGGGACATCACTGGAAAGAGGGATCAGGATAGTGGACATCACTATAAAAAGGAATCAGGATAGGGATCATCACTAGAAAAAGGGATCAGGATGGGGGACATCAGTAGAAAAGGACATTACTACAGGATGGGGACATTACTACAAGAAGGGGATCAGGATTTGTACTTTACTACATTGAGCAAAAAAAAATTCTGGTATTACTAAAAATATCACTTAGTCCTACAAGGGATGCGGCCCCCCGCTATAAATGTTTCTCTATGTGCGGCCCACCAACCCAGCCGAGTTTGAGACCCCTGATTTAATATGTGTTATTGTAGAAAATGAAGTCCACTGTGGGCCATTATGTCCACACAATGAATAATAGGACTATCACTGCCGAGAACAATGGCAGCCTAGGGGTACCAAGTGATCTAGTATACATAGCTTAGTGCACATCCATATACTTTGGTTTGATTATGTAAAGAGGCATTCAGAAGACCACCAATCAATAAAGGTTTAATGATCGACGTTCTTGTGTCTCCAGTTGGCTCAAGTAATCGGTTTCTTACTTATAGTTAGATTGTAGCGCCTCCACGTAGCAGCCTACTCCAGCATGGGACGATTATTCCCACAACATTCCCTCCCCTTTCCACCATTGTTTCACCCTTGTTGTTAAAACTATCATTTCACATCTGGTGCTCCTAGGTATCATGAATGGATGAAGTCAGAGGAGCTGCAGAAACTAACTGCCTCGGAGCCACTCACGCTTGACCAGGAATATGACATGCAACGCAGTTGGAGAGAAGATGGTGACAGTAAGTGACTTGTATATGCTAGACAATATGCAACTTCCTACTCTATTGGCCGTGGTATATTACATTAGCAATCAATGAGATACACTCAAGTTGAACCAATTTTACCTTTCAGAGTGCACCTTCATCATACTGGATAGAGAAAAGTGGGATCATGGATGTCCAGAAGATCAGTGTATGGTGGGAGATGTCAACCTGTTCATGGTTGATCCTGAAAACCCCTCATTAGCGGAGATTGAAATCATGATTGCAGGTAATTGTGAAGGTGTATGTACTATTTTACCAGGTTTATAGGTAATAATAGCACCCAGTGGTGAGGAAACATAGCAAGGGTGTAAAAACCTGACATCACCAAGGCCAAGCGCTTATTGACGTTTTGTGAAGGGAATGACCATTAAATCAGTGCACATATTCTGTGTCTGCCGAGATAGTCCATTACACTCTCATTACAGGTAGATGCCTAAAAAGGTTTCCTTCCAGAATTCACAAGGCTATAGCAGTAGAGTGGATGTGAAACACTAAAACACTAGTATGGGGCTAATTATCACAATTACAGTTGTGAACCTTAAAGAAAATCTGTCACAAGGTTCGTACTACTTAATCTGAGAGCAGCATAATCTAGAGACAGGGATGCAGATTCTAGCAACTTGACACTTCCTGGCCTGCTTGCTGTAGTTTTGTAATCTGTTTTATCAGCAAGAGATTATCACTAGAAGGTCAGGATCACACTGGCGTATAGCATCTGATGTGAGAAAATCAGATTGCATGTGCTAATGACACATGGCTCAAACTCTGCTGCGAGTGTGAGCCGAGTGTCACTCACTGTTCTCAGATTCTCTGGCATGCGAGAATCAGATCACTAGTGTAGAGAACTTAATCTCTTCATCCTCTCCATTGCCTATCCTTGGCTTACAGCTAGATGACATCCAAGTTCAGTCCGATGTGTCACACACACCCATTGACTTGCTGGGTGCACATTATTTGATTTGCAGAGGCACTCGCAGCATATTACGATTGTTTTCTCATACCAAATCGGCATTAAAAAGAAAATTTTAGATCTGCACTGCCCCATAGTATAGACACTACAGACAAAGTAGCAAGCTTGTCAGAAGAGATGAGCTTCCAATGGTGGGATGACAGGAGGAAGGGATTCTAATGAAGAAATAGTGACAGGGTGGCCATAGACGCATTTTTTCTCATGATCGGCAGTGCCCAGAGTTGCGAGAATCCCAGTGTTGCTTCGTTTAAAAAAAAAAAAAAATCACGCCAGAGAATGTCACTTGTGAGAGCCATGCATTTGTTTTTCAGCTTCCTACTTCGGATTGAAGTAGAGGAAAAACAAGTATATTCTATATATGTGGAAAAATAACTTATTCATTGTCACTATCCAGTAGGGAAACCCTTTGTTTTCCTACAACTTCTGCTTTTTGTGCTTCAATAAGGACACCCTGATTCATGTATACAAAAAAATCTATATATGTATATAAGCTATGTGTGTGTGTGTCCACGTCTATCACTATGTTTAAAGAGGAAATTTTAACACCCCCCTCCCCAAAAAAGGCCTATTTACTGTGTGTGTGTGTCCACCATATCACCCATATATGGTAATAGGAAAAATAGGAAATACCAGTATACCACAGGAGGTCATGCACAGCCCCCAGCATATGCAGGTTGGGGTGCATTTTTATGGGAGGGGGTAGGGGTTGGGAATTTTTGTGGGTGGGGGGCAGGTTTGTGCTGATCTGGGGGGGCAACTTTGGGGGTGCGGGCGGGAATGTGATTTTGGGAGGGCAAGACTGCATGTTTGGTAGGGGGTGTAGGTTTGGGGAGGATGCAGGGGGGCAAGTTTGGGGGAGGGAAAGTTTTGGAGTGGGGACAGGAGGGGTAGATTTGGGGGGAGGTATAAGGGAAGCAGGTTTCATGCGTACATGGGAGTACACACACACACTCACTTTATAACTAAGAACAGTTATTTACTATACCCGGTCAACGCCTGGCTCTACAGCTGGTATTTAAATTTAAACAAACATTTAAAAAGTTACTTTTGGACATACCTGCTCTTGGATTAAACTAGTATACTTAAAGAGGGTTATTATGACTAACCGTGAGCCACTGCAGTGTGTGAAAGGAAAGGTAATCTCGTTTTTTTCTATTTTTGAGAACTGACAATTTTTGCCATATAATATTTGGAATGATAGATCTCAATCTGGTCTACAGCTCGAGTTTCTTTTGTTAAGCTGTGAACTTATCGTTTATCACATAAAACACACACCACATCAGTTCACACTCTTATCATATCTTGTCTCTATGAATCCTTCCTAATTGGCTTTTCCTTCACCTGACCGTGCACGGCAGCAGCCTTAATAAATGTCACTGCCAGACACTTCTGCTTCACCCATCAATCTCTTGAAAAATAGTTTTACAATGTGAGAATAGGACGCCAAATAGGACACAATCATCACTGAAGTCTATCCACATTTATCTATTTCAAGTTCCTTTTATATAAAGGATCAAACACGTTCATGTGCATCTGAACAGAGAACTAGAAGTTAGGTGAATGCATCTTCTGTGTACATAGAAAAAAATAATGACAGAATTATCAGTTCTAGAAGTTACTGGGAGACTCTTGAATCTCTCTTATTCCTATCCCTGGCTTGTTAACTGTCCAACCTGTGCGATCCCCACCAATCCTAAATGAGGGGGCTGCTGCAGCTCTGTAACTGCGTCCCCTTGACTGTGTTTACAGCACAGAGGCGCGCCCCCTGGCCACTTAACATTGGGACCCCATTCAAGTAATTGTACAATGGCTAATGCAAAAAAGGGTGCCTGCATTTCATTAGAAATGTTAGAAGAAAAAAGGTTTGGTATCATGTTAGCCAGTTGAAAAAATGTTGATTGCTCTAAGTGGGAGAAACAAAATAATAATTTTGTGGTTGTGATACCTTTTTAATGGTTAACAAAAATAAAATGGATTTTTTTTTCACACAATTACAGACAAAAATCCATTTACCAGTAGCCAATCACTTTTGTGGTCAAGGACATAATACTGAAAATATGAAAGTTGCAATATTGAGAGGTAATTTCGAATAACCGTAACATCAAAGCGTCTGTGAATCCAAGCTCATTAGAACTTTTGACTGTATCCAATCAGGGTTATACCTATCTGAAGGATTTATAGTTCATTATCACATCTGAAGAATGTTTTTTAAAGACACTGAAGACACCAGGTTTACATATAAATTAGGGTCATAAAACTTTCACATCACTAAGCCTGACTGATTAAGGATCCTTTCCAGACCCTGTTTTGTTTATTTATTTAAATGACCATTTATTTTAACCGGCATCTGCTCTGGTTGTGCATGTATATATGTGTTACTTCTGATATTTTGTCATACCATGCCTGATGAAGAGACCTGAGAAGTCTCGAAAGCTTGCCTTGCAACATCACTTATTATATTTTTGTTAGCCATTAAAAGGTATAACTACAAGATTATTATTTTGTTTCTCCATCTGATGGCCACTTTACACGTCCAAATATCGGCGTCCAACTCCGACAAAAAGTCACGTGGTTTGTGCGTTGGCCCCGTTATCGTTCGTGCGTTGTATGGTATAAATGTCCAATACGATGCACAAACGACGCCAAAACGATATCGGGGATCAAATGAGCGTGCTCGCCAACGGCCCGATATTGGATGGACGATGTGGCCGGATCGTGCTGTGTAAAAGCCCAACAACAATGTGAAGTACAACGTCCCCTATTCTCCTATTCTCTCCCATGTTAAATGGTCGTTCCTGGGTCAGCTGTACAAGGGGGGCGTAGACATCGCAGTGGCGTTGCCTGCCGATATCGCGCTGTGTAACATCTCCTATTTGATCTTAGAATTCTGCCCAGAAAAAGCGCGCTCCCGCGGCATTGGATCCAATATCGGACCGACGTTGGGACGTGTAAAGTGGCCATGAGAGCAATCCACATTAGAAATACTATAATCTTAACTATTTATAATCTTCACTTATTATCA
This sequence comes from Allobates femoralis, assembly GCA_033576535.1. NCBI lineage: Eukaryota > Metazoa > Chordata > Amphibia > Anura > Aromobatidae > Allobates > Allobates femoralis. Next base: position 288,359,539 of record JARQOC010000006.1, read on the forward strand.
TTAAAGTCCTGATTTTCTGAGTATAGGGAAACCCTGGGGTAGTCGTAACAAAGAAGCGAAAAATGTATGCTGAGCAAGACGTATGACCAAGAAAACTACTAATAAAAGCAATGGATAGACTGGATTCCATATCCCATGTTGGGTATCACATTCTAATACCTGTGCTCGATGTTGGCACCAAGTCTGGGCCCATTTGTAATTTTTTTTACTTCGTTTTCTAGAGCCCATGTCTCGTGGCAGAGGGTTTGGTGAAGAGTCTGTCCGGCTTATGTTGTATTACAGTGAGTACTGCAGCTTTCCCTAAATTACCTCAAGCTAAAGCTTGACATATTGGAGCTCAAGTATCCTCTCTGGCATAGGTGTGACGACTCTGGGAATCTCTACGTTTCAGGCTAAAATCGGAGAAGAGAATGTGACAAGTGTTCGGCTGTTTAATAGATTGCACTTTAATCAGGTGGGTGTTTGAGGCCAGTAATATGGGTCTGTTTTAGCTTTGATCATTTTGTATATTCTGCTCTCTATCATCAGGTGTCCTATAGCTCAGTATTTCAGGAGACGACTTTGCACTGGGAGGTGTCCGAGACTGAAAGGCAATGGCTTCTGGATTCTCTTCATGTAACTGTGGAATCTTATAGAATGACACAAACACCAAGAAACTGATAGGTGAAAGCAGGATGTGTAGACTGGCAGACAACGTAGTTACCAAAGTTCAGAGATCTTCCTTGTTTCTTTTCTTATTTGTGTTTAAATAGGCTATTGGTCAAGTATTGCATTTTCTCTTTTATATACTTTGAATTTAAAAGGGTATTCCTTTTTTGACATAGAAAGCTATAATATTTTGTTATCAGTTTCTAAATCTGTATATCCCATTGCAGTCACTGAATGGGAAATTTTATTTTAACTCCAAAGGATGAAAATCTGTCCTAGTCATGTGATTAATCATAGTTGTAGGGGATTTTAAAGGGGAGTTCTGAAATGAACATAGATTTGATCCTAAATGTCTATATAATGTAATAATCGTATCTCTTTTTTAATATACTTTAATTAAAAGGTCCGTATCATTCCCATTCTGCTCAAGCCCACCCCCGAAACAGGCATCACTTTCATGGGCTGTACTGGTCTCTGTTCTCCCTGCTTGCCAACTCTTTCCTTATATTGCACACTGACAGTGCACTCATCAGGTCTAGTCAGAGTCAGCGAGGGAGCGCACTGTCACTGTGCATTGAAAAAAAATATTGCACAGTGCCAAAGGAGCTTATAATGAGCACATGTTGAAATTAACTACCAACAAATGCTCAGTAGAGAAGCCCCTGAAATGGACATCACTGATGATGCTTCATTTTAGGGTGGGGTCAGAGGCTGTGGTAGTCATCCCTAATGCAATTTCCTTTGAGTATCCCAGTATGTACTGGAAATTCTCCAAAGAAATTTGATCTAATTAAAAGTAGATATAAATCATAATTAATCAGTTAAATAGCACCTAGAGGAAATGAATGGGACTTTTTCAGTAAAGTGTATTAGGAAAGCAATTGGACTTTTAATCCTGAATGTCTATTGAACATAATACCAATGATTGTTTCGGATCACCCCTTCAAACTGTAAAATATCCAGATTAACAAGCTAAAATTTGTAAATTACTTTATACTATAATATATTGTCCACTTTCTTAATTAGAGTAGTCTCTTCCTTTTCTGAATAGATATGGTTATGCATGAGTCCTAAGATAATAATTGTATTTCTGTAGGGGGAAGAAGTTTCACAACCAACAGGCTGCTATGTTTGGATGTACTCTTTCTGGATTATGCTGTATTTGTCTGAACATACAAAGAGAAGTCAAGCAGTGGAAAAGCACCAAAATCAATTTTGGGAATGTAGTGCATACTGTAGTTATTGACTTGCTTCACTTGTTGGACTTCTAGTAAAACTGCACACCATGTCAGGAATGTAGACTAAGGTACAGACATGTTAGTTGTCAGAAGGGTCTGGATTGTACAGAGTCTATAGGATCCAAGATTCTTACATAAAGTTGGGGCCAGAGGGAATGAGGTTTGCACAAAATGTGGGGCAATGTCGGCGGATACAATGCATATGTTTTGGGGATGTAGATTTATCAACACATTTTGGACCAAATGCTTGATGTATTAACAATCTGTTTGACAGCGACCTGCCTCTACAAACCCTGAGGTGCATTTTAGGATACATAGAAGATGGAATGGGGGAGGCTGATAAAGGAATAGCGATAAAGAGAGTGCTCTATCAAGTAATAAAAGTGATAGTAAGACACTGGTTCCCCAGTGAGATTACAAGAGTTTGTGGATAGAATGTCTTGGATGATCAAGATGGAAGGAGGAGTATACAAGAAGAGGATGGCTCTACATAAGTTCGGCAAAATATGGGGTAGATGGAGGATGTATCATGAAGATTACTCCATAGATATTCTGAACGCCCTAATGAGAAAGATATGGTTGGATACATGGTGAAGCGCCCAAGCGTACGTATGGTTAATGGCTGTCTGAGGGTACCAATGGGGACAGTTCAAAAATAAATTATATATATACCCACACACACACACACACCAAATGTTTGGACACAGCTTCTCATTCAAAGAGTTTTCTTTATTTTCATGACTATGCAGATTGTGGATTCACACTGAAGGCATCAAATCTATGAATTAACACATGTGGAATTATATACTCAACAAAAAAGTGTGAAACAAATGAAAATATGTCTTATATTCTAGGTTCTTCAAAGTAGCCACCTTTTGCTTTGATTACTCCTTTGCACACTCTTGGCATTCTCTTAGTGAGCTTCAAGAGGTAGTCACCAGAAATGGTCTTCCAACAGTCTTGAAGGAGTTCCCAGAGATGCTTAGCACTTGTTGGCCCTTTTGCCTTCACTCTGCTGTCTAGCTCACCCCAAACCATCTCGATAGGGTTCAGGTCTGGTGAGGTCATTTGGCGTAGCACCCCATCACTCTCCCTCTTGGTCAAATAGCCCTTAACACAGCCTGAAGGTGTGTTTGGGGTCATTGTCCTGTTAAAAAATAAATGATGGTCCAAGTAAATGCAAACCAGATGTAATAGCATGCCGCTGCAAGATTCTGTGGTAGCCATGCTGGTTCAGTATGCCTTCAATTTTGATAAAATTCCAAATTGTGTCACCAGCAAAGCACCCCCACACCATCACACCACCTCCTCCATAGTTCACAGTGGGAACCAGTCATGTAGAGTCCAATCGTTCACCTTTTCTGCATCGCACAAACACACGGTGGTTGGAACCAAAGATCTCAAACTTGGACTCATCAGACCAAAGCACAGATTTCCACTGGTCTAATGTTCATTCCTTGTGTTCTTTAGCCCAAACAAGTCTCTTCTGCTTGTTGCCTGTCCTTAGCCTCCCTGGCGGTATGATTATGTCAGGAATTTTGTGCTAAAAGCAGTACCATATTTTTGCATGGAAATTTGGTGTTATGTACTGTCGGCCTGCAATTCTTAGTAATTACCTGATCAAAGAAGACTCTAGTAGACCTCTCAGATGTGATAAAGTTTGAAACATAAAATCATGAATTATAATTAAATAAATAATATAATTTTATTCAATAATCAATAATCTTATACCTGACGGTATGATTATGTCAGGAATTTTGTACTAAGGGTACTTTCACACTAGCGTTTTTTTGAAATCGCGGCAGATGCGGTGAAAAAAACCAATCTGCCGTGATTACCGCATAACCGCAACACTTGCGGCACAGTTGCGGCAAGCCCCATGCAATGTCTATGGGGCTTGCGGTAAGGGTGCGGCAAGTGCGGTTTCAGCACTTGCGGCAGGTCCGGCCGCGAAAAAAACCGCGGTCAGACGCGGTTTTTTTGCAGCCGCACCTGCCGCAAGTGCCGATACCGCACTTGCCGCATCTGCCGCAAGCCCCCATAGACATTCTATGGGGCTTGCAGCAACTGTGCCGCAGGTGTCACAGTTATGCGGTAATCGCGGCAGATTCGGTTTTTTCACCGCATCTGCCGCGATTTAAAAAAACCGCTGATGTGAAAGCAGCCTAAATGCGGTACCATTTTTTTTCATAAAAAATTTCTTTTATGGGCCGAAATTTTATACTTTTTTTTTTTCCCACCCAGTTCTGCCTCCAATGAGCCGCTGCGGCTCACAGAGACGGAACCAGGAAGTCATATGGAGGCATCCGAAGGGGCTTTCACCGGCGATCACAGCGGTGGATCACCAGGAGAAGGGAAAGAGACTCCGCTGCCATTTACCCCGGGCGTCAGGGGCGGATCTACCATGGTGCAGCTGGTTCAGCTGGACCAGGGCCCCGACTGGGTAGGGGGCCCCTCAACCATCAGTAGGGGGCCCCCATGACAGAGAGGAGGGTAACTGAGGGAAGCATCCAGCTTCCCTTGGGTGTTCCTGCCCCTCTTCTCGTCTGCAGCCCAGGCTCTAACCCTAAAACCCTAGCCATAACCCTAAGGGCCCCGTCACACGGGGCGACGGGGCTGGAGATGTCAGCGGTGAATGGCGGGGGCGCGCACGCTCTCGCCGCCCCCGCCACCAGCGCCGTCCCCCGTTTAGACGGGGCGACTCCTCCAGCCCCGTGCCGGCGACCTGTAGGGCAGCATCGCCATTGGGGTGTCTGACAACCCCGGTGGCGATGCAGGACAATGGGAGCCTATGGCTCCCATCGCCTGACAGGTCGCCACTGCCCGGTTACATGGGGCGATGTGTGCACGGGACCAGCGGCATCGCCCCTTTACATGTGGCGACGTAGGGGCGATGACGCCGGTGATAGGCCACGCCACCACGTCTCCGCATGAATGGGCAGCGATATCGCCCCGTGTGACGGGGCCCTTACCCTAACAATAACCCTAGCCCTAGCTCTGGAGAAGGAGGCGGCGCCATATCACTGACATGGCGCCGGCGACAAGGAGCAGGTAAGACCTGCAGCAGGGGTCAGGGCCGGCTCGGCTCTGACAGCAAATCCCCCCTTCCCCCCGGAACTCATGAACCCCGCGGCTGAAGCAGGGGCGGCGGGGCACTGATAGCACCCCCGCCCCTCCCCCCCGGGGCTCATGTCCCGCGGCTGAAGCAGGGGCGGCGGGGCACCGATAGCACCCCCGCCCCCCCCCCCGGAGCTCATGTCCCGCGGCTGAAGCAGGGCGGCGGGGCACCGATAGCACCCCGGCTCCCCCGGAGCTCATGTCCCGCGGCTGAAGCAGGGGCGGCGGGGCACCAATAGCCCCCCCCCCCCCCACCCCTGGAGCTCTTGTCCCGCAGCTGAAGCAGGGGCGGCGGGGCACCGATAGCACCCCCGCCCCCCCGGAGCTCATGTCCCGCGGCTGAAGCACCGATAGCACCCCCGCCACCCCCGGAGCTCATGTCCCACAGCTGAAGCAGGGGCGGCGGGGAGGGGGAACACTGACAGCACCCTCCCCCCCCTCCCCGGAGCTCATGTCCCGCAGCTGTAACAGGGGCGGTGGGGAGGGGGACCACTGACAGCACCCCCCCCAGAACGTATCAGGTGCTGGCAGAGCACAAAACGGCCGCACAGTGAGCAGTTACAGCAGCCAGAGGTATTCCCGAGTGTGACTCGGGGTTACTGCTTCTAGCAGTGAAAGTTAACCCCGAGTCACACTCGGGAATACCGCTAGGAAGGTTAGCAGTGGTTTCCTAGCAGCTATTTTATCATGAAGGCCTGCTGCACAAAGTCTCCTCTTAACAGTTGTTGTAGAGATGTGTCTGCTGCTTGAACTCTGTGGCATTGACCTGGTCTCTTAATCTGAGCTGCTGTTAACCTGCGATATCTGTGGCTGGTGACTCGGATGAACTTATCCTCTGCAGCAGAGGTGACTCTTGGTCTTCCTTTACTGGGGCGGTCCTCACGTGAGCCAGTTTCTTTGTAGCACTTGATTGTTTTTGCAACTGCACTTGGGGACACTTTCAAAGTTTTCCCAACTTTTTGGACTGACTGACCTTCATAGCTTAAAGTAATGATGGCCACTTGTTTTTCTTTACTTAGCTGCTTTTTTCTTGACATAATACAAATTTTAACAGTCTATTCAGTAGGACTATCAGCTGTGTATCCACCAGACTTCTGCACAACACAATTGATGGTCTCAAACCCATTTATAAGGCAAGAAATCCCACTTATTAAACCTGTCAGGGCACACCTGTGAAGTGAAAACCATTTCCGGTGACTACCTCTTGAAGCTCATCAAGAGAATGCCAAGAGTGTGCATAGCAGTAATCAAAACAAAAGGTGGCTACTTTGAAGAACCTAGAATCTAAGACATATTTTCAGTTGTTTCACACTATTTTGTTAAGTGTATAATTCCACATATGTTAATTCATAGTTTTGATGCCTTCAGTGTGAATCTACAATTTTCATAGTCCTGAAAATAAAGAAAACTCTTTAAATGAGAAGGTGTGTCCAAACTTGGTCTGCACTGTGTGTATATATATATATATAATATATATTCCAAACTGTGTATGCCTTTTATTCCTACCTAGGTGTAAGATAGGATACTGTTGTACTCTGTAAAGTATATTAATGGAAATGTGGATGGAACATGTGAAATGTTATTACGTGTCATTATTGGAATTTGCGTGACGGGGTCAGGTGGTCGGTACACCGAAGGGAGGGGATTGGTTGGGGTGTTCTTTCTGTTGTGTTGTATTGTTAACGGAAAATCGGTTAAGAAAAAGTATCTGATTAAAAAAAAAGAAGGATCTGGCTTGTGCTTGCATTGGCAAAAACACATGATTTGCTATAAACGTCTTTCCTTAGTGTGCATTACAAAAAAATGCAAATTGGACATAATTTCACACACAATCCCCAAAATGGGCTAGGCAAACTTCCTACCACATTCAATTTAATATTTGTCCATCCTTTGGAATAAATAACTGAGGTAAGTTGCATCCTATAACCAGCAAAAAGCTGCTTCCACCTCTCAACTGGAATTTTAGACCGTTTTTTTGCAAACTGCTTCAGGCATTCTATATTTGAAGGTGCCTTTGCCCAACATCAGTTTTAAGACCTCTCTATAGGTGTATGTGTGGCTTGCCTCTATGGAAAGGCACCACAGGGAGGTATTGCACCCCAAATTGAAGGGGTAGTGCCTCCGTAGTCAGGGATATGGGGTTCTTACAGAGTCTGTCATAAGCATGCATATAATAGGCCACCTTAGGATAGGGGACTGTATATTCAGTAGGTCCCAGGGGATGGAGCCTAGAGTAGAGCGGGAGACTAGAGTGACAGTGAGTCAGTCAGCGAGAGAGGAGCAGGAGGACGGATGTCAGGAGACTGTGTCTCTCTGACAGGAGTGCACCTCTTTGGATAGAGGTGACCCACACACTGGAGGGGACAAACCAGGAACGGTTGGAGCCTGCTGGGGAGTCTGGAGTCGTCACCGGCATACCAGAGCCGAGGCAGTCAGTCGGTCTATCCCTGACTGCAAACCGACGAGCTGTGGGACCGACGTAAGGAAGCCATAGCACCACGGACTGAATCCCTACTTCAGTTCCAAATTGGGTCCAGGACACTTTAGGGAAAGGACCGAATTCCGGTGGTGGGAGGATTTGCTTGTTGTCGCTCCCGTCCATACCGGTAAGGAACCGACTGTACCGAACAGTAACAGACCAGGGGACTGGCGAAAGGGCTCTTCGGTGTGGTTAAAGAGGAACCCAGACTCAGAAAGCTATTATAAAAAGGACCACCGATAGACTTTGTAAAGACACCTCCAAATTTGTGGCTACATCCCCGCTAAAGCAGACCGTACTGTGTACTTCATCATCTGCCTGGTACCAGTAAAGAACTTCTTGAGCTGATCTGGTGTCTGTACCCCTTTTCTCCACCGCCCGGATGGCTCCCACAGCATCAAAGAGGTGAGGACTACTATTCCCCTCATCTCTACGCCCCCGCTGCCCTGAGGTAAAGCTCCACCTGTGGGGAGCTGAACTACTCTGAGCTGCACCTTCATCACCTCATCAGCCGGCTGCAGCGCTGGTATCCACGTTACCAGGTACCACAGGTGGCGTCACGTTACCATTTCCCTATCCATCATTATTCCCCACCATCCCCGCCATTGAGGGTCCAGGGCACGGAACCACAAACCAACCAGCTGTGATCCCCCCCATCAGAGTAACCATCTGTCCCGGTATCAGAGTACCCCGCTACCCTGTCGACCGACTTATATAATGGCCGGAGGCAGTAAAACAACCCCAAACATCTTTGAACCTTCAACATATTTGACCGTAGGTACTGTGTTATTTCTTCGTAGGCCTTATTTCGTTTTCAGTAAATAGTAGAATGATGTGCTTTACTAAAAATCTCTACCTTGATCTCATGTCTACAAGATGCTTTCCCAGAAGGATTTTGGCTTACTTGCATACATTTTGGCAAACTGCAGTCTAGCTTTTTTATTGTCTGTGTCAGCAGTGGGGTCCTCATAGGTCTCCTGCCATAGCGTTTCATTTAATTCAAATGATAGTTTGCCCTGTCACTGATGCATCCTGAGCCTGCAGGATAGTTTGAATTTCTTTGGAACTTGATTTGGTAATGCTTATCTGGACTATCTTGCCTTGCAACCTTTCATCAGTTTTACTCTACTGCCCACCTCAAGGGAGATTAGCTACAGTGCTATGGGTTGTAAACTTCTTGATTATGTTGTGCACCATTGCTAAAGGAACACCAAGCGCTCTGGAGATGTACTTGTAACCTTGAGATTGTTGATATTTTTCAACAATTTTGTTCCTCAGGTCTTCAAAATGTTTTATTCATTATCTGTTCAGTATGCTTAGTGTGGCACACAAAGACACACAATACAAAGATTTTGTCAACTTCTCCCCTTTTTATCTGGTTTCAGGTGCGATTTTCATATAGTCCACATCTATTACTTCTATTCGTATGCTTGTAAAAAAAAAGTTACTTACCCAACAATTTTGGAAATGTGCTCACAAGTTTGTCAGACCCATTTTTGGAATTTCATGTGAAATTCTAATTAATTTGCGCTTTTTTTTCCTGTGTGTGTTTTTTTTTGTGTGTTTGTTCCAATACACACAAAGGAAATAAAGATGAGTAATTACAAGTTTCTGGGAAAAATACTTAATTTTCTGGAGCGTTTAAGGGTGCCAACACTTTCGGCCATGACTGTAAGCTACCACCTCTCCTTTAATAGACATGTACCAAACTATATGCTCAGTGAAGAGAAGGGCCCCCATGCACATCAGGCGATGGCTGACTGATGGTTAGGAGAGAAGTAGATCTTGCATGTCTAATTTTGGGCTTCTGATCGGATTTCTCTACCTAAAATAAGCCACAAAGTTTACTGTTGTTAGCTTTCTAATAGAAAACACAGGAGTGTCAGCCTAGTGTGATCTGATTGTTTTGGATGAGAGAATTGTAGCATCCTATGGAGAGAAAATGGAGAATAACATTTCTATATTCTGTGGGTCCGCAGAATTTGGACTGCACTCGGATGGTGTTTGAGTGCAGTCCAATGTTTTCCTGCACTTGATTAATAAGTCTCATCCAAGTTGCACAACAGATTGTCAGTGAAAAAAAAAAGTGACATCAACACTGCACCATTGAATAACATGTTCAGAATGCTATCTGATAAAAAAAAATTGAATGCAAATGTATGATGTATACAGTGTTGTCAGTCAGCCCATAGGATCAAAGTATAGATCTTCTGAACAAAAGAACTTGACAACTGAGATATGACTTTTCAAATGCCACTAATCTGCTTTCCCATAATTACTAGCAAGTCTTCTAAGGCTACTTTCACATTGCGATTTTTTCCTGTCCATGGCGATCTTGTTTTTTGCAGGACCCCACGGACAGGAAAGGACAGGATCGGATGTGTGCCTCGGATGCCATTTCTGTCTGGGTCCATGATTTTCACGGATCCGGACAAAGAAAGAAGCCCGAGACTGCAAATCGCAGGTAAGCGGGGCACTTTCACTTTCACAATGTATATACATACATTGTGGAAGTGAAGCAAGGGTTAAAAACTAAGATAAAAAAATCACCTCTCTGGCTGTGTCCCACGATGTGCACCATCTAGCTCTGAGGGCTTAAGGACCTATGTATCAGCTGACTGGGTGGGGTAACCTGATCAGCTGAACGGTCACATGGCCGCATCAGCTGACTGGTTTTGGCGGGCAGGCTATTTAAACCGCTCAGCTGATGCGGTCATGTGACCGATCAGCTGATCGGGTTGCCACGCGCCTCCGGGTCAGCTGATACACAAATCCTTAAGCCCTTGGAGCTAGATGGCACACATCGTGGGACACACGCCGGAGAGGTGAGGATCTTTTTTATTTTTATTTTTAACCGTTGCTTCACTTCCGCAATGTCTGTATAGACATTGTGAAATTACATGCTAAAGAGCAGTTTTAGTGTACTGAGCATACTCAGTACACTAAAATTGGGTCCGGGAAACGATCCGATGTTTTCTCTGACCCGCGCTCCTTAGGGCCCCATTTTAATTGCCGCGGACCGCGCCGGATTCAATTGTGTCCGATTTGGTCCGCTGTGCCCAAGATCGGAGCAGTCTCCGATTCTGGGTACAGCAAAAAAATCGGACACAATTGGATCAGTCACAAATCAGATGGCAATAGAGCACCAATCCGTGCTCATAGGAATACATGGTCGCCAAATCGGATCGGTGGCTGTCCGTTTTACAATGGACAGCCACGGATGGCCAAAAATTGCGACGTGAAAGCAACCTAACGAATATGCTGGTGATGATGAATTTGTAATGAGAGTTGATCATGTATGTTGCGGTTTTTCACTTTCCTGGAGAAAATACTTACATACTTTTAAAATATTGGCACTATGTAGCTGAGACGCTGTAATTTTACACTGCAAGAATGGCACAGGAGATGTGCCCGCACCCTCTTCAGCAAGTGGCAGCTGTATCTTAAAGCGGATATGGTTGCAGAGGTCTGAATCAGGGAAATTAAGACTCTCTGCTTGGCTTAATATCCCATAAGATTCAGCACTGACTTGACGCCATCTGATCTGGCCAGGTACACAGAGTCTATAACTTCAGACTTTTCCACTGCAGAATGTGTCAGTTTGTTAAAAATATCAACTGTTTTATATATTATAGCAGTACACAAGTGGATTAATCATTTATGTATACCATAGTCTTGCTGTTACTTTAAATATGTACTGCCTGTTTTTTGTTGTTTTTTTTTTTTATCCGTAAAGCCATTATTGGCAATTACAAATAGGCAATTCAATGTATAGGCCACTGCTCCAGCTGCCTCCTGGCATCCCACACCTCTTCTGATGAATAGGTCTGGCAGAACATTATGCTTCCATATCAGCACAACAATGATTCTGGACCTACAGATCAGAAAAGGATCTGACAATGCCAGCAGGTAGAAAGCAGTTCGCAGGGCTTCCATGTAGCTTCCACAGACTGCCAGTTGTCAGACCTGGGACCTCCGAATTTATTTGTCTCTATTGGCAGTATATGTTGACTATATACCAATAGCTTTATTACCCTGTTTGAAAGCTGGATAAGTCTTATCGCTATGCTGTGTAAGGTCATAAGGCACAAAGTGATAAACTGTCTAGACTGAAAACTACAAGGCCACCAGATGTTTAGAGAACAATGTCATGGAAATGGCTTAAAGGGAACCAACCACCCCCAATGACCCCCCCCGGACTATTAATATGGCTCCCTACACCCAGCACATACATGTGCTGCAATGTTTTTTGCTAAAAAAAATGCTTTTTAAAAGTAAAGATAATGCTTTATAAATTTTCTCTACCGAAGGGACGGGTGGGCGTTACTTACATGGGGCTAAAGCCGAGATTCTGTTGCCACTCATCCTCCTCTCTCCCCTCGCAGCAGTAACGGCCAGCCCTTTGTTCAGCGTCACAGCCTGGTGCACGGGCTCGCATGCCCGTGCACACGTCATCAGCTACAGCCGGGTAGCGAGCGCCCGCTCTGACTTCCTGCACTCAGCTATGGAAGTCAGAGCGCGCGCTCGCTACCCGGCTGTAGCTGATGACGTGTGCACGGGCATGCGAGCCCGTGCACCAGGCTGTGACGCTGAACAAAGGGCTGGCCGTTACTGCTGCGAGGGGAGAGAGGAGGATGAGTGGCAACAGAATCTCGGCTTTAGCCCCATGTAAGTAACGCCCACCCGTCCCTTCGGTAGAAACTTTATAAAGCATTATCTTTACTTTTAAAAAGCAGTTTTTTTAGCAAAAAACATTGCAGCACATGTATGTGCTGGGTGTAGGGAGCCATATTAATAGTCCGGGGGGGGTCATTGGGGGTGGTTGGTTCCCTTTAATGAGGTCATTTGTGGCCAATATCTTAAGACTCCATAGTGAATGATATAAAGCACTAACTGGGTTACATGAGATGCATACATATAACATGATACAAAGGCCCTAGGGGTAGTATATGTCAAACGTAGTTTGCATAATGTGGAGACTCCACCATCCCTTAGCACTTGCTGTCAACAAGCAATATTACCTCCATTCAATGTTAGATATAAAATAGTTTTACCAAGCTGAGGAAGAAAAGATTTGTGGGACAGGCTCAACACCATGCACACTGTTGTGCTGGGCCTACTAATCAAAAGAGGTGCAGACGGTAGGAGATTTGCAGGGCTCCAGTAGCTATAGACTACCGATGTGGCCACTGGACTAGGTGCATATAAATCTTTTTACTCAGTACCACTGTAATACAAATCAATACCTACAAAGGACATCAATGTTGGAGTTCTTTTCCAGACCATAAATTACTTCCACCAGTAACTCAATACAAAGCTACCTAGCATCATTGTAGCTAAAGCCCCCGTCACACTAAGCGAGATCGCTGCTAAGTCACAAATTTGTTGACGCAACAGCTACCTCGCCAGCGATCTCGTTATGTTTGACACTTAGCAGCGACCAGGCCCCTGCTATGAGATCGCTGGTCGTGTCTGTCGCCTGGACCATTTTTTGATCGCTGTGTTTGAAAGGGACAACGACCTCAATACTACAGGTCTGAGAAACCGATCCCAACAACCTCTGTATCATTCCAGATCGTTGTGGCATCGCTGGTGAGATCTGTTTGACATCTCACGAGCGATGCCAACAGCGACGCAACAGCGATCCCTACCAGGTCGTATCGCTGTTGGGATCACTGGTGCGTTGCCAAGTGTGACGGTATCCTTAGTTTCTTTAGTTAAAAAGGGGGGAGCGAGGAAATGTATAGGTCAATATAGTGTCTTAAATACATTAGACTTTAGAAAAAGTGGTACAAACAGTATATGGGTGCTATTTAGGGGTCTTTTCTGTTTGTAGAGCCAAAAGGGTTTCTGGCAATTTAAAGAGTTATCGCCTGTTTACAGGTTAAATCTGCAATTAGAATTGACATGCTGAGGAATTAGGAGAAAAAAAAAAAACAGTGCCCAATTTATAGAAAGACACATTTCAGAGAGGCGACTGTTTTCCTTCACCATAAATCTCCTGTTTAAGAAATGCTCACAAGCCGTCAATAGAGTTTAGATCACGTGAAGAAGGGGCCATGACATTCTTTTAACTTTAAGGCCTCTACTGGCAGCTAAATACTTTAGTATTTTAATGCATCTAATTGAGCTGGTCTTGCATAAAAATCATGTTTTTTCTTGAAATTTGCATACTTTTACCTGTACCACTGCTTGAATAAAGTGTTTTTAAAAGCTGGCAGGTTTGAGAGTTAACTTTGCATCTATCTTCAACTTGAAAAAGTCCAACTAGCTCATCTTTAATAATACCAGCTGTCACATACCCACTTCTCAGCACATGACTTGGGGTTTCGCCTGCAAGGGTTAATCTATCTCCTCTCGCTCAATCCAGCACTCGACCTCTGTCCTATGCTAAGAGGGAGCATCAATCACACCCAGACTCAGACCACGCACCCTGCTTCACACACCTCTGCCACCAATTTGTCACGTAACTTCTCAGCACATGACTTAGATTAACCCTTGCAGGCGCAATCCCGAGTCATGTGCTGAGAAGTGAGTACGTGACAAATTAGTGGCAGCGGTGTGTGAAGTGGGGTGCGTGATCTGAGTCGGGGTATGATTGATGCTTCCTCTTAGCATAGAATAGAGGTCGAGTGCTGGATTGAGTGAGAGGAGATAATTAACCCTTGCAGGCGCAATCCCATCTCCTCTTACTCAATCCAGCACTCGACCTCTCTCCTATGCTGAAAGGGAGCATCAATCACACCCCACTTCACACACGCTGCCACCACTCACCAGATTTGGTGGGGGGGGCAATGAGTCCCTCTAAACTAAGACTATCAGACGATCAACAAAATCACACCCTCTCTAGGGTTATGGGTTCTTTAGGGATTACAAGGTTCAAAATTTTTAAAGTTTTAAGCTTTAATATAAAAGGTACAGTGCTTACAATAAAAGATATAAAAATAGGAATAAAAAGTGACATACAAATATGCAATAGACAGTTATAAAATAAAAAGGAGAAACTTACAGAAACCTAAACTTTGCAGCTTGCCTTCTGTAGCCCAATGGGGAGGGCAAAAAATAAATGGTGATCACAGCAGTGTTCAAGCTGCCCTATATCTGTGACCAACAGACTTTGGCCTGGACGTCAGATTTAGAGACCAGTCTTCTATTTAACATTCTAATTCTGGAACTGATTAGACCCACCCTTTTATTAGTTTAGCCATGCATACATTAATTTTTAAAATGGTCTTTGTCTTTCTCCTTCCCAACAGTAATTACAAACTGTCCAGCTTTATTAGGACCCTTTGAAGAGGTCTTCAAAGGCATAATAGGTTTAAAATGGTTCCACACTGTTGTTTCTCAGGACGGCCCCCTGGGGAGACCTGTAGTCACTGTGATGGGAGAGCTAGCTTTGTGCTTCTGTTGTGTAATGGCATAGAATTTAACCAATAACTTCTGGGTCCATTCCCTCAGATACATATTTCACTACACCAGCCCATAACAGTTCTCCACTTCCTCCTTGCTGGCGTCTTGAGTTGAAGTGGATTTTGTGCCTTATTGATTCAGCCGTGGACCCATCCATCTGGTCCATCAAAAATCATTCACCTCTCATCATTTCAAAAAATCTTTTGAAAATCTTGTTCAGTAGAGGTCTGTTTCAGCCTTCCCTTACCTCGGCCAGGTCTCTGAGCACTGTACACCTTGTACTTGTGAGCCCTCCAGGAAGGTTGTAGTTCTGGAATATGATATCAATGTAGGATAAAAGGTTTCTGGTCGCTTCACGTTTGATTCTTCTCAAATATTGGGCAGTTAATGGGTGTCGTCATAATATTCACTTGGATAATAATTGTGCACATGCTGTATAATTGATTACATCCAAGGGAAATTTTATGAATATTATTGGGGCTGAATTACTAAGCTAGATGTAACCTCTCATCATATGGGAGACCTTCCATCAATTTTAATTTCTAGTTGCCTTTTGAACTGACTAACTTCTGAATATCCTTTTTAAAATGCGAAGCCCAAAACTGGATCCCATATACTAAGTGTGGCCTTACAAGTGATATATAGAAGGGTAACAATATGTTGGGATCCCGGGACTTTATCTAAATTTTTTTATACACCCTAAAAATTAGTTTGCTTTAGTAGCGGCTGCTTGACATTGAGTATTGCTGCTCAGCTTGCTTGTAACCAGAATACCCAAGCCCATTTCATGTTCTGTAGAAATATTTGTCATGCTCGAGGAGGCATGCCTATATAAAAAAAAATGTGCAATTGGACTTTTTTTTGCAGTTTCAAAGCACTCGGGAGTTTTGTTTTTTTACCATTTTCCTGTACACTATGTGGTAAAATACATTATTTCATTCAAAAGTAAAACTCGTCCCGCAAAAAACAAGCCGTCATATGTCTACATTGACGGAAAAATGAAAACAGTTATGGTTCTTGGAAGAGGGGGAAGGGAAAAATGAAAACTGGAAAATCGCTGGGGCTGAAGGGGTTAAACCTGTGATGTAAAGGTTAGCCAGCCTTGGTTTATTAGCCTAGTTGTGTTTTGAAATGAAAAGATGATCACCATACGTCCAATAAATCTGCATCTGACTAAGTGTAGTTTTGGAAAACTGTTCTTTATAAATAGTGTCAAACGTCTTGGAGTCGATAAGTCAAAATTCCAACTCCTTAATAAATGGTCAAAAACAACGTTTACTGTAGTCAAATAGTAACACTTTTTGTGTATGAATGGTGACTAGTAGAACATTTAGATTGTTCTTCTTGGCTTGATCAGATTGTGACAGTTGTTATAATCAGTGATTTCTGGTCTCCCCTCCCAAAACAGAAAAAAATCCTTTCAAAACGTCTGTGACCCGTTACAATGGTATCCATGCACTGTCCTTGTTTCTCATGGCCCTGTAGCCTTGTTTTCATCCATGACAGATAAAAATAAGCCTTTTTGTTTATTTTCTTTTTGTTTTCAAGTATTGTTTGTATGGGGAAAAAAAAGACTTTAACAGCTATAATAGGGATACATACAGGGATAGAATACATACCTGAAAAAGGAGATCTTAATGAGGCCTAATACAATGTTGAAATAAAGAAATCCACATTTACCAGTGAAATAAGAAAATTTGAATGAAATGTTTTATAATCGTAGAATTTCTTATTTCACCATTTACTAGGAAGTGTACAAAGCACATCTTGTAAGAGTCTACTGGTCTTTATTCTTTGTGCAAAGATCTCCCTCTAGTGGTTTATTGCAGGCAAAACTGAAGGCGGATTGCTTTATAGAAAGAAATTAACCAGATACCTGAACATTTACATTTTTACCAGCCAGTGTATAAAGCACCATGCCAGCGTTTCTTCAGCACTTGAGTGGTTCTTTAACCCCTGCATGACATGGGAATTCTTCGTTTTTTGCTCCCCTGCTTCCAAGAGCCATAACTTTTTATTTTTCCGTCAATATAGACATATGACTGCTTGTTTTTTGCGGGACGAGTTGTACTTTCAGATGCAGTCATTTATTTTACCATATAGTGTACAGGGAAATTGCAAAAAAAATTCTAAATGCAGTGAACTTGCAAAAAAAGTGCAATGACACGTTTGTTTTTTGGGTGTTTTAGTCACCATGTTCACTATATGGTAAAACCGACATGATGCCTCGGGTCGGTACAAGTTCGTAGACACCCAACATGTATACCTTTATTGGTATCTAGGTGGTGAAGAAAACAAAAACGGACTTTTTGCACCATGTTCTGCGACCCGTAGTGTCCTCATTTTTCAGGATCTGGTGCTGTGTGACGGCTTATTTTTTGCGTCTTCAGCTAACGTTTCTAATGATACAATTTTTGGGGGGAGCCGCAGTTTTGATCGCCCGGTATAGCATTTTATTGCAATGCTGCGGCGACCAAAAAAACGTAATTTTGCCATTTGGACCATTTTTTTCCGTTACAGAGTTTACAACTCTCATTAACAGATTTAATATGATGATAGATCGGGCGATTCTGAACGCGGCAATACCAAACGTGTATTTTTTTTCTTTTTTTAAATACTTTTATTGGGAATGGGGTAAAAGGGGGGTGATTTGAACTTTTATATATAATTTTTTATTTTATTTTTTTACAGGTTTTTAAAAACTATTTTTTCATTGAGTCTTATTTTTACACTGCCTCTCTAAGAGGCACCTTGCTGCACAGTCCGATCGCTTCTGGGAGATACAGATGAGCTGCAGCTCCCAGAATGGTGGACCTGTTGTGGTTGGCAGCGCCAAAACAAAACCACCGCTATTGGTCTGACACTAACCCACAGTGGATAGATCCCTCCAAGACTGTTGGATCACAAAAATGTATGCTATGGTGTGGTATATGGGGTACAAAGATAGTGGGGCCATTCTTCATCAATGGAAACCTGAATGCCACTGGATATGTGAAATTGCTACATGATGATGTGTTGCCCTCTTTATGCACTGAAGATGGCACGTTCCCTGAGTTTTTCCGACAAGATGGTGCACCACCACATTATGGGTGTCAGGTCCAAGCATTCCTACATGAACAGTTTCCTGGAAAGTGGATTGGTTTTTGTCGGCCAGTTGAATGGCCAACAAGGTCTCCCAATCTGACCCCTTTTTCTCTTTGAGGTCATCTGAAGGCAATTGTCTATGCTGTGAAGATACGAGATGTGCAGCATCTGAAAGAACGGATACTGGAAGCCTGTGCTAGCATTTCTTCTGCGGTGTTGCTATCAGTGTGTCAAGAGTGGGAGAAGAGGGTTGCATTGACAATCCAACACAATGGGCAGCACTTTGAACACATTTTAGAAGTGGTCATAAACTAAGTTTGATGTGTCACATGACTCTCTTCCCATTGAAAAAAATAAAGTTGGATTCAAAATGGGCAACATGGTCACCACCCATCTGTAAAAGTTTCTCCCCCCCCCCCATATACTAATGTGCCACAAACAAGAAGTTTATATCACCAACCATTCCCATTTTATTTAGGTGCATCCATGTAAAATGGCCCACCCTGTATATGTACTATAGGTGTCACTGTGTCAATATATTCACCGATCACAGTCTTCTGCTGCATCCCACCAAAAGCATTTCCACTTCTCTTCTCCATCATGCGATGGCAATTCAGACTCTCCAGATTACACTGCCTTCTGTGTTTGAGCTGGCAGAGGCTTTTACAATGTAAATTTAGGAATTGTCAGAATGATGATCCATAGGATTTCATTGTAAAAGCCACTTCTAGGTCACACACAGAGCGCAGTGTGATTGGGAGAGTTAGAAGAGCTGTCATGTGAGGCACAAGAGAAGCGAGTGGTGCTGGACACTGGAGAAGATTGTACTTTCAGTGTCTTCATACACACCTATGGCAATGGACAAATACACTGGATTACCGGGAAAAAAATTAATAGAAATGCGTCATGAACCACTTAACGTCTACTGTTGCGTATTCACATTCATATACCAGTTGAATACATTTGTATGTATATGTAGATTATAATTCAGACAATAAGGGGTTATTTACAGAACAAAACCAGTAGCACAATAGATTGAGTTGCAGTAAGGAGAAGGAACATGTAATTAAAGGCTATTACAAAAAAAAAAAAAACAACACAAAAAGAAGTATGGGGGACGATGAATGTGATATCCGGGATTACTTACCAGTAATCATATTGTACTGAGTCCATGACAGCACCCGCATGAGAAGGGATCCGCCCACAAGGACAGGAAACCTACAGATAAAAAGGAGCGGCCCCCTCGCCTCCTCAGTTGGTTACAGAGATATTGGAGGAATCGCTAATCGTATAAATACACAATAATAAACGTTAAAGATTAGAAACCACACCCTCAGGCGTGAGAAAAAGGGCATGCAAAAAACACCCGTAGTAAAAAAGTACCCATCCGTGACACGTGAGTGGAAAAAACCTCCGCAGTGCCAAAAAGGCAAAGACAAAACAAAAAAGTGTGACAAAAAACTACAATGTGGGAAGTGAGTGGGTGCTGTCATGGACTCGGTAAAATATGATTACCGGTAAGTAATCCCGCATTTTCCTATCGCCATGACAGCACCCACATGAGAGACTTGCAGAGAACTGTATCACCAGGGAGGGACTACAGTATTAAGAACTGCCCTCCTGAAATCAAGGGCAGAAGAAGCGAGATCAAGACGATGGTGATGAAAAAAGGTAGGAGAGGCCCAGGTGGCCGCATTACAAATGACCTCTAAAGGTATATTGGCACGTTTTGCCCAAGAGGCAGAAACAGCTCTAGTGGAATGGGCTTTCACCCCATCCGGAGGCTGCTCACCTGCTGAGGAATAGGTCAAGCAGATAGCATCCCGGATCCATCTAGACAGAGTGTTCTTTGTAGTGCCAGACCCCTTCGTAGGACCCTGGAAAGAGAGGAAGAGAGCCCTACTCTTCTTAAAGAGGAGAGTTATCTACATACTCCAGGATTGCCCTGTGCACATCTAAGGTATGAAACCTAGCCTCCTCTGAGGTGGATGAAGTAGCATAAAAGGACGGCAGGATAATTTCCTGACTACAGTGAAATTTAGACGACCGTTTAGGGAGATATGCGGGGTCAGGTTTCAGAATCAACCTATCCGGGAGTACTAACAAAAACGGAGAGTCAACTGACAGAGCATGGAGGTCACCCACCCGCTTAGCCGAAGTCAGAGCAACTAGCAGCACCGTCTTCAAGGGCAGATGTCTGAGCGAAGCCAAGGTCAAGGGCTCAAAGGGAGGACCTGTGAATGCATCCAGGACCATGTTCAGATCCCCAGGGACCATATGGGGAATGTGAACTGGAGTACTACGTTCAGAGGCCTGGACAAACCAAGCGACCCATCTATCCCCAGCTATGTTAGAGTTATAGAGGGCCCCTAGAGCTGATATGTGCACTTTTAAGCTACTAACTGCCAGACCCAACTCCAAACCCCTCAGCAGGAATTCTAATATAGCTGAAATAGGCGGGTAGTCAGAGAGCACCCCAGGGTAGAAATCCAGAAACTTCCGCCAAACCCTGCAGTAGAGGTTGGTAGCGACAGGTTTACGACTATGCAAAAGGGTCGAGATTAAAGCGAGGAATCCCTCCGGCTCAACAGCTGCCTCTCAAAAGCCAATCCGTCAGATGTAACCCCTCCGCCTGAGGGTGGAAGAACGGCCCCTGAGAAAGCAGCTCTCGATCCATTGGGAGAATCCACGGGTCGGCCATTGACAAAATCACGGCCTCTTGGGCCAGAAAGGCGCAATCAGAATTATCCGCGCCCTGTTGTCCCCTGATCTCCCGGAGTACCAGTGGAATGAGACACATTGGGGAAAGGCATGGGCCAGATGATAAGTCCAAGGAACCTGTAGGGCGTCCAACACATCCGGATTGTCTGTCAGATCCCTGGAGCCAAACTGACAGACTTGTCGGTTGGACCTGGTTGCAAAAAAAAAAAAAAAAAACACCATCTCTGGAGACCCCCATAACCGCACAATCTGTTGGAACACATCCCTGTTTAACACCCACTCCCTCTGGTGGAGAAAGCGACGAGTGAGGAAGTCTGCCCTGGTATTGTCTACTCCCCGAATGTGGAGGGCTGAGGGAGAGAAAATGCTCCTCTGCCAACAGAAAAATGTCCGCCGTGGTAGTAAGAGACAATGACAGAGTGCCCCCTTGATGATTGATGTATGCCACCACAATAGTGTTGTCGGTCTGAACACGCACATGGGAGCCCTGCAGATGAGGCAGAAACCAGCGAAGGGCATACATAACTGCCCAAAGCTCCTTTAGATTGGAAGAGCCCTCCTGCTCCTCCCTCGTCCACAGACCCTGGGCAAGAAGCTCGCCTAAATGGGCCCCCACCCTGAGGGACTGGCATCGGTCGTGAGGACAAAATCTGGCAGACACACCCACGAGACCCCCCTGATCAGGTGACTTGTCTCCAGCCACCAGTAGAGTGACCTTATTGCAGGTGGTGACAGATGAAGCCTGCCGTCCAGGCGACCTTGTAAGGCCACGTCCGCACTCAGCACCTCCTGCTGGAGAGTTTGGGAATGAAACTGTGCCCATAACATGGCCGGAATGCAATAAGTCAGAGTCCCGAGGAGAGACATAGCGTCTTGTAAGGACAGGTTGAGATTGGCCACGATGATGCAGATTTTTCGACCGGAGAGCCTGTAGCTTGTCCTCTGAAAGAAAATATTTCTGCACGATTGAATCCAAGTGAAAACCCAAAAAAGACTGCACTCTCGTAGGAACAAGATGAGATGTTTTCCAGTTTATCAACCAACCCAACTCCTGTAAGGAGAACAGGACATGCGTCAGTCTGTCAGAACACTGAGTCGCAGAATTACCCACAATCAAGAAATCATCCAAACATGGAATGATCAAAACGTCCTGATGTCGGATAAAGGCCATGACCTCCGCCATTACCTTGGTGAATAGGCGAGGAGCCATGGAGAGCCCGAACAGCATGGAGGCAAACTGGAGATGATGAACCTGGCCACTGAGACACACCACTACTTGTAGATACTGTTGATGGTCTGCATGAACTGGCAAATGGTAGTAGGCATCCTTGAGATCTAAATCTACCATCCAACACCTAGGAAAGAGAAGTCGAACAGCTGATTGTATGGACTCCATCTTAAACGAGTGAAATCTGAGGTAGTTCAATTTTTTCAAATTAATGATAGTCCTAAAAGAACCATCCGGCTTGGGTACCAGAAATAGAGGGGAATAAAAGCCCCTTCCTTCCTGGCCCACAGGAACTTGAACAAGTACCCATTTCTTCATCAAATCCCTAACCTCAGATTCCAATGAAAGCTGACGACCCCGATCAGACAAAGAAGTTGGAAGAAAAAAAGTCCCTTGGGACCCTCACAATGTCCAGCTTTAACCCCGATGACACCAGGTTGAGAATCCAGCGACTAGATGTAATAAGGGACCATTTGTGGGAAAAAGTCGATAATCTCCGACAGGAGGGTCAACATTAGCGGAAACGGGGCTTCTGTTTGGAGCCCAAAGAACCCCCATAGACGGCACCTTTCTGCTTCTTTCCAGACATATCCCATCTGGAGTCCGACTGTCAGCGAGAAAACTGCTTCTTACGGAATGCCTGCCTATAATTAGGAAGAGATGGTTGTGGTAAACCCTTCTTAACCCTCCAGCCTTTGTTAGGATGTCATCTAACCCCGAGCCGAAGAGGTAGTCCCCCTTACAAGGGATGCCACAGAGCTTACTTTTAGCGTGAGCATCACCTCTCCATTCTTTCAGTCACAAGGACCTCCGGACAGAATTTGAGAGATCTGCAGACCTGGCTGCCAACCTGAGGGAGTCCGCTGAGGGATAGAGGCCAACAACTGGTCCTGAGGCACTCCCGACCGAATCTGTTCTTCTAATTGGTCCAGCCATACGAGCTGAGAACGGGCTACACAGGTGCAGGCAATTGCCGGCTTAAATTCCCCCAGCGAGGTTTCCCAGCCTTTTTACAAGAGCGCCTCAGCCTTACGGTCCTAAGGGTCCTTAAGCAGCCCCCCATCTTCCAGAGGCAATACATTGGCTCTGTAGGAGGTGGCTACAGCAGCGTCCACCTTTGGAACTTTGGACCACTCAAATAACATCTCATCGTCAAAGGGATACCTCCGTTTGTAGGCAGATGGTAAAAACCCCCTGGACTCCTGTTTATCCCATGCCTGCTTGACAATCTTTTATTGTGTCGATAACAGGGAATGAGCGTCGCTTCCTCTGTGCCAGTCCCGCAAACATGACCTCTTGGACCGACCTTGCTTCTCTGCTGTCCGTAAACCCCATAGTCGAACGAACTGCTTTAACTAAGGCGTCTATCTCCTGAATGGGAAAGCAAGCACCGCCTTCATGATAGTAACATAGTAACATAGTTTTTAAGGTTGAAGGAAGACTTTTAGTCCATCTAGTTCAACCCATAGCCTAACATGTTGATCCAGAGGAAGGCAAAAAAAAACCATGTGGCAACACTAGCTCCACATTGGGGGAAAAAATTCCTTCCTGACTCCAGATATGGCAATCAGACTAATTCCCTGGATCAACACCCTATCAAAGGATCTAGTATATATAACTAGTAATATTAAAGTTTTTAACAAAGGCATCCAGGCCCTTCTTAAATGTTAGTAGTGAGTCACTCATTACAACATCATGTGGCAGAGAGTTCCATAGTCTCACTGCTCTTACAGTAAAGAATCCGCGTCTGTGATTATGATTAAACCTTCTTTCCTCCAGACGTAGAGGATGCCCCCTTGTCCCCGTCTCAGGCCTAAGAGTAAAGAGATCATTAGAAAGTTCTCTGTACTGTCCCCTCATATATTTATACATTATTATAAGATCACCCCTAAGCCTTCGTTTTTCCAAGCTAAATAACCCCAAGTTTAATAACCTGTCTTGGTATTGCAGACCCCTCAGTCCTCTAATAACCTTGGTTGCTCTTCTCTGGACCCGCTCTAGTTCAGCTATGTCTTTCTTATACACCGGAGACCAGAATTGTACACAGTATTCTAAGTGTGGTCGCACTAGTGACTTGTATAGAGGTAAAATTATGTTCTCCTCATGAGCATCTATGCCTCTTTTAATGCATCCCATTATTTTATTTGCCTTTGCAGCAGCTGCCTGACACTGGCCACTAAATGCGAGTTTGTCATCTACCCATACACCCAGGTCTTTTTCAGTGATAGTTTTGCCCAGTGTTTTACAATTAAGCACATAATTATACCTTTTGTTTCCTCTGCCCAAGTGCATGACCTTACATTTATCCCCATTAAAGCTCATTTGCCATTTATCAGCCCAAGCTTCTAGTTTACATAAATCCTCCTGTAATATAAACTTGTCCTCCTCTGTATTAATTACCCTGCAGAGTTTAGTGTGATCTGCAAATATTGAGATTCTACTCTGTATGCCCCCCTACAAGGTCATTAATAAATATATTAAAAAGAAGCGGGCCCAACACTGACCCCTGTGGTACCCCACTGTTAACTGTGACCCATTCTGAGTGTGTTCCATTAATGACCACCCTTTGTTTCCTATCACTAAGCCAGTTCTTACCCCACTTACACATATTTTCCCCTATCCCCATTGCTCTCATTTTATGTATCAACCTTTTGTGTGGCACCGTATCAAAAGCTTTTGAAAAGTCCATATACACCACATCCACTGCATTTCTTTGGTCCAGTCCAGAACTTACTTCTTCATAGAAGTTTATCAGATTTGTTTGACAGGAACGGTCCTTCGTAAAACCATGTTGATATTGGGTCATGAGGTTATTTTTCCTCAGATACTCCAGTATAGCATCTCTTAGAAAACCCTCTAGGATTTTACCCACAGTAGAGGTTAAGCTTACTGGCCTATAATTTCCAAGTTCAGTTTTTGTTCCCTTTTTGAATATTGGCACCACATTTGCTATACGCCAGTCCTGTGGTACAGACCCTGTTATTATGGAATCTTTAAAGATTAAAAATAATGGTCTATCTATGACAGTACTTAATTCCTGCAGCACTCTGGGGTGTATCCCATCCGGGCCCGGGGATTTGTCAATTTTAGTGATTTTTAGACGATGCCGTACTTCCTGCTGGGTTAAGCTGGTGACATTTAATTGACAGTTTTTGTTATCATTGATCATATTGTCTGTCTTGGGATTTTCTTGTGTAAATACTGTTGAAAAAAAGTCATTTAGCATATTGGCTTTTTCCTCATCCTCATCCACCATTTCACCCAGATTATTTTTAAAGGGGCCAACACCAACATTTTTTTAGTTTCTTACTATTTATGTAGTTAAAAAATAATTTGGGTATTATTTTTACTTTCTCTGCCAATGAGTCTCTCTGTCTCAATCTTTGCTGCTTTGATTTGCTTTTTACAGATGTTATTTAATTTTCTGTATTTATTTAAAGGGATCCTGTCACCCCCAAAACACCTCTAAACCTATTAAAAGCTGTCCCTAGAGCATATTAACACTTTCCCTACACTCCTTTTACCTCCTAAATGCACCTAGTCAAAGTGAATAAAAACTGAATTAGTCCTTACCGGTAATTCCTTTTCTTGGAGCCTTCCACGACAGCATTGGAGGATGTCGTCCACGCCCTATTGGGGGACAGGAACACAGAGAGGTTAAAAGCCCCTCCCCTTCCTCAGTACTCCAGTGTTTACCAAGATCACACTTAGCCATGGATTACCTGATACAAACCGGAATCAAACACCAACAAGGGGGGGAACTGATGCTGTCGTGGAAGGCTCCAAGAAAAGGAATTACCGGTAAGGACTAATTCAGTTTTCTCCATTCGCCTTCCACGACAGCATTGGAGGAATACCACCGATACTCCTCAGGGTGGGACTATTGCCTGTAGGATTCGCCTACCAAAGGACAGATCCCGACTGAAGGACAGATCTAACCTATAGAGGCGAGAAAAGCGAGGAGAGACTACCACGTAGCCGCTCTGCAAATCAGCTCCGATGAAGCTCCAGCCTGCTCCGTCCAGGGAGAAGCAGCAGCCCGAGTTGAAGGAGCCGTCAACCCCACCGGAGGAGCAAGGACCGGAGCGACGTAGACCTCACAGATCACCTTCGTGATCCAGGAAGTGATGGTAGCCTGGGAAGTCTTCTTCCCTGTATTATTCCCAAAAGCCGAACAAACAGGTTCTGATCTAACCTGCAGGAAGCAGACTCTCGGAGATAGAGGAGGACAGTTCGACGTACATCCAAGGAGTGAAACACGGCCTCAGCCGCATTAGCAGGAGATTGGCAAATTGAAGGCAGAACCACATCCTGGGACCGATGGAAAGCCGACAACTTTCAGAAAAAAAAAAAAAGATGAATGCAACCGAAGCGTAATGCGAACAACGGACAACATGAGGCACGGAGCCCGGACAGAGAGTGCCTGCAGTTCTCCAACTCTGGAGCAGAAGTGATGGCCACCAAAAACGCCACCTTGTGAGAGAGAGACGTAAGGGATGCAGCAGACAAGGGTGCAAAGGGACTTTGAGCAAGCCCTTGGAGAACAAGCATCAAATCCCAGGGAGGGACAGAAGGCCGAATCCGGGGACGCCACCCCCAAGCAGAAGAAAAAACTGCTTGAGCCATGGATGGGAAGCAAGATCCTGGGCAAAAACCGCCCCAAGTGCCGACCTCTGGACTTAAAGAGTGCTCGGCCGAAGCCCCAAATCCAAGCTACGCTGCAAAAATCCAAGAGTTGGGCCACATTAGGATGATGCATGGTCGGGATGGAAGGAGCACATCAGGACAGGAACCGATTCCAGCCCTCCCGTAAATAGCGTTTGTCACAGGCTTCCTGCTCTGCTGAAGCGTGCGGATCACTGCCTGGGAGAGACCCTTGGTCCTCAGGATCCCGGCCGCAACAGCCAGGCCGCCCGAATGAGCCACTGAGGGCCTGGGTGAAACAGCGGACCCTGGGACAGTAGGTTAAGACTGGGCTAAACATAATCGGTCCCTCCAGGCCCAGGTCTCGGATGGCGTCGTACCACGCCAGTTTGGGCCCCAGGGGAGCCACCAGGATAGTGTCACCCCCTCCGCCAGAATCCGTTGCAACGTCTTGGGAAGTGGCGGGATTGGAGGAAATGCATACACCAGCCGGAAGTCTCAGGGATGGGCAAAAGCGTCCAGCCCCCGAGGATGGTCCAACCGCGTCAGGGAGAAAAAGGTTGACACCTTTGTATTCGAGCCCGAAGCGAACAGGTCGATCGAAAGGACACCCCACCTGTCCGTAAGAGAGCGAAATACTTCCGGATGGAAGCACCATTCTCCTGGGTGGACCTCCGTGCGGCTCAAGAAATCTGCCTGTACATTGGCCATTCTCATCAGATGTACTGCCGAGGAGGAGAGAATATGGCATACTGCCCACAAAAAGAACTGTCTTGCCAGCCCCTGCAAGTGTAAGCCACGAGTACCGCATTGGTACCGCAAGAAAGCAACCGTAGTCACATTGTCTGACAGGACCTTGACATGATGACCCCGGAGAACGTGAGCTGCAGCAAGAAGTGCTTCCTCCACTGCCAGAAGTTTGAAGACTGGCGACTGACCGAGCGACTCCAAATCCCCTGGAACGGTGTGCGAACTACCATCGTGCCCCAATCGGAACCGCTGGCATCAGTGGGAACGGAGGTCACAGGAAGGTGTCTGGGATTCATCCCCAGGAAAGCGAGGTTACCACCCGCCCCGGGGTCCGGACCCGCGAGTTTAAGGAATCCTGACGTCTGTCCCAGGAACTCAGTATGTGTTCCTGGAGCAGTCGGGAAGGAGCCTGAGCCCATATTACTGACTGAATGCAGGCCATCATGGCCCCTAACA
The DNA here is from genome assembly GCA_033576535.1 of Allobates femoralis. Taxonomy (NCBI): domain Eukaryota; kingdom Metazoa; phylum Chordata; class Amphibia; order Anura; family Aromobatidae; genus Allobates; species Allobates femoralis. The sequence continues at coordinate 288,387,314 of JARQOC010000006.1, forward strand.
GGGACATTGCTTCCCGCAAGGAGGGCGACCTCCCTGCCCGGAAGCAGGTCAGATTCACGCGGCGCAAAAGCTGATATGCCGCAGGAAGGAACGAGGTCTGTCTGGAGGAGGCTAGCAAGACTCCCAAAAATTGACGTCGGGTTGCAAGCACCCGTTCAGATTCCCGAAGATTGGGTACCCATCCCAGCGACTGAAGAATCTCCAATGTGAGTCCTTTGTGCGCAGAAGCACTGCCGAAGGAGCCACCACCAACATGTCTTCTAAATAGGGAAGCACACATATCCCCTGGGTCTGGATGAATGTGATCGCTTCCCCCATGAGTTTGGTAACCTCTGGGGCCGACGAAATCCCAAAGGGCAGCACATTAAGCCGTGAATGGACCGTCCCGCCTGCCCCGGAGATCGTGAATCGCAGAAAGCGCTTGTGGGATGGGTGAATGGGGACATGAGAATACGCGTTCTGGAGGTCCACAACAACCTGGAGTAGCGCCCCTGTCCCTCCTCTCCAGGAGGAACCGGGGACCCCACCCCGAATCCAACAGGTGTCGCAGACCCAACAAGAAAAACCGTGCGAGAGTCCCCCTGAGGAAGGGAGAGGACTCGAAGACACGGAGGGGCTGGCTCTCGAATTCCAAGCGTAGACCCTCCCAAATGGTCGAGAGGATCCAAGGGCACAAGGAGATTGCTTGCCACTGTGGCAGAAACCGCAGGAGCCGCCCCGCAATGGGGAAGGCGACCTTGTTTAGGGGCGGCTGGTGATGCCACTGCTGGGGGAGCAAGATATTACGGGTCTTGTTCCCGTACTGGAATGCTCAGCGACCAGACTTACCCTTCCCTTTAGACTGGGAGGGTTGGCTGCTCTCAGGCCAAAAGGACTGCCTCCGAAAGGGCTCCTGTTCCGGGAGACACCTTTTCCGGTCTGACACCTTTTCCAGGATGTCATCCAATGTCCTTTGCAAGGGGAGGCCACACAGCTGGAGCTTAGACGTGACCTCCCCATTCCACCTTGTAAGCCACACTGCCCTGCGAGCTGTGTTAGCCAACACTGCGCACCTGGCGCCAACGCGGAACGACTCAGCAGAGGCATCGGCCAGGAAGCCCGCAGCACGTCTCAGAAGTGGAATGGAGTCCAAAGCTCCTCCCTGGGAGTACCCTGCAGGATGAATACTCCCAGCTGGGTGAGCCACTTAAAGAGAGACCTGCTCACATGTAAAGGAAATGTACACCGTTAAAGACATAGTTGCCGCCTCCCAGGATGTTTTGAGGACACTCCATTTTACGAACGAGGGGGTCCTTCAACCGGGAGGAATCTTCAAAAGGCAACGCGGTCTTCTAGGCTAAGCTTCCCAAATGGAATACTGCCATAGACCTTCATGTTAGAAGTCCCATTGACTTTATAGAGACTTCCATAGAGATTCCCATTGGGTCTCTCATGAGGTCTCCCATCCAGCCCGTGACTGAGGCTCCTGCTGCTTAGCTTCAACAGTGTGTCAAGGGCATGCACAATGGGTTTACAATAGCAGCTGATTGCTACCCTGGCCACCTGGATGTCCACCTTCGGGACCTCCCAGACAAAGTCATCACCCTCCAATCCACTCGGATGGGGTGAGCCGCTTAGCCGTCAGGCCTCTGCACATTTAGTCCTGCACAGAAGAAGGGGATTCTACCACCTCTACTCCCATGGTACAATGGACAGTGTCCACCAATGCACCCATGGACTCCGTGGAAAATTAGTAGTGTCCAGATTCTCGTGTCTGGACAGAGGCAACAGCGGCAATATCCTAGCCGTCCTCTAACGCTGAGCTCTGGCCAGCCTCCATGAGATCCACAGAGTCACAATCCTGGAGCTTCCTCTCTTACGGAGGGGAAGGCCCGGACGCTGCAGCAAACCCCCGCAGTGCCGAGATAGAAGCCTGCACCTCTTCCCTAACGGATTGGAGCTCCTCAAGCAAGGATGGGGAGTCCATCCTGACAACCCTGTCAGTCATGGCCGACACCTTGTTGTAGGAAGAGGGAAATTTTGTGCCGCAGCCACATTATTGCTCCCTTTCACAGACGGCCCTTGTCTCCCTATAGACAAAAAGGGAAGAGAAGGGGGTCCCAGTGTGAGTGCAGGGCTTAAATAACTCTATCCCTTGTGACCACCCCCAGAAACACTTACATGAGCTGGGGGAACGCTGGGCTCTGCAGAAGCAGAGGTGGAAGCCTATCACCCTCCATGTGTCAGGGATCAGCCTTACCTGGGTGTAGCTTCCGGCGGGTACTTATCCAGAAGTACCGTGCCCCCAACGAGGAACACCTGTTCCCTCCCTCCTCCTGGTCACCGGCCGCGGGCAGTAGCGCGCGAAAGTCCTGCTGGGTTCCCTGGAGCCGCGCCCAGCCTGCCACAGCCCTTACAGGAGCCGCCGCCTGAAACCGGAAGTGCCATCCCGAAACCGGAAGTGCCACCCCCCGAAACCGGAAGTGCCTTCGCGGCACCTCTGATGCATGCCCCAGGGACCGCAGCTGGAGGAGGGAGACGCCGGAGAGCTGAACAGGCCTCCGGCGTTGCAATACACGGCCTGCTTTGCCCCGTAGGACGCAGGAAGGCCGGATGGTCCCACCACGGGAGCCCCGAGAAGGAGGAGGAGGCCGCCCCCGACGTCCATCCCTGGCCCGGCTGTAAGTACACCCCAATGCTGCCCCTGCCGGCCTGACAGCACTGGAACCTCTCCATGCCCCAAGGGGGACAGGAAGACACTGGAGTACTGAGGAAGGGGAGGGGCTTTTAACCTCTCTGTGTTCCTGTCCCCCAATAGGGCGTGGACGACATCCTCCAATGCTGTCGTGGAAGGCGAATGGAGAAAACGTTATTATAGTACCTCATTACTGATGATAATGAGTGACTATGCTATTCATAGTCACTCATCCAGGCTGCCCCTCTTCTTCATATCACGCCTGAATAGGCGTGATCTACAGCACAGATTCAAATTGCCGCCTCCCTGCGCGCCTCCCCTCTCTCCCATAGCGTCCGGGCTTCAGTGTGGGGCTGTATGACGCGATCCGCGTCATTCCCGGCGCCGGGTGACGCACTTACACCGGCGCCGCGCTGTCAGCTTCAAAATGCGCACTGGGCAAGCGCAGTGCGCATTTTGAAGCTGACAGCGCGGCGCCGGTGTAAATACGTCACCCGGCGCCGGGAATGACGCGGATCGCGTCATACAGCCCCACACTGAAGCCCGGACGCTATGGGAGAGAGGGGAGGCGCGCAGGGAGGCGGCAATTTGAATCTGTGCTGTAGATCACGCCTATTCAGGCATGATATGAAGAAGAGGGGCAGCCTGGATGAGTGACTATGAATAGCATAGTCACTCATTATCATCAGTAATGAGGTACTATAATAACGTTTTTATTCACTTTGACTAGGTGCATTTAGGAGGTAAAAGGAGTGTAGGGAAAGTGTTAATATGCTCTAGGGACAGCTTTTAATAGCTTAGGAGGTGTTTTGGGGGTGACAGGATCCCTTTAATGCCTCATCACTACCTACTTGCTTTAATTCCCTAAATGCTGTGTTTTTGTCATTTATTGCGCCCCTTACAGCCTTATTTAGCCATAGTGGTTTCCTCCTATTTCTAGCATGCTTATTCCCATAGGGTATATATTGTGCACATGCCCTATTCAGGATGCTAATAAACGTTTCCCACTTGCTTTGCGTACTTTTATGTCTCAGCATATCGTCCCAGTTTATTGCACTAAGATAATCTCTCAACCGTTGGAAATTTGCCTTCCTGAAGTTTAGTGTCCTTGTAGCCCCTCTACTACAAATCTTATTAAATACTTGAAAACTTATTATTTTATGATCACTATTACCCAAGTGATCTCCAACCCGTATATTTGATATGCGATCTGGCCTGTTGGTTAATATTAGGTCCAGCAGTGCCCCCCTTCTTGTTGGGTCCTGAACCAGTTGTGAAAGGTAATTGTCTCTCATAGTTGTCAAAAACCTATTACCTTTGCTAGAACTGCAGGTTTCTGTTCCCCAATGTATTTCAGGGTAGTTGAAGTCCCCCATAATAATGACTTCTCCCTGAGTCACTGCTTCATCTATTTGCTTTATTAGGATATTCTCCTCCACTTCCATTATTGTTGGGGATTTATAACAAACCCCTATCAGTAATTTATTATTTTTTCCCCCTCCCCTTATCTCCACCCACAGAGACTATACATTTCCATTACCACAGCAGATTCTGGTCAGACGACCATTACACTCAGTGCTGTCTGCAGCTTTGCCCAGGTTATAACTGAAGGCATTATGAATGCAAGACACCAGCCCCAATCACTAGCAACCTCCTTTCACACAGAGGGAGTGACCACTGGTTGTCCTGCACACACAATGGGCTCCATATAGGACCAGAATCTGCTGTGGTAAGAGAATTTATTTTCTATTTTGTCCTTTGCTCACCTGAGATAAGAATTTAGTGGATAGGACTTGTGATCCGTGGGGAGCCGTGTAGGGGCTCACACGCTTACGTGTTTTGGACCAAAAGACAAACCAATACCCCACAATTTGTTATAGTTTACATTTCCATTAGATTCACCTATATTATCACGCAGGATGGGTTTTAAGGATGATTTTATGTATAAACATACACTTCCTCCTCGCTTATTTGTACGGTCATTTCTGAACAGACTATAGCCCTGTAAATTAACAGCCCAGTCATGGCTCTCATCCAGCCATGTCTCCGATATCCCCCGTCAATTATTTTCCAACAAAATCAATTCTAATTCCTCCATTTTGTTGGTGAGGCTTCTGGCATTAGTGTACATGCACTTTATGCATCTCTCTTTACCTCTATTCCTTCCTACTATATTGACTGTTCTAACCCCACCCCCCATGCCACCCCCAATTTTATTACTTGTGCCCAGGTTACTATTTACACTATCTTCCCCTCCTGTACAATGAATACCCTCCCCCCCAATCCCTAGTTCAAACACTCCTCCAACCTTCTAGCCATTTTCTCCCCCAGCACAGCTGCACCCTCCCCATTGAGGTGCAGCCCGTCCCTAGCATAGAACCTGTAGCCAACAGAGAAGTCGGCCCAGTTCTCCAGGAACCCAAACCCCTCCTTCCTACACCAATTCCTGAGCCACTTATTTATCTCCCTAATCTCCCGTTGCCTCTCTGGTGTGGCGCGTGGTACAGGCAGTATTTCAGAAAATACTACCTTGGAGGTCCTTGCCTTAAGCTTGCAGCCTAATTCCCTGAAATCATCTTTAAGGACCTTCCACCTACCTCTAACTTTGTCATTTGTGCCAATGTGCACCATGACCGCTGGGTCCTCACCAGCCCCTCCCAGTAATCTGTCAACCCGATCAACGATGTGCCGGACTCGAGCGCCAGGTAGGCAGCACACTGTTCGACGATCCCTGTCTTTGTGACAGATTGCCCTATCTGTTCCCCTAATAATTGAGTCCCCCACTACCAGCACCTGTCTGTCCTGCCCTGCTCTCCTGTTTTCCCCCTTACTGGAGCAGACACTCCTCTGGCTTTCAGAAGAAGATCCAGACAGGGCTGTGTCGAGTAATCCCTCTTCACGGGAGGCCCTATCCGACTCATACCCAGACAGTCATTACTGGACCCGGGAAACAAAAGGCTGGCAAAGATGACTAAGGGAGTGACGTATCTCCTCCTGAATGAAGGATTTGAGGTCCGCCGTGCGTACTGGGGCTTCCTCATCCAGGGTCTGGTGGATACATGCCTGACAGACGTTATGGGTATTTGTCTGACAGGGGCACTGCACACAAAGCACAGTGTTTATCCTTCACTCTTTTTCTTAGTCTGGACATCAGGGCAATCAGAAGGAAAAGTAAAGAAAGTGCAGGGAGAACAAGACAAAAAAGATAAAGAACGTACATCAGACTATAGGTGAGCAATCCGCAATTCACATCCCCGTTGCTGACCCCTCCGGTACTGGTGCTACAGGAGCAGGCCCGCCACTGGACCTGGCAGACTTTTCCTCCTTCTTCCTGGCTGCCGTGTCCGCCTCTCTGGGAGCCTTTCCACTGCTGCCCCCACCACTGCTGAGGCTTTCTGGATGCCTAGCACCTTTCTGGCGCTCTTCTCCTGCGGGAGAAGACATCGTGCACACCGTGCAGGGCTGGTAGGCCCCTTTGAATTTCCCGCACCGACCCCCGCCTCCCGGCACCGGAAGTCGTCATCTGTACTTCCGGGTGCGCGCATGCGTTCTCGCACATGCGCAGACGCGCACCCCGGAAGCCGGCGCACGAGACACCGGGCGGGGGGCTGTCCCTGCTGCACCGCAGCCGCCCGTCCCGCACCGCCGCCTCTCACAACCCATGGCGGCGCCACCCGAACCCTGGGCTGGAAAGCTCCCCAGCCAAAGAGGGAGTGGAGCCCCAGCTGACCCCAATGCTGCTACTGCTGCCCCGGATCCTGCCGCCAACACTGCACCCACAGGAGCGTTGGGACCACAGGTAATCTTCCTCATCTGTGGGTTCCCCTCAAGGACAGGAAACCAACTGAGGAGGCCGCCCCTTTTTATCTGTAGGTTTCCTGTCCTTGTGGCGGATCCCCTCTCTCATGTGGGTGTTGTCATGGCGATAGGAAAAGATTGTTTTGTTTTTTTGTATTTATTTATTGGGGAAAGAATGGAATAAAAAATAAAAATCTGTCTTTATTGCTTCTTTCTGTAATTAAAATAAGCAACTACTTGAGATGCAAAAACCCATATTTTTGTGCTTGTCTGAATCAGATGAATACTACCATGATATGTTCACAGCAGCTTTGTGGACTTAAATTAAAAGAAGGTAATATCACTGTGCAGAACACAGTCTATGGAAGTATATGCCACGCTGGACAAGGGAATATCCAACAACCGTGCGTGACAGCGGAGCACGGACCAACAATATCCGCTGCGTTACCCAGAATAACAGACAGGGAGACAACCAGGGTGATAAATACAGTGGAGGGCCCTGCTCATAGGGAACAGGGGAGAGGTGACCTCCTGCACTCACCTGCGGCTGTGCCCTGATCTCCCTACAGTCCCTAGACGAGTTTTCATCTAATCCCCAAGCAGGATACCTAGAAGCCCTCGCTGACCCTAATGTTAGCCCTCACTAGGGAATGGCCGGCGGGAACACTAGTCCACAACCACTGCACTATAGGAGACATGATGGAAGGGGAAGGCAGCAACTTCATGTCTGCTGTCACTTCACCAGACAGCAGACGAATCTCCGGAAAGCTTCCATCACCTCCAGAAGCTTTGGCCAGTATGAATTCATTCTCCAGCAAGACATGCTGGGACCAAGGGATATATAAAGGGGAATTAGCAATTGCAGAAAAGCCACACCTGAGAAAGACCCAACGTCAGTTCTCTGCCAGCAAGCTCATTAACTCTTCAACTACCTAAGGAAAAAAGGATGTTTGCAATCAAGTCTCAACACAGACATGACAATAGCAAACACAGCAGGAAAATCAGGGCACCACTGCACACCGCTTTGTGGGCGGATGATCTACGGAGCACTCAGCTGTTCGTAGGGGGTGCCTGTCACAGGGCAAACAAGCGGCATTAAGCATTTCAAATAAGAGAAGACGGCACTCACCCATCCGATAGTCGGTCCTTTATTCAGGGAACGTTAGACATTAGGTTGCAGGGGGGGAGGGGGGCCGAGATGACGACGGCACCGTTTCACGCTCAAACGGTGACCCGTGGAAGCGTATTGAGCGCGAAACGGTGCCGTCGTCATCTCGGCCCCCCCTCCCCTCCCTGCAACCTAATGTCTAACGTTCCCTGAATAAAGGACCGACTATCGGATGGGTGAGTGCCGTCTTCTCTTATTTGAAAGACTCAACACAGACATGAGACTGGAGTCAAATGCAGTCACAAGTCTTGCTGGTAAGAGAGACCATCATGACAGTATATTGCTGATTAACAATGACAATACATGGCGGTACTAAATGAAGAACATCTTTATACAAATATTATGTTAAAAGAGAGTGCGCCTGGCATTCATAGAAGAACAGGATTTGTGCTATATTCAGCAGTACTGTGGTATTTGTGTATAGCAAGTCAGAAGAGCAGACTGAAGTCCCCTAAGGGGGGAGCTACATAATATAGTGAAAAGTAAACACAAAAAACTTTATCCATCTTTCTAGTACATCACATGATGTAATATATGGTGTCATTCATAAGTACAACTCATCAAACAAACAAAAAGAAAGAGCTCTTGGCTTTATGGACAGAAAACATTTATGGCTCTTGAAATAAAGGGGAGGAAAAAAATTAAAGTGCAAAAACAGAAAATTGCCTAGTTGGGAAGGGGTTAAGCATGGATATTAGGATTAGTATTGACTTATAGTTCTACTGTGAAGAAAATGTCTTTCATTGTGAGCTGGTTACTCGACATCACGAGTCCTGACTGGTAAAGTCATGTTAGCTGATCAGTTAAAGAAATGAATGCGGAGCTCTGATTGAACACTGTTCATAAGAGCTCCAGATTTTACAGTGTTATTAAATGAGGAGCACTGATCAGTGTTGATGTGCAGAAGTGATCTGCTGCATGCATTGTCAATCATTCACACAGAGCCATGGTAACTGAACATATAATTTATTGGTGTGCAAGGCAACCAAATGGTTATTTCCTACAAAAATAGATTGCATGTCAGCCCAATCACTGGGAAGCACAATAACCCAATAAATTCAAGTTACCCAACATCAAGGGCATCTTACACCACATTGTACAGTATAAAAAACATTGATCCTAAAATTATTCAATAAAAAGAAAACCTGGTAAAAACAAAATAAAAAAAATTGTCCATCTTCCTCCAAGAAACGTACAGAGGGAAGGGTGTAAGGCAGTAAAATTTATAACTTAAAAAACAATTTCCTGTAGGAACAGCTAAAGAGACGTGTGCAGAATGGAGGTTGTATGGCCACAAAGTCCAACCCATGGAGAAAAGCGTATCGTCTTGTAGCTTGCTCTAGTCCAAGGCCTCCGGTCAGTAGTGTATTCACAATGAGTTATAGCTTCAACCCAAGCTTCAGCATGTCAGGAGGAATGTCATTCTGCTTTGAAAAATAGTAAATGCAGATTAGCCTTCAGGACAATATAAGGTTTCATTTTGTTTTAGCTTAACTTCACAATCATAATAAATTTTATAAAAAGAAAGCTTACTCTACTCATCATGAAGTGACAAACCCAGAAGATTGCACCGTATTGTTCAGACTAGAAGATGCACAAAATCTTAAGACATTCCCAGGTTTTAGTAGAGGAAAATTGTGGGGAAAAATATTCAAGCAAAAAGTGTGGTCATCATGCACTGTTATGGTGCTGACAATATTATGAGGGTAATGTCCCCAATTCTGATATATGGCATCCCCCATCTTGGTATGCATGACCCCCTATCCCAGGTATATGGAATCCCTCATCCTGGCATACATGATCCCCCATCCTGGTATATGGAATCCCGCCCACCCCATCCTGGTAAATGGTATCGCCCCATCCTGGTATATGACTCATGACATAATGATATTTACTATACCTGCTCCATTACTAAGCCTGCCACCTACAGCAATCTGGCGAGAGTTTCTTTCTCCATAGCTCCTGCAAAGAAGTATGTAACAATTACTGACAATTTATGACTACTTGTTATACCTAATATCATACATAACTTTTTTGGAACATAATTTGGGGTTAAAAAAAAAAAAACAACATATCCGTTAGGTTTATTCACTGGACTCTTCATCAACAGCCAATCACAGATACCCACTCTCTGACAGTGACTGATTGGCTGTTACACACTTTTCCCCCCATTGTGCTGGCAACTGATTTTTTGCCATTGGAAACAAACCTGCCGTCATAGGTGTGTAAAAATAAATCATTTAAATAAATTTGCATAGGGCTTCACCATCTTTTTGATTCTCAGCACAGATAAAGTGGACCTTGGTTGGCAATCAAAAATACAGTGGAGCCCATAATTGTTACTTGCCAGCCAAGATAAACGGGGCAGGTGGGGGCTGTTATTCTCAGCATGGTGAGGCCCATAGTTATTAGGCCCCCCAGGCTAGAGAATAGTAGCCCGCAGTCACCTTAGAAATTGGCACATTCATTAGAATTGTCAATTACTGGCACTTTACCGGGCTCTGTCGTCTTGGTGCAGCGGCATCAGATGTGAAAGAAGCGGTTAATGACAGCTGAGTATTGACCGCTGTCATTAAGCCCTATATTGATCATGTCAGACTTCTATGAGACCTTCACATTTACAATCGTATAAGTAAATAGTTAAAAAGAAAAGAAAATACCTGCTGAAAAATCCTTTATTTGAAATAAGAAACAGACAACCCTCATTTTCCCATTTATTAACCCCAAACATGCCCTCCGACGATAATCCACAGCAATGTCCAGCGAAGTTTCTCAGCTCTGCTACATGCAGTGAGCTGAGAGATTAGTGTTCATCCACTACAAGTGCAATCTTTAATTTTCCCCTCAACGCTCCACAACATGTTTCAACTGCTCAAGGCAGTTGAAACATGTTGTGGAGCTGTGAGGGGAAAATAAAGATTTCAGTTGATAAACATCATCATCCTGGTGCCTGAGCTTTAGTAGCGCTTCTATAAGACCGCTAAATCATTTTCTTGCAAGCTTCTATTCCCCCTGAGGGATCAGCGGCTGGAGCAGCACAGCGAGGGCACAGTGGTGAAGGACCTGGCGTTCTCTAGATCAGTGTTTCCCAACTCCAGTCCTCAAGGCACACCAACAGGTCATGTTTTCAGGATTTCCTTATCATTAGACAGATGATGGAATTATCCCCTGTGCAAGTGATTAAACTAACACCTGTGCGATCCTAAGGAAATCCTGAAAACATGACCTGTTGGTGTGCCTTGAGGACTGGAGTTGGAAAACACTGCTCTAGATAACAAGCAGTGACGCACATCCGGGACCAGAGCCATGTGACCAGAAAGGTCCTATACGGACAGCTGAGGACCAGCGAGATCGAAGGAGCGGAGTGTGCATATTGCCGGGGTTTCCCCATATATCAGAGGCCATTACACCGAGTTATGCAGGTCGTGCACAACCCAAATAGGTGAGTGGCCACCTGTAATAACGCCATATTAACTTAGCTATAGTGATCCTACACATGCGCCCCTTCTCTCCTTTTTTTCTTACATCCACTACAAGTGGCGCTCTCAGACTGAGCTGAGGTTGTGTCCTCAGATGAACTCTGACGTCACCACTCACACAGCCATGGCTCAGTCTAAGAGCACGACTCGTGGTGAGCGGACACTGATCTCTTGCTCACAGCATGTAGCAGAGCTGAGCAGCATTGCTGGACATTGCATTGGATTATCATTGGAGTGTATGTTTGGGGCTAATATATGGGAAAACGAGGGTTTGTCTGTGTGTATTTCAAATAAAGGATTTTTGTGTGTTTCAAAATCAATGGAACTCCCCCCCCCCCCCCTTCCCCACTAGTGAACCCATTCTGGAGACTACTCCTCGCTACGATTTTATCTAGGTATACAGTAAGCAATTTTAAGCTTGACGCAATTCATGGTGCTGTGAAAATCAAAAATTACCATTTATTTTCCACTAATGTTGCTTTGGCCTCAAAGTTTTAATTTTCAAAAGGGTAAAAGGAGAAAATGCACCAATTTGTTACACAATTTCTCCTGAGTTCCAATACCGCATATGGGGTTGAAAACTACTTTTGAGATACAGTGCAAAGTGAAGAAAGGAATGAGAGCCAAACTGGAATTCAGATTTTTCTGGAATAGTATGGAGTTTTCACATTGGTAGAGCCCTTGACGTACCAGAAAAGTAGACATATACGTCACAGAATTTCATACCATTGGGTAGTTAAAGAAGTATGATTACATTTTTTTCACTTAACTGTTTTAGTCCCAACATTTAAATTATTAGAAGGGCTTAAAAGAAAAAAAATTGGCTCTCAGTTTGTTGTGCAATTTCTCCTAAATGCGCAAATACCCTACATGTATTGAGAAACTACTTTTGAATTCAGATGTAGTTGGATTGGTTTGGGGGTGCCAATTCACATTGGCATACGTGACCCCATTTTACAAACTACAGTCAAACAGTCATGCAAGGGCTTGTCCTTTGTAGGATGGATGAGTGAGTTTGGCATTACTTTGGGGCACTTAACATTTTTTGATCGCTTTATATTCCGCTCTTTGTGAGACGCAATCAAGAAAAAAGCAATTTAAGAATTGTTATTTTAGAGGCTTCACCAGTGTCGTAAAAGTGAGAAGACTGCTTTTTTCTTTGGGTCAGTATGATTACGATACCACATTTATATTTTAGGTTTTGCCGCTTTTACACAGAAGCTTTTATAAAAAAACATAATTGTTTTGCATGGCCTTATGACAGCTATATCTTTTTTATTTTTTTGCTGACAGAGCTGTATTGGGGCTTGTTTTTTTTTTGCTGGACCAAATGACTTTACTTCCATACGACATATTGATTGTGTTTTGTTCCACTTTTTTGTCGGCTGTATAACGAAGAGACAGTTTTTTGCCACTTTATTTTTATTTTTTCAGAGTTCACTGTAGGGTATAAATAGTGACAGATTTAAACCCAATAAGTTACGTCATAAGTGATCAATACAATCTATGAGAGCCAGATCTTTCATAGACTTGCATTGAAGAGTGACCATAGCTCCATGAAACACTGTAGAAATTTCGCAGGTCACAAACTGGAGAAGACCAGTCATCAAAGCACCACTTCAGTGGAAACAAAAAAATAAAAAAGGAAACAAAATGCTGGAGAGGTGCTTTAACTTATCTAGAAGTATTCTAACAGAAATACAAATCAGACTTACGTTCGAGAACTTTCCAAAGTATTCTGGATCTCTTTCAGCATGTCTGTAGAGAAAAACACAGAACATTACAAAAACCAGTTATTGTAATTAATAACTGAGTTATTCAATGGCTATATAAAGAAAAAGTACTAAACTGTTTTCATACTTTCATTCCTTCATCATCAAATATGGTTTATTTGCTGTCATAGAAGCCTTGATTACATTAAAAATAATCAGCCAGCAGGTTTTCACTACTGTATCTGAGAGCAATATAACTCCCGGCAGTGATCGTATGAGCACAGCTCCTGTACCCACATAATGACCTCAACGTAACTGTACATCACAATGTAGGAACAGCTTTACAATTATACATACATCCATGTCACATATCGAGAAGGGGTTAAGCAATTGCTAGCAGCCATGTAAATCAACAGCTGGTACTTTTCTCCCCAGCTTTAGCAATGGCTCTCCAACACTGTCCCCATCTCAATATTTTGGCTGCAGTAATAACATCGACCTCGCACATCACCACTGCAGCCAATCAGTGAGATCAGCAGGCTCTACTAATATAAATGATGCTGAATTAAACTACAAGTGATTTGTCTCTAGTATTAAGAAAAAATATATATATTTTTAACACTTTCAGGAATAACAATGGCTCTTCTGATTTGTGCATGGTTCTAGTCCCTGCATAACCTTTGCCATTGCCTCCTCACAACAGGGAAGCTGAAACATATAAGGAGCGATAGATTGGGCTAAACATATAACCAAACATGGAATCATCAGCTTCATTTAAAAAAAAAAAAAAAAAAAAAAAAAAAAAAAAAAAGAAAAAGATGCTTTTTTTATTATTCCTTAAATGGTACAATACAAAGGCTGAGGAGTCGACCATAACATGCAATCAAGCTACCATTCATGTTTCACATGGGGTTATAGAAATGAGGTTCATGGGGTTGATTGTATAGTGTTTGCTTTACTATTCCGTGCACTAGATAAAGAGGTTGTCCTACAAGGAGATATTAACCTTCCCTGCGACAACATGCAAAACAAACTATTTATACTAACTGAAACATGCTTCTTTATCCTGCTGCTGGTATAACGCCCCCTGACGTTCTTTTGATTCCCTCTCAGAGGATCCATTTACACTCAAGACGCAAAGTGATTTCTGCTATTGCACAAGCCAGAGAAGAATTGGTGTTGTGGAAACAACGTCTCACCAGGGCTAACCACATTAGATGTATGTTCAGTGAGAGGAGTAAAAAAACAGGAGGCGCATTAACAAGTATGCAACATCAAGATATAGGGAACATTTTTGAGGTCTTTGAATGTTAAAGTGAACCTGTTAGCAGTTTTTTTTGCATATAAGCTGTGGCCACCACCAGTAAAGGCCCTGTTACACTTAAGGACGCACCAGCGATCCTGACAACAATACAACCTGGTAGGGATCACTGGAGCATCACTACGTGGTCGCTGGTGAGATGTCAAACAGTCAGAGTTCATCAGCAATGATACGGCTGTCGTTGGGACCCTGTTACTCAGACCTGTATTATTGAGGTCATTGTTCCCGATGCATGCTGCCCAGCGGGAGCCCGACGATCAAAAAATGGTCCAGGACATTCCAACATGATCGTCGATCTCACAGCAGGGCCCCGGTCGCTGCTACTTGTCACATTAAGCGAGATTGCGGGTGAGGTCGCTGTTGTGTCACAAAAACTGACGTATCAGCGATCTCGCAAGTGTGACGGGGGCTTAAGGCCTTCTAGAAAACATTCTAGAATGCTGTATACAAGTCCCCAAGATGATCTGTATAATGTGGAAAACTAGCATTTATTATACTTACCTGGGGGGGCAGTCTGGTCCGATGGGTGACGGAGGGCACATCAAATTAGCCATACAGAGAAGCGTAATGGAGGAGATTGTGCGGGTGACATAAGGACGCGTCATCAGCATGAAGCAGGGAAGGGGACGGCATTTAGCGGAAGAGAGGAGACGCCAAAGAGAGACTTGCAACACTCATCGGACTGGACCGCCTCCCAGGTGAGTATAATATAAGCGTCTTGGGACTTATATACAGTATTTTAGAATGTATATACATGGCCTTATTGGTGGTGGCCAAAGGTTATATATGAAAAAACTGCTGACAGGCACACCAAATTATTTTTGAGTGACAAAATAATAGGTTCTGTATGAGAAATATCTCCTTGTCTATGCCCCATAATAATATTGGGGTAGATCAGCTTCCAAATTGACCAAAATGTTAAAAAAAAATTTACAATTTGCAGTTAGGAAAATAGAAGCAAAGAAAGAATACTGCAAGCTCCAACACTATTGAAAGCCTTAATACTGCCTTGCTGCACAGGCACCACTCCTCGTGACACGTTATGAACAACACTCCAAGGCAGAAAGAACAAAAGCATACTCACGCTCATCATTCAGCAACGCATGCTCCATCACCTGCCGCTGAGATCTGTGAGCTGAGGAGAGCAAGAAACGATTAGGAAAAAAGTCAGATGGATAAAGAAAGTTTTCAGTAAGAATATATATAGAACTAAAATTTGCCATAGATCAGCTAGTGGTCAGCTCTCAGAAGACAAGGTCCCTGTAGACTCACACTAATCAAACAGTTATTACAGTTGTTACTGAACGAAAATCCCTTCAAGCAAATTCCACAAATTTGATTAATTCAAGTTCTATAGAGAATGAGTCCGTGACATTTCTAAACAGACCAGCAGACTGGGTAATCCATTCAGAAAGGCTTCCTTACCATCTGTACTGGAGTCACTCCTGCTGGGCATCCTGCAATGACAGGGAAGCAAGGTTGTATGAACAGGCCATTTGGCATTTCCAAACACAAAAGTACAGGCATCATTTGTAGGAGTGATATAATAGCAATTGCATGTCACTTGCCTGGATCTTTCGTTCTGCCTTTCCGTGCTGTCGCCTCTTTGGAATCGGCCATTCACAGATGGTTCTGGAGGCTCAACCTTGCACCGAGGAGCAATAAGCCAGCATGTGGACAACGAGAAACGCTCCATTTCCGAAGGTGATATGAGGTAAAACCCTTTAAGGAAAAAAAAAATAAATATACAATGTAGTATAAAATATAATGCTGAAAGTATTTTCATAGTTTTATCAAGGAATATACTGACCCAACTGACCAGATGTAGGTTTCCACTCACCTTGTCCAGACTTGGTAAACACACAAGATGCTATTCCGCTAACATCTTCCTTCCGGATACAATCATAACGCACTTGTGACTTAAGATGGGGCAGTGACACCACCTGGATGTCTCCAAGGTTAGTAAGGACAGTCAGGTGATTTTCACTATGGTCTTCTGTTCGACAACTGCCAAAAGTGCACACTGCGGCCTTCCGCACTCGGCAGCCTTCTGTGGCCGTCAGCTTCAGCTTTAATTTACTGCTCACTTTTGGCAGAGTGAATACCTGTTAAAGGCACATGTCAGAATAAGCTTGTAGAAACCTAATCCAGTCCAATACCCACCATCATTCCTACCTTGAACTGTTCTTCAGATATAACCAGCAACTGGTGGCTGCCTTGCATATCTGGACTTTTTGAAAGGTCATGAGCAGCTTCAAGAGGTTCTGGGAGGGGAACACTGTGACCATCCAGAATTAGGATCCCCACTACTGGTGCTCTGTGCATAAGTTGAATTTCTTTGACTGGAATGAAGCAGAAGAGGATTTCTGTTTCTAATTATGCTTACCAACTAGCATCATCAATATTATCCCTCAGCAACACAATCTACAGAATAATCATGTAGATGAGCGTTTACACTATCTGAATATAATGATTAAGCTTTCCTGGTAAGGGCCCCTTTACACATGAACTTTCCAGCGATCCGACCTGGCCAGGATCGCTGGAAAGTATCTCTGCAGTCGCTGGTGAGTTGTCAAAAAGGCAGACTCACCAGCGACCAGCCAGCAGAGACATTGCTGGTAACCAAGGTAAACACCGGGTAACTAAGCAGCGCACGCTGCTGAGTTACCCAGTGTTTGCCCTGGTTACTAGCGATCTCCCGCTTACAAGCTAGGCTAAGCAGGACGACGCTGGTAACCCGGGTAAACACCGGGTAACTAAAGCAGCGTGCGCTGCTTAGTTACCTGGTGTTTACTTTGGTTACCAGTGCCCAGCGTCTAATGTGCGGCGCTGGGCATTGGCTGGGAGGTCGCTGATCGTTGGTCTTTCGCTGTCTCATATGCCGATGCGTGCTGACCAGCGGGAGACCAAGGACCAAAAAATGGTCCTGAACGATGTACAGCAATCTCACAGCAGGGGCCAGGTTGCTGATGCGTGTCACACACTGCACCATCGCTGGAGAGGTCACTGTTACGTCACAAAACCTGTGATGTTTCTGCGAGATCGCTAGTGATGTTGCAGTGTGTAATGTACCCCTAACACTTGATTCCTGCCAATCCACTAGTGTACACAGGCTATCAGTCACCCAAATGGCTAATTTTTAAGGACCGCCAATAGTCAAACGTGTAGCCTCTAGTCTTTTAGCCACTGCTATTGGTCTATGTAAATAAAGCCTTACTTTGTGATGCAGACACAGCCTCCTCCATCCGTCGCTCCGTTGGTGGGACACGCAAAGAAAAAGCATAGACTGTGCCACCATTAGTACCAGCCCATAATGAGGGAGAATGCCGGGTGCCTGGGGAGACAAAAGATTAAAAATTGCAAACCTAAATCCAACATCAACAAAAACACATGTCCCAACAATTAGGTTTAAATATGTATGTGATAAATTCCAGGAATGAATCCTTTTCACTTCTAGAAATGACGATATAAAACAAGTGCACGTCTGACCTGCGGATTATATGCAGACTCCCATAGGGCTGCTGAAACTCCTTTATAATGTAAGTTTCACTTCAACTCTCAATTTTTTTTTTTTAACCAAATTTAGCTCCATTGTGAAAGTTGTACCAAATGGTTTAACATCAAATTTTACAGGCTTCAAATAAGATAAGCTGCAACTACATACACATGGAGCAAAATTCTCAAACTACACATTTTTGAAAACCTACTTTTTTGTCCTTAAATGGTAATCAAAATAAGATAAACCAAAAGATTGAGCAACTTTACATACATTTTACCAGTTTACCAGTAAGTTTGTATTGGTTCATGTATTTTAGTTTATTCGCCCTACAAAATGTTATGGTACCTTTACACGCTGCTACAGAAGGTTGGAAACAACCGGGTGTCGGAGACAAATGTATCTTGCACCGTCAAAACAACCCGAGGTAGCGGCGTGTAAATCAGTTGTAAATCAGGTAGTTGCCACCCGTCACTGTCGACACCTGTTTTACAGCAGTGCTCTAAAACAGGTTGGTTTCAACCCGATGGTAGCGGCGTCTAAATGAGGAACAGGAAGGTTTTTTCATCACTTAGTTAACTCCCTGGGGAATGCCACAGCCTCCGGGAAACCGCCCCCCTTCAGCGATCATTGGTGGAAGCTCCTGCATTCCGATTGGTTTTCGCTGCATAGGGCGGCATATTTAAGGAGCTGACCAGTCACACTACACAATTGCAATAGCATCATGTATTAGCCAGCCTTCCTGCGCTGTCTGGCCAGTCATGATACTATTGCATTGTCCAATCATCGTATGAGCGTCTCGTAATCCACAAGTCTGGCACGCCTATGTGTTGTCCCTGCTGCCCCAGGTCCTCCCATATTACCTTCTGTAGCGGCGTGTAAATGAGGGACGGTGCTCTACAGAAGGTAACTTGCAGCACCCGGCGGTGCATCCAGAGGTAGATTAAACCTTCTGTAGAGCACCTTGTAGCGGCCTGTAAAGGCGGTATCTGGTACCGTTTGCAACCGTTGGAACGTGCTCGTGCACGTGAGACACCCGGTTCTTTCTAACCTTCTGTAGAGGCGTGTAAAGGTACCATTACAGATAGCCGATTACAAGGGTGCCTCGGCTAATTCAGTGTCTGAACAGCGGATTTACATTGTATTGCCCAATTCCAATAGCCGCCAGCAGTGTATGGCAGCTGAAGAAAAGCATTTGTATGGAGTCACCTTATATACAGTGCCTACAAGTAGTCTTCAACCCCCTGCAGATTTAGCTGGTTGACAAATGCGGAATTAACTTGGCATTGTGACATTTTGACTGTAGATCAGCCTGGAAGTGGGAAATGCATTGCAGCCAAAAAGATTTTTTTTTTTTTTTTTTTTTTAAAGCGTTAAAAGTTAATTCAGAGGGTCATTTATTATTCAACCCCTCAATCCACCAGCCCCCTCAGTCCCCCTAAAGTATTAAGAAGTAGTTTAGGCACAAAGAACAATGAGCTTCACATGTGTGGATTAATTATCTCTTTTGCCAGCCTTTTCTGACTATTTAAGACCCTCCCCAAACTTGTGAACAGCACTCATACATGGTCAACATGGGAAAGACAAAGGAGCATTCCAAGGCCATCAGAGACAAGATCGTGGAGGGTCACAAGGCTGGCAAGGGGTACAAAACCCTTTCCAAGGAGTTGGGCCTACCTGTCTCCACTGTTGGGAGCATCATCCGGAAGTGGAAGGCTTATGGAACTACTGTTAGCCGTCCACGGCCTGGACAGCCTTTGAAAGTTTCCTCTCGTGCCGAGGCCAGGCTTGTCCAAAGAGTCAAGGCTAACCCAAGGACAACAAGGAAGGAGCTCCGGGAAGATCTCATGGCAGTGGGGACATTGGTTTCAGTCAATACCATAAGTAACGTACTCCACCGCAATGGTCTCCGTTCCAGACGAGCCCATAAGGTACCTTTACTTTCAAAGCGTCATGTCAAGGCTCGTCTACAGTTTGCTCATGATCACTTGGAGGACTCACACAGACTGGTACAAGGTTATATGGTCTGAGGAGACCAAGATCGAGATCTTTGGTGCCAACCACACACGTGACGTTTGGAGACTGAATGGCACTGCATACGACCCCAAGAATACCATCCCTAAAGTCAAGCATGGTGGTGGCAGCATCATGCTGTGGGGATGTTTCTCAGCCAAGGGGCCTGGCCATCTGGTCCGCATCCATGGGAAGATGGATAGCACGGCCTACCTGGGGATTTTGGCCAAGAACCTCTGCTCCTCCATCAAGGATCTTAAGATGGGTTGTAATTTCATCTTCCAACAAGACAACGACCCAAAGCACACAGCCAAGAAAACCAAGGCCTGGTTCAAGAGGGAAAAAAATCAAGGTGTTGGAGTGGCCTAGTCAGTCTCCCTGACCTCAACCCAATTGAAAACTTGTGGAAGGAGCTCAAGATTAAAGTCCACATGAGACACCCAAAGAACCTAGATAATTTGGAGAAGATCTGCATGGAGGAGTGGGCCAAGATAACTCCAGAGACCTGTGCTGGCCTGATCAGGTCTTATAAAAGACGATTAGCTGTAATTGCAAACAAGGGTTATTCCACAAAATATTAAACCTAGGGGTTGAATAATAATTGACCCACACTTATGTTTAAAATGTATTAAAATTCAACTGAGCAACATAAATTTTTGGTTTGTAAGATTTATGCTTCTGTTAATAAATCCTACTTTGTTTTGCAGTTTGAAGGCTCTAACTTATTTGCATCTTATCAAACCACCTAAATCTGCAGGGGGTTGAAGACTACTTGTAGGCACTGTAGATTGTATCAAAAAGATGACCTGATGCTAAATGGAAAATTCATCAACCCTTCCTAGACTACAGAATACCCTTTCCATTCCCATTGGAATGTATAGCTTACTGTCACGGATGAAGGTGTCCGCAAAATACAGTGTGCGCACAAACCCGGTGAAGGAATCTTCTGCTGATCGAGCCTCAATCTTGCGCTGTACAGGGGCCAGCTCCATCTCATGCAGAGCTTCTTGCTCTAAACGGGCATTTGCCTCCTGCACCTGAAAAATAAGCCAAATTATGTCTGAACATGGAGAATACTATTTAGGGACAATCTCAAGTTAACACACAAAGTAATAAAGATTATATAACACGGATAATTGTATATAGAGACTGAAGGAACAATATTATTGTGCTAAACTTGTATATTCAGTTGTAATATTACATGTAAATCAACCTTTAATTTGCATGAAAACTCCAAAAGCATCTCTCTCTTTTCCACTGTCTCATGGATGGGGTGCATGAATGCGCTGCGCGAATTATTGGTAAGGTGCCATCTCTACTTGCTTTAAAGGGGCTTTATGATTTTGGAAAACCCTTAAGTTTGTTTAAAAAAAGCAAACTGTGCTTAACTCCAATACCCAGTTACCCAGCACACACTGCACCGCTGCTCTCTGTGTCCGTTATCGTCTGCAGTGCTGATGTCATATCCACAGTACTGAAGCCAATAAGTGAGCTCAGCGGCTCTGAGTGGTTCATGCTGTCAAACTTGACAGAGCTGCTGAGCTCAGTGACTGGCTGCAACAAGATTAACATGAAAATCAGTGATACAGACTATAACAGACACCTAGAGCTATGGCAGAGACTCCGTACTAGACCTTGGAAAGGTGAGTAAAGCACAGCTTGTTTTCAAAACAACCTGAAGCTTGGGGGACAATTTGGGAAAACCCCTTTAAGGCTGCTTTTACATCAGCGTTTTACACTGACCGCGGCAGTTGCGGTGAAAAAAAACGCAACTGCCGCGATTACCGCATAACGGCCGCGATCACGGCACACTTGCGGCAAGCCCCATACAATGTCTATGGGGCTTGTGGCAGGAGCGGCAAGTGCAGTATCGGCATTTCCGGCAGGTGCGACGGGGAAAAAACGCGTCATACCGCGGTTTTTTTCGCGGCCGCACATGCCGCAAGTGCCGAAACCGCACTTGCTGCACAATTACCGCAAGCACCATAGACATTGTATGGGGCTTGCCGCAAGTGTTCTGCGATCGCGGCCGTTATGCTGTAATTGCGGCAATTGCTGATGTGAAAGGACCCTAAGAAGGTTTTCCACTACTAATGTGATTCCTTTCTTTTGTCCTAACCTTTCCTAACTAACACTTTCCCAATATACTTTTGCTACCTGCCCAGCTCCTGTAAGCTTATCTTTAAGAGGCTCATAACTATTTTCATTGTTGTTGTAGCTTTGATCTTCTGGTCTGAAGACTGGATTTGTACCAACTGAGCAGGGCACGTCACTGGTAGGGGCTGAGAGGAGAGTGAAGCGTGATCCGGCCATGTGTGCCGAGACTGCTGTTACTCACAGAGACGTAGATCCGCCCCCACCAGTAACTGATGTGGACTGCTCAGTTGGATCGAATCCAGTCTCCAGACCATAAGGGTGCTTTCACACTGCGTTTTTCAGTGATACGTGGCTGTCCGTTGTAAAACGGACAGCCACGGATCCGATTTGGCCCCCATGTTATTCTATGGGCACGGATCACATCAGATTTGGCCTTATTGGCATCAGATTTTTGTCGGATCCGATTCTGGCCGATTTTTTTGCTGTGCCCAAAATTGCAGCCTGCTGCGATTTTTGGCACAGCGGGTCAAATCGGACCGAATTGGATCCGACCTGATCCGTGCCAAATAACATAGGGCCTATGGAACGCGGGTCCGAGGAAACAGCTGATGTCTCCTCGGACCCGATTTTAGTGTACTGAGCATGCTCAGTACACTAAAATCGCTCTGTGCAATCTAATATCACTTCTGCAATGTATATTCATACATTGCAGAAGTGACCATCTAATGAAAATAAAGAGTTAAAAATAAAAAAATCTTTATTCTCACCTCTCCCACGATCCAGCGATGCCTCCACCGCTCTATGCTTCTAGGACCTGGCCTGACGTCACAGTGCAGTCACATGATCGGTTACTGCGGTAACTGGTCATGTGACTATGACATCACGCCAGGTCCTGTGCATCAGAAGAAGAGAAGCTGGAAGCACCGCGGGCCTCGTGGATAGGTGAGAATAAAGATTGTTTTTATTTTTTAAGGTCTGGAAAGAGGGGAGACAAAGAGGGGAGACAAAGAGGGGAGACAAAGAGGGGAGACAAAGAGGGGAGACAAAGAGGGGAGACAAAGAGGGGAGACAAAGAGGGGAGACAAAGAGGGGAGACAAAGAGGGGACACAGAGGGGACACAGAGGGGACACAGAGGGGACACAGAGGGGACACAGAGGGACACAAAGAGGGGAGCAGAGAGAGGAGGGGAGAAAGGTGACAGGAGGGAGAGAGGAGGGGGACGAGGTGACAGGAGGAGCAGGGAGAGGATCCAAACTGATGCTGCAAAATATCGGAATCGGATGCCTATTTGGCATCAGATTGCAGGCATCAGTTTGGATCCGTTGCTGTCTGAGGGGTGCTGCAAAAAGTCTGATCCCCTCGGACAGCACAAAAACGCAGTGTGAAAGCACCCTAAGATCAAAGCTACAGCAACAAAAAAAGGTATTTATGACCGTCTTAGAGATAACATTACACAAGGAAAGGGGGTCACATTAGTAGTGGAAAACCTGTAAGACATTTCCCTTCATTGGTCCTCTTATGACATATACAGAGGATAAATGTTACAATAGGTGCCCTGTATGAGATCACCTTTCCTTGAAAAAAAGAATATCACAATAAAACCATTTGTAGAACACATTACGACCATAGGATCCTGAATAACTTACTAAGAGATGAGGGTATATTCTACACCTGGATTTCTCCTTCTGCCTTCTCCAGAAGTGGAGGCCACCCACCCCGTCTATTTCCCAACATCATGCATGGACTGTATTTCCTTTATCTCTTCAGTAAATAAAAGGTGTATAGCAAGTTCTTACTTTAGTTGCAACGCCATCCCTTCGCTTATTGACCTGGCTCCTCCGAATGCGCCTAAAAGATTGGCGCAAAGACTTTTTAAGTGACTTCACACGGGACAAAGGCCCTTCCAGGGCTAGCTGGTCACTGGCATGTAGTGTGCACCTAGAGAAACAGGAAACAAAGTCAGCGTAAAAACTTTGTGAAAACACGGTTCACAGTAACACATTGACTCCCGAGGGATACTTCATATTTGAGCATCTTTACCTCCCCCTCCCCCCCCCCCCATCTGCTTCTTGCAAGACCATTAACTATCTGCAACAGTGGGATACGTAGTTTTAAATGAACTCATTTTAGCATACAATGTACTGGAAAATGGGGAAAAAAAATAGAATTGGAGTGAGAGGTCAGGGAAAAAATTATTTGTTTTGATCTTATAGCATTCATTATGCAGCAGAAATTAACTGGCAACATGACTCTCTGTATCAGCATGAATGCCAAGTGTGGTCCTGTTAACAAATCAGGCACATCTGATGCAATCGCCACAGACTGGTGTACATTACTGGAGTGTATTGCACCACCTTAGTGGCGTAACTTGTAAGAAATTTAACGGACGGGTCATTCTACATCCATATTGGCATAGCTGGCAGGGATTGGCGTAAGTCGCAATATAAACTGCCAAAAAAATTAAAGACTTAAGATGTTTACACCAGATTTCCGGGGTACGCACTTTAAAGTTCCACTCCAACTGGGCTTTTTTTCAGCGCTGGAGAGGCACTTTAAAATGCAAGTCCCCTGCGCCTAGCATTATACTCATCCTCTGGTATTTTCATACTTTTTTGGTCCTGCTGCGCCATCTGCCCAGGAGTTACATCACAAGCTCCCAATACAACTATGAGAGCCTGAATGAGGCTCTAATAGACATATTGAGTTGTGACGTCCGATGCACTCCATGAAACACTGGAGCTGCCAGCAGGTCACAAATCCCGAGAGACTGACCTGCATGGCGGTGACAGAAGATGAAGCCACTGGAAGTTCAGTATAACAGCACCACTCCAGAAGGGCAATAAAATAAAAATGGGAGTTGTGCTTCAATAAACCACTCCCAAGGTCTCTCCTTTGAATGTTTAACCGATAAGAACAAAGATATAAATTCCCTTTAGGTTGGTGTCTGACGTGCAAGAGACTCATTGCATCACCCGGCATGGCCACCCGCTCTCCGAACAGAAGCGCGTTAACTGCATGGAATTCTATGTGGCTAACCCGCTCCTGTCCGGCGAACGGGCAGCCATGCAGGGTGATGCGCTAAGAAACTCGCCAGTCTCCCACAAGTGAGACACCAGCCTTAATGGAAACATAGTTGAACACTGCAAGTTTTCTACATTGGCTATTTCAGTTTCTGTAGAAATCTGGCAAGTATTTGATTATTCCTGATAACTGTCAAATCAGGTTGTTCCCAGCTGATTTTCCTGCACAGCAATTATATTAGAGGATTTAGCAGAAGACAAAGGGGGCAATTCATCAAGACCAATTATTCTCACACCGGTGTTGATAAGGGGGCATGTCGGACGCTCCAAGTTTCTTAATACATAAAGTATCATGACAATTTGTTTGTGGGACTCACTTAACCATTACTTGACATTTTCGCTGAAAATCATAAACTCCAAATCCATGACTGGTGCCAAATGCTAACAACTTCCATTCAGAATGCAGTGCCAAGGAAGTGACAGCAGCAGGGGGTTGGCATTGTACTAAGGCAAAAGGCTGAAACCCAGGGGCAAAGCGCACTGGGTCCTGTCGTGCATGAAGCCGCTCGTGGCCTTTCCAGCGATATCCTTCCTGCTCTTGTAAGAGATCCACCAAGGTTTGGTCTACTGGGTGCCGTGATGTTTCATCGTTCAGCTCAAGAACAAGGACCTGAGAGACAAATATAGTAGAATTAACAAAATTTTAAATTGAAGGAATGGAAGATCATTTAAAAAAAAACACACAAAAAACAACAACAATTAGCAATGATTGAGTCACCAAAGGAGGTTGTCTCAAAACTAGGGATC
This sequence comes from Allobates femoralis, assembly GCA_033576535.1. Lineage (NCBI taxonomy): Eukaryota > Metazoa > Chordata > Amphibia > Anura > Aromobatidae > Allobates > Allobates femoralis. The sequence goes on from JARQOC010000006.1 coordinate 288,412,900, forward strand.
TCCAATCATGAGCCAAAATGGCTTGCATTGGTAGAAAAGTCAGTGCGTTATAGGCTGGTGGTGAAAGAAAGAAGAGTATGTGAACACAAAAATCACCATATAAATTATGTGGATTTTATTGTATAGATATATATAAAAAGTTCTTTTTACATACAGAACCTTGAAAAAGTATTCATACCAACATGGAAGTTTCCAATTTTTTTTTGTTATAGCTACAAACTCATGTGATTTATTGGCGTTTTAGATGATATTAAAACACAAAGTACCAAGTATTTGTGAAGTGTAAAGAATTATACATACCGTAGTTTTCTAAATATTTTTAAAATATAAATCGGAAAATTGTGTTGTCCATTTGTAGTTGGCCTCCTGTAGCATATCAAAACTAAACAAAACCATGAGAGACCAACTGCCTCCAGGAGTCACCTAATTAGTAAAGTAAGTCCACCTGTGTAATTTATTCTCAGTAGAACAACTAGTGCCCTGTGAAAGCCTGAAGTTTGTTTGAGAAAACTAAGGCTCAAACAGCATCATGAAAACCAAGGTACACACCAGACAGGTCAAGGGTAAAGTTGTGGCGAAGAATAGAGATGAGCGGACCCATGAAAGTTCAGGTTTTGGTGGTTCAGCTGGACTCTTTATAAAAAGGTCTGTTCGAGACCAAAACTTGACACAAACTTCATATGAAGACACTGGGCAGTTCGGCTCTCACCCACATACAGCCAGCCATAAAGCAAAACACTTCAGGGGCGCAAATGTCATTTTTTTTAACTGTAGAAACACACAACAGCCGACAATTCTGCTTTTACCCCCAGTGCAGACCAATCAACCTCCAAGCAGCTCACACTGGGCCAAGCACAGCAATGCTCACTAGAGTGCTTTGGATACAACACCAGAACTCAGACCTCAAATGAGTTTGCTCATCTCTAGAAAAGAGACAACAGTAAAGCAAAGCTAGGTTTATAAAAAAAAAAAAACGGCCTAAGCTCTGAACATCTAACAGAGCACTGTTCATTCCATCATCCAAAAATGGAAGGAGTATGACACAATTGTTAACCTACAAAGACATGGTCATCCTCCTAAACAGACACCCCAAGCCAATTAGAAGCGCAGCCTAGAGGTCATTGTCACGCTGGAGGAACTTTCGAGATCCACAGTTCAGGTGGGAGAATCTGTCCACAAGACAACTATTAGTCGTATACTCCTCAAATATGGCCTTTATGGAGAAGTGGAGAGAAATAAGCAATTTTTTTAGAGTAAGCCATTAGAAATCCCATGTATACTTTGTAAAAAATCCATTTAGGGCATACAGCTACAATGTGGAAGAAGGTGCTATGGTCAGATAAGACCAAAGTTTAAGTTTTTGGGCTAAAAGTAAAACGCTGTTTCGTGGTAGATTAACACTGCACATCACCCTGAGAACACCATCCCCACCATCAAACAAGGTGGTGGCAGCATTATACTGTGGGGATTATTATTTTCTTCAGCAGGGACAGGGAATCTGGTCAAAGTTGATGGGAAGATGAATGGAGCTAAACACAGGGAAATCCTGGAGGAAAATCTATTAGTGGCTGCTTGAGACTGGGGCATAGCTTCATCTTCCTTTAGGACAATGATTCTAAACCTTCTGCCAGAGCTACAACAAAATGGTTTAGATCAGTGATGGCTAACCTATGACATGTCGAGGCGTTTTTGCTGACACACTTGTCATGGCTCAGTTTCCCCCCTCTGCCCGACACTGATAATTAGCTCTGCTGCATTACTGTGCCACCCTTGTCCCGCCTTTGGATGCTGAGCTGATACTGTCAATCAAAGCATCAGCATCCGGAGGCGAGACAAGGCGTCACCTTAATGAAGTTTACAATCAAAGTGTCAGCATCCCACCTCCGGATGCTGACGCTTTGATTGACACTGACTGCTTGCAATCGCAATGTCAGCTCAGCATCCAATGGTGGGACAAGGGAGGTATGGTAATGCAGCAGAGCTAATTATGTTTTCAGCTTTGGGCTCCCGACACTTTGAGCGATGAAGAGGAACGAGGGATAGGCGAGTTACATTGTTTATTATTTTTGTGTGTGCACTAGGATGGGGGCCATATACTGGATAGGGGGTAATGTACCAGGATGGGGGCCATATCCAGGATGGGGGGATGGGGAGGGGCTATATCCCAGTATGGAGGGGGGCTATATCCAGGAGGGTATATATACCATAATGGGTGCCATATCCAGGATGGGGGGTGCTATATCCCAGCATGGGGGCTATATACCAGAATGGGGGGGTGCTATATCCCAGTATATATCAGTATGGGGGCTATATCCAGCATAAGAGACTATATACCAGAATAGGGGGAAGTTATGCATCAGGATGGAGGGAGACTATATTCCAGAATGAGCACCATACCCAGGATGGAGGGTAAAGTACATGAATGGGGATCAAATCCAGGATAACTTATTACAGCTAAAAATATCAGAAAATTACATGTTTTCTCAAAGTGACACCACGCGAGTTATGCTCCGTTTTTCTGCAAATTTTGACACACCGAGCTCAAAAGATTGACCATCACTGGTTTAGATCAAAGTATAGTCATGTGTTTGAATGTCCCAGTCCAGACCTACCATAAATCCCATTGAGAATCTGTGGCAAGACTTAAAAATTGATGTTCACAGATTACTCCATTCAATCTCACTGAGCTAGAGCAATTTCACTAAGAAAAACTGGAAAAAATGTCACCTTCTGGTTGTGCAGAGAAAGGTGGCCCTACAAAGTATGGACTCGGGGGGTTGAATACAAATGCATGTCAGTTTCAGATTTTTAAAATACTTAGAAAACAATGTATCATTTCCTTTACACTTCACAAATACTTGCTTAGCATTGGTATATTACATAAAATCCCAATAAATACTCAAGTTTGTAGCTGTAATGTGGAAAACGTCACTGTGTATGAATACTTTACTTTTTCAAGGCCCTATATATCCACAAATGTTTAATATCATGATGCCTTTGTATTTGCAGACTTCTTTCACTTTATTTGGCATTTATTTGATGTGCAATAGATTGATCCCAAACAGTTAGTGGTGGCATCTTTGTCAGCAATTCTTGTTATATTTTAGTGGTCATTCATTTAAGCCATAGTAACTGGATGATTGGTGGGCTGGCTTGGTTTGTCAAGATGATACAAGCCTTTAACTGTGGTTACTTTTGAAAACCAGAGAAAGGAAATGAGTAAACTAAAGAGACAAAAAATATGTAACATAACCATCAAACATAACTACAACAGGTGCAGGGCTGCAATCGCACCTGGGCCCTGGAGCCTAGGGGGCCCCAAAAGTCCCTTTGGACTCTAGAAAAAGACTTGCTATTTACAAGATTTGCAATTGGGAGCCCCATTGTAGCTTTCATATAGGAGCCCATGACTTCATGATAGGCCACTGCCATCGAATGTCATTTTTAGGTGACTTTTTTTGTAGGTAGTAATTGCCCTTTTTTAGGAACACTAAAGCTACATATTTATGATGAAATGTACAGGTGACAAATTTGCCCACAAATAAGTCAAACTCTTTGATTTAGGCCCCTTTCACATCTGCGATTGTTGTAATTCCTGGCAGATGTCATTGCACCTGCCGCGTAACGGACGACTTGCGGGACCGATCCGGCAAGCCCCATTCATTCTCTATGGAGCTCGCAGTCAGGTTCGGCAAGTGTGGTGTTGCCGAATCAGGCAAATCCAGCACTTGCGTCCGTGCTAAAAAAAACAAACAAAAAAAAAAACCGCTGCTAGCGTTAATCAATAGATCTTAGAATAACAATTAAATATCCGCAATTGGAGGTGTTTTAAAATAAATAAATAAATATGTTTAAATGAGGAGCTGATTCTTCTACATATGCATATAGACACCTGCAGAAACACTACATATCGATCTCTATATCTACTCGCTATAGAGCCCGGCGTTGCCTGGCATAGGGTAATGTGTGGGGTGTGTGTGCGCGTGTGTGTGTGTTTTCACACAAAGCCCCGCCCCCTTCATAGCTCTGCCCATGAATGCATATGGCTCCACCTCCTCCAGTAAAAATTTTTTATGTGCAAAATAATTATTCCATTCAATTTTGTTATAACCGGGCAACACCGGGCTCTACAGCTAGTCTAATAAATAAAGCTGAGTGTATGTATATATGTGTGTATGTGTGTGCCCACACATAGCTCCGCCCCTCCACACAGACCCACCCCTTTCATGGATGCATATATTAGATACATATATTTTATGTACATGTACAAACAGTGTTTCTCCAAAAATAAAGCATTCCCCAAAAGTAAACCATCCCCCTTTTTCCCCTTACTTTTGGAGCTGATGCTGAAAGTAAGCCCTACCTCAACAGTAAGCTCTACTAGAGTACTGACAGCTGTGACAACTGGATAGTAATACACAGTGCACGGTCGCTAAAAGCTGAGGAGTACAGTACTGGCACCCCAGTCCTAAAAACAAACTTTTATGGATATCTGAAATTGCTACATGATTCAGATATCCAGTGGCATTGAGGTTTCCATTGATGAAGAATGACCCCACTATCTTCGTACCCCATATACCACACCATACCATCAATTTTTGTGTTCCAACAGTCTTGGAGGGATCTATCCACTGTGGGTTAGTGTCAGACCAATAGCGGTGGTTTTGTTTGTTAACTTCACCATTCACAAAAAAGTTTGTCTCATCCCTCATCTGAAGGCAATTGTCTATGCTGGGAAGATACAAGATGTGCAGCATCTGAAACAACGGGTACTGGAAGCCTGTGCTAGCATTTCTTCTGCGGTGTTACTATCACTGTGTCAATAGAGGGAGAACAGGGTTGCATTGACAATCCAACACAATGGGCAGCACTTTGAACACATTTTATAAGTGGTAAAACTTTTAAATAACTCAAAAAATAAAGTCATGTTAAAACCAATCACACCATTGTTTTTCTTATGAAATTCTCAATAAGTGTGATGTGTCACATGATCCTCTCCCAATGAAAAAAATAAGGTTAGATCCAAAATGGCCGCCATGGTCACCACCCATCTGGGAAAGTTTTCCAATATACTAATGTGCCACAAACAGGAAGTTGATATCACCAACCATTCCCATTTTATTTAGGTGCATCCATATACATATCTACTATATAATCGTCTAATTCTGTCTGTCTCTCTGTAACGGAAATCCCGAGTCGCCGGCCGCAACCAATCAGCGACAGGCGCAGTCCGGCCGTGAATTGGTGCGGTATTTGAAGCATGCATGGCACCGCTGATCTCCTGACAGTAGCCGCGGGTCATCTCCTGCCGCACAGAGGTCAGCAGCAACGCAGTCGGGAGATGACCGGCGTTAGCCGGTCATCTCCCACCTGCTCGCAGTGGAAGTACCCCCGATCGGCGCTAGTGATCTCGCTTAGTGTGACACGTAGCAGCGACTAGGCCCCCGCTGTGAGGTCAAAATTATGCCCTAGAATGACAAGGTCCCAACGACCTCCATACTGTTGCTGCATCGCTGGTGAGATCTGTTTGACATCTCACCAGCGACCACATAGTGATGCTCCAGCGATCCCTACCAGGTTGTATCGGTTGTCGGGAACACTGGAGCATCGCTTACTGTGTTTTTTTCACGGCCGCAACTGCCACAATACCGCACTTGACGCAAGCCCCATAGACATTGCATGGGGCTTGCCGCAGGTGAACCGCAAGTGTGACGGTTAGGTGGCAGATGCAGTAAATCCGCCGCATCTGCCGCGATCAGCGTAAAACGCCGATGTGAGAGGGGCCTTGGATACAACATACAACTTCCCTTGACGCTAACTCACCTGTCCTGCAGTCCCACCTATAGATAGGTAGCCACTGTATTTACAAAGGTAAATCTTCTGAATTCCCAGACGGGGATCATCACTGTATGGGTCAAAGCAGCCAACCTGTCAAAAGACAAAAAGTAAGTAATTATCAACAATGCTGCAACTGTCAAAAACCGATGGCAATAAGATTTTTTTTGTGCATTTACCATTGTTTCAAGAGTAGTTTTTTTGTACAGTTTGCTTTAATCGTAATCTCATATCATGGATGTCTCATTTTAACTATGCACAAGACTCTCTGGGCACTAGACGGCTGCCACGTCAAACGTACAACCAAAAGTACCTCCTGTATCCCTCCACAGCTAACTTTAGATTTGGCAATGACAGTAGTGCTCCGGATATGGAGATCTTCCGCAGCAACATTTTTGACATAGTGGTTTACTTAATGAGACTCTCGTCAGAGCAGAACGACTGTTCTGTCAAAGTACATGTGGTTGTCCATCATGGCGGGGATAATCATTTAAATACATCATCTCACCTGCTTGCTTTCCCTTAATCTCCTCCCTTTTCTGGCTCTATGATGCCAGAGATGTCAATCAAAAAAGCAGGGAGGGTGGAGATAGAGGGAAAACAATGAGGTGGATTTAAATGCTTGGACACACCATGAAGCACTGATCATTTGTTCTTGGTTTGAACACATATCCTGTACTGACAGAGTCCCTTTAAAGGGGTTGTCCCCTTTAAGAAAAATTGACCATATGGGGAAAACCTGTTAAAAGTAATAAACACAACATTCTTCTCTTCCTCGCCCTCCTTGAATCCATGCTGTGCTCCCCCCACTGCTGTGGTCTCTGACACCAGTGATAACATCCTGTCAATTGTGCTGCCGCCAAACTCCAAGCTTAGCGACTCTCAACAGCTTTTACTGTCAACACAGGCAGAGCCATTGGGATCTGTGAGTAGCTGCAGTCAAACACCACAACTACGGCAATGCAGGACACAGTGAGAATGAGTGTCACATCCACACTTCCCAGCACATGACTTGGGGTGTGCCTAAACATGTTAATTTATGTCCACTCACTCAATCCAGCTCACAAAGTCAGTCATAGGCTATAAGGTGAGCATAAATCACACCCTGACACCGTCCACATACCCCAGCTACACAACACACAGAGACCACTGAAACACACAGGGTGAGGAGTCCCCGAAATATGCTATGGTCTAATAATAAGAGTCACACACTCTGTAAGGCTTTGGATTCTTTAAAATAGCACATACATGGACCAAATGTTTGACGCTATAAAAAATAAAATACAGTGCTTGCAAGAAAAAGGTAAACATAAAAGGACACAAATATGCAAATACATTTATAAAATAAAAAGGGAGAAATAGCAGAAAATAACTAGTTGCCTTCTGTTTCCTTGGGGGCTGGAGAGGAGAAAATTAATTACACATCACAACCAGCATAGGCCAACACCACATGTGAACCACTTTCTTTTGTGCAATTCAGCTTTTTATATGCCTTGTCCTGGCTTCATGTTTTCAGGATGGCCTCAGTTGGAATATTAAAACTGCTGTGTTGTAGTGTTGAAATTGGACTATGAGCAAATTGGGCAAGTACCTTTCGCTTCCTCCACTCCTCTATATACAGTAAATGGAAAATATTTTGCAGAGTTACAGACAATTTGCTAACGCTTTGAAGCTCAGAGCCCCAGGAGCGTAGGTGCCATTTGACCCTTTTCAAAACAGACAGTAGAACTTGGGTCTGTTTTCCTGCAATATATACCAGTTTTAATAACCTGTCCTCACCAAGAGGCTTTACTTCAAAGATATGTCATTTTCTCTCTTTTTCTTCCCCAATTATAATTAATCCTATATGTTCAGTGTGGGGGTGAAAATATCATAAAATCATAGACTGGTGGAGTTGGAAGGGACCTCCTGGGTCATCAGGTCCAACCCCAAGCTCAAAGCAGGATTCACGAAATCATATCAGACAGATGTCTGCCCTCCCTGTGTGAACACTTTCATTGAAGGGGAATTTACCAGCCTCTTCCGCTCCATCACCTTCACTGTCAACTAGTTTTTCTAAATCTAATCTGTCTTCTCCCATTCAGTTTCATTCTATTGCTTCTAGTTTTTCCTTGTGCAAATGAGAATGAAGCGGATGACTCAACAGTGTGACAACCCTTGAGATATGTGTAGATGGCTATTAAGTCTCCACTTAGTCTTTTTTGAAAGTTAAACATTCCCAAATCCTGTAACCATAGGACATGGTTGGTAGACTGGACACCATGCTGGTCACTCTTCTCTGAACTTGCTCCAGTTTGAAGATGTCCTCTTTAGAGACCATAGAGATGTCTTATGGATTTTAAGGTCTCTCTGTATGACAGTGAGTGATGCACAGGGTTTGTTTTTTGTTTCCCTAAAATTAAATGAGTTTATGGGGCAAACATTTATGAAAGGGAACCACCCATTTAACGCTTGTTAATTAACACTAAAAAAAAGCTATTTAATCATTAATACATTTTCTTTGTTTCAATTATTTTCAGCTGGACATGTGAAACTAGACAGACAAAGAACTGCACTCACTTTCCTCAATGGAGGCCAGTCTTCTTCTCCTTGGGAATTCAGGTTTTCATTTGGGTCCATATCAGTCTGGAAGACTGCCACTGTGCTCATTTTATACATCAGCTGAAGGCAAATGCCTGATGCATCCCAGAATCGCACAGTGCCATCCTCATGCCTGAGAATGGAGAATATAGGTTCATGTTAATTATGAAGAAAGACTCCTACCTGTAGGATGATCATAAACTACCACTTAATGTTGACTCTCAAGAAACTCAAAGAAAGATCAATCCGAGCCACTGCAATGATTATGGCTTTAACAATAAATTGATAAAAGGATGACAATTTTCTTATAGGGAGCCCAGCAGGAAAAGGAATTTTCTTTCCATGGGAGTTCACAATTATTAAAAGGGCGTTATGCTCCACTGGTGACCCAGCTTTCTCTGGTAATAAACGCTTACTACTTCCCTAAATTAGGATTTGGTAAAGGGGTTGTGGGGTTGGCCAGGGCTTGAATTAAAGCCTGCATTAGTCTCCTTTGCCAGCAGCGAGAGTGAACGGTCATGTGGTCACAAGTTTTCAGTTTGCATACATTTTGCCACATCCTGACTACAGTGTTTCCCTGAAAGTAAGACATGGTCTTATATTATTTTTGGCTCCAAAAGATGCGCTAGAGCTTATTTTCAAGGGGGGGGGGTGTCTTATATTTTGAGTTGGTGTCAGTGAGTGGGTCGCCGGTGTCAGTGAGTGGTTCGCCGGTTAATGAAAAAATATTCACCCATCACCCACCCATGTGACAGTGTCAGTGAGTGGACTGCGCGTTAATTGCAAATGAATATTCATCCCCTTACCCCGCCCATAGTCCAGTCCACCTCTCTGCTTGCATCAGGGATTGGAATTTGTGTTAATGAAAAAATGAAAGCTCGTCCCCTACCCCCCAGCCCAACTCCCCTGTGTCAGCATCAGCAATTCAGTCAGACAGGCTACTGTCCAAAGATCATAGCATATTGTTCGCACTGGCTGGCGGCTCTCCTGACCAGAGTATGTCAGCGTGTATTTGTATGCAGCTGTCACACTCAGGTGAGGAGAGTCGCCAACCAGTGCAAGTATTGCACTGCGATCTTCATAAAGTTGTAAATCTGACAATCACTGATGCCAGCACAGAGGGGTGGGAAGGGGATGAATATTCATTCCATCAACTAGCCTGCAACACAGGACAAAGTGCACCAGAGTTACATATCCTGAAAGGACTGCCCAAGCTCTATTTCAGTTATTGGAGTTAGGGCTTATATTTTAAGCATACTCCAAAAAGGCCGAAAAATCCTGCTACTGCTTATTTTCAGGGTAGGTCTTATATTCAGGGAAACACTGCAGCGGTGCATGGCCTTCCTCAATACAAGTGAAAAGAGTGAGGCCGAGCACATCTAGTCAGCATGTGACCACGTATATACAAAATCACTTACTTACCATCACATGACCACCAGCTCTCGCACCCGGTACTGGAGAATTCTGAGCATGCCATGTGCCTGGTGTGAGAACTCAGACAGTGATTGCAGACTCATCCCAAACCTGGACAACACCTTTAAAAGATAAACTGTCAGTAGGATCAACTATCCTAAATCGTCTACATGGACATATAGGTCACAGTAACCTGAAAGCAATATCTTAATATCTGTGATCCAATGCCTTATTCTAGAGAAATGCATGTTTATTTATGCAAATGAGATGTTAAGATCTATAGGCTGGACACAGATATCCTGGAGAATTGTCCTCTAGAGGTTATTTAAATGAAATGGGGCATGATTTTATTCATTTTTTATGACCTATAGATCCATATAGACTGCTTAGGAGGCTTGATCCTAGTAATAAGATTCCCTTTAAGTTAAGTGCTTAACTGGAAAACCAAGTATTGGTAGAGACATTGATCCAGAACACGTGGATATACAAAAATCAGAAACCGCTGTTTTATGACCTGATAGAGGAAGGCTTATAAATATGCATTGCAAGGTAATATCTTAATAAGAAGACTGTTCACAGAAGAAAAAAAAAAGGAATAAGTCTTTTTTGCCACTCAGGAAGGTGTGTAAAAAAATAAAGGCGGAAATTCCAGCACCATTCCAATCAGATACTGCCCCTAACACCTGCCAGTCTTTACTTACCACGGCAGCATTGATGTCCCAACACAAGAACATGCGACAGCGGCTGTATACAATATCCAAACACAGATTGTGGGTGAATAGGGAAACCATATCCCCAATATAGAAAGTGGGAAATTCAAAAAATCTAAATATCTTACAAATGTAGGACATATAACTATAGTAACCACTGACAGCGGCCTGAACGATTTTAAAATTAGTATTTACTGCTAGGCAGCCCCTTTACATAAGTATGGTCTGCGTTTGCTTAGGTTTCCTTAACTGGTAATTCTATATGATAGAACACATAATAAACACTCCATCCATGACAGTTATATCAGTCATGAAGATCTTGCCTCTTTCCTATAAAATGACAAACAAAAAACATTGAGTGACAAATTAAACCATTCATCAAGACTGGCATTTTTATACGCTAGTGTTGATGAAGAGTGAGCCTGAGGTTCTCTCAACATTAGGTGAATGTCGCTCACTGGCCTTCTGCTTTGCAGCATAGGGGAGATGCGCTCCTGAAGATTGACAGTTCACAGCTAGTCCAAAACACTGGTTTTCTCAGACTGCTAGTAAGGTCATATTTCTTTCTGCAGCATAGGAGGAGTGCAGGGTCACTAAAACGTAGAGACTGCTAGTGGTACAAGCTCCTTACCTAGCAAAGCAGCCACTCGGACCACAGGGTGGCTAGTACTCTATGCAATGACCTATACACTAGAAAATTAAAATACCCTCAATTCTTGCGAAAACGAGGATTTTTAATAAGACCTTGCACAGTTGCTTGTTTTCACCATGTGTACATACCATATCCATACCAATTGAACCAAACAAGGACTGGAGACATCTAGCTAATTTGAGAATCTGGTGCATCTTTCAGATATGTTCCACTACCAGAAGTGTGCTTCAGTTGGGACTGGATTACATTTCTGTAAAAAATTATGCCGCCGGCGGAAATTATACTTTCAAAAAGTTGGAAAAGCTAGCTGGGACTGGCAGAAAGAAAAAAAAACTTTTTTGCAAAACTTTTTCAGGAGAAGAGAGAAAAAAAGAAAAGTTTTATGTTTGGTATAAATATTTGTTGAACTGCAAGACAGGTTTTAGAACATAGCAAGACAAGAAGGAAAAAAAACAGCTGTGTCCAAAAGGACTAAAATGGGTCTCCAGGTGAAGGGGTACTACGGAAAGATAAAATATTTTATTTTCCCTGCCCTCAAACCATAAAGATGAGATGTACCAGCTCCAATATCCTTACAATACCTGTAATTCAGTGTGAAGGGAGCTTCTCTTTCTGCTTCCCCTTCCTCTTTGGGACATTACATCATACATCAGGGGGTGTGCGCGATGCTAACAACCAATCCCCTGATAATTTCTGCTCCTGTCCAAGAACAGGATACCTGGCAGAGGCGTTGCCTGTTCTGCGCCTGCAGAGAAACCGCCATTATCATGCTGTTACTAACAGCAAGGAGCAGGCCACCTGAAGTGTGATATAACACCCCAGAGGGACGGAAAAGCAGAAAGAGCAGCTCTTGTATCACACAGAATTACAGGTAAAGATAACAGAACTGTACTGTGCGTCTAATCTTGTCAGTTTATGAGGGTAGGGACAGAGGATTTATTAATTTTTTAAATCTCCTGGAGCACCCCTTTAAGACGTTAAGGTACTCCAGTTTAGGCCGATTTCTCACATTGGTGAAACACAGACGGTATTAGAAATAAAAGTAGTTTTTTTTTTTTTTTTTTTTTTTTAATCAGATAATTTTTATTAATATTAAAAACAAAGGCACACGTCATGTAAACAGACATCCAAAAGTTGTACACAAGTTTCACATTTCGTATTGATACATACAAATAAATGACATAAACCCCAACCCCTCCCCCCCATTTCCCCCTTCCCATAGACAGCAAGCAGACACTAAGCCATTAAGCATATACAAAATTGTATCCAGCAAAGCTACATTAAGTACAGTATACCTGCTCTCTAGGCCAACAATCTTGACAATTCCCCCTACAGCCACAGAGACCATATCTTCTCAAAATAGATCCCTTTTTCCAATCTGGATATGAATCTAGCTTGCGCTAAAAATTCACTTCTAGTCGGTGGCTCCTCCCTCACCCAGTGTCTGGCAATAGTTTCCTAGCTATGTATAACAGTCGTGCAATTGCTAGCTTCTTGCTGCCATCCACAGAGAGTTCGTCCACATACCCCAGGAGGCATCACCACCGATTCTCTTGGAATGGCACATCCGTATGCCCCCTCAATTCTAGTCAACACCAACAACCAGAATGTTGATAATCGAGCGACATGTCCACATCATGTGGAGTATGCCTGCGTCCTCTGATCGACATCTAGGGCATTCCGAGGTGGGCCTCAGGTTCACTCTGAACAAAAACTCTGGTGACCTGTACACCCTATGCAGTAGATATAACTGAGACAACCTACCCGGTTCACTCAGCGACAGATTGGGCACCCACTCCAATATAGAAGGACCAGCATCCTCAGACATGTCCCCCACCTCCACCTCCCATCTCGCTCTTGCTCGAGGTGTAAACGAAGCAAGAATGTATGCAAAAGGTCTCTATAGGTAGTGGAAATCACCCCCCTTGTGGCTCCCCCAGCACACACATAATCCAAAACTATATCATGTTGTATACCTATCTTCCTCCGTTTATTCTGGGCCCCAAAGGCATGGACCATTTGTGCATACTGGAACATCCCCGTGTCCCGAAGACCAAACTCCTCCTTCAGCTGAGTGAATGATTTCAGTCCCCTTCCATCCCATATCTGAGATACCTGAGTGATCCCCCTGGCCCTCCACTCTGTCAAACAGCCCATCACCATTATTTCAGGCAAATTAATATTGTCCCACAAAGGAGGGTATTTAGTCAACAGCGTCACCCCTCGTACCTGCTTCAATTTTGCCCACAAATTGTGTAACAAACACATGGTCGGATAAGGTCTGCCCACCAGTCCCATTGAACCGTCTTCCAAACTCCACACCAGAGGGCACCTTTTCGTCAAGTTCTCCAGTACCCTTTGAATGGATGGACAAGTGCAGGCTGCGCCCACCCCCTGACATGTTGACTCTGGGCCGCCAAGTAATAAATGTACGGGTTTGGAAGGGCTAATCCCCCTTCGTCCTTGGGGCGCTGCAGTAGCTCCAACCTCAGGGCGCCTGTTTTTCCCCCATATTAAACTTCTGAACAGAGAATTGATCTGCTTAAACCTTCTCTGAGGTATCCAAATGGGTGCATTGTGCATCACATATAGCAATTTGGGCATCAGGATCATTTTTATCAAGTTGATACGGCCCACCACTGACAGGCGCAGCCTATTCCAAGCCCCACTTTCACCGTGAGTAGACCCAAAATTGGGGTCAGATTCTCGGTGAGATATTCCAAAATTGGCTGAGATATCCAGATGCCCAAATATTTAAATTTATCCACCAGTCGAAGACCTCCCGTCTCATTCCCTGTCGGTGCTGCCGCATCTAACGCAAACAGCGTGGATTTGTGCCAGTTTATCCGTAGACCAGACCGACAGCCAAAGCTTTTAATGTGTCTCATAGCCTCACTCAGAGAGTCTGTCGGGTTTTTTTTTATAAATAACAGAATGTCGTCTGCATAGAGCGCGACCTTTTCTTCAATCTGTCCATATTTAAACCCCTCCACCTCCTGTACTCCTCTAAGTGTAGCTGCCAATGGTTCCATTGCTATAGCAAACAAAAGAGGGGACAGTGGGCACCCCTGTCTTGTTCCCCTACAAAGTTCTATGGGCCGGGACAACGTACCACTAAACCTTACTCTTGCGAGCGGCCGAGTATACAGCAGCCGCACCCACGAGAGAAAATGAGGCCCAAATCCCATCCTCTCCATCACCGCCAGAAATAAAAGCAGTTTGATCAGCTGGGGAGACCCAGTGGTGCATCAGGGTCTCATGCATACCAATAATGTAAAGATGAGTCAGCTGTCAGCTTTTTATACTGATGTATGTTTGACTCATTTGTAATACAGGAATATTAGATTTTATGCTGTAATGTACTGGCACATATGCGCAGACAAAGTATAATATTTTGGAGCTATATAAATAATGTTAAGAGAAAGGGAAAAATACTGACCCCTGTTAACAGCAAATCCCTTTGTCTGGGAGTTTCTGCCAAGTTCACACCACCATCAACGGGCCATGCCTGTAATGAATGGAGAACAGTCAGTAAAGATCAGTCATAAACTGATAAGTAGTCAGTACCATATTAAAGATGAAGATTCTGGCCAGCAGGTTTTAGCCATGTTAGTCAGGAATACCATGATGTATGAACAGAGACTGATTACAGTGTTGTGTCCCTTACTTAGCGTGCTGTTTCAATAAAATGTTTTATCAGCAGGAGACTATCACTAAAGTACAATTGATTTCTAGCAGATGTGTGCCACAGCTCATAAGAATTAGAGATGTTGTGGTGTCACACCTCTCTTCCAAACCAGCTCCACCCATTTGGCAGATCTGGGTGAAACTTTTGCTTAACTCAGCGTTGCTCAATAATGTTGCGCCTTTTTAAAGAAATTTAAGCCAGAATTCTGGCATATTTGCTGTGATAATGAGTCTATGGGTTCACTCTTTACTTCCACAACCTTTAGCATTTCTTAACACCAGAGAGTAAAGGATGCGAGCTCAAATGAGTAAAAAGAAAAATTATTATTATTAAAAACACAATAACGATAAAAATGTATATAAATACAACACAAGTATAGGAAGGAGATGCAGAGTTACCTGGTATACACTGACTATAAGATTGATTTTTATCCATAAAAGACAGGTACCGTATATAAATCACAAATACTTTGATACATGCATGAAGGCCTTCAATAATCACTTATTAGCAATCAGCCTTAGTACCGTAGGTACATTATCTATTACATACACACACACACACGAGATGGAACTATATAATAAATGTCTAATTTATAATAGCAAATCAATAGTAGTTGTTTCTATATATCTGCAGAGTATAAATATATTTATACATCTGAAGAATATAAGTCAAAGAATAATCGTCACAGGTTAATAGATCTAACAGGAAAAGAAAGTGGATAGTGCAATGATATAAGATATCCATTATGCATGTCTGAGTAGGTGTGGAAGTGAGAAACCAGGGCCCGATGCACCCGACGCATGTTTCGCACCAATGCTTCGTCCAGGAGTGATATATGTGCCCGTTTCTGGCTTTTATATATAATGAAGGATCCAATAGAAATTCAGAAAATAAGTAGGTAATTGAAGTTCACCTGGAGATCAGCAGTAATGCCTAAACCGGAAGTACCTGGTGAGTCGAGAGGTCATGTGACAGGAAGTGTAACTAGAATCTTTGCCTCTAATGGATGTGCTGCTGAGCATCACGTGACAGTATGTGTGTCCCACGTAGCCATAGTGACGCCCAAGAGCAACCCAAATATGAGTATGTAAATGTGGGTCACGTGTGCGCAATCATGGCAATGCAATATACATTGGGACAGTCATGTGACAGACTCATATGCAGTGAATAACTCGGCAGAGCACCACAAAACCGGATGTGTGGTGTGTAACAATAACAATGTACACAACATTGGAAGAGCAAATAAAAGGTTCGCATGCAGTGAATAACTATGGACAGACATATCAATAGGTGCGCAATACAGCCAGCATTCTGGCATAGTTGCTTTAAGGCCACGTCACACGCTTCAATTTTATGAGCGATATCGCTTGAGCGATCTGCTTTTTTGATCGCTTAAGAGATATCGTCTGTGCATCGCTGCGTGTAATCAAGCGATTTTACAATGTAAAATCGCTTGATTGTTTGATCGCAGATTTGTGAACATGTTCACAAATCTGTCGCTGGTCGGCCGGTGGACACGCAGCATCACTGCGTGTGACACCGGCAGACGACCGATAACACAGCTCCCAGCGCCTCTCACAAGCGCTCGGAGCTGGTATCCAAGGTAAACTGCGGGTATCTAGGCAGCGCGCGCTGCCTAGATACCCGACGTGTACCTTAGTTACCAGCCTCCTCCGCTCACCGGCTGGTATCTAAGGTAGGGACCCTAGTTACCCGCTGTGTACCTTAGATACCAGCCGGTGAGCGGAGGAGGCTGGTAACTAAGGTACACGTCGGGTATCTAGGCAGCGCGCGCTGCCTAGATACCCGCAGTTTACCTTGGATACCAGCTCCCAGCGCTTGTGAGAGGCGCTGGGAGCTGGCTTATCAGTCGTCAAGACATCGTGGAAACGATATTTAAATCCTTTCCACGATGTTTCTGGTCAATTGATCGCTGGTGAGTCTGTCTGTGTGACATCTCACCAGCGATCTGAACGATATTGTTAGCGATCGGCGTGCACGTGATCGCTAACAATATCGCTCATAAGATTGATGCGTGTGACGTGGCCTTTAGAGTCTATGTGGATTACTCTTCCACTGTTACAGCCATTAGCATTTCTTGGCAGAACTAATTAAAAGTTATGTAGCCAAATCAAATTTACTATGAGCATTCTGGCCGTATCCATGCAGCGCTTTACTTACCATGCTGGAGTACTGGGTGTTCTGTTTTCTCCCTGCACTGATTATTCTTTCCCACAGCTTCAGGGGTATAGATGAGATATGGTAAGAACAAGTGATTGCCGAGCAGTGTAAGGAAACCAGGTAAGGGCACTGAATTACTGGCCAGACAGGTGTCTGAAGATCAATGGCCACAAGCTCTTCTTCCGCAAGGACCAGAAGGGCACGGGGATCATCATAGTCTAGACACAAAATTATGTTCATATTTGTAAACCCAACATATTAAACAAGCGAGAACAATCCTTCATACTCAAAGTGCCACTCTTATCTATAGGTTATGTGCAAAACTGCAACTGAGTCACACTAGCTTAAAGGGAATCTGTCATCAGATTTATGCGGCTCGAACCATGGCCATGAAGCAGATCCTGGCTGTGTGATTACAGACAGGTATGTTTGACTCTAAATCCCTTTCGGATTACAGAGTACATATAGTTTAAAAAGCAAGCCAAGGACTATGTGACTCGTATGACTAGACCAAGGCTGGTTCCCACCTGCGGCTTCTCCCTGCCTTGCTTTAACTGACAGGCCTCTACCTATGAGTGAATATAGGGAGCAACTAGTCAGGCAAATGGATGGGGAAGCCGGCTGTGGACCTGCCTTGGCATAATTTGACACAGCATAGCAAGGTTTCAGAGTAAAACATACCTGGATGTAACCGCACAGCTAGAATCTGATTAACGCCCGTGGTTCAGGCAGCATGGATCTGATGACAGGTTCAATTTTACATGACAGCGTACACATATGATGCACACTTTCTGAAAGAAACTATAGATGGCTTTCCAATCATACATTTACTAAAGATTATGCAGTTAATAACTCACTACAGTGTCCTAATGCTGCTGTTTCTAACAATAGCTGAACTCTAAGAGAATTGGGGTATATACACCAGAGCCAAAAAAAAAAAAAAAAACCCGTTGCCCAATCCTTTGCTACATCCACATGTTATGGCCTCTGTTATCTGGCCTATATAAGAAAAACTAACTTGTCACATCCACAAATTGTGAGCATCACAGACTGTGTGTAGCTCATTGTGCTCGTCAGCATAGGGAATGAAGGAGCTGCGTGCATTTACATGGATCCACAGACCAGACTATTAATGTTTTTGTTCCCACATAGATAGTAGGTCCATGTTGAAAATTGCTGGTGTGCAAAAGGTTACATCAATTACTATTGGGCACATAGTCCAAAAAAAAAAAATGATACTACTCTCTCTCTGTCCAACACTGGTGTCTGCATTTTGGCTGCAGCGGTTAAATTGCAGCTATAGAGTACATCTCCATTGCAGCCAATGACTAAGGCTGGTTTCACATCCCGTATTCTTTCCTGTCCGTGAGATCCTACTTTTTGTAGGACCCCATGGACAGGAACAGACACCACAGGAGGTGACCTCTTCTGTGTCCGAGTCTGTGATTAGGGGCACATTCACTTTCGCAATGTATATACACATACATTGCAGAAGTGAAATGTAGTAAAAGAAATGGTTAAAATAAAAAAAAATTCTATGCTCACCTGTCCGGCAATCCACCGACACATCCAGCACCTCCTGATGCCTGTAGGTCCTGCCGTGATGTCACAACCCGGCAGCGTCATCGGGTCACATGACTGCAGTTACCGCGGTAACCGGTCATGTGACCCGATCAGCTGATGGGGTTGTGGCGTCACGGCAGGTCCTACAGGCATCATTTTTTCTATTTTTAAACCATTTGTTTTACTACATTTTCACTTCCGCAATGTATGTATATACATTGCAGAAGTGAAATTAGAAGGTTAGGAGCAATTTTAGTGTACTGAGCATGCTCATGTTACATGCCCCATGTTATTTTGGCGCGGATCATGTCGGATCTGACTCTGTCCGATTTAATTTGCTGTGCCCAAAATCTGAGCAGTCTCCAATTTTGGGTACAGCTAAAAATCGGACAGAATCGGATCCTACACAAATTGGATGCCAATAAGGTACCTTTACACGCAGCAACTTTTCTAGGAATTTCACTGGCAACTTACTGGTTGCAGTGAAATCATGGACAATTGTTCTATCTTGTTGCAGTGTACAAATGGAACAATATCTCCATGATTTCACTGCAACCAGCAAATTGCCAGTGAAATTCCTAGAAAAGTTGCCACATGTAAAGGTACCCTTAAGGGCAAATCCGATGTGATCCGTGGCCCATAGGATAACATGGGGCCAAATCGGATACGTGGTTGTCCGTTTTACAACGGACAGCCACGGATGCAAGAAATACGTGATGTGAAAGCAACCTAAGCTCAGCACCTTATGTCAACAGAGCCACTGAGCTGAGAGACTGGCTGCAGCAGTGACAGCCCAATTATAGAGTGCCTCATTACTGCAGCCAATGACAGATTGGCAACTTCCAACATCAACAGCAGCAGAACCACTGAGCTAGGAGATCGGATGCAGCGGTCATGTGCACATTTCTAAAAAGTGCAAAACCCAGTTAAAGTGATGAGGTTATACAAACCCCAGCTGAATAAGGATTTTAATTTTATCTCCATATCTACACTCATTTCTGCACACTATTTTTCTACTAACACCACAAATACCATCTTTTTCTTACCGGCTGAGGGATCAGAGTTGCAAATTACCAAATGATCAATTATTCTAGAAGTGAAGTCAAACGCTATTTGTTGGCTACCATGGACTACAGAGATGCTGTGTCGGTCTCCATAACTTGCCATAGGCATGCCACCTTGGAACACAATATAAGGTGACCTGAAATAAGAACAAAGCCAAGACTTGAAAGCCTGAACCAAGCAACACTGTCTTGAATTTTAGTTCTACAATTGTAAAAGTCTTACCCTTTGCGTGAGGTCAGCCATGTTATTTTACAGATTGCTTTACAGCGGAAAGGACCTATAAAAGAAAAAACAGGACTTAGTGCCAACAGCTATTCCTGCTGCCCATTGTAATCTTAGCTGTTTAAAGCCTGACTTACCATACGGCACTTTAGTCTCCATGGGAGACTCTTGTACAAGATCACCGGTTGTGTCCCACTGACTGTAACCACCGTCATTGTGACAGCTTATAATTTGCTGTGCATCTCGGCACCAGAAAATATTTTCCATTTGCTAACAGAAGAGGAAATAATTTGAATAGTCACAAAGAAACAAGAAAAGCTGTAACGAAACACCAGGGACATATAATGTACACATTACGCATATTGACCCTCTGGCACATACCTGGGTGCCAAGGAATTGTTGCACCTTGCGTCCAGTTCTTATGTCCCAAATCATCATCAGTCCACGACTATAGCCAATCAGGATTTGGTTTGGGTTCTTTGGATGCTCCTGCAAAGCTTCCACAGACTCAAAGGGGCGTCTGTCAGCATACTCATCTGGGAGACTAAATAAATGGAAAAAGAAAAAAAAAAAAAAAAACATCACATCAGAAAAATTCTCCAAGGTCTAAAAAAGCAATTCAATCTGAAGTGTTGCTTACTCATGTAAGGCCATATCATGTCCAACTGCTTTCTCCTCCAGAACTTGCAAGGATGGTAATGTAAGGGTGAAAACACTGCCCCCTTCTGTGCCCACATACAGCCGTTCTCCAGAGGAGTGTGCAAGGAGTACCTTAATTTGGGTTACACTAGGAGGTGCCCTGTTAACATAGGAAGGATAGTACTTACAGCAAATGCAGATACCAAAAACATGAGCACAAGAAAATGTTAACAAAAAAGTATCAATGTCATTATTGTTCATTATAGCAGGATTTTCTCACTCAGGTTTGTGAATTCACATCCACTGCAGCTGGATAAAACCCTTCAAAGATCCATTTTAGGCCGCCTTCACACTGCATAATTTCTGATCTGTGTCTATCTGTTTTAAAGCAGATAGGCATATATGGGAGGCTATAACGGATCCGTGGCTATGTCCTAAGTGGCCATCAATGTGTGTCAGTTTTGTCACTGATCCGTTTGTGTTAGTTTTTTTCATGCACCCAGAAACGGAGACTGATTTTCAAGGCAGCCCAAAATCGAACACTGACACCAACGGACAGACAGATCCATAGCTGTCCGTGTCAAATAACATGGATGTCTATGGAGCGCGGATCCATACGGATCCGGGAAAACAATGGATATGTGAAAAGGATCCGTTTTGCTGTATTGAGCATGCTCAGAAGCAACATACAGCTCCTCCTACCCCTACCTCTGCTAACTAATGACAGAACCATTAAAAAAAAAAAACAGTCCATGGGGCACAGATCAGTGACTGTCTGTGTGGTCCTTGAAATTCAAGGAACCACATGGATGTGCAAATCATGCAGTGTGAAGGCAGCCTTAGGGAATCAGTCAAGATGTTTATACGTCTGTAGTAACTTTTGATAGGCCACATAAAATAATGTTGTGTATGTGGTGTTGGTTAATTTGGATTCACCATGGACCCTCTAAATTACATCCTGAATTTTGCCCTCCAGGGGATTAATAAAAATTAAAAAAAAAATAAAAAAAAGTGAGCCAGGCTGTTCCAATTAATGTGCACAGCCGCAAAATCTCTGACAGCAAGAGCCTGCAAGCAGCCCCTACATCATGTCTAGATCTACATGTATGACTGAAGAAAGTACGCTCCCTTGGAAGTCTCATGGCCTCCATAAACACCCTGGACAAATGTGCTCAGACCTGGGACCCTCAGGATGTCTATGATGCCACAACCAACTTTCTACAAGCCTGATGAAGTCAAAACCCCTAATACCCCTTTCCTTGATCCTTTTGTCCTAATCCCCCCCTCATTTCTTGCCTTTTTTTCTTGTGGTATGTATTCTTCTCCCCCTTTTCATTTATTTCTTTTTCTCTTATTAAACTTTGAATTGAACATATTATTGAGAGTTCAGAACACTGGACATTAGCCTGAATTTTAATTTGTATTCTTGAAAAATGCCAATAAAAATTAGTTGATAAAAAATAAAACTCTTCTCTTATGTTGGCTCGTGTATTTCCCATGTCAATATCCCTATACGTTCTCTACATTCTACCCATCAAACATAGAATACGTAGAGGAGTAAGCCTAGCCTTTAGATGTCTTTGTAGAACACGACAGGCTGGTTTTCAATGCCAGTGTAAACTTGCCCATAACTGGCAAACAATTTCCATCCAGAAGCACCAGGGAAGGTATGAGACAGAGGTCAGGCTACAACTGCCAGGAGCACTAGTCATTCTATTACATTTCTTACTCCTCTTAAACATTTTTTAATACTTTGACAACTCGGTGCTACATTTCCCCTCGTCATTGTGACATAGTGAGTGCTGACAGTGTCAGACTTTGTGAGGACACACCGTTTTGGCAATAAGAATGGAATCTCTGCTATTCATGATGCCATCCCCGGTCCAGCATCTTCCTCTGTGTGCTGATGGCTAACTGCCCTATTATTTGGCCTGCTAAACATTAGTAAATATATGACTAGTCTAAGCGCTCATTGAAGCTTCATCTTATTCTGAGATGTATTACCAGAAGCATGCAGTCTAGATCACGTGAAGTCATTATCCCCCTCTACTCTTATTTGGCCAGACCTCATCTGGAATACTGTGTCCAGTTCTGGGCATCTCATATAAATAAAGACATCAACAAACTGGAGCAAGTTCAGAGAAGAGCGACCAGCATGGTGACCGGTCTACAAACCATGTCCTATGAGGAAAAGTTAAAGGATTTGGGAATGTTTAGCTTGCAAAAAAGAAGATTGAGAGGAGACTTAATAGCGGTCTACAAATATCTGGAGGGCTGTCACACTGTAAAGGGATCAGCTTTATTCTCATTTGCCCAAGGAAGGACTAGAAACAAACTGAATGGGAGGAGACAGATTATAAAATACAAAATATAAAATCATTTTGACAGTGAAGGGTGATAAACGAGTAGAACAGGCTCCCACAAGATGTGGTGTGCTCCTCTTCAATGGAAGTCTTCACACAGAGGCTGGACAGACATCTGTTTGGGATGATTAGTGAATCCTGCTTTGAGCAGTGGGTGGACCAGATGACCCAGGAGGTCCCTTCCAACTTTACCATTCTATGATTTTTAAACTTGTTAACAGGGGTTGTCTCATCTTCTTCAATAAGTAAAAATGCAAAGTATTTGTAAAAATAAGCTGCTTGGAAATGTACTTGTTACTAAAAATCCCCCCCGTCCTCAAGAATGGAAGGATTTTACATTGCATAGTTTACAGTTTGTTGCCTAGGTTACTAGCCACCTGTCAAGTCTATCAGTGGTGGCCAGTGTACTGGACAAGGAGCACTATTTTAGCAGAAATAAGAATACCTCATATGCAGCGACTCTCGAGTTACAGAAACAACATAGCACTGCTCAATCAGATGTTTCCGTAGCCCTGGCCACATCTGGTTGCACATATAGATAGGTATATCCATCTCAGCCATGATTTTCTGAAATGGGAATACTCCTACCCCTTCCCGACCAGTGACACAGCATGTGGGTCATGGGTTGGGAACGCACCGGTTACCATGGCACATATACTGTGTCACAGGTCAGGAAGGGGTTAAACGTCAGTGACCATGTCCCAGGTTTTCAAACCTGACATGTTGCTTTATGTGGTAATAAATTTAGAATACTTTTACATATACCAGTGATTCAGACAATTATATTCTTGTGACACATCGTACTTCATGGTAGATTTTGTGTTTGTTTAAAAAAAAAAATAATGTAAACTGTGTGTGTGTATACGTTTACACCACAGTCTTCCCAGACAAAAAAAAAAAAAAAAAAAAAAAGGGAAATACTTGTGTCTACTTTTCATCATTATTTTTACATTTTTTATTTTGTTAGGTTGTTAGAAGGGTTAAAAAAAGTTATATTTTTCTTCAAGGAGATGGGCAAAAACATTGTTGGGTGACCAATTAGGTTTTGAATTAACTTGAAACCTATAAAGGAAAGACGACACCGAGGGAATGGAGGATAGGTAAAAAAAAAAAGTGTGTGTACATGCACCCCCGTGCATGCGTGTGTGTAAAGCAGGGCATATTACTGCAAAAAGAAGTGAGACTAGAATGGGGCACATTACTACAACTTGGGGACCAGGATGGGGGGGGGGGGGGTGACATTACTACAATATGGGGACCAGGATGGGGGGGGGGGGGGGAAGGGGGGAGAGGGGACATTACGACCAGGATGCGGGGGTACTTTACAATATGGGGACCGGGAAGATGGAGGGGGGGCATTACTACATTATGGGGACCAGGATGGGGGAAGCATTACCACAATTTGGGTATCAGGAAGGGGGGGACATTACTACAATATGAGGACCAGGATGGGGGGACATTACTACAATATCGGGACCTTACTACAAGAAGGGGACCAGGATGGGGGCCTTACTACAAGAAAGGGACCAGGATGGGGACATTACTGCAATATGTTAGCCAGAATTACTATATGGTGATACTTTTAAGACAATATTACAAGAAAGGGATAAAATGTAAAAAAAAAAAAAAGTCAAAAGGAGGCATGACTTTTTTTACCACTAAAAAAGATGTTTTATATGCTAACTAAAATAACTAAAAAAATAAAACAGCACATTTATTATGGCCACATCGATAGCAACCAAACCTATAAAAACATATAAAACAGTACCATAACCCATACAACGAATGTAATTTACAAAAAAATAAACTAATCAAGCAAAAGAAAATGTTAAAATAATCAAAAAGGTGTATAGAAAAAAAAATGGTATTACTAAAAATATTATTTAGTTCTACAAAGAATGCGGCCCTTCAAATTCAATTTTTTTCTATGTGTGGCCCACATACCCAGCCAAGTCTGACACCCCTGATCTAGATGCTGCTGTTGCTATTGACAGCAGAATCTTGGGAGGATAAAATGGCACGATTGGTGCTGACACTGATCGAGGCAGATAATGCAGTGTGTCAGGTATAAAATACAGATGATACCTGCTGCATTTCCCGCAATCGGAGGACGCTATTCTCATTCCCCTTAAAAAATAATAATAAAAAAAAACTATTTATTCTTTGGTAGTATCTTGCAAAAACAATTTAATCTGCTGCAGTCCGTTTACCTTGGCATTATAAGATGCCAGGTTGCCTAGCGGATAAGATG
This sequence comes from Allobates femoralis, assembly GCA_033576535.1. Classification (NCBI taxonomy): domain Eukaryota; kingdom Metazoa; phylum Chordata; class Amphibia; order Anura; family Aromobatidae; genus Allobates; species Allobates femoralis. The sequence continues at coordinate 288,438,062 of JARQOC010000006.1, forward strand.
ACACAGACACAAATTCATTCATATGCAAAGCCACTATGCCAGTGTTTACACAATAGGTTGAATAACCAAGCCCAAAGCAGGCAGAGGCAAGCAGGAACCGGCAGATGGAGCAGTGGTTGCTTTTGGGGGGGGGGGGGGGGGGGGGACACCGGTCACAGAAGCAACTCCTATGAATTTATGACAGAGGCATGGTAACAACAGCTACCTCAATTCAGGCACTTGGAGGTTAATGTAATAAATACAAATTCACATGACCATTCCCAATGCATTTGTGACCAGTTTAAGTTGTTGTCTGGGGCCTTGCTACAGCCTTTGTTCAGATTTAGAGATGCTATGTCAGTTCTTTTCTTTCAGAGGGGGAAGAAACCAACACTAAAGCTATTCAGAAGATCTCTCATTTATGTGTGAACTCCAAGATCCCGTTACAGAATATGGAGTCTCCAAGTAAGGAAACTATTCGAGAGAACAGTCAGGCAATTACAATCTGAAAGGCAACCAAAATGTCAAGATCTTTATTTACAAGACAAATATCTACAATAAAAAAGTTAATGAAAGAGTCGGGAACAATGACAGAGTGGGGGATCCGGTCTGCACTCACCCAGGCGGTCCTCGGAGGGTGAACTTCTTCTCCTCCTGCAGTTCAGACACCCCATCTTGTTGCCTCAGGGACCATAAGTGGAGGCTGTTGTCATCTAGCAGCGTGATGAGTTGGCACTAGGAACAAAAGTCATACAACCACATAAACCTTGTGTAATCCCAATGTGGTAGGATAGAACACACTAGATTAATATGGGAGTCAGTAGAAAGACAAAGTAAGTGGAGGGCACAATAAAAAATGGAGATGGATTTTAACGTCACCTATATTTTCTGGAGCTTTTATTTTATTTCCCTGTTCTGAACCTAAAATACCACAACCTTATACTTTAAAAATTGGGCTGTGCTGAAGCCCCTCTCCACAAGGTTTAACACTGCCCCTGTATTCCCAGAGGTTATATAGAGCTTACTGCATGGGCGTCATGTCAACGCTGATCAATACAGCGGAGACTTTTGGCCTGACCAAACAAATATCTCACCTGGTTTGGAACAAAGCTGATTTTTATCACTGCATTATTCTGTTCATGTAAATTCATGAACTCCACTCCAGGGGAGCCATATCTAAGGAAAACATGGGCTAAGGAAACACCAGAATGAAATAAACAATGTAAGCAATATATACATGCCTATTTAATGGGTTGTCTCAATACAGACATCCAGGACATATCTGCAAAACATCACAAAATGACTAAGTTGTGTAGCCCACCTCTCTATCTTCAGAATGGGCAAGTGTGCACGGCTGTACTCAGAAGTCCGACACTGGTGAATATAGAGATCAAGCACATGACCATGATGCCTGTCACTGCGCTCAGATACCGGTTGAAACTGGGGAATGTAGCCACCCCCCCTTCTAGAGACAGGTGGGACACATCTCTGTATGAGATTACAGCATAACCATGAGAATATGCAATTACGGTAATGTCTGTCGAGACCACTATGAGAAATGACAAAATAGTCAAAGGATACACCTTTATGGCTCCTGAGCGGGTCCCAATCGCCATGAGCCGTAAAGAGTCACTAAACCCCAGGGCACTAGGTTGGTGAGGAAATCCATGCTCAACAGTCTGCAAGAAAATAAAGTTAAAAGGAAAGATGTTAGTATGTGAACATAGGAACAAAAACATCAAACATCAGAAAAGAAAAAGTTAATGCGGGGAAATACTACAGCACTGCTATGTAAGAACGGCTTGTAATTCTTACTATGTTCAGTCTTTTGAGCTGAAGCAACCTGACCATTCTTCAAGCTGCCCACTTTTATATACATACAAAACATGGCAGCAAGACCGCAAGAAGGCCTCTGCACACTGAGCGGGAAGACACTTCAAGAAAGACTGCTAGCGTTTTCCAGGGCATCTTCCTCTTGCAAAGCTCGACAGTGTCTAAAAGCAATTGTATGCACATACCTTGATGGTTACCATACAGCGTTTGGATGTAACTAGGTGGACAGGTAATCTGATACTTTATTATAGGGTAATGATGGCATCCTTTCTAAACAGTTGTAAGTGAACATTATTTTATCATGGCCAGAATCAATTTTCTCATCCTAGTAAAATAGCTCTGTCAAGCCACATTTGTAGGGAGTGTGGGGGTTGTAGTCACTAGGATATTATATCACCATATGAGAATTAGGGGGCCTCAACTGCAGACAAAGGGTAAGATTGTGTCCTTAAGTACTCCTAGCATAGTAACTAAAGATGAGCGAACCTGGACAGTTAAGTTGAAGCTCGGACCCAAACACGGACTTTAACAAAAAAATAAAAAAATTTAAAGTCTGTGCCCGAGTGTGGGTGATATTCATATGCTAAGTTAGTTGAAAGGCTGCCAATCAACAAGCTTTTATGCACATAGAAGATACCTTTGCGCTTCTGTGAACAATTTAAAAAAAGGGGGGGGGGGGGGGGTCCCTCTTTTTTTGATAACCAGCACAGGCAAAAGCAGACAGTTTGTAGGCTGCAATCCTCAGTTGTCTGCTTTGTATTGGATGGCTATCAAAAATAGAGGGGGAACCACAACATTTTTTTTTATATAATACTTAAATCATGTTAAAAAACAATGTGGCATCCACCTATATATTTCTTCTAATTCAGCCAAGGTAAAGCAGACAGCTAGGGGCTGGAATTAGAGTGGGAGGCCCATGGTTATTTAGCCCTTCCCAGCCTAAATATACAAGCCCAAGTCCGCCCCAGAAGTGGCGCACCACATTAGATATGCCAGCTCTTCCCCCATTGGCCTGTTGAGGTGGCAATCGGGTTAATACGTTTGGGGTTGTCGTCAACTGGCATTAAGCCCAGGGGTTTATAATGGAGAGGGGTCTATTGGACACACATATATGTATACACACACACACACACACATTCTGTTATGTGAATCGTTAGCACTGCACAAAAACTTGAATTGTTATAAAGACATTACAATTACCACATAGTCTCCTGTATCAGTTAAAGAGGACCTGTCACCAACCATGTATGGTGATCTAATTACAGCACTGAATGCAGCATGTCTGCTGCATTCAGGCAAGGGTCCCCCAGCACTTGAGCAGCCCTGTACCCAGAGATAAATGAGTTTGAAAACGTACATACTGGAGCCGGATAGGAGGGGTCTAGTGGCTGGAGCCACTTCCCTCACAGGGCAGTTTCACGCCCCCCTATATCTGTTATCCGCCCACCGATGCCTTCCTCATGCCAATCATTCTCTCCCTCGCCTACTTCATGCCACACAGCGAGAGATGGCTTGTTGCGGTGCTGGCCGCATTTCCCCGCCTCCTACAGTGACATCACCGCTTATGCCCGCCCTGCTCCATGTTAACCATGGAGCAGGGCGGGGAAAGGCGGTGAAGTCACGGCAGTAGGCCGGCTGCCCTGCCTCCTGCGGTGACATCACCGCTTATACCCGCCCTGCTCCATGTTAACCATGGAGCAGGGCGGGGATAAGCGGTGATGTCACTGTAGGAGGCGGGGCAATGCGGCCAGCACCGCAACAAGCCATCTCTCGCTGTGTGGCATGAAGCAGGTGAGGGAGGGAAAGAATGCTTGGCATGAGGGAGGCGGCGGCGGGCGGATAACAGATATAGGGGGGCGTGAAACTGCCCTGTGAGGGAAGTGGCTCCAGCCACTAGACCCTCCTATCTGGCTCCAGTATGTACATGTGGCGTCCCTGCGACCAGGGTGGTGTGGCTGTTCAGCAGCCAGGCAGGAGGGTAGACAGTTTGTATAGCAAACACCTTTACAACACATATCCACTGACATAGACCCAACCCGGAGCCTGGGACTCTAGCCAGGCAAGGGGTAGTGGGCCAGTTAGGAGTGGGTGAAGCGTAGTCATGGTAACAGACTAGTATAAAAGGGAGAAACAGGAAGCAGTTAGCCAGTAGGCGGGTGCCGAGCAGCCAAGACCAGACCAGTACCATCGGGTCTGAGGAAGATGTTAGGGCCGGCAGATAACTAACAGAAGAGCCTCTCCTGATATATCTGGGAAGTTACACGGGTATAGAAGGACCCGGTGAAATCTTGTGAGACAGGGACACCTAAGGTTAGGCTAAAACCAGAGTGTCAGCTCTGAGGGGGACTGAAGATTAGACCAGCTCCCCAGACAAACTGACGGGGAACACAGATTCCAGGTCTGTGTTCCCACTACAGGGTTGGGGGCACAGCAGCAACCAAGAGGACCCGGCTTACCATAGACTTAGGGGGAAGCTATTATTGGGGACCGAGCTGCCGCTCCGCAATCCACCTGAAGGGAAAGACAGAATCAGCCTGAAAGGACACATAGTTGGAGTGAGGGGTCTAAGAGTGACAACCTGGCTGCAGTGGGTTAAAGTGTACCAGAGTCAACTGAGTAAAGCTGTGGAAACTGTATTGTACCGTGCACTGTTTGACTGAAGAATTGGAGAAGTAAACCCGGGTGAACCCTGCTCCAGTGTCTGTGTCTGATTTCAGGTATAAAGAACTGACAATCCTCCATTTCACCCTGTCAGGAGCTGTCCCGACCCCCAGGCGGGCTCATCCCCTTCCCCTGCAACATCTAGAACAACCATCTCAGACTTCAATCACCACTGCCCCGGGAAACCAGGCTCTACCTGCGGGGAGCCGTTCCATCTAAAGCTGCCACACATCATCCCCGGAGGTTCTGCAGCAGTAGTGGTCCCATTACGGACCACCACCCGTGGGTGGCATCACGACAAACCAAATCCCCTGTAAATACACCCCATTTTATTGTGCGAACCCGGGACACGGCTGGACCAGGACCGCCGTGACATCCCCAGCAGTACTCCGGTCTGGCACCGAGCACCCCATTCCAGTGGGCTCCACAACCGGTTTCAAACTCTATCTCGGGGTACAGGGGGGAGGGGCTCAAGGGATGGGGGACCCCTTGCCTGAATGCAGCAATTAGATCACCATACATGGTTGGTGACAGGTCCTCTTTAACAAGTTGACTGACCATAATAATAGCACACAGACTGGTAAATAGGACAGCGTAGTCCAGTATCCGCTTTATAATCAGCTGTCTGTTAAGAATTTATATGTCTGCATAGGAGTCGCATGATCTGTGCGATTATCTACAGAAATCTTGGTAAGGTGGATTATAAGAACTAAAACATCAATACGAGCTTAACTGGGACTACAGGAAAAGAAAGTCTATAAGCCCATGAGTTGGCAAAGGAGCGTGGGAAAAATGATACTGGATATTCTGCTCTCTACAAGGTCTTAGCTATTTTCTAAGTGACGTGTAACTCAACCAGTACAGACTGACATCATCCCTCCTGCACAATAATAAGTGGTTTGTGCTCTGGTTGTGATTATTAGTAATGCCTGCCCTGTAACGCTTTAATGAGACTGAATCGGCATTAGTGACATTTTGCAACAACTAACCAAACCAGTTTAGCTGGAAAATCAGTTTTTAATATAAACGTATGCAACTGTATTAAGGTGAGTCAACATACAGTACTGAAATAACAAAGACCCTGGGGTACCTGAACTTAGAGGAGATTATCCCACTCACTGACAGCACATTTGTATGCACTTCACTTTCTTCTGTCTATTGTTACTTGAGGAATTTTTAAAATTTCAGTTGGATGTGCCAGTCACTTATTTATTACTAGCTGGGTGCCCGATGCACAATGCATCGGGATTCTAGCAGAGCGAGTCTCTGACTCGCAATGGCCGCTTCGCGGCCAATGCTTCGCGCTGCTAAGGCGACTCGCAATGGCCGCTGCGCGGCCAATGCTTCGTTCGTATCCACATGACCACGCTGACTCGCAGCGAGTGCGGTCTCAAAAGGGGCACTCGCTGCATTCGTGATTATATAATAGATTATTATTTATATAGTACCATTAATTCCATGTGCTGTACATGAGAAGTTACATACAAAATACAGATGTACATTACAGTGATCAATTTAACAATGACAGACTGGTACAGAGGGGAGATGACCCTGCCCTCACGGGCTTATATTCTATAGGAGGATGGGGAAGAGACAGTAAGTTGAGGGTTGCGGTAGGTCCGGTGGTAGTAAGGCAGCTGCGCGGAAGTTGTGGAGATGAGGCGGCTGCGCGAAGGTGGTAGTGGTGAAGCGGCCACTCTGGTAGTGGGGTGGAGTGCCAGCTCCGGTAGCAGTAGGGTCACTGCAGGCTGTAAGCTTTCTTTAGGTACCGTCACAAGGGGAGATATCGCTGGCGATGTTGCCGGCAACCGAGGGGCGTGGCCAGGTTGCGGCGACATCGCCGGCGAATTGCCGCGTGTGACAGGGCGATAATCAGGCGATGAATCGCCTGAGTCACATCGCCAGGTTTCCCAACAATGTTGGGAAACCTGGCGATGTTGCTCAGGCGATTCTGCCTGATCGCCCTGTGTAACGCGGCAACCCGCAATGTTACGGGCGATTCCGCCTATTTACAACATTGCGAGTGATCGCTCGCTGGGTTGCTGGGCAACCCAGCGAGCGATAGCCGCGGCAACTAGCCGGCGACATCGCCGGTAAGTTGCTCAGTGTGACATCTCGCCGGCGATGTTGTCAGGGATGCGCGCTCCCGCGATCCCCGGCAATATCGCCGGCGATATGTCCCTGTGTGATGGTACCTTTTAAGAGATGGGTTTTCAGGTTCCGTCTGAAGGATCTGAGAGTGGTGGATAATTGGACGTCGTGTGGCACACAATTCTAGAAGATGGGGGATATTCGGGAGAAGTCTTGGAGGCGGTTGTGTGCAGAACGAATAAGAGTGGAGGACAGGAGGGGGTCTTGGGAGGATCAAATATTACTTGAGGGAAGATATTGGGAGATTAGTTCAGAGATATATTGAGGGGAGAGGATGTGGATGGCTTTGTAGGTCAGTGTTAGTAGCTTGAACTGGATTCGTTGGGGAATTGGGAGCCAGTGGAGGGATTTGCAGAGGGGAGAAACAAGAGAGGAGATGGATTAGTCGGGCAGCAGAGTTGATGACAGATTGAAGAGGTGCAATAGTGTTAGCAGGGAGGCCACAGAGGAGGACGTAGCAACAACCACAGCTCCTTAATCTTACCAAACGTTTGACTACAAACTAATGAATTATATCTCTCTGCTTAGATACTGTGCTTATAATATCTATATATATTGATATTTTCTTACCTTTCATGTGTCTGCTTTTCACCATTCCTCATGATCAGTGTAGCATGACCTAGAGTTAGTTCTCCAGCCCCTTCCCATGTTTTATTACCTCTGTGTAACCCCCATCATCCAGTCACTCCATCCACACCCAGGCAGCAATCAACACCTGAAACGTATTCAGCTACAGATATATGATGAAGCATAAGTCTGATCCAGACTTAGTCTGATCCATGCATCTTCCAAACTACATCTTTCAAAGTACATTTTCTAAGTACAATACTTAGAAATAGACTAGAAATGGACTGGAAAAGACTGGCAGGTAAAGAAACATAAATCCCCACAATGTTTCCATTCTAATCTCTACCACCCTTACTACTTCCCTTCCACAAGTAAGGAACTAGTCTTCAGTCCACCCTTCCTCCCCAGCTATCTGACCTCCTCTTGACTAGTATTTCTCCCCATACTGACTGCATCACCTTGTCCTCTGCTCCACCATCCTGTCCAGGACTGCTAGATCTCTTCCCCATCCACATCTCCCCTGGACTGTAGCTCATACCTTGGTGGCATCCCACCCCGGACTGACCCCTGGATGCCTCACCTGTCCCACGGCTGCTCCATCAGCCAACCCAGCAATCGCCTCTGTCAACCCCCGACCGCCTCGACTGATCCCCCAACTTCCCCATCTGACCCATCCATCTGACCCCCCACCTTACATCTCATCCCCTGGTCATCACCTCATCCTGTGACCGCTCCCCACTGATGACCATTCACCCAATACAACAACTTTCCCCACTCTGCTTCTGACCCCTGCTGCCACACTCACTCCCTGTTCTCCGTATGCAATGTTCCCGCTACTCCTCACTCTCACTCCCATCCTTCTCCACTTCCTACTACCCCCACTTATCCCCCCTCCCAGCAACAAAATACTGCTCTCACCCTCCATCCTGCCGAACCACCTCACCCACTTTACCGACCTTTTCATTCACTTTCAATCCTCAATCACCAAACAAGCACGCCCGCCTCGCAAGCTCTCATGCTCCCACCTGCTAACCCTCGGCCTACTCCTCCTCCTTGCCGGTGACATCTCCCCCAATCCTGGCCCCCCCCGCAACATCCACACAACAACCTTCATCCCGCGACCCACCGCCAACCCTCGCAACCTCACCACCACTAGCTCTCGCAACCCCACCAACATCAGACCCATTCCCCAACCCATGCCCCACCTACCGATCTACCCGGCGCACTCTGGAATGCCCGCTCAGTGTGCAACAAACTCCCCGACATCCATGATCTCTTTATCTCCAGGAAACTGTCATTCCTTGGCCTCACCGAGACCTGGCTCACCCCTTCCGACACGGCCTCCCCTGCCGCACTATCCTACGGCGGCCTCAGCCTGTCCCACACCCCCCGTCCCTCTGGCAAGCACGGCGGTGGAGTCGGCATACTGCTGTCCAACTCCTGCACCTTCAGCCCCATCCCCCAGCCCCCATCCGTCACTGTCCCCTCCTTCGAAGCCCACTCAGTCCGAATCTTCTCCCCTGCAACCTCCAAATAGCCATCATCTACCGCCCCCCCCGGACCCACCGCCTCCTTCCTTGACCACTTCACCACCTGGCTACTTCACTTCCTCTCCACTGACATCCCCTCCATCATCATGGGCGACTTCAATATCCCCATTGACTCTCCCCGTCCAGCCGCCTCCAACCTTCTTTCCTTGACCACTTCCCTAGGGCTCTCCCAATGGTCCTCCTCTCCCACCCACGAACAAGGCCACACGCTTGACCTCATCTTTACCCGCCTTTGCTCCCTCTCTAACCTCACCACCTCGGTACTCACACTGTCCGACCACCATCTCTTGACCTTCTCCGCCCTCTCCTCCCCTGCCACACTACCCCCTCTCCGCAAACTTGATCACCCTCGCCGAAACCTAAAAGATCTTGATCTTCCTTTATTCTCCGAATCACTCCTCCCTCTCACCGACCTACCCTGCGCTGACGACATTGACATTGCCACCACCCTATACAACACCACCATAACGAACGCTCTCGACCTAGCCGCCCCCCTCACTCTCCATGCTCCACGCATTAACAGGCAACCCTGGCACACCACCCTCACTAAAAACCTGAGACGGGCGTCCAGAGTCGCCGAGAGGAGATGGAAAAAGTCTCACACCCCCGAGCACTTTGCTCTGTTCAAGCAATCCATCACTGACTTCAAGACGGCACTCGCTACCGCCAAGCAAGTGTTCTTCTCATCCCTTATAACCTCTCTGTCCCGCAACCCCAAACAGCTCTTCAAAACTTTCAACTCCTTACTTCGCCCACCTGCTCCTCCCCCTTCTCCCCTCATCTCTGCTGAAGACTTTGCGACCTTCTTCAAGGAGAAGATCGACAAGATCAGAAGCAGCTTCGGTCCACTATCCCCACAACTCCCCTTCCCACCTACACTGCCCTCCTCCTCCATCAGCCACTTCCCCCCCATAACTGAAGACCAACTCTCCTCCCTCCTGTCAAAATCACACCTCACCACCAGCGCCCACGACCCGCTCCCATCCCACCTCATTCCCAACCACACCTCCATTTTCATCCCAGCCCTCACCCACCTCTTTAACCTTTCACTTAGCACTGGTACCTTCCCCACGGCCTTCAAACACGCCCTAATCACGCCCATCCTAAAAAAACCCTCACTTGACCCTACCTCTGTCTCTAACTATCGCCCCATATCTCTTCTCCCATTCGCCTCTAAGCTACTTGAACAACACGTCCACTCCGAACTGTCCTCTCACCTCTCCTCGTGCTCCCACTTCGACCGCCTACAGTCCGGCTTCCGACCCCTCCATTCCACCGAAACAGCCCTGACCAAAGTCACCAACGACCTACTGACCGCCAAGAACAAACACCACTACTCCATCCTGCTACTCCTTGACCTGTCTGCAGCTTTCGACACGGTTGACCACTCCCTTCTTCTCCGGATCCTGGAATCCCTTGGCATCACCCACCTTGCCCTCTCCTGGATCTCCTCATACCTAGCAGACCGGACCTTCAGCGTCTCCCACTCCCACACCTCCTCCTCACCCTACCCCCTTTCTGTCGGAGTCCCCCAAGGTTCGGTCCTGGGACCCCTACTTTTCTCCATTTACACTCTCGGCCTAGGGCAACTCATCGAGTCCCATGGCCTCCAGTACCACCTCTACGCCGACAACACCCAAATCTACCTGTCCGGCCCTGACATCACCTCCCTACTCTCGAAAATCCCCCAATGCCTTTCCGCCATCTCATCCTTCTTCTCTGCCCGCTTCCTTAAACTCAACATGGACAAAACTGAATTCATAGTCTTCCCCCCAAGAAATTCCACCCCACCTCCCAACCTATCCATCTGCGTCAACGACTGCGCCCTCTCCCCAGTCCCCCAAGCCAAGTGCCTCGGGGTAATCCTCGACTCCTCCCTATCCTTCAAACCCCACATCGAGGCCCTCACCACATCCCTCCGGCTCCAGCTCAAGAACATCTCACGGATCCGCTCCTTCCTCACCCACGACACCGCTAAAACACTCATCCATGCTCTTATCATCTCCCGCCTTGACTACTGCAACCTCCTTCTCAATGGCCTCCCGGCTAACTCCCTCACACCTCTCCAGTCTATCCTCAACTCCGCTGCCCGACTCATCTATATGTCCTCCCGCTACTCCCCTGTCTCCCCCCTCTGCCAAGCCCTTCACTGGCTCCCCGTCTCCAAGAGATCCCAATTCAAAACACTAACCATGACGTACAAAGCCATACACAACCTGGCCCCACCATACATCTCCGACCTGGTCTCCCGATACCTACCCTCACGCAACCTCAGCTCCTCCCAAGAACTCCTCCTCTGCTCCCCCCTCATCACCTCTTCACACAACCGAGTTCAGGACTTCTCCCGGGCATCTGCCTTACTCTGGAACTCCCTACCCGAACACGTCAGACACTCTCCTACCCTGAGTAGCTTCAAGTGTCACCTGAAGACTCACCTGTTCCGTCAAGCCTACAACCTGCCATGAGACCCAGGCGAACGCCCCATACCTGACATTCCCCCATCCTACTGTATCCCAACCCACCCCTCATAGACTGTGAGCCCTCGTGGACAGGGTCCCTGCCCCTCCTGTACCTGTACATCCTGATCGCCTAGATTTAGTGTACTTGTTCTTGTCTCCCTCATCCTCATGTAAAGCGCCATGGAACCCAATGGCGCTATATAAATAAATAATAATAATAATAATAATAATAATAATCTGCTCCCCATGAAATGCTATTCACCCACGCATACATGTCCTGGGATCCAGCCTACCTGTCAGCACGGTACAGAAGGAATTTCAATGCCCGGATAAAGTTGTGTGTTCACAACACATCAGTCTTTATTGCAACATTGTTACAATAAAGACTTCAAGTCAAAAAGCGCATCAGACAAATTTATCCTGTCATGATTATTTAATTTCTTGAGAGAAGTAAAGATATTTTTACAGGAGACCCCAGCCGTTTTGGCTTCATTGACTATGACTCTTGACTGTGCCCCATTGTCCTGGCTGTAGTGGTAGCCTGGCCACAGGTGCTCTCCTCTTTAGTTTTGGCAAAGATAGTTCTGAACTCTTCTGGGGCCTCCCAGCTTGAATTAGCGAAAGACCCCCCTCCCCCCTCTTCTTTTTGCATTTTCATTTTACCTGTTAGAAAACCACATTTCTCAAGATGTCATTCTCTATACTGCTCTGTAAAAATTGACACAGCACTATTACTGGTTGCAATGCAATTTTTTCAGTGCACGTGTAACCTTTTTACTTCTACACTTGTTTTACAGTTGTCAGGCTTTGTTTTCACTTGTTTTAAACTATTTAAAGCATCAATTCTGCATACCACTCATCATCGAGAGTAAAAGAAAGTCTGAATCAGCTATGGGGCATGTAATGCATCCATGATATACAATAGTTATGCCACCAATGTATATTCTCTTACATTCCAGTGTAAACTTTCAATCTAAATCTTAACGGAATTCTGGCAATACCTGAACATAAACCCAGCCTATCCAGTGAACCTACCAAACATGCCCTTCTATTGGCCATTACTCACTGATACCATCATTTGCAGGATTGTACAGTCTAGTTTGATGATCTTGGTCACTTCATGTTCCAGGAACAGGACAGGCTGGTATTTAATGCTAGTCTAAACTTGCCCATGATTGGCAAACAAAAAGTGCACTCCTACTGAGACTTCTCCACACTCAGGATTTCTTGGCTGAACACTGGCTCAGCCAACAGCTATTTCTCCTAATGTGTTTGGTCAAATTACTATTTTCCTTGGTATATGGGCCAGCTCAGATGAGCATATTTGCTGTTAGTGTGCCATCTGTGTTCACAATGGCCAATGAAAGTCAATGAGAAAATTCATATATAAAGATCACTTTTTGTATTGGGGAATGAGGGTCTCTTCTTAAAAGCATATCAAAAGCCAAAATCACGACACAGGGATCAGTTACATTGGCAATTTTAGAAGGTGACTGACCATGGAAGGCAAAGGCTTGTTTGGCAATTACCCGATTATTATTTCCTCACTGCCATCAGCTCTTGTTAGCTTCCTTGAGAGTCTGTGCAAAAACTTAAAAGGGAACCAACCAGAAGGATTTAGGACTATAAATTGAAGCCAACTGAACCAATTGATGCACGGTGTCACTATTTGTTTTTTGTTTATTTATTACTCCCCTGTGGGCATGCGTTTCGGCAGTAAGCCAAACTATCCCCTTCCCTCTCATCTGTATTTTCAATTTCAGATGAGAGGGAGTGGGTTTGGCTTACTGCCGAAACATATGCCCACAGGGGAGTAATAATAAATAAATAAATAAATAGTGACACAAGTGCTACACACATCAATCATTTGCCATCCTGTTTTCCAGGAGTTTTATAAAACTTTTCTCTGCAGTCAAACCTGGAATCATTCAATTAAAAATGTGATTGCACTACGTATCCCAGAGCCTATAAGGAAATGGCTTCACTTATACAGACCTAAATCCTGCTGGTTGGTTCCCTTTAAGTTTAAGCATAGCATCCAATCTAAAGATGGGAGGGACAGAGCAGCGGCCTAAACCATTGAGGACAGAGGAGGTGTGTCTTAGACTACCACACTCTTCCTGTAGACATTGTAGATCTATAACCAAATATTACAGCTCTTCTTTAAAGGGGTTAATCTAAAAAGCCGAATAGACTTGCCTAAAGATACCGAGAAGGTAAAATATTTTTGTATCATGTTAGCCAGTAGATAGTAAATGTATTAGAATCTGAGAGTCCTTAGTAGTTGACACCTTTTAATAGCTAACTGAAAAGATGGCAAGAAGAACTGAGTCGGACCGGCAGGGAAGGGGTTACTCGGAACCGGGATGGCGGGGGAGGGAATCACGGCTAGTCGGTTCCCAGTTCCATGCCCTGAGCCCTAAATTGGCTGGTGGGGATGATGATGATGGGGGATGAGGGGAACTTGGGGATAGGGGAACATGACGCCACCTGTGGTACCTGGTAATGTGGTTACTAGTGCTGCGGCCGGCCGCTGAGGTGATGTGAAGCAGCTTTGGTAGTACAGCTCACTCAGGCTGAGCTTTACCCCAGGGCAGCGGGGTGAATGACAGGAGTCTTAGTCCTTGGCTTTGTGGTGCTGCAGGAGCCTCCCGGGCAACGAATTAAAGGAGGCCAGACACCAGATCAGCTCAAACAGTTCTTTACTGGTACCAGATAAGGGTACATGGTACAGTCGGGATCACTGGGGGTTGTTGCTGCAGATTTTGGAGGCTTCTCCAGAGTCTGGCAGAGTTGTCTCTACAATAACTTTCTTGGTCTGTGTTTTGCTTTAGCGCTCTTGTCAACCACACTAAAGAGCCCGATCACCGGTCCTCAGGTCTGTTACTAAAAGGTACTTCTGACTCCTTTCCGGTACGGGTCAAGAGCGGTGAGAAGACAATCCCTCCTGTCACCGGTATTGAGTCCTTTCCCTTGTTAGTGTCTTGGACCCACTTTGGGACAGAGGTGGGATTTAGTCTCGTAGTGCTGTGGCTCCTACTTTAGGCCCACAGCCTGCCAGTCTGCGGTTTGAGTTGGACCGTTCGCTAACTGCCTCGGTTCCGGTTTGCTGGTGTTGACCTGGACTCTCCAGCTGGCTTCAACCAGTCCTAGAGTGTCCCCCTTCTTTGTCTGGGTCACCTTTTCTTAGAGATGCCCTCCTGTCATGACTGCAGGGTCCCCTGCGTTTGTCCTTTCTCCTCTTGTCACCGTCTGACTGACTACTGTCTGTAACTGTCACTCACGTCTTCCCGATCTTCTAGGCTCCACCCTCTGGGACCTACTGAATACCAGTCCCCTGTGCTAAGATCTACACAGGCACTACACCTTCAGTTTGGGGTGCGGTACCTCCCTGTGGTGTCACGCCAGAGAGGTGCCACAAAAGCAAAGAAAGCTTTCCAGACTAAGGTCTCTTCAGGCTTTTATAAGACTGATTGAGAGGTCAGAGTCTCGAAAGCTTGCTATGTTTACCATCTTTTCAGTTAGCCATTAAAAGGTATCGACCATCGAGGACTCTCAGATATTAATATTTTTCATAAAGATACTGACATACATATTTTTGAGCTTTTGCTGGGCAATTGTTTTATCTCCATCAGTAATGTCTGAGTATTTGTAAACCTTTATGCACATATTGTAAGCACACATTTAATGCATTTATGAATAATAGATATATGTGTTTTTGTTGGCAGACTTAAAACTCCCAGAACGTTCCTGTGGCTAAAGGGACTTTTTCTGATAAAACCCTGTACTGAGGATTTGCTATTTATGGACAACAATACATTCACATGACAGTTATGTAAGTTCACCAAAGCCTAATGTCCACTGTATGTTTATGTCACAATTACTTTTGAAGCAAAACATAATCTTCACGTCCACGTTGCTCCAGTTCCTCCGGAATCCTTAGTACAGATTTCTCATGGGACCATAAACACTGAAGCATGGCTGCCTTCCTCTAACACACAATAAGCAGAGGTTGGTCGCCTGCACACCGTAAACTAGGTCACTATCTGTTTTTGTCCACAGCCTGCAATGTCGGCACAGTTAGGGTACGTCCACACGCCTTTCTGAGGGGTTATAAAAGGAAAAAAGGGGTGTACATTGTGTGCACTTTTGATGCGTTTGTCATACTTTTTTATGAACTTAAATGATAATAATCAACATGCTGCACTAAAAAGAGAAAAAATACAAAAAAGGCAGCATGTGATTGAGATCTCAGAAAGTTCATATATTTTGCTGCTTCAGTAAAATAATGCATCTTCTTTCACACAGAAAAACAGCAGCAAATATGCTATGTGTGAACATACCCATACCTATCTCTTGGCTTGATGCCTAAAAACTTGTATATAATCTATCCCTGAACTGTAATGAAAAGAGTGTTACATGAAAGTGCTGATAACTGTTGTGCTAAAAAGTAACCTTATTAAATATTATAATTCAGCATACTGACACACAACTCATAGGCCCTTACAAGACTGCAGAGCAAAAGCACTAGAAAGGGATGGAAAAAATAGCTTTAATACATCCTTACCGATAATAAAAAAACAGTACTGCAGATGGTGTATACACTTACTAAAAATGCCCCCAATTCCAGAAACAATAGCTAATCATTGCACCAGAGTCCTGATAATAATGTGCACCCTGGTCAAACGCTAAAGGTCCCACACATTCCAGACTACCGCCAGACGAGCCTGCAGATACTGGCGACATTGGATGACTGTGTAATGTGTATGGGCACAGATGAGGTCAGGGAAAGAAGGGTCCAGCATGTTGGATTTAAGACGCACCCATCCTTATGTTTTTCTCGGAGATAAGCCACCGCCAAAAGGAGCGATTCACTGGGAGAACCACAAGAATTATCATTTTGTATGGAGGAATCAAAAAAGAAAGCAGAACAATTGACTGACAGCTATATAACATGTATAGCGACATAAAACACATAGGCGGATAGTGGACTTTGCATAGTGGTTTAGAAGACAATCTTTCCTTCACCCCCTATATACAATCTCTCGCCCGCTCTTGTCACTTGCACCTGAAGAACACCCGTAGAATCCATCCCTTTCTTACTATGAAGACTACAAAAACTCTCACCGTGGCCCCGATTCATTCCCGCCTTGATTATTCTAACTCTCTATCAATTGGCCTCCCCTCTCTAATCCATCCTTAATGCAGCAGCCAGGGTCACTTATCTGGCTACCCATTACTCAGATGCTTCCACTGCTCTGGCTGCATATAAACTATAGGATCCAATTTAAATAGCTTGTTCTCACCCACAAAGCCCTTCACAGTGCAGCACCTCCCTACCACCTCTCCACCCTGATCTCTGTCCATCACCCCTCCCGTTCTCTTCTCTCTGGAAGCGATTGTAGGCTAACATCTGCATTACCGGTAATCAGATTTTTTTTATAATTGTTACTTATTACCTTTTGTACATGAACCTCTGCATTGTAAAGCGCTGCGGAATATGTTGGCGCAATATAAAGATTATTATTATTAATTATGGAGTGGAAGCTATTTATTTTCTGTGCAAATGATGGAGTTTTGGTGCACCTTGGCGTGGACAAAGTGATCAGTGCAACATTATGCCCTACACCGTTCAAGCTATGCACTACAATCATGTTAAGTGTTACAGCCATCATCCTCGTCAGTACAGAACAGCTGCTGCATACAGTATCTGGTGATGAGAGACAGCAAAGACACTGAGTGCAGCTGCAGTGTCTGTGCAAAGGTTCAGAGACATGGATTGATATGTTTTCATTAAGAGTGCTGAACACAATCAGCAGCTCTGCATGGGCACTGCAGCCACGCTCACACTGTCATTGCCATCTCTCGATGCTGGCATTTGTCCAAGCCTGTTGCTTTATAGCAGTATTGCACACCACTGCAGAGACTAAGCGTTCAGTAAGCAAATTTAGGGCATTTTATATCCGTCTAATACTTACCTGCCAGAGTCTTCATCTTTTTCCAGCATCGCCCCAGTCAGTCTCCGGCAATTTGTGACCTGCCAACAGCTCCAGTGTTTCATGGAGCACGCCAGAGGTCACAACTCAATACATTTCTATGAGAGCCTTGTTCTGGCTTTAATAGACTCGCATTGAGAACTTGTGAAGTTATGGATACAAGAGATGGCAACACAGGTCCAAAGCAGGAATGTAAAGGGATGAAGCCGCCAGTGGGCGAGTAAGCACAGCAGAGGACTTCAATTTAAACACCACACCTGTGCTGAAAAAATACAAAACGCTGGAGTGGTGCTTTAACCACTAAATGCTGTATTACAGGTGTGATTTGTATAAGGGTCAAGTCACTTTCATACCTGTAAAACTGGTGTATGTTAGCATTTTGAGGGGTCACAGGTAGGGCTGGGCGATTTTGGGAAAAATCAAAATCTCGATTTTATTTTAACCTATGGACGATTTTCGATTTAAATCTCGATTTTTTTTTCTATTTTTTTTTTTTTTGCTTTTCTTTGATGAATAAAGAGAAAAAAATGAACGGAGCAGGTTCCCCAGGTATATAATCTATGAGGGGGAGGGGATATAGGACCCAGGTATAGAATATATAAGGAAGGGGAGGCGATATAGGACCCAGGTATAGAATATATGAGGCGATATAGGACACAGGTATATAATCTGTAAGGAGGGGGAGGGATATAGAACACAGGTGTATATTATAGAATATATAAGGAAGGCGAGGGGATATAGGACCCAGCAGGTATAGAATATATAAGGAGGGAGGGGATATAGGACCAGTCACCCAGGTATTATATAATCTCTAAGGAGGGGGAGAGATATAGGACCCAGGTATAGTATAGAATATATAGAGAGGAGGATGGAATATAGGACCCGGTCCCCAGGTATAGAATATATAGGGAGGAGGATGGGATATAGGATACAGATATACAATATATAGGGAGGAGGGATATAGGACACACAGGTATAGAATATATGAAGGGATATAGGACATGCGTCTGTGTCATGTGTGTTGTTCTCATTCCTGTACAGTGTCCTCCATTCCTGTAGTGTTCTCATTCCTGTACAATGCCCCCCATTCATGCCCATTGTCCCCCATTCATGCCGTGTCCCTCATTCCTGCACAGTGTCCCTCATTCCTGCACAGTGTCCCTCATTCCTGCACAGTGTCCCTCATTCCTGCACAGTGTCCCTCATTCCTGCACAGTGTCCCTCATTCCTGCACAGTGTCCCTCATTCCTGCACAGTGTCCCTCATTCCTGCACAGTGTCCCTCATTCCTGCACAGTGTCCCTCATTCCTGCACAGTGTCCCTCATTCCTGCACAGTGTCCCTCATTCCTGCACAGTGTCCCTCATTCCTGCACAGTGTCCCTCATTCCTGCACAGTGTCCCTCATTCCTGCACAGTGTCCCTCATTCCTGCACAGTGTCCCTCATTCCTGCACAGTGTCCCTCATTCCTGCACAGTGTCCCTCATTCCTGCAGTGTCCCTCATTCCTGCACAGTGCCCCCCTTTCATGTGTGCCCCCCCCCCCCATTCCTGCAGTGTCCCCCATTCCTGCCCATTGTGCCCCATTCCTGCAGTGTCCCCTTTCCTGCAGTGTCTCCCATCCTGCAGGTATGGGGGATAATGGGCAGGATGGGAGACACTGCAGGAATGGGGCACAATGGGCAGGAATGGGGGACACTGCAGGAATGGGGAGGGGGACACTACAGGTAATGGGGACACTGTACAGGAATGAGAACACTGCTGGAATGGGGGAAACTGCAGTAATGAGAACACTGCATGAATGGAGGACACTCTGCAGGAATGAGAACACTGCAGGAATGGGGGACACTGTACAGGAATGGGGACACTGCAGGAATGGAGGGGACGCACCGCCGGGGCCACACACACAGGGGACGCACCGCCGGGGCCACACACACAGGGGACTCACCGCCGGGGCCACACACACAGGGGACTCACCGCCGGGGCCACACACACAGGGGACTCACCGCCGGGGCCACACACACAGGGGACTCACCGCCGGGGCCACACACACAGGGGACGCACACAGAGTTGCACCCACCATCTTTCCTCCTGGATCCGGCCTGTGCCCGGGCAGGCCCCGCTCCTCGGCCTGTTTTGTGGCGGTGCCCGGTCTGTCCTCCGCCGTCAGGAAGTGTCAGCCTCCGGCCCGGAGCGGCGCAGGCCGGGAAATACACGCGTTGCTACGCAACCGCTCGGGCCGGGTGACACAGAGCAGAGGAGCGCTGCCGGGGCCCTCACACAAGACAGCGGGAGGCCGCACCGACACCAGAGTATGGCCAGCACCTGGTGTGAGGAGGAACGTCCTCCTACACTGAGGATGGCTGCACCGGAGCACCCTCATGTGCTCTAAACAGCGGTCCGGCCGCCATTTTTAATCGAATTTAACGATTTGGACTAAAACCAAATCGTGGCCACAGCAGGGGGGCGAATTAATCGAATTAATTCGATTAATCGCCCAGCCCTAGTCACAGGTTATTAAAAGAGAACATGCCAGCAAGTTTTAGTATCCCAAATGTTGTAATGCAGATTATCCTTTATTCTATTCTGGATAAATAGCTTTTACAATTTTTAAGTAATTGAGCTACAACAGCATAGGGCTTGGCCCTTAATGTAAAGCTCTTTGACCTCTTTCTCCACCCACCATGGCCCTCCTGCTTTCTAGAACTAAATACATCATCAGATGCTACTCCAATTTCTCTATCTGCTACAGTGTATACCTCTGCAATCCAAAAACCCTGTAATTCCAGGTAAGATGCAAGCTTCTTGGAACATCTGGCACTCTACTTGCAAGAGAGCATTGCCTGGACTGGAGACTATTGTACCTACTGTGCTGAACACAGGACTAGGTGTGTACACTGGATTGGGGCCAGTAGTTGTAACAAACCTATAATGATAATGAAAATGTATGCCTGGCCTGTGGAAGACATCTATCCGGTTCTAAAACGCATAGCTCTTATTCCATATATATTATCTTCATAAAAGTGTATCACCTGCCTGTCTGTCACTTAGCTTTTTTTTCACCCCCTTTTTCACTACCCCCCTCTGCTACTCTTCCCTCTTTCGAAGCCCACTCTGTCCGCATCTTCTCCCCCTGTAACCTCCAGCTGGCCGTCGTCTACTGTCCCCCCCGGATCCATCCCCACCTTCCTTGACCACTTCACCACCTGGCTACTTTACTTCCTCTCTGCTGATATCCCCACCATCATTATGGGTGACTTAAATATCCCCATCGACACCTCCCACCCAACCGCCTCTCAACTTCTTTCCCTGACCTCCTCCTTCGGGCTCTCCCAATGGTCCTCCTCCACCACCCACGAAGGTGGCCACACGCTGGACCTCATCTTTACCAGTCTTTGCTCTTCTCAATCTACACTCTCGGCCTAGGGAAACTCATTGAGTCCCATGGCCTCCAGTACCACCTCTACGCCGACGACACCCAAATCTACCTGTCTGGACTGGACATCGCCTCCCTACTATCAAAAATTCCGCAGTGCCTGTCCGCCATCTCTTCCTTCTTCTCAGCTGGCTTCCTTAAGCTGAACATTGACAAAACCGATTTCATAGTAGTCGTCCCCAAGCCGCTCACCCTCACTACCTGGCCTATCCATCGTCGTCAATGACTGCGCTCTCTCCCCAGTCCCCCACGCCAAGTGCCTCAGGGTTAGCCTTGATTCTTCCCTCTTCTTCAAGCCCCACATCCAAGCCCTCGCACCCTCCAGCTCAACAACATCTCTCGGATCCACACATTCCTTGACCACGACGCTGCTAAAACCTTATTCACGCTCTCATCATCTCCTGCCTAGACTACTGCAACCTCCTGCTCACCGGCATCCCCGCTACCTCCGTTTCACCTATCCAATCTAATCTGAACTCCGCTGGCTGCCTAATCCATCTGTCTCCCTGCTACTCCCTTGTCTCCCCCCTCTGCCAAGCCCTTCACTGGTTCCCTGCTTCCCAGAGATCCCGGTTTAAAATACTAACCATGACATACAAAGCCATCCACAACCTGTCCCCTCCATACATGTCTGATATGGTCTCCCGATACCTACCCTCACGCAACCTGCGATCCTCCCAAGAGCTCCTCCTCTACTCCCCCTTCATCTCCCCGTCGCACAACCGCATACAGGACTTCTCCCGTGCATCACCCATACTCTGGAATTCACTGCCCCACCACATCAGGCATTCCCCTACCCTGGGAACCTTCAAAAGAGGCCTGAAAACCCACCTCTTCTGCCAAGCCTACAACCTGCAATGAGACCCGGTCCACCGCACCTCCTCACGACCGACACCTCCCCCTCCTACTGTATCCCCACCCGCCCCTCAGACTGTGAGCCCTCGTGGACAGGATCTTCTCCCCTATTGTATCTGTATGTTAGAATTGTCAACAGCCATTGTTACTTGTATTGTTACTATGTTACTTGTCCTAGTCTGCCCTCTTAACATGTAAAGCGCCATGGAATATTATGGCGCTATATACATAAATAATAAACAGTATAACGATTTAAATTATTATTATTAGTAAATGTAATAAGTGTTCTCATTGGAAGCAAACATTCATATAAAAAAGGATGAAGAAATAAAACAAAGCTAATAACATTTGTGGAACATATTGTTTAACCTGGAAAACTTTAAAAAGTCCCTTTTTTATTTATTTATTTTTTAGTAAACCCACTTTTTTGGTCACACACAGTCATGGTCAAAAGTGTTAGCACCCTTGAATAAATTACAGAAAATGATGTATTTCTCCCACATAATTATTGCATGCACGCATTTCGTCATACACGCTTATTACCTTTGTGTGTATTGAAACACCACAAAAAAAAAAAAAAAAAAAAAAAAATGCAAATTTGACATAATTTTCAAAAAAACCCCAAAGTGAGCCGGACAAAACTGTTGGCACCTTTCCACAGTTGTGGGTAAATCACGTCCTTTTAAGTATGTGATGCTCATTAAAACTCACCTGTGGCAAGTAAGTGATGTGGGCAATATGAAGCTCACACCTGAAACTAGATAAAAGGGGGAGAAACTGACTCAAAGCTTTGCATTGTGCCACACTACGCATGGAAAACAGAGGGAGGAGAAGAAAACTGGCTGGGGGCTTAGGAACCCAAATTGTTGAAAACGGTTCAACAATCTCAAGGTTACAAGTCCATCTCCAGAGATGTTGATTATCCTTTATGCACTGTGCACAACATAATCAAGAAGTTTACAACCCATGGTACTGTAGGTAATCTTCCTGGACTCTGAGGGCAGAAACAAAATTGATGAAAGGTTTAAAGGGATCCTGTCACCCCCAAAACACCTCTAAACCTATTAAAAGCTGTCCCTAGAGCATATTAACACTTTCCCTACACTCCTTTTACCTCCTAAATGCAGCAAGTGACATTGAAGAAAAACGTTTTTATAGTACCTCATTAGTGATGATAATGAGTGACTATGCTATTCATAGTCACTCATCCAGGCTGCCCCTCTTCTTCATATCACATGCCAGATTCAAATTGCCGCCTCCCTGCGCGCCTCCCCTCTCTCCCATAGCGTCCGGGCTGCAGTGTGGCTGGGTGACGCGATCCGCGTCATTCCCGGCGCCGGGTGACGTATTTACACCGGCGCCGCGCTGTCAGCTTCAAAATGCGCATGGGCATGTGCAGTGCGCATTTTGAAGCTGACAGCGCGGCGCCGGTGTAAATACGTCACCCGGCGCCGGGAATGACGCGGATCGCGTCACCCAGCCACACTGCAGCCTCGGACGACACAGGGCACAGCGCGAATTTGAATCAGGCATATAGATCACGCCTATTCAGGCGTGATATGAAGAAGAGGGGCAGCCTGGATGAGTGACTATGAATAGCATAGTCACTCATTATCATCACTAATGAGGTACTATAAAAACGTTTTTCTTCAATGTCACTTGCTGCATTTAGGAGGTAAAAGGAGTGTAGGGAAAGTGTTAATATGCTCTAGGGACAGCTTTTAATAGGTTTAGAGGTGTTTTGGGGGTGACAGGATCCCTTTAAGCGCAGAATAGCATGGATGGTTGTCCCAATCAAGATCCAAAGACATTCAAGCAGTCCTGCAGGATCAGGGTGCATCAGTGTCAGAGCGAATTAGCCATCAATATTAGAATGAAATGAAACACTCTCAGGAGACCCAGGAGGACCCCCACTGTTGACAGACACAAAGTAGACTGCAGTTTTCCAAAATGTTAGTAAGCCAAAATCCTTTCTAAATCAATGTGTTGTGGAGAGATAAGGCCAAGATAGTGTTTTTTTTCTGAAAGCAAATCATTCTACAGTTTACTGAAAACAAAATGAGGCCTACAAAGAAAAGAACACAATTCCTACAGACAAACATGCTTAAGGTTCACAGATGTTCTGGGGTTGTCTTGTTGCCTCTGACATTGAGTGCCTTCACTGTGTGCAAGGCTTCATGAAATCTGATACCTTACAAAAGATTTTAGGTAGTAATGTAGTGAACAGTGTCAGAAAGCTGGGTTTGTGTCCTAGGTCAAGGGTCTTACAGCAGGACAATAACACCAAACATACTTCAAGAAGCACCAGAAATTGATGGAAATAACGTACTGGAAAGTTCTTAAGCGGCAGCAATAAGTCCGGATTTAAATCCCATTGATCAACTATGGAGAGAACTTAAAATTGCTGTAGAGAAGGCGCCTTCAAATATGAGACACCTGGAGCAGTTTGCAAAAGAGTGGTCCAAAATCCCAGTTGAGAGGTGCAAGAAGCTCGATGGTGGTTATAGGAAGTGATTAATAGCAGTTATTTATTCCAAATGGTGAGTAACCAAATATTAAGTTGAGGGTGCCAACAATTTTGTCCATCCTATTTTACGGTGTTGTGGAAATTAGGTCAAATTTGCCTTTTGTTTTTCTCTTTTCTGTGTGTTGTACCAATACACACAGCAAATAAATGTGTACAACAAAAAAGGAGTTACTGCAGTAATTTTCCGTGAGAAATACTTCACTTTCTGGGACAATTTTAAGGGTGTCAACACTTCCGGCTGTGACTACAGTGACCATCAACTTTTCCTTAGGGAAGGGGTTTTGTTATAAATACTTTATAAGGCGGACCCGTCAGCTCTCACAATATGTCCGTTTTACCAAATACTTGCATTTCTACATAATAAACCATTACTGAACTTTTATACTTAGCCAATAGCATTCGGCTACTCCTCGCTTATCCATAATGGCAATGTAAGGGTGCTTTCACATCTGCGTTTTTCGTAATTCGCGGCAGATGCGGTGAAAAAACCGCATCTGCCGCGTTTACCGCATAACCGTTCCACTTGCGGCGCGGTTGCGGTTTTTTCTATGCAATGTATAGGGGGACTTGCGGCAGGTGCGGCAAGTGCGGTTTTGCACTTGCGGCAGGTGCGGCCGCGAAAAAAACCGCGGCTTACTGCGGTTTTTTTCGCGGCCGCACCTGCCGCAAGTGCAAAACCGCACTTGCCGCATCTGCCGCAAGTCCCCCTATACATTGCATAGAAAAAACCGCAACCGCGCCGCAAGTGGAACGGTTATGCGGTAAACGCGGCAGATGCGGTTTTTTCACCGCATCTGCCGCGAATTACGAAAAACGCAGATGTGAAAGCACCCTAAGAAGAAATTGAGAACCGGCTTTACCATATTAATATGAAGTGTCTCTTCCCACTCCAAGCAGTGCTGACAGTCAGACTGTGCAGGGATCGTACCGACAAAGAACTGATAATGCCTAGTGGTCACTTTCTCAATTTCTACATATATTTAGAGGAGGAATAAAGGAGTGATAGCATAAAGCAAAGTTTAAAAAAAAAAAAACCCACAGCCTCCAAATCTATATTGTGGTGTGAAAAAAAGTATTTAATAAAATATGTTAGAGGAGAGCCAACATTAATCCTCTACATGTCTATGTGCTTTTCTGATGCGGTTCTCTGTTATATTACCATCACTCACGTGTGAACAAGAAATCCATTTTTTTTTCCAGTGTTGAAGCAGCAGATGGTCACAGTGTGGCACAAGAAATAAATAATTCATATAATGAAATATAGGAAGACAGTACAAGAACAATCCCATCATGTTGTCTGACAGACCGTGGCTGGTACACCAGGAATAAAGCCCTGCTGAGCACTAATCCCACGTCACCTTGTTAAACTGGAACAGGTCCCTTTTCAGTCTCTCTCTCACGGAGTCTTGACCAGACCTCAGGAAGCGTTTCATTTCTGCAGCGCCCAAGCTCAGCGACACCCTGAAAGCAACAAAGGGACAAATGAGGAATCGGTCTACACATCGGATCTCCATGATGGCTGCAGAACCACAATCATAAGAGGAAAGGTTACAAGATCAGGCAACCACAACTGACAATGCAAGCATTGCTAAAACCATGGATCAGGTCATAGGTGCTGACACATACAGATGCCCAGCAATTAAACACTTTTACACACATGGCACACGTCTACAACTCTTAGGGAAATCGGATGTATTTTCAGAGGAACATTCGACTGAATTTGGAGGCTACACATGCAGTATAGTATATGGAGCTGGGTGCAGAACGTTAATCATTAACCAACAGACAGCTGCACACACCGGACCTTTAACCCGAGCGGTGGTGGCAGGAACCGGAGGAGATATTACCACTTCACTAACCTGTCTTTTACAGACAGATTTCATTGTTTTCAGCCATTTTTAATATTACAAATCACTTTATGAGCAGAGTATTTCCTCTATGTCAGCTGAGGTTGCTGTATGTAGCTTCATCCATTGATTTCTGCATGAAAAAGTACAGTAGCTGACAGCCATTGTGGCCCCGGGGAAACATTGAAGTGGAGGAGTCACAGGCAGCCCAGCTCTATGAATCTGGCATGAGGAGGACCCGATACAGAGGACGATATTCTAGTCACTAGGACAAAAAGCTGCTCAGTGGTGCCCCACTTAATAAAGGAGGTCCAGAGTCTACTGTATCAATTGTATATGCCTTAAACCGGCACTGCCACTAACAAAATTCATTTTAAAGTTGATTTTAATAAATACATTTTGGAATATTAATAGTTTCCACAATTGGATGTGTCCAAAAAAAGTCTGTGCTGAGCTAATCTTATATATGTGTCCCTGCTATGTACTGTGTAATGGATGTGTCTGGCCGTACAGGGACATGGTCTGATCATACCACATCTCCTGGGCAGAGGAGATAAGGAAGTAAAAAAAAAAAAAAAGTACACAGACATTACAGCATGGGATCACATCTGATTCTTTTTGTGAGATAACACTGTTCCCTGCTTCTTTTTTTTTTTTCTTTTTAAATGTTTTACCTCAAAGACTAATTTGTGATCCCGTGCTGTAATGTGTATTTTTTTGCATCTATCCAGGAGATGTGGTATGATCAGACCATGTCTCTGTATGGTCAGACACAGTGATTACACAGTACATAGCAGGGGCACATATACAAGAATATCTCAAAGGAACATTTTTTTCTTTGTCATATTAAATTGTGAAAGTTATTATTGTTCCAAGATCTATTCATTTAAATCAACATTAAAGGTAACTTTATTTGTGGGAAAACCCTTTTAATATGCTACAATCTTCACCCATCTCCAGAATAAGAAGTAGCTCCGCTTTAAAAAAAAACTTGAATGTCTCTTCATTAAGAGGAACCAATTATCAAAAAGTATTTACCTGTACAAATAGTGGTAATCTTCCGTTTAAACCCCTTTTAAACATATGCGACAACCCAACTGGATTTTCACATATTGCCCATCTGCTAAAGAATACAATTCTCATTTATTACTATCGCCCACAAAGCTCTTCATGATATGTAGGTGGGTGTCACCTTCTCCTTCATCTCTGTCTACGACCAAAGTCATGCCTTCTATTTTGCACAAAGACCTAAATTTCTATCATTTGAAACTTCAAATCTTTTCTCATGCTGCACCAGTTTTCTGGAATGCTTTACCATACCCAAATTGATAGAAGCTATTCCGCAGTATCTGTGAACGACCATTATACAATGTACGGCGCTGTTAACAGTAAGGAAAGGGTTAATGTCTTCAGGCCTGCCAAAATGTCATAGGATGTGGTAGTTCTTATGACAACTTATTGAAACAAGGAATTGCTGAGGGTTGCGACAAAAGCTGGGTGGATGCAGGGAATGTCTTTACTTTTGCAGTTCGGTATTCTACTATTTGAAAAAAGGTTAAACCAGCTCCCCACTCGTCCATTCTCCTATCCATATGGAGCTTTGGATATCGGTCTTGCATTGACCACAGTAAATTGTAACCATAACTAAATGATCATACGGCTCAAAACAGAAGGATAATTTTTTATTTCTTTTTAAATGGTGCACAACAAAGATCAAATATATATGATCAGTATGACCCCTTTGTGTGTCTCAAATGGTATGACATGATTAAGAATACAGATAGCATTTGAAACACGTTGACAGGGGTGACGCCGATTGGCTGCAAGGACTGCATAACAGTGTTATGTGGTTCCCGGGAGAGGCAATGCCGACAGAAGTGTATATAGAGGTTATTATTCTACTGGGGTTGTCCAAGTAGTGGACGACAACCTTTATTTTCATCTGGCGGAGGCTGATTGTCAGGTCTGATCATCTTCTTCATTAGCCATTCTAGAGCTGTGGTTAAAGGGAACCAACCACCCCAAATGACCCCCCCGGACTGTTAATATGTGTCCATACACCTAGCAGACACATTAGGGGCAATCGTTTTTGCAAAAAAAAACTGATTAGTAGAATCCAAGTTATAGCTTTATAAAACTTTAAAAAATATTGCCGAGTGGGCTCCATCCCCCCCGGCCGTTAGGTTACGCCCACTCGGCAATATTTTTTAAAGTTTATAAAGCTAGAACCTAGATTCTACTAATCAGTTTTTTTTTAGCAAAAACGATTGCCCCTAATGTGTCTGCTAGGTGTATGGACACATATTAACAGTCCGGGGGGGGGGGGGGGGGGTATCATTTGGGGTGGTTGGTTCCCTTTAAGGCTACATTCAGACACACCGTGTTTTTTATGTTGTGGTCCATTTTTGACTGCAAAACAGGAGCAGTCCTCCAAAAAGCAGACAAGAACAGATCATCCATTTCTGATCAGTTTTTTGCTGCGTTTTTTTTTTTCTGCATTAACAATGGCTCCTATGGGAAAAGCGGATCAGAAAAACTCCAGAGAAACTAACATGCTCATTCATAAAACAGAGCACTCTAAAAAGGGGAAAACGGGTCACTTTAAACGTGCCCTGTCTGATGGCAAAAAATGAAAACCCATTGACATTCAGTGCACTGCAAATAAAGGGATCACAAAAGCAGATGCAAGAACGCAGTCTGAATGTAGCCCGAGACTGCACTAACTGTAATACTTCTATATTTTAGTAAGTGCCATAAAGTCATGATCTCGTTAATGATGTAATGAACCTGTAGATAAAGTGAGCAAACCCGAAAATATAATCGGAGGGAAATGCCATTTTAGCACTTTGCTGTAATCTTCACATCAACCTGTAGGTTACTGTCAGGCAGATGAGGCAATGCTGCACCTTGAGCTCTTCATACATACACCGAGAATGATGCAACAGGTAATCCAGAATGCCTGCTAGTAAAGGCAACTCAATGTCACAGTTTCAATAAATCACTACACTGGACATAATACATTTATCAAACCCAGAAAAAGGTCTGTATGTAATGACTCAATGCACATTCCTAGTGCAAGTCACAAGGTATGAGCAGACTGAACACAGGGGCTGGTGAAGGGGCGGCTGCGGCACAGTAGCTGCCCTATTTTTAGGATGCTCACATGTGATTAGTGCAGGTCTCATACTTCTACTTGTGGCATGAAGAAAGCAGTGTCCCCTGGCCAAACAATACACTCACTTCCATTCCCCACATACAGAAGCATCAGGTTAAACTACTGAACAGAGAATAGTTTCACTCCCCTTCCCACGGCGATCTGTGGGGACATGGATTGTGGACATTAAACACAATGACACAACCAGGTGTGTTTCTCTTCATGGTTACAAGAGACCAGTCCCAGGCTCAGGGTACCTATACACATCGCAACATTGCATGCAATTTCACTTGCAACTTACTGCTTCCAGTGAAATCATGGACACATTGTTCCATTTGTGCACAGCCACACAAATGGAACAAGGTGTCCATGATTTCACTGGACTCACTAAGTTGCAAGTGAAATTGCATGCAATGTTGCGATGTGTATAGGTACCCTAATGGTGGGTTTACACGCTCCAACGTCGGTCCGATATTGGATCCGACAGCGCGGGAGCGTGCTTTTTCTGGCCAGATTTCAAAGAATCGCATCGGAGGTTTACACAGCGCGATATTGGGATATAACGTCTCTACAATGTGTACGCCCCCTTGTACAGCCGACCCAGGAACGACCATTTAACATGGGAGTGAATGGGGGACGTTGTACTGCACATCGTAGTTGGGCGTTCACACAGCACGATCCTGCCACAACGCCCATCCAATATCGGCCCGTTGAATAAGACGCTCATTCGATCCCCGATATCGGTTTGACATCGTTCGTGCATCGTATTGGTCATTTACACCACACAACGCACGAACGATATCGGGTCCAACACACGAACCACGTGACTTTTGGTCGGAGTTGAACGCCGATATTTGGACTTGTAAACACACCAGCAGAGTCAGCTCAGGTGCAAGTCCCCTAGGGACAGCTAAGCGGTAAGTGCGAGGAACTTTTGTGAACTAGTTGATGAATTGCAGCAGCGTACAACATTAGGCGTCTTTGCAGCTTTTTGGTTGTTTTTTCTTTCTGTATTTTTAGGCAGTGTACTTGGTGTGCTTTTTACAATACCAGTAAAATCAATAGGATTTCTGAAATGTCATTCTTTTATCTGTTGTGCATTTAGATCCCAGCTGCTTTTGACAAAACGTAGCACATCAATTGTTTCTGCATTTTTGTAGCATTAACCCTTTCAAATGAATCAGAAAAAAAAAACGCAAGTAAAGCCGATGTGAAGACAGGTGAAATAATATTTGACAGTATTTTTCCTGCCGTTAATCGGGATTAGGTGCAGTAAAGTTCACAGCAAAAATAGTACATGTGAACACCTCATTAAAGGGGCTTTGCGCTTTCAGAAAACATCTGCTGGCAGGTTAGTTAATGGTAAAAACAAAATGAGTGCTCTACTTTGCCTCCCTGGATGAAGTGCTAAATCTCCACCTCACTCCCACACTGCAGTATGGCTGCTATAGGGACATCAAGTTAACTATGCTACAGCTCTGCATATATAGAATCACTGCCCTGACCCCTGTCTGGCTGCAAAAGGGATAGCATGTCAATATCACTGCAACCAATCACCAAGCTCAACAGCTTGTGCTGTTTACATCCACTTAAACCATTGGCAGCTAAGCAGCGACAGCACTGGACCTGGTGAGGGTAAGGGTGAGTTCACACACTGTTTGCTGCATAACTTTTATGCGAGTGCTCTTGCAGTTTTTGTAGCCAAAACCAGCAGTGGGTGATTAAATACAAAAGTGGAGCACTTGTTTCCATTAGACCTTTCCTCCGATTGTTTCACTCCTGGTTTGGCTACAAAAAGATGCAGCAAATAAGCATCGTGTGCCAGCACCCTAAATCCTCCCACATACCCGCAAGATGGCTGATAGCCCCTGTGGTCTGGTCGCCATAGTGGTACTTAATTTCATCGGCACTAATACCACATCTGAGGAGAATTCAGGTATACTATGGTGGACTCCCCCATACATACACATTTCCCAAATTGTGATCAGCGGGCTGGGCACAAAATGTCTGTTTCGGGCAGTGACGGACACTGGCTGGAGGGAGGATCTAGCTGTAGTGAGGTGTAGGAGGGAAGGGCGGCACTTAGGAGTTAGTTCTCAGAAGCTGGGAAGACTGAGTGGATGAGAGTGTGGGCCTGCTGGCAGCCTTCAGGCTGTGCAGGACACAAGCTGTGGACGAGAGCCAGAATTTCAGGCTGTCAGGACTTCATGACTGGCAGTAATCTGGAAACTGCTGGGTTGCAAAGCTTAGCAGTCACACTGTGGGACTACCAGAGGCACAGTGACTGTCATAGGGCTAGAAGAACTTGTGTGGGCCTTCATGAAGGGTTGTAATGTTATTAATATGATACAAATCATAGCACTGACTGGAAATCATGTCAGTGCTGCAGCTTACAGAAAGCTATCATGCTCGACTTAAGCGTGGACAAAGAAAAAAAAAATCTCTTTATTTGAGACACATAGGACCTAAGTGGGCGGCAGACGAGTTTGGTCATTGGTCCTCGTGCACATGGGAGAGATATGTCGCCATTATTTTGTCTGGATATGCAGGTGGAAAAACCTACAGCATATTATGATAAAAGAAAAAATATAAATATAATATCACCTACAAGCTGCAGGTAAAAACCTGCAGTGTGGATTTTCTATCTGTGGCATATCAAATGCCATGAAGGATATGGGTGTGCCAAACCATGTGATCAGCCTCATCAGGAAACAGAGCGAGGCGTCAGACAAGGCTGCATCCTGTCACCATCGCTCTTCAATTTACATGCAGAATGGACTTGCCGAAAAAGAAGGAATCAAAATTGGTGTACGTATCAACAACAATCCTACCTACACAGACGATACACCATTAATAGCAACAATCATAGATGGAATGAAGGATGTATTATGGAGTGTCAATATGGAAAGCTCGAACATGGGACTCAACACATAGTGACTACTGCCAGGTACAACTGGGACACATTGAGATGGATGGCAACAAACCGGAAGTTGTAAAAGACTTCAACCTATTTGGATCAATGATCACTCAAGATGCAGAGACAACACGGGAAGTCAATTGGAGAACGGTTATGGGAAAATCAACAATGAAGTCACTGGACAAGGTCTTCATATCAAGGAACATTTCACTGGCGAAGACGACACGGCTCATAGTGTCTGTTTCTTCCTGCAGTAACACACGGATGTGAAGCCTGGACAATAAAGAATCAAGATGGAAGGGCATCACCTTCAAAATATGGTGCTGGAGAAGGAGGACAGGGAAAGCAAGAACAAACAAATCAAACTGGACCTAATCAAGCCAACATGTCACTCGAAGCAAGGATCACGAAGCTACGACTTGCCTACTTTGGACACATCATACAGAGACATAGAAGTACATTATGGTAGGAAGAATAAAAGGAACATGGCGAAAAGGAAGACCAGCAACCTGATGGCTTTATACAATCAAGATAAAGGCGGAGAAGACACTGGTGGAGCTATGCTTGCTTAAGATTGATCTTCCTACAGAGAGTTCATCTATCAACTCAAGATCAAACTGAAAGCCGTATAATAATAGCATGTCACTTTTAACCCTTTATCAATGCAGAGAGAATTGTGGTAAATAAGAGTCGCACTAGTGTGGATACACATATACCACATCAACAGTCAATCCTTTTGACTCTCCAAAACATTACATAAATCAATAGAACAAATAGAGAAGGGTCTTATCAGAGAAATCAGATACTTCCTCCACAGTTAACCACTTGTAAGATTATTCCCATCTTCATAAAAAGGTATTGTCAGATAGTGCTTAGAAATACATGTGATTTGACAATTGACTGCTTATTTATATTTGTAGCATATTGCCTTGGAAACCGACCACCAGTGCTGGACAGCGGACTTATTTACAAGCTCTTTTCTAGCTTGTGAGCACTCTTTTGAAGATGGTCAGGATTGCTGGATCAGGATGGTATCTCCTAATCCTGAGCAGCTCAGTGATTATAAACAAGACAGAAGCAGTGGTCGGTCTCCTAAGCAACAAGTGGTAAACAAAAGAAAATGTTAACATCTTAACAACAGTAAATTGCAAAAGTGCTTATTTTTGCAAGCATTCTGACAATACCAATCTATGAGGATGGAAATAACCCTTTGGAGATGAAGCAAGAGTGAAAAGGAACAGACACACAAATGCCTGCTGCTGCTTTCTAGTAAGTGTTCATCTAAACCTAAAGCTGGATCTACAGCTACACTGCTCTGTACTAATCATGTGCTGCAATGAAACATAAGGGATTCCCACTATTCTCCCTCTGTGGATGTTACACATCGTAACAGCGAGTGCTCACCCACTGGGGCAGAAGCAACTGAAAGTTAGCAAGCGCCAGCAGAGAGAAAAACTAATGAAAAATGCAGGATACAAATATGGCTAGAAATAGTGTTATTCCTCATCTACACTACCAGTATGCTGTAATGTAAGCTCTGATCAGGACATGCTCGGCAGACAATACCATATACAAATCACTGTGAATGTTTTCTCCAATGTGTAATTATTCGACTGAATATATCCCAATACTGTGAAGGGAAACATGGGTAGCCAATATTGCAGATTACACAGCTACAACATAACAAAGATTGACACAATAAGCAGCATCATAGATAAAAAGAAAAATATTTTAAGAAACACAACCATATATGTAGATAGCATCTTATAGAAAGTGCATTGTAAATACAATACAATGGAGTATTACTAAATGTATATGAAACACAAAAATGAAAACTATTGCAGCAAGAAGAACGCCAATCTTATACATAAACCTACACATTTGGCTTGCAGAGACATAAGGAAATTAAAGAGGTTGTCAAGAACTTATTATTTTTGTGTATGGAACTAGTAGTACATAACCACCTATCTGATTTGCATGGAACGATATCTGTCGGCATGACAAGGAGGGAAATGTGTTACCTCAGAGAAAGAAATGTGTGACCCCGGCTGTGTCCACTCTCCTTTATGCTTCCTTCTCTGGCCTGGAGCTGGGGTATGTGCCAACAATAAACTGGAGCAGCTCTGCGCAGTCAGCACAGCAAATAACAGTATATGGCAGGGACACAATGACACTGTCCTCAGTGAGTCATCACCAGATCTAGTTCACAAAAACAGATTACCGTATATACAGCCATCATTTGCCCAAAAAGGAGCAGTGTTTCTCACTCATGCTGAAAAGGGATGTGTCAGCACATATCCGTTCAAACCAAGCACATGCTATCTGTGCACCCTTGAACTTGGCCATACAGTTTAGTGTACCTTTCCACCTTCAGGTTTTCCATCTCCACCTTTCTCTTCCTTTGTGGATACCACTTGCTTAAAGCACCACCCCAGGGCTTTTCTTTAATTGAAATGCTGGAGTGATGCTATAAATATAAGTCCTCTGCCCCATATTCTTAGCCTGCCGCTGTCTACAACGTTGCTCTGGTCGGTCTCCTTCACAAATCAATACAACTCTATGAAGGCCTCTTAGACTTTTACTGAGCGTGACTTCCAGCTGGTCAGAAGTTACAGGCACAGGATGGCGCTGCACTACCAGAGGTGCTTTAAAGGGAACTGCATGTAAATACAAATGCTATTACCCTCCAGATATGGAGTTACTCTGTAGGTTAATGGTGTTCTGATGCCATGCAGCAGTCACATGGAGGGGGGAGGAAATACATTTTATTCCTCTCAGCTGCCTTGGCGCGCAGCTGGCACGGTTTCAGTCGCTGTAATTGCCAGTCAGTGCCAGTGAGAGTTACCCCTGCCGCTCACTATGCACAAGACTGAAACTGCACGTCACGCTCATATAACAAAGCCTGAAGCTGCTGGAAGGAATACATTACTGTATATTCCTTCTGGCAGCAGAGCCATCAGTGTGGTGGCTGCATGGGGTCAGAACACTATTAACCTGCAGCTTAACTCCATATCTGCAGCTTAATAGCATTTCTTTTATGTCATTTTCCTTTTAATCTAACATGTGTGTGACTTTGCATCATTCATTCCCGTTTTTGTTTTTTTGCCTGACTTCCACAGACTTAAAATGATATAGTCTGACACAAATACAGACCAGAAAAGAACAAAGCAGAGAAGGAAAAAAAACAAAAACAACATCCAATAACTGTATTGGTTTTGTGGACAAGAACATACTAGTCATTGCCCATTCTCCCATGATAGGCCCTGTGGATTTCCAGGTTTACTTGAGCTTAGCCGAAATAAATGCCTATTGATACTATTCAACCTAACTTAAGCAACAAGTCTAGCAATCGTCACTAATTGTCTCTAAGGCCAGTTTCACATTGCGGGTCAGATCCGATCCGAGGCTGTCAGGATAAACCTGACAGCCCCGGATCGGATCAGCACACAGAACCGGAGGGCTAATATGCCCTCCGGTCCGGTGTGCACCCGGACGCAGCTGCCGCTGCTGATGAATCAAGATCGCGGCTGGCAGGGAGCTAGCCGCGGTCCTGAAACAACTGTGGCGTGCAGCAGCAGGTGTCCGTTTCCCGAATCCTCCCGGACCGATGCAATCCGGCCCCATAGGCTCCCATGTTAGAGGGAGGGAGATAGGAGGAAGAGAGGGAGGGGGGAGGGTTTGGCTTAGAGCACACAGGGCAGTAATACAAAGAAACCCTGCCCTTCTTATGCCAATATGCTGCACTGTTTTCCCATGTTTGATAACACTTTTCTCTGCAATCATGTAATCACTGAAGTAAAGGTAGGATTGCACTCAGTATCCCAGAGTCTGTAAGACAGTCTTCACTTTACAGCTCTAAATCCTGCTGGTTGGTTTATTTCAAATGTGATGTGGTCAATAAAAAAAAAAAGATTTTGTACGTTTTCTTGGAAAATTAAAAAAAATTGCTGAAAAATTTTTAACCCTTCTAACTTCCTAACAAAAAAATTATGTCACGAAAAAACAATCAGAATCACTAGGATCATGTTGAAGTATTTTACAGTTATTAACACAAAAAGACACTGGTCAGAACTTAAAAAGCTGGCCTTGTCAGTAAGGTGAAAACAGGCTTTGGCTCGAAGGGGTTAATTCACACAAGTTCAGAAAAGAGATTACCGGTAAATTAAGCAGTTATAAGTTAATAGAAAGTCTGAACACTTGTATCTTACCCCGGTGGCTACAACAGATTCATGGGAACCTGCGACAATTTGCTGTCTTATTTGGTATGGTAGAGGGCCCCAGGTAAGTTCCAAGTAAGCAGCACCATTCTTATGGCCACTTTACACACACCAACTTATCTGTCCAACTTCTGACCAACTTACTGGTTGCAGTGAAATCATGGACACATTGTTCTATTTGTACACAGCCACAAAATGGAACAATGTGTCCATGATTTCACTGCAACCAGTAAGTTGTTCAGAAGTTGGACAGATAAGTTGGAGTGTGTAAAGTGGCCCTTAGGCTGGTTTCACATTACAGAAAATAAAATCTGACAGAATCGGATCGGACCAAATCGAATGGCATTTAGTGCACATCCGATCTGACCCGATCCCTATAACATGGAGCCATATGGAGCAGGGTCCGAGGAAACATCTGATGCCTCCTCGGACCCGATTTTACTGTACTGAGCATGCTCAGTACAGTAAAACTGCTCCTACTGGGAGCACAAGGGTTAAAAAAAAAAACAAAAAAAAAAAAAAAACACAACCTTATGCTCACCTCCCCACGAGCCCCCGCCGTCTCCAGCCGTCTTCCTGAAGGCTCCCGGTGGCTCCCGCAGGCTCCCGGTGTCAGCAGAGGTCCTGCGGTGATGTCACAGTCATGTGACCGCGGGTTACCATGGTGAACCCGCGGTCACGTGACTGTGACATCACCGCAGGTCCTGTACAGCAGAGGAAGACCTCTGCAGCCACCGGGAGCCTGCGGGAGCCACTGGGAGCCTTCAGGAAGACGGCGGGGGCTCGTGGGGAGGTGAGCATAAGGTTTTTTTGG
The DNA here is from genome assembly GCA_033576535.1 of Allobates femoralis. NCBI lineage: Eukaryota > Metazoa > Chordata > Amphibia > Anura > Aromobatidae > Allobates > Allobates femoralis. The sequence goes on from JARQOC010000006.1 coordinate 288,475,023, forward strand.
TTTTTTTTTCAGCTCGGAGGCAACGATTTTATGCCGGAATGAGATGCCTATTTGGCATCCGATTCCAGGCATCAGAAGGGAGCCGATGCTGTCCGAATTTATCGGACAGCATCGGCTCCCTTCAAAATCGTAATGTGAAGGTAGCCTTAGACCGGTAAGCACAGTCATAGCTGAATAGTCTCTTCTCCCTCACTGCTCCCTTTGTCTTCATCAGTCTCAGTGTAGCCAATGAATGTGGAAAATCTGGTCCAAAATTATTACAGCTCTGCAAACAGGGCACAGCCTACATCTGCAGCGGAAAGTGCGCTGCTCACAGTCTTTACTCGTCCCGAATTAATGGAGGAACCTGTCAATAAGTTTTCACCTACCAGTCACTGTTACATTGGGCCTTTTCCTTATAAAACGGTTGTGCAGTCAGGCCCTCTGCAATTAGGAAAGTAGGAGAAAACAAGCTACCATAAGTTAGGGCTGACCCCCCTAATTAAGCAGGTTGCTGTAAGGCTGGTTTCACTTGCATTTGCAACACAGCATTTGCGAACGCAGCTAAATGCAAGCGTACTGCGTCCCTATCTTTAACATGGGGCCGCATGGTACCATCTTTTGGCTGTGTTTGCTTGCATGTGGATGCATTTTTTTTCAGACGCCCTCCGAACGCAACATGTTGCATTGTTTTGTGCATCTAGGATGCTTGCTTTTTATGCAAGAGTCCTGCAGCGCACAAATAATCCATGGAGGTGAATGGAGCTGCACTGCCATCCACATGTCAGTGCAGCCAAACGCAGCGGATCCTTCTTCCTTCTTTTTTCTTCTTCCCGGCCGCCGCTGATCTCTTGTTCTTCAACGCTGCTGATCTCCAGCGGCAGCCAGAATGAAGAAATCAGCGGCGGCCGGGAGAAGATCTCTTCTTCGCTGCAACCGCTGATCTCCTCCTCCAGGCCGCCACTGGTTTCCAACTCCCGGCTGCCGAGACAGCCGATTGGGTGGCTGGGCACATTTAGAATGACATACTACATGAACACATGCGGACAATCAGTGCTGCGTTCACATCAGAATGTCTGCGTCCGCACTGCGTTTGCATCTGCATGCCAGACGTATGCAGATGCAAACGCTAGTGTGAAATCAGCCTGAGAAAGTTATCTTGCTGGGGTGAATGAGTTGTTACAGTAGCAGTATAGGACCAGTAAGCACTAGATATGATCAGGTTATTCAGCATTATGTGTGTTAGGTTTTTATGTTGCTTTCTGACAATTTCCCGTTTAAAACTTCACACACATCCAGTACTTGAGCAGCACAACTCCTACTGACCCCATAGAGGAATTCCAGCTATGTTTTATATCCACTTTCTACAATCTACACCAAAAGTTAAAAAAATATTTAAACAGCGGAGCAAGTCTCTTCCCACACACGTGAAAGGGAACAGATCTCCAGCTAACTATTCTCAACCATAAATTGCATTATATGTGGATTTCAGTGGCCTAAGACCGGTTTCACATTGGCGTTTGGTGCCGCAGCGTATGGATTGCATACGCAGCCACAATGCAGACATTTTGATGTGAATGCAGTGCCGATTGTCTGCTTCCGTTCACATCAAAATATTCATAGTAATGCATTGACCGCCGGTCTGGGCACAGCAAGAGCCGTCGGGAGAGGAGGTGGAGAGGGCAAGAGGGCAAGAGGAGGAGGGGACGAGAGGAGGAGGAGGAGAGATTAATTTCCATGCATTTTTCTATGGGAACGCATGCATTCGCTTGCTTGTCAGCGGATGGCAGTGCGTTCCTATAGGATTACATGCATGATTTATGAAGTCACAGGCACTTCCGTACAAAAGAAGCTCTCTTGGACGCACAGAAAATGCAACAAGATGCATTTTTTGTGCGTCCGGGAGACCGTGGTTTGTACCCACGTGACCGAAAGCGAAAGCAGGCAGGCGCAGGCACAATGTGTCCTCATGGTAATCATAGGCAGGCTCCATACGCTGCGGCGCCGAACGCCAATGTGAAACTGGCCTAATAGCAGGGGAAAAGTCAAGGTTAATTTCAAGTTTTTAAATTCTATTTAATAGTTCACAAAAACTATTTAAGAAATACAGGTGTAACTCAAATTAACTTTTTGATGATATTTTAATTCATTTAGTAATTAAATGCATAAACTTAAATGCATATATTATATAGAGTCATTACACACAGTTATCCATTTCAAGTCTTTATTTCTGTTAATATTCATGATTATGGCTTAGAGCCAATGAAAACCCAAAGGTCATTATCTAAGAAAATTAAAGTAGGGAGGATAAAAAGGTTAAAAACCATACTGCCATATTCCACAAGATATCAAAGAGTGAATAGAATACTGATTTAGTAGTCAACGTGTTTCAGGTCTCCCTGAAACATGGCAATATGATATTGCTTTGTCCTGAGGAAGGGGCCAGGGAGCCCAGAACAGTTATGACTAATAAATCAATATTATATTCACTCTTTATTCTCGTGGAATACGGCAGCAGTTTTTAACCCTTCATCCTCCCTACTTTATGTACCACGCTGGGGACTGTAGCAGCCATGATATGCTTTTAGGCTATGTGCACACGTTGAGTATTTGATGAGTTTTTTACATCAGGATTTGTAGCCCAAACCAGGAGTGGATGATAAATACAGAAGTGGTGATGTGCTTCTATTAAGACTTTTCCTCTGATTGCTCCACTCCTAGTTTTGTCTACAAATCCTGAGGTAAAAACACTCAAATACTCAGAGTGTGCACGTGGCCTTATAGTGGTTGTGACTCTCACAACCACACAAGATGAAGCCTCGGATTTCCTATTTAGGTAATATTTTATCTCCCAGACCCTCCATCAACATTAACAGAAATAAACACTTGAACTAGATCACTCTGTATGTAATGACTATATAACATACGTGTTTCATTTTATGTATTGAATTACCAAAATAAATTAACTTTTTGATGATATGGTAATTCATTAGGATTCACCTGTATATAGGAACTTCAAGAAAAGGTAACAGTAAGATTTTTTTTTGCTTTAGTTCATTAACTGCATTTTCTCCATTCGCAGAAAAAAAAAAAAAAAGGTCTAATCTCAAGTCTGCTTGGGTCCTAGTATTTTAGTAAGGCCGGAGAAACAATGAGCGAGATGCATGGGAGATGCTCACACGAGTCTCATATGCCTCACGGCCGCCGACTCTCTGTACAGGAGCATGTCAGCTGAACAGTTACACAAGCAGCTCCACACGCCTGTCTGGAGAGACGCCGGCTGTGCCGGGTGAGACGTGCGAGTATCTTGAATGCATCTGCTTAAAGGACAGCATTACATGGAATAAAGCCACCCTAGAGTCCTGCCTTTTACTAGTCAGAGATGGATTGCAAAGCTGTATTTTCTAACTATGTTTCCTATGAAACGCTGCAACATTCCAATGCAAAACATACCCCGCTGTAATAACACAACAGACATTCATGCTCCCCGTATAACAAGTATCATGAAACAGATGTCAGGTTCTTTTTAACCCCTAAATGCTCCATGATTTATATACTATGTATATACACATCAGTGAGAATTAGCATACTTTGCACCATAAAGGATAAATACATTAGATTAATCCTGCTGTTGAGCTGCCACTACATTTATATTTTCAAGAATGTGGCTGATAGACAGCACCTGAGATTACAGATGGCTACGATAGTCAATACAAACCATGGCATCCAAGAGGGTTGGACAGAAGGAGAGCGCTCCCTCTGTCAGTTCTTTGCCCCTACTTAGACACAATCACAGTGTAGTGATGTGTTGAGGGGGCTGGAGTTTAATCAAGGATATCAGGTTTGCAATCTTAGTTCTTCAGTCCATTCTTAGTAAATCAGCATTAGGCTGTGTGCACACGATTATTACCGTATGCAGAGTGTTTGCGCTGCGTCCATAACGCTGCATTGTACAGTACAAGTACAGGATGGATTTACAGAAATCACATGCACACTCACTGTGCTTCTTTTCTCCAGGTGGCTTTCTGTGCCTTCCCTCGCCCGCAGCATGTCAATTCAGCAGTGCAGAGTCTGAGATGATCTTGGCGGGTGAATGCAGTGAAAACCTGCCGCACCGCAAACACTCCACGGCTTACCGCAGGAGAGGAGACACTGCATCCAGGGTGTAGTGTCTCCTGATCATGTGCACATATCCCTATGCTTGAAGCAAAGTACACTGTAGCATAGATTGTCCAGTGTAATTTACAATCAAGTGAAAACATTTGCTAAGAAATGTTTTAATTTTTAGTTTTAAAAAACACAGCACCATGGACATTTGCTATCCGCATAATAGTTGCAATGACTTACAAAATATAATGTGTGAATGGAAGAAATGAAAAAAATGAAAAGACAACAGACAATATGGCACTGAGAATGCAGTGATGTAAAAGAAAAACTAAAATACTGACTGTTCAGACGGGATGAATAACGGTGATAGTATAATTTACTTGGATTTGTTTGATTAGAGATTGATATGTAGCGTCACACCAATCATTAGATTTAACAGATAACAGTATAAAGTACCATTTTATTTGGGAGCTCAGTGACCATCACTGTAGGATGGGTCATTTGACCCTAAAAGTATTGAAGCAGTCCAGATTATGCAAGAACTGATCACACCGAGGCTGTGTGCACATGATCCAAAATGGCAGCGTTTAGGATATTACCGCTGCGTCCAAACAGCTGCATTGTAAAACACAAGCCTAGTGGATAGTATTTCTAGAAATACCATGCTGTGAGCCTCCCCCTCTACAGCGTTATTTCAGCTGAGGTGGGGGGCGCTGGCGCTTCTACGATCTCCGCAGCTATGTTATTTTATTGCTGCAGAGTACAGAAAATGCAACGGTGCGGATTCCTTTAGTGGACATACATAAATACACACACACAGCTTTATACAAATGGGCCATTTATATGGATGCACGTAATTAGAATAGGAATGGTTGGTGATATCAACTTCCTGTTTGTGGCACATTAGTATATGGGAGGGGGAAAACTTTTCCAGAAGGGTGGTGACCATGGCGGCATTTTGAAGTTAGCCATTTTGGATCCAATTTTATTTTTTACAGTGGGAAGAGGGTCATGTGACACATTAAACTTACCAGAATTTCATTAGAAAAACAATGGTGTGCTTGGTTTTAATGCAACTTTATTCTTTCATGAGTAATTTACAAGTTTATGACCACTTATAAAATGTGTTCAAGTGCTCCCATTGTGTTGGATTGTCAATGCAACCCTCTTCTCCCACTCTTGACACACTGATAGCAACACCACAGAAGAAATACTAGCACAGGCTTCCAGTATCCGTTGTTATAGATGCTGCACATCTCGTATCTTCCCAGCATAGAGAATTGCCTTCAGATGAGGGATGAGGCAAACTTTTTTGTGAATGGTGAATTTAACAAACAAAACCACCGCTATTGGTGTGACACTAACCCACAGTGGATAGATCCCTCCAAGACTGTTGGAACACAAAAATTGATGCTATGGTGTGGCATATGGGGTACAAAGATAGTGGCGCCATTCTTCATCAATGGAAACCTCAATGCCACTGGTATCTGAATCATGTAGCCTCGTGGACAGGATCCCTGGCCCCATTGTACCCGTACGATTGTTTTGTCGATTTGTCGTTTTTTCGACCATTTGTCTTTGTCTACCCCTAACTTGTACAGCGCTATGTATCCTAATAGCGCTATATAAATACCTAATAATAATAATAATAATAATAATAATAATAATGTAGCAATTTCAGATCAATAGCAGAAGTTTTGTTAATTTCACCATTCACAAAAAGGTTTCCCTCATCACTTATCTGAAGGCAATTGTCTATGCTGGGAAGATATGAGGTGTGCAGCATCTGAAACAATGGATACTGGAAGCCTGGGCTAGCATTTCTTCTGCGGTGTTGCTATCTCTGTGTCAAAAGTGGGAGAAGAGGGTTGCATTGACAATCCAACACAATGGGCAGCAGCAGTATGACCACATTTTATAAGTGATCATAAACTTGTAAATAACTCAAAGAATAAGGTTAAATTAAAACCAATCACACCGTTGTTTTCCTTATGAAATTCTCAATAAGTTTGATGTGTCACATGACTTCCCTTTGAAAAAAAATAAAGTTGGATCCAAAATGGTCAACTTCAAAATGGCCGCCATGGTCACCACCCATCTAGAAAAAGTATTCCCGGTCCCATATACTAATATGTCACAAACAGGAAGTTATAGAAATAAATTGTAGCGATAGGGAGAAAACCAAGGTTGCCAAAACTTCTTATATTTATAGCGACACAACACATTTCGACCGGGGTACCTGTCCATCAGGTGGTGTAAAGGGTGTATAGGGAAGTGACAATTATAAGGGTTAGTAAACTGTGATTGGACAATGGTAATTACAATTTTAACCCTATCCTTACCAAAACAAATGTGCAATACAATATCATAATGTCACTAACACAACATAAATTGAACAGGTAACCGAAGCTACCAGGATTATTAAAGTTTGGAGGAGGCAAGATGCCTCAGGAATAATTTGGAATGCTATTCCTTCAAGGAATTTGATCTGAATCTAAAATGGAGATTAAATAAATTTGAGGAAGACACCATAAAGAAAAAAGCAGCAAAGTTACTGAGAGATAGGAAGGATAGCGCCCTGATTGATGAAAACATGGATATCACTAGTTCTCAACTTAATCCTCAAGATGATTTAATTGAAGCTGCTCTATCGCCCACTGAGGCCCCTGCAGCAATGAATTCAGGCATGGTTGGGACCCAGCAGGATGGTAACCCCTATAACGCTCGTTCATGTCTGAAATCACAGAAACAGATTATTCTATGAACAGCATAAAAAGAAATTACAGAATGGTCCAAAAGGCAGAAATAAAAACAAAATTAGTACGGAAGTAATTTGTTGCACTGCTAGCATATCTACAGTACAGGAGAGATACATGGCGAAAAATTTGATTGGAGGGACACAAATTAGAGCAAAGTTAGGGTCAGAAACAGGGTCATAATTTAATAGAAAAGGAACATGTTCCATCTATTACACTTATGGAAGTGTCTACACAAGATTCACCTATAATTACAGCTACACAAAAGAAAAATTGTCCTAATATTAATGATTTGTCCATATTAACAACACACGAAGTCTATAGTTTACTATAAACATAAGAAGTGTTGCCATCCTTGGTTTTTTTCCCTAGCGCTCCTATTACACCTCTACAATGTCTTTCTATACTTTTCCCTTCCCTCGCTGAGGGAGTGGCAGCAGGAGCAGCTCTGGTATCTAACCTAAAAGGGCCGAAGGGCCTTGTGTCGCCCGTCAACAAGGAGTAACGCTGAAGGACATGTGTGACGTATTTCCGGTTGGACCGATCACGTGATCACACCCGGAAGCAAAGCAGAGAAGCGGCTCAGCTGACGGTTCCACAGCCCCCGGTTTGGTAGGCACATCTAGAGGCCAATTACTGAGGTTGTGCAGGAGTGCACAACGTCTTCAGGTTAGTGGCCCTTCGGCCCCTTGATATAAGCCCCTATAGTTACCAAGTCTTCACATTGCGCCCCTATTTTCAGTCTTTTCACAAACAGGAAGTTGATATCACCAACCATTCCCATTTTATTTAGGTGCATCCATATAAACTGCCCATCCTCTATATTAGGTAGATTGGGCGGTGATACCAAATGTGTATTTTTTTATATAGTTTTATTTTCAATGGGGCAAAAGGGGGGTGATTTGAACTTTAATTTTTTTCATATTTTTTTAAAACCTTTTTCAAACTTATTCTTCTTTTTGGCACCTCAGCACTCTAGTGCATGTGTTGTGAAGCAAGATGCTTCAGCATAGCACAAATAATCACTTCCTGCTGGCAACATCCCGTGGGCATCACTGGCAGGACAAAAGTCATGATAGCATCCAGGATCATTAGCAGACCCCGTGCTGTCATGGCAACGCATCAAGATCCCTGATCACATCACGCAGCCATCAATGCCAGCGTGGAACAGCACGATCCCCGCCGCAGTGCTTTGGATCACAATGTCACTGATCGGCACTGTTAACCGGATCGCTGATCCGATCGGTGCCGTTAGCTGCTCAGATGATCAGATTAGCCGACGTGTGGGGGATGCTGCGAGCTTAGCACGTTAGCTCACAGCAAATTGAGGGAACATGGCCAAGGATGTACATATAAGCCCTTGGTCGTGAAGGGGTTAGAAAGGAAAATTTTTCAGTGATTTTGGCCAAACTGTGCATAAAAATCCAAATGAAGGATATTGGACTGCCGCTCTGTCTAAAAAGACAGAAAAAACATACATGAAATTGGATGTCTGAATGAGGCCTAAGGATGCGTGCACACAGCGTAGGGACGCAGCGGCAAGACGCTGCGTCCAAAATCGCTGCGTTTTACAGTACTAGCATAGTGGATTGGATTTCAAGAAATCCCATCCTCACTATACGTAATCTGCCCGCAGCGTGTTTGGAGCTGCGGTGCGGGTTGCCGGCATTCCACTCCTCCGCAGCATGTTTTCATTCAGAAGCAGATCCCATCAGGTGACTGCAGTGAGAAGCCGTCCTGCACCCGCCGCACATTGTGAGTACAGGGCAGCTGCGGTCTCCCAGTGGCCACCTGCGGCTTCACTCAGGTCTGGAGGAGCAGCGTCCAACACGCAGCTCCTCCGGACCGTGTGCACGCACCCTTAGACTAGTCATAAAACCCAAATAATGCAGTCTAGCCACAACATGCACTGCTATAAAAATTAATACTATACACAATATTGAGTCCTAGATTATTTCTGTATTACATCTTGCAAAGAATGTTTCTTTGTTGTGTTTATTGACTTTGTTTTTTTCACTCAAAATGTTCATTTTTCTGTTGAATATTTCCATACAAGGATTGTCAGCTGGCTTTCCACCACATTGTGTACTGTGCCGAGGCTGCCCGTCGTGCCCTTGTACGGGGAAATGGTGTCCAGCACACCAGAGCTAGCATAAAGTATTGTCAGTGCAATGACAGCAGGATGTTTGGCAGATCACATCTGGTTCATACACCCTGTGTAGAGTTTCACTGATTGTATGGCAAGGGATGGCACAGAGCCAGCAGCTCAGAGGTTTCTGGGTGTGTTTGCACTTTCAACAGTGGGCGTAGAAGCTGGGAGAAGCCGAGACTTTCTGTGACCTGCAGAATACAGTATGTTTTATGTGAAAAGGTGTGAACTCTGCAGTGCACCATAATATCCTAATATTACTACTGCCCACTCTTTCACTGGAGCGTCTTCATGTTAGATTTATTTTTACACACAGGAGATTTTTTAGTATTGAAGTGATCATTAATCATAGATAGGTCATCGCTTACTGTAGTGTATAGAATTTGCAGCACTTTGCTAAAGATGACCTGTCGTCAGCTCAGAGGTGGCCAGATTTTCCATTTACGGTATTTTATTCTGACTAATTACACCAATTCTCCCAAATGCATTGCTGTACTCAGTAAAGAGTCCTCAACGTGAGGGATAGGCAGAGCGCCCCCCCGCCCCCATCGTGAGGGATAGGCAGAGAGCCCCCCCCATCGTGAGGGATAGGCAGAGAGCCCCCCCAACGTAAGGGATAGGCAGAGAGCCCCCCCCAACGTAAGGGATAGGCAGAGAGCCCCCCCCAACGTAAGGGATAGGCAGAGAGCCCCCCCCCCCAACGTAAGGGACAGGCAGAGAACCCCCCCCCCCCAACGTAAGGGACAGGCAGAGAACCCCCCCAACGTAAGGGACAGGCAGAGAACCCCCCCCCCCCCCCCCAACGTAAGGGACAGGCAGAGAACCCCCCCCCCCAAAACGTAAGGGACAGGCAGAGAAACCCCCCCCCCCCCCAACGTAAGGGAAGCAAGGCAGAGAACCCCCCCCCCCCAACGTAAGGGATAGGCAGAGAGCCCCCCCCCAACGTAAGGGATAGGCAGAGAGCCCCCCCCCACGTAAGGGATAGGCAGAGAGCCCCCCCCCCAACGTAAGGGATAGGCAGAGAGCCCCCCCCCAACGTAAGGGATAGGCAGAGAGCCCCCCCCCCCAACGTAAGGGATAGGCAGAGAGCCCCCCCCCCCCCCCAACGTAAGGGATAGGCAGAGAGCCCCCCCCCCCAATGTAAGGGATAGGCAGAGAGCCCCCCCAACGTAAGGGATAGGCAGAGAGCCCCCTCCAACGTAAAGGGATAGGCAGGGAGCCCCCCCCCCAACGTAAGGATAGGCAGAGAGCCCCCCCCCACGTAAGGGATAGGCAGAAAGCCCCCCCCCCCACGTAAGGGATAGGCAGAGAGCCCACCCCCCCCCCAACGTAAGGGATAGGCAGAGAGCCCCCCCCCCCCAACGTAAGGGATAGGCAGAGAGCCCCCCCCCAATGGAAGGGATAGGCAGAGAGGCCCCCCCCCCAATGGAAGGGATAGGCAGAGAGCCCCCCCCCCCCCAATGGAAGGGATAGGCAGAGAGCCCCCCCCCCACGTAAGGGATAGGCAGAAAGCCCCTCCCCCCCCCCCCCAACGTAAGGGATAGGCAGAGAGCCCCCCCCCCCCCACCAACGTAAGGGATAGGCAGAGAGCCCCCCCCCCCCCCAACGTAAGGGATAGGCAGAGAGCCCCCCCCCCCATGGAAGGGATAGGCAGAGAGCCACCCCCCCATGTAAGGGATAGGCAGAGAGCCCCCCCCCCCCCCCCAACGTGAGGGATCAGCAGATTTTTATTAGGCTGATAATATCTCGGATATTGCTGTGGATTACACAGTGGGTGAAATACACAGAACAATGGAGCAGTGCCTCTAGGAGAGGTCTCCACATAGATGTGTGACTGAGGACTTCACTGTTAGGCCCGATGCCAATGTGTTTTTTGATGGGGGTTTTTAGCGTTTTTTGCCCCCTTTTGTTTCAAAACTGCATGTGAATCCTTTCCCACCAGCAAAGTTGAATTCTGAAGTGTTGTGCCCACTAGGTTTAGTTTTTCCTTGCGGTTTATAGTCAAGACAAAATAATGAGCATTTTGTGGTATTTTGTAGCCCTCTCAGCAACGCTTGACCACAACCTGCACCAAAAAAGCATGCATTTTGTGGAGCATTTTCCTGACACAGGGTGGAGTTTTGCAGCGTTTTTGCAGCAGAAAATGCCCTTACTGCACTAAGTCTGAACTTGGTTAAATGTTGTCCAGGTGATCGATAAGGATCATAATCATACTCTATTTTAGGAATATGTATCTGATTCAACCAGAGCTAGGGTGGGTGAGGTGCTCGGACACCGGGGCTACTGTGTGGGGAGTCACGGATGGTCGGGACCCTGGTGCCGTGCCCTGGTTATCAACTATACCAGATGTTGATGGTAAACGGTGGCTCTTTCACTGGAGCGTCTTCATGTTAGATTTATTTTTAAACACAGGAGATTTTTTAGTATTGAAGTGATCATTAATCATAGATAGGTCATCTTTAGCAAAGTGCTGCAAATTCTATACACTACAGTAAGCGATGACCTGTCGTCAGCTCAGAGGTGGCCAGATTTTCCATTTACGGTATTTTATTCTGACTAATTACACCAATTCTCCCAAATGCATTGCTGCACTCAGTAAAGAGTCCTCAACGTGAGGGATCGGCAGAGAGCCCCTCCCCCCAACGTGAGGGATCGGCAGAGAGCCCCCCCATCGTGAGGGATCGGCAGAGAGCCCCTCCCCCCCCATCGTGAGGGATCGGCAGAGAGCCCCCCCCCCCATCGTGAGGGATCGGCAGAGAGCCCCCCCCCCCCATCGTGAGGGATCGGCAGAGAGCCCCCCCCCATCGTGAGGGATCGGCAGAGAGCCCCCCCCCCCATCGTGAGGGATCGGCAGAGAGCCCCCCCATCGTGAGGGATCGGCAGAGAGCCCCCCCCCCCCATCGTGAGGGATCGTCAGAGAGCCCCCCCCCCATCGTGAGGGATCGTCAGAGAGCCCCCCCCCCATCGTGAGGGATCGTCAGAGAGCCCCCCCCCCCATCGTGAGGGATCGTCAGAGAGCCCCCCCCCAACGTGAGGGATCGTCAGAGAGCCCCCCCCAACGTGAAGGATAGGCAGAGAGCCCCCCCAACGTAAGGGATAGGCAGAGAGCCCCCCCAACGTAAGGATAGGCAGAGAGCCCCCCCAACGTAAGGGATAGGCAGAGAGCCCCCCCAACGTAAGGGATAGGCAGAGAGCCCCCCCAACGTAAGGGATAGGCAGAGAGCCCCCCCAACGTAAGGGATAGGCAGAGAGCCCCCCCAACGTAAGGGATAGGCAGAGAGCCCCCCCAACGTAAGGGATAGGCAGAGAGCCCCCCCAACGTAAGGGATAGGCAGAGAGCCCCCCAACGTAAGGGATAGGCAGAGAGCCCCCCCAACGTAAGGGATAGGCAGAGAGCCCCCCTCCAACGTAAGGGATAGGCAGAGAGCCCCCCTAACGTAAGGGATAGGCAGAGCCCCCCATCGTGAGGGATCGTCAGAGAGCCCCCCAACGTGAGGGATCGGCAGAGATCCCCCCGCCCCCCATCGTGAGGGATCGGCAGAGAGCCCCCCCAACGTGAAGGATAGGCAGAGAGCACCCCCAACGTGAGGGATCGACAGAGAGCCCCCCCCCCAACGTAAGGGATCGGCAGAGAGCCACCCCCCAACGTAAGGGATAGGCAGAGAGGTCCCCCCAACGTAAGGGATAGGCAGAGAGGTCCCCCCCAACGTAAGGGGTAGGCAGAGAGGTCCCCCAACGTAAGGGATAGGCAGAGAGCCCCCCCAACGTAAGGGATAGGCAGAGAGCCCCCCCAACGTAAGGGATAGGCAGAGAGCCCCCCCAACGTAAGAGATAGGCAGAGAGCCCCCCCCAACGTAAGGGATAGGCAGAGAGCCACCCTCCAACGTAAGGGATAGGCAGAGAGCCCCCCTAACGTAAGGGATAGGCAGAGCCCCCATCGTGAGGGATCGTCAGAGAGCCCCCCCAACGTGAGGGATCGGCAGAGATCCCCCCGCCCCCCATCGTGAGGGATCGGCAGAGAGCCCCCCCAACGTGAAGGATAGGCAGAGAGCCCCCCCAACGTGAGGGATCGACAGAGAGCCCCCCCCCCCCCCCAACGTAAGGGATCGGCAGAGAGCCACCCCCCAACGTAAGGGATAGGCAGAGAGGTCCCCCCAACGTAAGGGATAGGCAGAGAGGTCCCCCCAACGTAAGGGATAGGCAGAGAGGTCCCCCCAACGTAAGGGGTAGGCAGAGAGGTCCCCCCAACGTAAGGGGTAGGCAGAGAGGTCCCCCCAACGTAAGGGGTAGGCAGAGAGGTCCCCCCAACGTAAGGGGTAGGCAGAGAGGTCCCCCAACGTAAGGGGTAGGCAGAGAGGTCCCCCCCCATCGTGAGGGATCGTCAGAGAGCCCCCCCCCCCCGCAACGTGAGGGATCGGCAGAGATCCCCCCGCCCCCCATCGTGAGGGATCGGCAGAGAGCCCCCCAACATGAGGGATCGGCAGAGAGCCCCCACCCCCCGCAACGTGAGGGATCGGCAGAGATCCCCCCGCCCCCCATCGTGAGGGATCGGCAGAGAGCCCCCCCAACATGAGGGATAGGCAGAGAGCCCCCCGCCCCCCATCGTGAGGGATCGGCAGAGAGCCCCCCCAACATGAGGGATAGGCAGAGAGCCCCCACCCCCCAACGTAAGGGATAGGCAGAGAGCCCCCCCCAACGTAAGGGATAGGCAGAGAGCCCCCCCCAACGTAAGGGATAGGCAGAGAGCCCCCCCCCAACGTAAGGGATAGGCAGAGAGGTCCCCCCAACGTAAGGGATAGGCAGAGAGCCCCCCCAACGTAAGGGATAGGCAGAGAGCCCCCCCCAACGTAAGGGATAGGCAGAGAGGTCCCCCCAACGTAAGGGATAGGCAGAGAGGTCCCCCCCAACGTAAGGGATAGGCAGAGAGGTCCCCCCCAATGTAAGGGATAGGCAGAGAGCCCCCCCCAATGTAAGGGATAGGCAGAGAGCCCCCCCCCCCAATGTAAGGGATAGGCAGAGAGCCCCCCCCCCCAATGTAAGGGATAGGCAGAGAGCCCCCCCCCCCAATGTAAGGGATAGGCAGAGAGCCCCCCCCCCCCCAATGTAAGGGATAGGCAGAGAGCCCCCCCCCCAATGTAAGGGATAGGCAGAGAGCCCCCCCCCCCCCAATGTAAGGGATAGGCAGAGAGCCCCCCCCCCCCAATGTAAGGGATAGGCAGAGAGCCCCCCCCCCAATGGAAGGGATAGGCAGAGAGCACCCCCCCAATGTAAGGGATAGGCAGAGAGCCCCCCCCCCCGATGTAAGGTATAGGCAGAGAGCCCCCCAAACGTGAGGGATCAGCAGATTTTTATTAGGCTGATAATATCTCGGATGTTGCTGTGGATTACACAGTGGGTGAAATACACAGCACAATGGAGCAGTGCCTCTAGGAGAGGTCTCCACATAGATGTGTGACTGAGGACTTCACTGTTAGGCCCAATGTCAATGTGTTTTTTGATGGGGGGTTTTAGCGTTTTTCGCCCCCTTTTGTTTCAAAACTGCATGTGAATCCTTTCCCACCAGCAAAGTTGAATTCTGAAGTGTTGTGCCCACTAGGTTTAGTTTTTCCTTGCGGTTTATAGTCAAGACAAAATAATGAGCATTTTGTGGTATTTTGTAGCCCTCTCAGCAACGCTTGACCACAACCTGCACCAAAAAAGCATGCATTTTGTCGAGCATTTTCCTGACACAGGTGCAGTTTTGCAGCGTTTTAGCAGCAGAAAATGCCCTTACTGCACTAAGTCTGAACTTGGTTAAATGTTGTCCAGGTGATCGATAAGGATCATAATCATACTCTATTTTAAGGATAGGTATCTGATTCAACCAGAGCTAGGGTGGGTGAGGTGCTCGGACACCGGGGCTACTGTGTGGGGAGTCACGGATGGTCGGGACCCTGGTGCCGTGCCCTGGTTATCAACTATACCAGATGTTGATGGTAAACGGTGGGGGCTAAAGGGGTTATTTACAGGGGAACGTGACGCCACCTGTAGAGTCCGGTAAGATGGTACCGGCGCTGCCAGCCGCCACTGAGGTGATGGAGGGGCAGCAGTGTGTGGTACAGCTCCCCACAGGTGGAGCTTTACCTCAGGCAGCGATGTTGTGAAACGGTGAGAGGACATGATGTTGTGTGATCTACCCATTGCTGTGATGTTGAGATATTACCCTTTCAGGCTGCGGCAGGAAGAATAACAGAAACAGTTCCAGTTTAACTCTGCTTTACTTGGTCCCAGACTGATGGCAAAACAAGACATGTTACAGATTGGTTTTAGGGTGTTGTTACCAGCTCAGGGTTTCTCTCATGGAGTCTCTGATGTCCTCTCTTAGTCTTTCAGGGTTTTCTACTCTCTTTCTCTGTCTTTGTATCTTTCCCACCTTTGTAGAGCTCACCCGCCAGTCCCTGATCTCCTTCAGTGAGCACGGTTATCCTTTCCCGGATTTAAGAGGAGTCTGAACTTCTCCCCCGACGTCGGTAATCAGGCGTTACCCCACCGGTTAGGATCTATTGTGGTCCTGAGGGATGAGGTGCCCTTGTGGGGCTGTCAGCAACCCGATTCTGTTGGGCCTACAGCTCGTCGGCTTTTCAGTCAGGGATAAACTCCTGGCTCCACACAGCCCTGGCTGTTGGCCTTCTGTCCTGGGCCCCCACATAAAGATGGGGTACCCTCCACTCAGCTGGGCTACCAGGCCTGACCACTGTCTGCCTTCCCAGCACCGACTGAGGTAAACT
This sequence comes from Allobates femoralis, assembly GCA_033576535.1. Taxonomy (NCBI): domain Eukaryota; kingdom Metazoa; phylum Chordata; class Amphibia; order Anura; family Aromobatidae; genus Allobates; species Allobates femoralis. The sequence goes on from JARQOC010000006.1 coordinate 288,490,781, forward strand.
GTCAACAACTGTCACTCCTCTCTCCTAAGCTCCGCCCCCACCTGTGGAACCTACTATATTACCAGTTCCCCCTACTCTAAGTGGGTACGCCGCGATTCGCGTCAAGTCCGACCACTCCGACAAAAAGTCACGTGGGTCGCGAGTTGGACCGATATAGTTTGCGCGTTGTACGGTTTGAGCGTACATCGCGATGCTGGAACGATGCCAAAACGATATCGGAGTTGAATAGCCGAGCTATTCAACTCCCCGATATCGCATGGCCGTTGTAGCAGCATCGCAGCGTGTGACAGCCCAACTCCGATCTGTACGCCGACGCTAACCATTAACTCCCATGTTAAATGGTCGTTACTGGTTGGTGGGCGTACACATCGGAGGGACGTTGTTTCCCGATATCTCCATAAGATTTAATCCTAAACCAGCAACATACAAAATAATATTACACAGAAATAATAAATGCAATACTACTCTGTGGGCCTAGCCGCAGGGGCGCCACATATCTGTATCAGATCATTGGTGGTACATACCCGGTATCCCCACATCCAGCTGTCGTCAGCCCTATGTTGGCCACAATAGTGGCTGAGCTGAAAATGCGCCATAATGTCTATTACACAATAAAAGGAGCTGTACTGGTCCAGTTTTGTCCACTGTCTACATCCGGCCACCCCTGAAGTTCACATTTGTGAAGGAATGGCACGTTCTAAAGATCTCACCGACACCAGTGTGGTCACTTGTCAGTCGTGAAACTTCTTTCCATATAAACATACCTTGGTCATTTGTGAGTGGTAAAATAGAAGAGCGGAAGCATTTAGGATTCACAGTTGGCCTACTTTCACACATAGCCTATTTCCAGGTTTTCCTACGCTGCTCATTTGCATCTGCGTTTCCCAGCAAAGTGAATAGACTTTCACTTTTGCTGTTCAGAAGCTGCGCTTTTTTCAGCTGCGCTTTTAGGGGGAGAAAGTGTGCTTAAAAACAATGACCATTTCATGTCTTTGCGCTTAATAACAAGCACTTTCTCCTATAGTCACCATTACAAGGAGCTGGAATACGCATGGTCATTCAGACAATGCCTATTGTAGCGTCTATAATCACGGGCGGTGGAGGAAGTGATGTCATATTGGGGGGGGGGGGAGGGGAGGCAGAATCCTGTGTCCCTCCCTCCATGTGACATGACGTGGATGAAGTTTTGCTTTCGCAGTGCATCTACATAAATTGCGAAAGCAAAATAAAAGTGAACAAAAAGGTATTAAAAATTAAAAAATAAAATACTCACCTGTCCGCCGTCCGATCGCTGCAAGGACCTTAATGATCCGATTGGCCAGTAGCGATCAGCTGATGTGTCACGTGACATCAGCTGATCGTGATGTGACATTATCAGCTGAGAGTTTAAACCGATTGGTTTTGGCGGGCAGTTTAAACTGCTCAGTTGATGCTGTCAGGTGACAGGTTGCCGTCAGTCGTCTGATTCAGGTTCTGCAGCAATCAGACGTGAATGCCTCGCATCCTGGGACAGTCGGCGGAGAGGCAAGTATTTTATTCTATTATTTTTATTACCATTGCTTTCTTTTATTCCGCTTTAGCAGTGTATGTAGATACACTGCTAAAGCAAAAGTACGCATACATGTCACAGGGAAATAGGATTATTCCTGCCCACGTGTGACATCACTCAGCCATAAATAAAAAAAAACAAAAAAACAATAAAACTGCCGCCTCGCTCCAAAATAGCACGGGAAACACGCTGCATGTGAACTAGCCTAAAGCTACTTTCACATTTGTGTTATTTACAATTCAGACAGATCAGGCAAACCTCAACTTTTGAACTTCAGGTTTGCCAGATTTGTGTTTTTGGCAAATCCAGCAAAATTCCGCCTTTTTTGCAAAAAGCGGAAGTGGCACCCTTGCGGCAGGATTGCGCTTGTGCCAATGCATAGTAAAGGTACATTTGGAGAAGTGCGGAGACTCACATTTTCCCCACAAGTCCGCACTTCAGGCAGTTGGTGCAAGAGGTGTCAAAAGTTCTGGATAACTGTCAAAACCGCAAGCCACCGCACTTGTCTGGAGGTCCGCTTAGGACCGCTTCACACTGCGGCGTGATCCGGTCTGGTTCTGTCTGGGATGACCCAGACAGCCAACTTTAGGGAGCTCGTTTTGGAAAATGACATGTCAATTTCTGTTGTGTTTTCCCCACAGGAGCCCTTCAAAAGGGGGAAAATAAGGCAGCACTCAAAAACGATCAAAAAACGGATCCTTTTTTTGGGTGCGTTTTTTTTCACAGCTCCTTTTTTGCAGCTAAAAATGCAGCAGAACAGAAGAGAAAAAAAAACGCACAGTCTGAATGTAGCCTTACTCAGATACAAAGTGAAGACTACAACGAATACAGCGAGTAGTAACTGAGTGCTGGGGCATAGTGAGTGAAAGTAACCAACAAGCTGCTGATTACATAACTACAAACCTTGTCTGTTAAAGGGAAATCTGTTACTAACTTTTCACTAACCCGCTTGAGAGCAGCATGATGTAGGGACAGAACCCTGATTGCAGAATTGTGTCACTTATTGTATCAATTTCTGCAATTGTGATAAAAACGTTTTTCTGCTGCAGATCTACAGTTCCCTCAATGCTATTGTAAACTCACCCACACCACTGATTGACCGCTTTCTGTGTACACTGTGCATAGGCAGAAAGCTGCCAATCCATGGTTGGACTACCTGGCTCAGGTTCAAAAGTTCTCTAGTGATAATCTCCTACTTATAAAACAGTGATTTAATAAAAACACTACAATAAGCAGCCCTGTAAGTGACATCGCTGGAATCAGGGATTTTCCCCTAGATCAAGCTACTCTCAAATTAAGTAACAAAAACCTGGTGACATTTCTTTGAACATCAGCAAAAAGAACTTCAAGGCACGCACTTCCATTGCTGACATGTTTAAAAAAAAAAAAAATTGATATTTGTGTGACAAATTCTTTGTACTTTAAGTAGGTAAGTAAAAAGGAAATACATGGGTTTTGTAAATATTTTAAAAATATTCTGAAAATTGTGATCTACATTTGTGTACTCACCATTTTATTTAGGGGTATCGTTCTACAGGGGGCTAAATACTAATGCATGACAATTTTCAATATTTAAAAATCCATGTAACATATTGAGTAGGTCGACAGGGTAGGGGGTACTCTGATACCGGGACAGGTTGATACTTCAGTGGGGATCACGGCTGGTTGGGTCACGTGCCCTGGACACTCAATGACTGAGGGGAAAACTATTTGGAATGGGGGATTATTATACGTGACACCACCTGTTGTACCTGGTAATGTAGTTACCAGCGCTGCAGCCTGCCGCTGAGGTGATGGTGATGCAGCTTTGAGTAGTACAGCTCCCCACAGGCAAAGCTTTACCTCAGGGCAGCAGGGTGGATGAGAGGAGTAGTAGTCCTTGGCTCTGTGCAAGTTCTCCAGGCGACGAATAATTGATGCAGAGACACCAAGTTAGCCCAAACAGTTCTTTACTGGTACCAGATGGAACAATAGGTACACGGTACAGTCTACGTTTTGTTGCCACAGGTTTTGGGGATTACCACAGAGTCTGTCAGAGATGCCTCTCAAATGCTTTCTTAGTCCTGTTCCTTTATGGGCTCTTTTGGCTCCTTACACTCCACTCTTGAGTCTGGTTTCTGGTCCTCGGTCTGTTGCTTAAAGTCTCTCTAAAGGCCCCGTCACACACGTCAATGTCGCCAGCGATCTGATCGCTGGCGACATTGACGGCTGATCGCTGGTGAGCTGTCACACAGGCAGACTCACCAGCGATCAGTACCAGCGAGTGCGCTGGTATGCATGTAGACAAGCGGGTAACTAAGTGCCGCGCGGCACTTAGTTACCCACTTTTTACCATGGATACCAGCTCCCAGCGCTTGCTGAGAGGCGCAGGGAGCTGGCTGATCGCGCGTCTCTCGGTACCACATGCAGAGATGTTGTGTGTCCACCGGGAGACCATCAACCAGAGAATTATCGCTGGTTGATTCACCATGTCACACGCGTCAATATCTCTGCAACGTCACGTGCAGCAGCGACATTGGCAGCGATATTGACACGTGTGAGGGCCCTTTACTTGTCAGCGTCTTGAACCCAGCTATGGGACAGAGGTTGGACTACTTTCATGGGTGCCGTGGCACCTTCTTGATAAGGCCCACAGCCTACCAGTCAGCAGTTTGGGATGAACCTTACAAAACCGCCTTGGTTCCTGTTTACCGTATTGACCTGGACTCTCAGGCTGGCTCCGACCAGCCCTGGAGTGCTCCTTTCTTGTCTGGGTCACCTCTCAGTTTAAAGTGATCCTCTTATCATTTCTAGCCATCCCTTTTGCAGAAAAAAAAATCGCTTTTGTAAAGTGGGGAAAAAGTTATATTACTTTGTCCTGTGTGAGTTCTCTGTTTCTGAGCAAGCCGCAATGGGCGGGGCCTGTCTGCTGCTGCCTTGTAATTATGCACGCCCCTCTTTGCTTCTAAGAGCCTGGTTGTGTCATGAAAGGGGGCGGGGCTCCGGCATGACACATTTTAGCCCCGCCCCTTTCATGACACGGCCAGGCTCTTAGCAAGGAGAGAGGGGCGTGATAATTACAAGGCAGCAGCAGACAGGCCCCGCCTATTGCGGCTTGCTCAGAAACAGAGAACTCACACAGGACAAAGTAATATAACTTTTTCTCTACTTTACAAAAGCGATTTTTTTCTGCAAAAGGGATGGCTAGAAATTATAAGAGGGGGTGCAGGGACAGGTCTAAAGATGCGGGGGGGGGGGGGGGGGGTCAGTTTCTGGGTTTAGGATAATTTTAAAGGTGCCCTCCTGTCACGCCTGCAGGGTCCCCTGCATCCGTCTCTGCTGCCCTCCTCACACAGTCTCACTGACTGTCTTGAGTCAAACTATCACCGTCACTTGCATCACGTCTCCCGCTCTGCTAAACTCCACCCCCCTGGGACCTACTGAATATACAGTCCCTGGTGCTTGGGTGGCTGTGATTGGGATCTTGTGGTTTTGTATACACACTCTGTAGGTTCCCCCTCTACCTGTGACTATGGAGGCACTACACCTTCTGTTTGGGATGCAGTACCTCCCTGTGGCGTCCTGACAGAGGGGCGCCACAATATCCTTTACACTTTACAAATACTTGGCCCAGCACATAAAAAAAAAAAATAAATAAAATACAATTACATTTGTGCAAGTAAAGTAAAAAAAATAAATCATGGAAAAGTTCACAAGGTATGAAAACTTTCATGCTTCTTCAAGGTACTGTAAGCATTGTGCACAAACTACTAATATACATATATATTATACATACACGCACATATGTATTCATACACATACTATGGAACTGTGATCCTATTCATATAGGCCAGTCATCTGGTAATATATGACATTTCAGTGTTCAAATACGTAGACAAAACCATATCTGCAGTATCAAGAAGAGAAGGCGTGCCTGAAAGTAAATGAGGCCTGAAGTGGGACAGGGAAACAAGCAGATGATTCAGAAAGACTATCCTAGGATTTATGACCAGCAGATAAAAGGTCTCCAAATGGAGGAACACACACAATGGAAAGTAAAAAGCACAGAATGAATGGGAAATACACAGTCAAACAGCAAGGTCACTGGAAGGAAGAGACTGCTTCACTCCTAAAGAACTGTATTCCTTGGATCTACTACTGCCTATTACTTGGGTCTGTTACCTTCAGGTGCTGTAATCGCTGTAATCATTTCAGGAATGTCAAACAGAGGGTAGAAGAGTGAAGGCCACCAACCCACAGGAGAAGCAGAATGCCTTCAGATAATATCCTCTGGAAAGAGACAAGCAGGAGGCAGCTTTCTAACAGATGGCACTACCTGATAAAAAGTATTCAACAACCGACCTGTCTCTGTGCTCGCTTGTTGCTACAACATATATGTAAAGGATTTGTCCATGGACGCCATACGTTTTAGGATTAAAACTGATGCCAACAGATTGGTGACCAGATTTCACAATACAAAGCACATACACTTTTTATAAAGATCTATGTAATAATGTAAGTACACTAGTATTATCAGGGTAACATTTTTTCTTCAATAAACTATGCATTTTGTATTGTGAAGCATGGCAACAGTCCACTTTACAAACTTTTTAGGCTGGTTTCACACTGCATATTTTTCCTGTAGGACCCCACAGACAGGAACGGATCTGATTTGGCCCCCATGTTATCCTATGGGGGTCGGAGCGGATTGGATTTGGCCTAATTGCCATCCAATTTTGTGGGATTCGATTTGTGTCCGATTTTTGCTGGACCCAAAATTGGAGACTGCTCCGATTTTGGGTACAGAAAAAAAAAAAAAAAAAATCAGATCCCACAAAATCGGATGGCAATTAGGCCAAATCCGATCCATGTCCTTTAACATGGGGGCCTATGAGCGGGGGTCCAATTTTAGTGTACGGAGCATGCTCAGTACACTAAAATTGCTCCAACCCTTCTAATTACACTTCTGCAATGTATATTAAAGTAAGAGTTAAAAATAAAAAATCACTATACTCACTTATCCTTGTTCCACTATTGCCTCCCAGCAAGGTACTGGTGCTTACAGAACCTGTAGTGATGTCACAACCCGGCAGCATCATCGGGTCACCACGGTAACTGCGGTCATGTGACTCAATCAGCTGATTGGCTTGTGACGTCACCATAGGTCCTGTAAGCACCAGTACCTTGCTGGGAGGCATTAGTGGAACGAGGATAGGTGAATATAGTGATTTTTTATTTTTAACTCTTACTTAATTACACTGCTGCAATGTATATTATACATTGCAGAAGTAAAAGTGCTCCACTGTGTCCAGATCCGTGATTATCACGGACCAGGACACAGAATAGGTCACCTCTTGTGGTGTCCGTTCCTGTCTGTGGGGGTCCTACAAAAAGTAGGATCCCACAGAAAGGAAAAAATACGTCTAAGGCTGGGTTCACATTGCGTATCATAAGGTTTAACACATAAAGCCCGCTTCACACCACGGTTTTGTGCTGTCAGGCTGTGTCCGGTGTTTTGCTGGATGCATCGGACACAGCCTTTCAGCTCCGGACAGAACAGAACTGGAGGGCAAATATGCCCTCCGGTCCGGTTTTCTGCAGGAACAGGGAATGTGCGGCTGCTGCCGCTGTCCATTCCTGAAATTTCATGATTGCGGCTAGCGGGGAGCTATCCGTGGTTCTGAAATTGCAGCTGGGAGCTCTCCAGGTGCTGAAGTTCAGCTCAGCACACAGATCCGATTTTCTGTCGGATCCGACGTCCATAGACTTTCATGTTAGAGGGCCCCAGATTGCACCGCATCCGGGAGGATCCACTAGGTTCCAATTTTGTCATAATTTTGCTACGGAAAAAAAAACGCTGCAAGCTGTGATTTTGTATCCGGGGTAAAAAAAAAACACAAATTCTGCGTGGAATTATCCGCCTGTGCAATACTAAGGAAATCCCATGCCCTGTTGGTGGCTCCGGAGGACAGGAGTCGGGGAACACTGGGCTACAGAGAAAGACTTTGTCAAAGCTAAAGTCAGTCATCTCTGAGCTGTTAAGACTCCCATACTCCTTAACTTCCCCAGAAATCTGAAAAACGCATAAGTACATTTTTAATAGGTTCAGAAAATAATATTTTTTATTCACTAATATAGCACCATCAATTCCACAGCGATATACATATGTCAGCATCACTGTCTCCATTGGGACTTACAATCTAAGGTCCCTATCAGTATGTCTTTGGAGTGTGGGAGGAAATCTGAGAACCTGGAGGAAAACCCACACAAACATGGGGATAACATATAAACGTTTTACAGATGTTGTTAGTGAGATTTAAACCCAGGACCCCAAAACTACAAGGCTGACGTGCTAACCACTGAGCCACCATGCATCATGTAAGACTCACCAAATAGTCATTGTAGGAGTGCAAGCTAGGGTATGCTTACATGTTTGTTTGTTTTTTTACAACAGAGTATTTTTACACGTTTGTTTGACTGTTTTTTTTTTGTGATTCAGTCTTTTGGTGGTGTGAACACTGTCCTACAGACATGTTCACTGTGTGCATGGCTCATTAGTTTGGGTCATGGTTGTTGCCCTTGTCTGGGGTGGAAGTCAGACTTGGTTTTCAAGATCAATCCATGTCACAAACCATGCATTTTTTTTCCCCAACAGGGTTTTCAAAACTAATGCAATTTTGAAGCGTTTTTACCCAAGTATTTTGAATTGACCAAAATGTCAAATGAGGACCAAATATGACAAGTAATCTGCATTAAAGCAGTGATCTATCACTTTAATTTTATCCTCCCCAGCGGTGTGGTTTTCAAAATCTTGCTAGAAAGACAATGCTTTGAATTGTGAGGATTTCATATTGAAATCAATACAGTATTCTATGAGCTTTCTATGCGGATTTTGACACAGACCCCTTCAAAACCCTTATCAAAAAACCCATCTGAACATACCATACCAACACTAACATGCGAGCTCCTAATATTTTGCTCCTGCCTTGCAGCCAAGAACTAAAGACATGCAAGGAACAATGAACAGGATGTAAGGTAGAACCCAGTTCACACAGGACAGATACTTCACAGACACTTTCACAACTTGAAACAATGTCTGAAGACACGCCACTGACTCAAAAGCCGGGAAGCCAAAGAGAAAACTACCTGGAATATTTTAGCTGCCCTTCCCTAAATCCACCCAAACTCCACGCAACAGTCCCTAAATTCCCAGCACACCCTGCCCCTAGCAGGCTGCTCTATTGTGGAATGGCTAAAGCATAAGGAACAGACAGATTAAATGACTGACCAAAGTTCATCTAGAGAAACAAGATAATGTTCATTATTATTAACCCTTAGTGCTGGGAAAGGAATTATTTGTGTTGGAACTTCTAGATACCCAAGTACAATATCAACATTGCCACCATTCCTTTATTTCAATTGATGATGTTAAAGTCAATAGTAACTGCAGAAAAGATGAATATAAGTGAGCAATGTAAGTTACAGCCATACAGCCTTTACTACACGGGAGAAGACTGCAAATACCAACAATCACAGCAACAAATAGGAAAATTAAGGCTCAGGAAAACATGTTCTTGCTGGTTCACTCACACTTGCAGATATGGAGCAGTGCCGACAAGGAAAAGGTGGCACTCACCATGTCTATGCTTAAAACGACTCCTTTATTGCATGTCCTTTAAGCTACAAGCAGGTACAGAGGGACTTTCACAGCATTGCTACCGGGATTTTTCTTCCCTTGCTGGACTGACAAGTGATTCTCTCATGGGGAGGGGAAACCGCTAAATGCTACACTTGGCAGAGCGTTTTGGACTGCACACACTTATACAAGTCTACGGGTGCGTGCAAAACATTGGACTTTTTTTTTTATGAAAAGAAAGTATCTATTACAACTCTCCATCATGGAAACCCCTTCACCCCAGAGTCTTTTTTGACCATAATGACCAGGTCATTTTTTGCAATTGTGACCAGTGTCACTTTATGAGGTTATATCTCTAGAACGCATCCGCCTGGTACAAATCACATATGGGAGTGAATGGGAGCGCATGTCATGCGCAGTCAAGCGCAGTACCGTGCGCTCACATTATAAAGATAGGGCTTCTGCTGGCTGCGCACCATGGCGCTTCCCCTCCGCAGAACGCTGCAGAGGGAACACAATGTGAACCCAGCCTAAGTGATTAGGCGACAATTCGTTAGGTCAGTAGGATCATAGCAATACCAGATTTATATAGGGGGGGTGGGGTTTAGGCTTTTAGCTTTGGCTACTATCACACTTTTTCTCAAAATAAGGTTTTTTGCATCACTGAACATTGAAGCTACAGTTTCTTTTAAAGGAGCTGTCACTAGATTTCGGCCCACACTATCACTACCTGCCCTACACCTTCCTAGCTGCTCGCTATCTATCCCTATCTGAGCTAAGGGGCTCTATAAAACATCTGAAAAATAACTTATAACTTACAGAAGTTCCTGAGCTGGGGACTGAAAAGCGGCGCCAGGCTCCATGCATCACTCCTCGATCTGGCAGAGCACGCCTCCCGCTACAGAGGCGGGAGATTCCAAATAGAGAGGTGGCGATGAAGAAAGAATAATGCCGCCCAGCCGGGCATGCGCTGTCGGATCGAGGAGTGATGCATGAGCCTGGCGCGCCTTTTCAGTCTCCAGCTCAGGACTTGTAAGTTAGAAGTTATTTTTCAGATGTTTTATAGGGCGGATTTAGCTCAGAGATTGATAGATAGGGAGCAGCTAGGAAAGGAGCAGCTAGGAAGGTGCAGGGACAGGTAGTGATAGTATAGGGGCTTAAATTTAGGTGACAGGTTCCCTTTAATTTTTCTGCAGACAGTCATGGGAGGGCTTGTTTTTTTGCAAGAGGAGTTGGAGTTTTATCAGTAACATTTTGGGCCATATAATAATTTTTTGATCACTTGCTATTCCTCTTCTTGTGAGGCAGAATCAAGAAGAAACAGCAATTCAGGAACTGTTTTTTGGAGGTGGAGTTAACGCCACCTTTTTTTTTTTTCCTGTGAGACAAGATGGACATTTTCAGTGGTACCATATATACCATATTTATATACGGCTTTTTCATTACATTTTATTCCACTTTTTTGTCAGCTTTATGATAAACACAGTTTTTGCTACATGTTTTATTTTTCCGTGTTCACTGAAGGGGTTAACTAGTGTGACAGTTTTATAGAACGAGTTGTTACACATTTGGTATTGCTGCATCGGTTTTTTTTTTTTATGGAAATAACTATTTATTGGAATTTTTTTTTAAATTTAGTCCCTATATGGGACATCACGTTTCACAGTTATGATTGCAGCTGCATTGTATTGTAATGCTTGATTATTGCGGTACAGTGCAGCTGTCAGAGCTGCAGTGTCCAAAGCCCTCAGAAGCCTCAGTGTTCATGCTGTAGGCAATATTCTTGAAGCTTGCCAGGTGACCTGGAAGTAGTCATGTCAATGACAAGCCACCAAGGCAACGATCAGGCCTTTGCGATTACATTGTGGGGGCAACAATCAGAGGGGAGAGGGAGAACGATCCCTCTCCCAATCCCCTAAGTAGCACAATCTATATCGATAGCAGCATTTAGGGGGTTCAACTGCCTGGAGTGGCGGGGGCACCACTCCTGGCAGTGAATGCCAGGTCTTGGCTCTAATATCAGCCAGAGACTCGGTGACAATCACAGTTTGCTGTGCCCACAAGATCGCTAGGCCATACCTATACGTCCTTGGTAAGGAACGACTCTCCTTCCAAGACATGTAGGTATGTCCTTGGTCATGAAGTGATTGAGGGGAGTCTGTCAGCAGGTTTTTTCCTACTTCATCTGAGAGTAGCATTACGCAAGTAAAACAGAATGAAACGATGTATCTCTTCCTCACTGGGCTCTGCATGTACAAAGTCTATAAACAGTGAGATGATAATAGCAGGACCATGTGGATTTGCTGAACTCTGGTCTGGCGAAGATAATCTCCTGAAGCTAAAATAAACAGTGCGTGTAACCAACAGCTCACAGAGATATTCTGGGGATGTCACACGCGTCAATTTCGCCAGCGATCTCATCGCTGGCGACATTGAAGGCTGATCGCTGGTGAGCTATCACACAGGCAGACTCACCAGCGATCAGTACCAGCAAGAACGCTGGTAACCATGTAAACAAGCGGGTAACTAAGTGCCGTGCGGCTCTTAGTTACCCGCTGTTTACCATGGATACCAACTCCTAGCGCTTGCTGAGAGGCGCTGGGAGCTGGCTTCTCGCTCGTCTCCCGATGTCACATGCATAGATGCTGCGTGTCCACCGGGCGACCATCGCCAGGTTTTAGAGCAGGTTCTAAAACCTGGCGACCATCAACCAGCGATTTTTTTTGCTAGTTGATGCGCCCTGTCACACACATCAATATCGCTGCAACGTCATGTGCAGCAGCAATATTGCACGCGATATTGACGCGTGTGACAGCCCCATTAGAGACACATGTCTGAAAGCTCTGCGTTAACCCCAGCAGCATGCGGTCTTTAAATTACATGGTAAAAATTGGCTGACAGATTCCCTTTAATTCAAGAGTTAAGGCCCCGTCACACACCACGATATCATTAACGATATCATTGCAACGTCACCAGTTTGGGGACGTTGCAGCGATGTCAAAACAACATCGTTGCGTGTGACATTTACCAACGACGAGGTTGTTAATCGTTGGTTAATGACCTGGACCATAAATTTATCATTGGTCTCCCGCTGGGCGCCCAGCATCAGCGCGTGACAGCGGGGAGACCAACGATGAACTGGCTCCCAACGTGCACAGCAAGATGGTAACCATGGTAAGCGGCAGGTAACTGAGCGCAGCGCTGCACTTAGTTACCCAATGTGTACTTTGGTTACCAGTGCTCTCACTGGACACTGATCGCTGGTGAGTCTGCCTGTTTGACAACTCACCAGCGATCAGATAGCGATGTCCACATAGTTAGGTGTAACGGGGAATTTAGTCTCAAACATGCAAAATTGACCTGTGGTATCTAAATGACAAGCAAAACTTTGCAGAACTAAGGTAAAGTAATCCAAACCATATACCAAGCCTTACAAAGGCCGGGTATATGGTTGTAATGTATGTAAATACACTGCTAAAGTGAACAGCGCCGAAACCACTTGTCTGCACTTTGCAGGCTCGCCTCCCCCTAGCTCTTTCTGTGTCTGGATCCGTCAAAATCCCGGATTTTACAATCCAGGCCCGTCTGTTCCTGTCCGTGGGGTCCTGCCTAAAAGATGATCCCATGGACAGGAACAAAACCGTAGTGTGAAGCCAGCCTTAACAGGGAGAGGGGGTTTACACGTAGCGAGGCACCAGTGATCCCGACAACAATCCTGCCTGACCGGGATCGCTGGGGCATCGCTATGTGGTCGCTGGTGAGATGTCAGAAAGGCGGCCGTCACACGCTTCAATATCGATAGCGATATTGTTAGAGATCACGTGCACGCGCGATCGCTAACAATATCGCTCACATCGCTGGTGAGCTGTCACACAGGCAGACTCACCAGCGATGTGGACCAGCGAGATCGCTGGTAACTATGGTACACATCGGGTTACTAGGCGCCGCACGGCGCTTAGTAACCCGACGTTTACCATAGATACCATCTCCCAGCATAGGCTCTGCCGCTGGGAGATCGTTCATCGTGGTGTCACACACCACGATGATGCAGATTGATCAAGCGATGATCGCTTGATATGAGCTCTGGCTCACAAATCTGCGATCTAACAATCAAGCGATTTTAGATTGTAAAATCGCTTGATTGCACGCAGCGATGCACAAACGATATCGCTTAAGCGATCAAAAAGCAGATCGCTTAAGCGATATCGTGCATTAAATTGATGCGTGTGACGGCCACCAAAGGCAGACTCACCAGCGATCACCCAGCAATGCGCCGACACCCAACGGTCAATGGGATCGTTCAGAGTCTCGGGCGCAGAATGGGGGTTATTGGTGTCTGTCACACACAGCGATGCAGCCTGGCCAGCGGGAGATCGCAGATCAAAAAACAAATTTAGTAAAGATCAGTGATCTCCCAGTGGAGGGCTGATCGCTGCTAAGTGTCACACGCCGCAGGATCGCCGGCGAGGTTGCTGCTACGACACAAAATCGGTGACGTAGCAGCAATCTCGCCATGTGTAAACCACCCTTAAGCCATCAATGTAAATTTCTGGATAACCCTATTCTAGGATCCATTCTTATCTTTGATGAACAATAGAGGCACATGAGGTATCTGTATCTGCCATACCAATCTATCCTTTCCAACGAGAAAGAAAAGAAAGAAAAAAACATAACATTATCTATACATTGCACGCTCCATTCCAAGAAATGCTTCTTAGGACATAGATCTAGTTACAAAAATAGAGTCTGCCAAAAAGAATAGAGACTGTGTAGCTGCATGCAAAGGAGCCACATGGCTTCTGATCAGTAGACTCATGGCCATATGAGTGTGCATTTATGAGGGTACGGTAGGAAGAACGGTAAGGGCAAATTCCCATAGGTTGGGTTGCCACACATTTCTCCCATGCATTGCAAACAGTGAAAAGAGCATTGACATTCAAAGCATAATAGATATGACATCTCATCCACAGCACAGCCACTCTAAAATAAGATGCAGATTTTCTGCATGTAAATCTGCAGTAAAAATATGACATGTATTTTATTCCCTCATGGGAACATGCCCATATAGGTTATCCAGCCACCTGATTTATTCTTCATTTTAATCAGCTTAGAATGCTACAAAATAAAGAGTCGTTTTATTCGCCTGGGGTTCCAGGAAACCACAAGCACTGAAGTTTGGGTTTGGTAAGGAGAGTTTATTTCATAGCATTCTCAAAAGCTTTAGTTGCCTTGAGTTTTAAGGTACATGTCTACCCTTGAACATGTTACAGGTTATATATAGATATACCGAAAACACAGCATCAATTTCCATAGAAACAGTTAGAAGAACTTCAGCCCAAAATATTTCTCAAAAAAAATTAAAAAAGCCACCGCCAGTACAGAACCATCATAAATTCTCAGGTTCTCCATGTGGTAGAGGTGAAGCAATCCCAGCTGGGGTGATAACTGATGCTACAGTGAACGTGCTAAGGGAATCTGTCAGCAGGTATTTTCGAACCTAAGAGCAGCAAAAATGTAGAGACGGAGACCCTGTTTTCAGCAATGTATAACTTACCTTACTGGGCTGCTGGCTGCTTTATCAGCAAAAGATCATCATCACTAGAGGACTAGTTAACCTGCTGCTAGGAAGTCCAAACACCACCAGTCGGCAGCCTTCTGTCTATGCAGAGTAGACAGTGATGTGGGTGGGGTTATACAGGGCTCAGCATTCAGAGAACTGCTAGGTCTGCAGCAGATAAAACAGTGAAGCTCAGTAAGGGTACCTTTACACGCCAGGATGGCTACAACCCGCTACTTCACGTGCACGAGCACGCTCAAACGGTTACAAACGGTAAACGCAACACCTTTACACACCGCCACAAGGTGCGCTACGCTACGTTGCATCTATAGCTAGCTACATCGCCGGGTGTCTCAAAGTAGCCATCTGTAGCGTACCTTACCTCATTTACACACCGCCACAACAAGCTAATATGGGCGGACCTGGTGCAGCAGGGACAGCACATAGGCGTGCCACAATTGTGGAGTACGAGACGTCCGTACGCTGATAGGACAAAGCAAGAAACCCATGATTGGGCAGGCATCGCAGGAGGCTGATTAATACATGACGCTTGAGCAATTGTGTAGTGTGACTGGTCAGCTCCTTAAATATGCCTCCCTATGCAGCGACTGCCAATCATAACGCAGGAGCTTCCTCCAATGATCGCTGAAGGGGCGCGGTATCCCGGAGCCTGTGTCACGCCCCAGCTACATACCAGGTACTTAGCCTGGTGTGTAGACATCCCTTCTGCTCCTTCTTTACATGCCGATACAACTCGCTACCATCGGCTTTGTAGCCATCTGTTATTGAGCAGTGCTCGGAAACAGATGTATCTGTTGCCGGCTGTCTCGTCCCGTCTTCACACGCCGCTACTACGGGCTATATTGACGCTACAAGCTACATTTGTAGCCTGTAGCGGGTTGTATCCATCCTGTCGTAGCGGCGTGTAAAGGTACCCTTAGTGATACATAGCTGGAATTAGGGTCTCTGTTCCTATATCATGCTGCTCTCAGATGGGGTAGCAATAGCTAGTGACAAATTCCCTTTAACAAGCTTGTTGACCGTGTCAGCCAGCCAGCAGTAGAACTGTGCTCATATCTCAGGCGCACAATGCATGGATCAATACACAATATTTTAAGCAATGTATTTACAGATGAGACGCACGCAGTAGACAACTTGTCATCATATGCTCTGTGTGGTTTAAGGTAAAGGCAATTTAATGCAAGTCATCAATCAGGAGTTCACACTTCGCTTTTTCCATCCCCAAAATATATTCTGGTGCCAGACATCACAAGGAGTCACTACACCGGTCTTAATATGGTCACAGAAATTATTTGTATAAACCAGTGAGTTTAGTGTGAGGAAGGTATGTATATCCTATGTGTAATGTTTACTCATGCCACATATAAACTGCTGACGGAAGAGCGCGGCAGTAAGCGCACACACAACCTAATGTAAGCCACAATTAAGTGTACAAAACAAACTCTTCAGTTTGACCCAAATACAAAAAACTCTCCCTCCCCCTGAAAAGTAAAGAAACCTAAGGCCACGTGCACACGCTGAGTATTTGATGAGTTTTTTACCTCAGGATTTGTAGCCAAAACCAGGAGTGGGTGATAAATACAGAAGTCGTGCAGGTGTTTCTATAAGGCCACTTGCACACGCTGAGTATTTGATGAGTTTTTTACCTCAGGATTTGTAGCCAAAACCAGGAGTGGGTGATAAATATAGAAGTGTGCAGGTGTTTCTATAAGGCCACTTGCACACGCTGAGTATTTGATGAGTTTTTTACCTCAGGATTTGTAGCCAAAACCAGGAGTGGGTGATAAATACAGAAGTCGTGCAGGTGTTTCTATTAGACTTTTCCTCTGACTCTTCCACTCCTGGTTTTGTCTACAAATCCTGAGGTAAAAAACTCATCAAATACTCAGTGTGTGCATGTGGCCTTAAAATGACCAGATCCTGGTTGGGGTGTGCAGAGCTGCCTCTATATGTATTTTTCACTTTCTGCATTGGTTCCTCACAGTTGTCCAGTACATTTGAGCTCGGTAATGACAGACGGCCATAGGTGAGGATCACGTGGTCACTTTATTGTCACAGGTTTCTAGCGATTTGGATCAGGAATGTGTAAGAAATCACTCAAGTTCTATTATTTTTTTTTTATAAATGAAATCTGTCAGTAGGCTCAACCCAACTAATGTGTCTATATGGGCATGTAGGGCACAGGAAGCGGAATACAATGATCCCTTGATATCTGTGATCCAATGTTTTATATTCAGAACATTTTATTGAAATCAAACACAGAATACAAAGTCAACTCCGATTATAATGATTTTTCTGTATAAGGGCCTGGGAGGAAAGAAAGGAGTGAAGAGGAAATGTTGTTCCATGTTTGTTGTGGCTAAATAAATCAATGAGCTAAGGGGTACGTCACATAGGCGGCCGTCACACTGTTCAATATTGCGAACGATATCGTTTAAGTGATCTGCTTTTTGATCGCTTAAGCGATATCGTTTGTGCATCGCTGCGTGCAAGCAAGCGATTTTACAACGTAAAATCGCTTGATCGTTACATCGCAGATTTGTGAGCCGAAGCTCATATCAAGCGACAATCGCTTGTTCAATCTGCTACATCGTGGTGTGTGACACCATGATGAACGATCTCCCAGTGGCAGAGCCTATGCTGGGAGATGGTATCTATGGTAAACGTCGAGTTACTAAGCGCCGCGCGGCGCCTAGTAACCCGATGTGTACCATAGTTACCAGCGATCTCGCTGGCCCACATCGCTGGTGAGTCTGTCTGTGTGACATCTCACCAGCGATGTGAACGATATTGTTAGCGATCGCGCGTGCACGTGATCGCTTACAATATCGCTCACGATATTGTAGCGTGTGACGGCCGCCATACAGCGATATTGAAATCAGCGACCTCGCCAGAGAGGCCGTGTAAAAAGCAGCAGCGATCAGGCCCCTGCTGTGAGATCGCTGCAACTCTTTCAGGACCATTTTTTTTTGGTCCATGGTCTCCGACTGGTCAGCACGCATCGCTGTGTGTGACAGAGAGAGACCAACGATCAGCGACCTCACAAACTGGTAACCATGATAAACACCAGGTAACTAAGCAGCGTGCGCTGCCTAGATACCCGATGTTTATCATGGTTATCAGCGCTAAGCAGGAGGACTGTGGTAACCATGATAAACAGTGATTATCTAGGCAACGCGCACTGCCTAGTTACCCTGTGTTTATCATGGTTACCAGTGTCCTCCCACTTACAGGCAGCACTAAGCAGGAGGACGCTGGTAACCATGATAAACACCAGGTAAGTAGACATCGGAGGCGGCTCCCTGGTCCCTGAGGAGATCTGCCTGTTGGACAGCTCCCCAGCGACCACAGCGCGATGTTCCAGCGATCCTGGTCGTTGTCAGAATCGCTGGAACATCACTGTGTGTGACGGCACCTTAAGAATTGAGGACTGAAGGGGAAGGAGAGGAAAAGACAGAAAAGGAAGGAAAATGGGAGATAAATTAGTTAGTTTCTTAAAAATTAACAATTTATACCAAAACATACATTGTGATCCAATGTTTTATTCCAAAGACATCCACGTTTTTATCTTAATGCGTGAACTGTTAACCTCTACAGGCAGACATGGAAATGGATCTCCCTTATGGGGGGTTTACACACTAGGATATCCTAAACAATATCCTTGAAACGTCACAGATTTGTGACCGTTGAAAAGATATCGTTCGGGCGTCGTTGCGTGTAAACGAACGATATAGGATGAAAATATCGTTCATCGCTCACTACTTGCTCTCCTATTTAACAGTTGTGCTGCCACAAAGGATATCGTTAACGATATCCTTGTGTGTGACAGCGCATTAATGATGTCAGAACGATCGATTGCGGTCCAGTGATCGTTCCAAGGATATCGCTAACGATATCCTAGCGTGTAAACCCACCATTAGAATCTATCACCAGGAGCTTTATTTTTTTTCTTCCAGCTAGAAAGTAATGTTTCCAATGTGAGCCATGTATTGACCAAGTGACGAGTCTGCTCTCCTGATACAGGTCTCACATTGGTAATGCCTACTTTAACAAAAAGATTTCAGGGAGATTTGTGTTTTTACCATAAATCTTCTCTCATTTACACAATATGAAAAACATGGATTCTTCTGAACCAATTGATCGAACCACAGATAAGGTATCATTATATACAACTTTCTATGACCTACTTGCCCAATAGACAGCTTAGGAGGGTTGGTCCTACTCACAGATGTCCTTTCCTTTAAGTTATTTTATCTAAAATTTAACAAAAAGGTAGAGCCACCATGCCCTGAAAAGCTTTTCATGAGACTTAAAGGGAACCAACCAGCAGGATTTAGAGCTATTAAGTGAAGAAGGTGCCTTACAGACACTGGAAATAAAAAGGGAAATGGAGCGCACATAGAGTAATTTCCTTTTGTACCAATAACCTCAGTGCCCCCCTTTAGTGGAAGGACTCACCTGATTTGGTTGTGGAAGTCACAACCAACTAACTCCGCTCTCTTTTATGGTTGCAGCAGGTGTCCAGCAAGTGCAAGGATCCAAAGGGGTTAACAGAAAGTGCTGGATTTCATAGATTCACCACGCTGACCCCCAGTGAAGACAGAGTGATAGATAAAGACTCTGTTTAATGGGTAATTTGCCTACCGGTTTCGTGATCTCAGTTATCACGTCATCATTGCCCTGATGAAGTGATAACTGAGATCACGAAACCGGTAGGCAAATTACCCATTAAACAGAGTCTTATCTATCACTCTGTCTTCACTGGGGTCAGCGTGGTGAATCTATGAAACCCAGCACTTTCTGTTAACCCCGTTGGTTACAGACACTGGGATACCTCTACTTTAATGATTACATGCACGATTGCAGAGTAAACTGTTATCAAACATCAGGAAGACTGTACAGAACATTAGTATAAGTGCAGCACAGCGTCACTACGTGGGTTTGGGTTTCTTTATATTACTCCCACTTTAATCCAAACCCACCCCCCTCCATCTCTTCCTCCCTCTTTGTCACTATATACCAGCCCCAGGATGCCTGACATTATGCATGGTGATAGCACAAGGTCAGTCTTTAATGTGGCGGAGGTCAGCACTCCCTTCCTTGTCTGCATGCCTGCCAGCTTCTCCGGTTATCGGAGGGCAGGACAAGGCTCAGTCCCCTACAGTCTGTGTGTCTCTGGTCTCCTCACAGACACAGACAGCAGGAACATCCAGGAGAGGAGACCAGGGAGGCGCAGACTGGAGGGGGCAACTGAGAAGCAGCGAGAACCCGGGTAGGCCGGCAGGCATGCAGACGAGGGAGGGAGGGAGTGCTGAGCTCAGCCACATAGGAGCCTTACATTGTGCTATCACCACACATGATGTCAGCTGTCCTGAGGCTGGTATATAGTGACCAAGAGGGAGGGGGAACATAGAGGAGGAAGGGTTTGACTTAGAGCAAACATGGGAGTAATAAAAGAAACACAGCCCCTCATAGTGACATTGTGTTGCACTTATGCTAATGTTCTGCACAGTTTTCCCGGTGTTTGATAACTATTTTGTCTGCAAACACACATGTAATCATTGAAGTAAAGGTATCCCAGAGCATGTAAGGAACTGGCTTCACTTTATAATCTAAATCCTGCTGGTAGGTTCCCTTTAAAAAAAATAAAATAAAATTTGAATGAACAATATTTTCGGAAGTCTGGTTCCAATCACTTCCAGATCAAGACTCTGCGGATACGTACATCAGGGAACCACCACCATTCATTTGGAATACACTTAATGGGGATGGTACCTGTTTTCTACATGCCTGTAATGTTATATCTTAAAATGCCACTGCATTACAGATGTCTATGCACTTCAAATGGCATTTGGTATAGATATTTCATTCTATTAGGTGCTGGATTCTTTTGTGCATTTATGGGCACAAGTCTCTCTATATTATATACCTACTGGGACCTGACATCACACATCTGGAGGCCTGCTCCATGCTGTTAGTAACAGCCAGTCTCCTGATAATATCTGCTTCTGTCCAAGAACAGAGGATGATTCCACAACCATACCACACCCCTTGTTCTTGGACAGAAACAGATATTATCAGGAGGCTGGTTGTTACTAACAGCAAGGAGCAGGGCCCCTGATGGATGATGGAAGGTCCCAGAAGGGGAAGAGGGAGCAGAAAGAGCTGCTCCTGAGTCACACTGAACTACAGGTATTGTAATGATAAAAGAACTGCACTGCTCATCTCATCTTTATAGTTCACAAGATTATAGAAGATTTTTTTTTTTTTATCTCCCAGAGGTACCTTTTAAAGGGAACCTGTCAGGTCATTCTACCCCCCTAGCCTACCATTACCGGTCCCTGCACCTTCCTAAGCTGATCCCTAACCATCACTGTCTCAGCTAAAAGTGCCCTATAAAAGATTGAGAAAAATTAGTTAGGGTGGCTTCAGACTTGCGTTCGCCTCCGCAGCGTCTTGCAGACGGCGAACACAAGCACCGCCCATCCCTATCTTTATCATGGGGACACACGTTGATGCGCTCAGCTGTGGATGGGCGTGCGCACAGATGGACTTCAATGTGTGATTTGTACGCATGCGGATGCTTGCGTACAAATCATACATTCTTGTCCGCACCCTGAACGCGACATGTCGCGTTCAGGGTGCCGATTTGTACGCAAGCATCCGCATTCATACAAATCACACATTGAAGTCTATCAGTGCGCAAGCCCATCCACAACCGAGCGCATCACCGTGCGTCCCCATGATAAACATAGGGATGGGAGGTGCTTGCGTTCAGCTTGCATTCGCCCGCAGCAAGACGCTGCGGAGGCGAACGCAAGTCTGAAGCCACCCTTACAAACTTACATAGGGTCTGAATCAGGAGACGGGAAAGGCGGGCTCTGGGGCTCCAGACTCTTGTGAACTATAAAGATGAGATGAACAGTGCAGTTCTTTTATCCTTACAATACCTGGTTAGGGATTAGCTAGCAAGGGGCAGGGACAGGTAGTGATAGGCTCAGCTCACGTACGGTGCTCCATAGAGCACGAGTACTGCTGAGCCCGAAGTCGCGCTATGGAGTACCGGAAATGACGCGTTCAGCGTCATTCCTGCAACTCAGCCGACAAACGAGCCAGGCGGGGGAGCTCACATTCACATGTAAACATCACAGCCATTGGGGTGTGATACAAAATAGAGAGGCGACGAAGGAGACATTAGGAGGCCGCCCAGGGGGGCTAGCAACAGTAGCCCCCCGGATCATTACCATACTAATTAGCGAGTATAAAAAACCTTTTATTAAACCATCAAAGGTCAGATTTAGGGCACAAAGGGATAGTTAGAGCAGTAATAAGAAGATGCAGGGATAGGAAGATGCAGGGATAGGTAGTGATAGGCTGGGAGGCTTTAGGTAGGTGACAAATTCCCTTTATCTGACAAACCCCATTTAACTTGCAGGCTAATTTTACAGTTTTACTCACTTTGCAAAAATGCTGTGATGTTACAAAGTGACTGAAATCCTCCAGCAGCAGGTTGTCCAGATGAAGGCCAAAGGCCCATCTGCCATAGCAACAGAAGATAGTCATTTGTCTGTGTTCTCTAGAATATAGCATCTGTACAACATCAAAAACTCTTTCAATTCCCCAAGAAGGCTAGTCGCCCTCAAAAGACAAATGCAAAGAGGACAGAACATAAGGAGAATCTCCATGGGTAATCAATTTCTACACTGCAGCTGGAATAGCTCGTCAGTTCACAACTGAACAGGGTAAGGATCTGTCTTGTCACGAGTGTCACAACGTTTAAAAGGGAACCAACCACCTCAGATGACGACTATAAGCACTTAATACGTGTCCCTGCACCCTACCTAGACTGTTCCACCCATATTTTTGTTAAGAATATTGATTTTTGTAAACCGAAATATACACTTTGTAAAAATACTGGCCTGGCGACCTCTGGGCGTCTCCCTCGGGCTGATCTACTAGTGGGCCGTGTCTTCTAAAGCATTACTGGCTCTTCTACCCCTCCCTCTTTGTTTGCAGGACGTCACTGAAGAGTTCGATATTTACTTTGTGTGCGTGGGCACGCAAGGCTGCTCCCGTCCCCGCACGTCATCGGAGGCAGACAGAGTGACGTGCACTCGCATCGTCACTTCCTGTCGGCTCCGTTCAGTGACGCGCAGCTGAGGGATACCGTATGAGCAAAACACATTGCGGCAAGCGGACGTGGTATCTTTCATTAAGCCGATACCACGTCCGCTCGCCGCAATGTGTTTTGCTCATACGGTATCCCTCAGCTGCGCGTCACTGAACGGAGCCGACAGGAAGTGACGATGCGAGTGCACGTCACTCTGTCTGCCTCCGATAACATGCGGGGACGGGAGCAGCCTTGCGTGCCCGCGCACACAAAGTAAATATCATGCCCTTCAGTGACGTCCTGCAAACAAAGAGGGAGGGGTAAAAGAGCCAGTAATGCTTTAGAAGACACAGCCCACTAGTAGATCAGCCCGAGGGAGACGCCCAGAGGTCGCCAGGCCAGTATTTTTACAAAGTGTATATTTCGGTTTACAAAAATCAATATTCTTAACAAAAAAAAATATTCTTAACAAAAATATGGGTGGAACAGTCTAGGTAGGGTGCAGGGACACGTATTAAGTGCTTATAGTCGTCATCTGAGGTGGTTGGTTCCCTTTAAGAGCATTTATACTGAAAGCCCACTCTGCAATGACAAACCTCTAATTAGGAGATCGAATCAAAAGGCTAGACTCACCTTTGGTGAGAAGCGTTGTAGTGTGGACAGAGGAGACGTAGTCCACAGTTAATTTTAGTGAAAGCAAGTTTCATTCCTTTGGATCTGATGGGAAACAATAAGTCCGTCGACAAACAGGGGAAAGACTGAACCCAAAGTGTGCAAAGAAGTCAGTGAAAGGTGGTGGAGTAAAGCCCGGGTTACACACTTCAATGTCTCAGTGATCTGACTTGACCTAGATCGCTGGAACATCGTTAATTGATCGCTAGTGATGTGTCACACGTACAGATATCGCTAACGACGCAGCAACGATTCTGTGACAAGTGAACAACACTTACGATTGTTTGATCGCCTACGTCCTTCAGTTCTGAATAGGCAAAGTCGTAAACGACATCGCTATTATGGTGTCACACACACCGTTGCTGCAGGTTGGACGGACGATCAACAACTGATTTAAGGTCGTGATCATAAACCTCCGATCAATGATCAGCCAACTTATTGATCGTATCTACGTGTCACACGCAACGACGTCGTTGCTCCGCCCCAAAAGCCGTGACGTACCAACGATATTGTTAATGATATCGTAGCGTGTAACGGGCCCTTAAGTGTCATGGTTTGGAGAATGTATTCTGCTTCAGGAGTTGGACCTCTCATACAGCTACATGGCAGAGTGAATGCAAGTGTGTATCAGAACCTTCTCCAATAACACATGGTTCCTTACTTGCGTTCAGTACTCAATCAGCCAGCAGTGTTCATGCAGGGCAATGCCCCCTGTCACACAGCAAAGTGGGTAAAGCAGTTCCTTGAAACAGAAAACTTTGAAACAATGAAATGATCAGCCCAGAGTACTGATCTAAACCCAATAGAAAACCTCTGGAAAACCAAAGTTATGGACAAGAAACCCTCTACAGTCACAGAACTGTGGAAGACACTGGAAGAAGAGTGGTCCAAAATCACACCAGAGCAATATGAGAGACTAGCGATATCCAGTGGGCAGAGATGTGCTGAAGTCATTCAAAGCAAAGGCCCGTACAAAACAAAGGCCTGTACACTTCCTACTGATTGGTGACTGTTGTACCCGTCACAAAATTTTGTTTTAATTTCTGTACTACAGTCATTGCTGTTATCTAATTCTAATCATAATATTGTGTGTAAAATAAGGTTTTAAGTTGATAAACTCTGGTTATTTTGGAAAACACTGTACTAGTGGCATGGTGTACCCCTTAAGGGCCCGTCACACTGGGACATATCGCCGGCGATGTTGCCGGCAACTGAGGGGCGTGGTCAAGTTGCGGCGACATCGCCGGCGAATTGCCACGTGTGACAGGGCGATAATCAGGCGATGAATCGCCTGAGTCACATCGCCAGGTTTCCCAACAATGTTGGGAAACCTGGCGATGTTGGTCAGGCGATCCTGCCTGATCGCCCTGTGTAACGCGGCAACCCGCAATGTTACGGGCGATTCCGCCTATGTACAACATTGCGGGTTATCGCTCGCTGGGTTGCTGGGCAACCCAGCGAGCGATAGCCGCGGCAACTAGCCGGCGACATTGCCGGTAAGTTGCACAGTGTGACATCTCCCCGGCGATGTTGTCAGGGATGCGAGCTCCCGTGATCCCCGGCAAAATCGCCGGCGATATGTCCAAGTGTGACGGTACCTTTATACAAAAACCTTCAGATGTTGATCAATGTAGCTTACAATCTGTCTGAAAAAATATCAAACGATCATAGTGATGAGCAAGTGTAATGGTTACTATTCAATACTCGCACAGATACTACAGTATCGCTGGTGATCATGAGTGATGTCGATCATTATCGATCTGACACAGATTGGCACCTCCCTTCAGTGCATAAAGTGAGCTGGCACCTCAGTGAGAACAGTTTGAATGTTGGCCTCTCTCTGGGGGGCACAGGAAGGTGTTTTAGGCATTGAAAATCGTAAAAATCCCACTCTCCTGCCCTGTCCCGGAAAGACTTGTTTTATGGCCGGTTGTGTGGGTGGAGCCCATCACTTATCGACGATCATTACAATCACTATTCGGACGAATATGCGAAGTATTAAAAACTACTCGTTACGAGTTTAGCGAGTGTGAATATTTTGCAACTCGCTCATCACTAATCATACACTGTTCTCTAATTTTGATTGCCAGTGTAGTAGAAATGTATTAAATTTATCTTTATACTGCAGGTACTGTCAAACATAGCACATTATTTGGGTTTAAATCTACCTCATGTGAGATGTGGCTACATTTATATCTTTTTTTTTCCTCGGGCCAGTAGACTCAATTGAGCCATACACACAACGGTTTTAAAAAGGGATCTAATTTGTGAGATTCAGAGACAGTTCTATTCTCATTCATTTTGCAGATTAGACATGGCCATTATAGTCTATGGGGAGCCATCAGAGACAGAAGACATCCTCATTACTTCAGCTTATCAGTGTATTCATCATCGTTTTTCACTGATCCATTGTTAATTAATGCGGGTAGAGATGAGCGGACCGGACTTTAAAGTTCGGTGTTTGTGCCGAAATGAGACTTAACAAAAAAAATAAAAAATTTAAAAAGTCAGTGTTGGGATTCAGAGTTTGAGTGCTATACACTGGCAAATGACTGGATCGCTGTGCTCGAGTACACCTAGTACTCAGCCCAGTGTGAACCGCATGCAGTGTTTGACTAGCTCTCACACTGGGGGCTGAATCAGCGTTATCCGATGTAGTGTGTTCAAAAAAAAAAAAAACAAAGCCTCGCCCTCCCTTCTCCAGAAATGCTTTGTTTATGGGTGGCTGTAAGTGGGCGGAGAGCTGGACCTCCCAATCAGTGACTTCCAATGAGGTTCGGGTCCAGGACAAACTTTATCTAAAGTCCAGCTGAACCCGTACGTTCACACGTCCGCTCACCTCTAATTGCAAGTTTTTTTTTGCACAGTTAAGACCCAGTCTCGCATAAAGACGCATCAGCAATCCCGATAATGATGTGCAGAGATTGCTGGTGCATCGTTTACACATCGCTGGTAAGATGTCAGACAGGTATCTTACCAGCGATGTGAAAAACGACACACTAGCAATCCAGAATTATAGCGAGGTCGTTGTGAATTTTTTCTCCATAGCATAGCATTGAGATCGTTGCTCATTGTCCCTGTCAAACACAACGATGTAGCGCTCCCAGCGGGAGACCAACGACGCAGGAATGACCCAGAGCAGTGTGTAACGATCAACGATCTCACAGCAGGGGCCAGATCGTTGGTGCATGTCACACAGAACGACATCTCTGTTGTGTCACGGATTTCGTGACAATAGCAATCCCAATAGCGATCTCGTTAGTGATCTCTTTATGTGTGACAGGGCCTTTAGTCAACATTTAAATTCACAATGGGCAGCAGTTTTCATGAAGCCACATTCACATTTCTAGGCACTTTTGTAAGTGCCCACGAACACTAGTGTAATCTGCAGAACACGCTGTCAATGCCCACAATCAGGTCTCTGGGCACAGTAGAGTTTTGCTGTATTCTACCGCTGAGAACAAAAGCATCTCCACAAGCATTAACTGACATCTGTGACAATGGTGCAAACCTTCAGTATTTTGTGAGTTTTTACCTCAGTATTTGTAGCTAAAACCAGGAGTGGGTGATAAATACAGAAGTGGTGATGTGTTCCTATTATACTTTTCCTCTGATTGCTCCACTCCTGGTTTTGGCTTCCAAATACTGAGGTAAAAAACTCATCAAATACTCAATGTGAGCCCTTGCAGAGTCCTCTCCCCTCTTGTACCTGTATGACTTGATTGTCCACATTGATTGTAATTGCCTTCGTCTGCCCTTTCCATATGTGAAGCGCCATGGAATCTAATGGCACTATATAAATAAATAATAATAATAATGTGTGCATGTGGTCTTAAAATGTCAGCATTTTTTTTTCTCACATACAACCCAAAACGAATGCATATTTCCTAGCTTCTCCTATCTAACTGCAGAACAGGCACTAAAGAGTGTGTTGTCCGAGCTTTTCACTGACCCATAGGCACGAACAGTTTTCAAACATTAATAGTTTAATCAACTAGGTTTTTGTTTGGATTTTTTGCAGACATTCAGCGTTTGGAAAGCGTGGATATATCCACACCACAATAGACTATGAGAAAACATGTATCTGTGAAACACAGATATAAAGCATACATCAAAATGGAAGTCTCCACAAGGCATAGAATCATTAAATAGCTCAGGTCAGTTTCTAGAAATACCCAGGAAAAATAGATCCTTGCTCCACTACCACAATACCAATCTTTCTTCTTGATCACGTGGCTGTGGAATCTTCTGGATCCATGGTTGGCCTACAACCTAAAGGCCCCGCTACACACACAGATAATTGTGCAGAGATTGGTCACAGATCTCTGGTTGCAGTGAAATCATGGACACATTGTTCCATTTTGTGGCCATGTACAAATGTAACAATGTGTCCATAATTTCACTGCAACCAAAGATCTGTGAACAATCTCTGCACAATTATCTGTGTGTAACTGGGCCTTAACTCATGCTACTACCTCTACTTGCCACCAATTCTGGTGAACTGTGCCACTCAAACTATGTTCGCACACTGCGTTTATACTGCTTTAGGGCCGCTTCACACTGCGGCGTGATCCTGTCCGGGAGGAACCTGACAGCCGCGGACCGGATCAGCACACAGAACTGGAGGGCTATTATATGCCCTCCGGTCTGGTGTGCAGCACACGCAGTTCCCTCTGCTGATAAGTCAGGACCGCGGGCGCTTGTGGGGGGCCCGGACCCAGCGCCGCTACGCTGCTATCCGGTCAGCTACAGGCCCCCAGTGGGTATATACAGGCCCCCCACGCCTCCCTTTCTGCTGCACACGTCACCTGTAAAGGAATACATCATACTTACTTATCCCTGCCGGCTGCCACTGTCACCGCTCTGCACCGCGCTCCGGCTTCATCCGGCTTCTTCCTGGTTGTGACGTCATTACCCGCGCCCGCCGGTCACAACCAGGAAGAAGCCGGATGAAGCAGGAGCTCGGTGCAGAGCGGCGACAGCGGCAGCCGGCAGGGATAAGTATGATGTATTCCTTTACAGGTGACGTGTGCAGCAGAAAGGGAGGAGTGGGGGGCCTGTATATACCCACTGGGGCCCCGACTGTATATACCCAATGGGTCCCCGACTGTATATACCCACTGGGGCCCCGACTGTATATACCCACTGGGGAGGCTGCTGTATATACCCACTGGGGAGGCTGCTGTATATACCCACTGGGGAGGCTGCTGTATATACCCACTGGGGAGGCTGCTGTATATACCCACTGGGGAGGCTGCTGTATATACCCACTGGGGAGGCTGCTGTATATACCCACTGGGGAGGCTGCTGTATACCACTGGGGAGGCTGCTGTATATACTGCTGGGGCCTGTATATACCACTGGGGAGGCTGCTGTATACCACTGGGGAGGCTGCTGTATATACCACTGGGGAGGCTGCTGTATATACCACTGGGGAGGCTGCTGTATATACCACTGGGGAGGCTGCTGTATATACCACTGGGGAGGCTGCTGTATATACCACTGGGGAGGCTGCTGTATATACCACTGGGGAGGCTGCTGTATATACCACTGGGGAGGCTGCTGTATATACCACTGGGGAGGCTGCTGTATATACCACTGGGGAGGCTGCTGTATATACCACTGGGGAGGCTGCTGTATATACCACTGGGGAGGCTGCTGTATATACCACTGGGGAGGCTGCTGTATATACCACTGGGGAGGCTGCTGTATATACCACTGGGGAGGCTGCTGTATATACCACTGGGGAGGCTGCTGTATACTGCTGGGGCCTGTATATACCACTGGGGAGGCTGCTGTATACTGCTGGGGCCTGTATATACCACTGGGGAGGCTGCTGTATACCACTGGGGAGGCTGCTGTATATACTGCTGGGGCGGCTGCTGTATACTACCACTGGGGAGGCTGCTGTATATTACCACTGGGGAGGTTGCTGTATACCACTGGGGCTACTGTATATACCGCTGGGGCCTGTATACACCACTGGGGAGGCTGCTGTATACACCACTGGGGAGGCTGCTGTATACACCACTGGGGAGGCTGCTGTATACACCACTGGGGAGGCTGCTGTATACACCACTGGGGAGGCTGCTGTATATACTGCTGGGGCCTGTATATACCACTGGGGAGGCTGCTGTATACCACTGGGGCTACTGTATATACTGCTGGGGCCTGTATATACCACTGGGGAGGCTGCTGTATACTACCACTGGGGAGGCTGCTGTATACTACCACTGGGGAGGCTGCTGTATACTACCACTGGGGAGGCTGCTGTATACTACCACTGGGGAGGCTGCTGTATACACCACTGGGGAGGCTGCTGTATACCACTGGGGCTACTGTATATACTGCTGGGGCCTGTATATACCACTGGGGAGGCTGCTGTATACTACCACTGGGGAGGCTGCTGTATACTACCACTGGGGAGGCTGCTGTATACTACCACTGGGGAGGCTGCTGTATACTACCACTGGGGAGGCTGCTGTATACTACCACTGGGGAGGCTGCTGTATACTACCACTGGGGAGGCTGCTGTATACTACCACTGGGGAGGCTGCTGTATACACCACTGGGGAGGCTGCTGTATATACCACTGGGGAGGCTGCTGTATATACCACTGGGGAGGCTGCTGTATATACCACTGGGGAGGCTGCTGTATATACCACTGGGGAGGCTGCTGTATACTGCTGGGGCCTGTATATACCACTGGGGAGGCTGCTGTATACCACTGGGGAGGCTGCTGTATACCACTGGGGAGGCTGCTGTATATACTGCTGGGGCGGCTGCTGTATATTACCACTGGGGAGGTTGCTGTATACCACTGGGGCTACTGTATATACTGCTGGGGCCTGTATATACTGCTGGGGCCTGTATATACCACTGGGGAGGCTGCTGTATACCACTGGGGAGGCTGCTGTATACCACTGGGGAGGCTGCTGTATACCACTGGGGAGGCCTGTATATACCACTGGGGAGGCCTGTATATACCACTGGGGAGGCCTGTATATACCACTGGGGAGGCTGCTGTATACCACTGGGGAGGCTTCTGTATATACTGCTGGGGCCTGTATATACCACTGGGGAGGCTGCTGTATACTACCACTGGGGAGGCTGCTGTATACCACACTGCTGGGGGCTGTATACCCATGCTGGGGTCCACCCTCGGCTTATACACGAGTCAATAGGTTTTCCCATGTTTTGGGGGCAAAAGTAGGGGGGGGTCGGCTTATACACGAGTATATACGGTAAACTGGGTGGCGTCAGACTGTTAACACCGATTCGGTAAGGGGGCGTGTCTTGAAGGGGGCGTGTCATTTGGGGCGTGTCTTGGAGGGGGCCCCGTTCAAAAGTTTGCTATGGGGCCCTGCCAGTTCTAGTTACGCCCCTGCCACCAGTCCTGTGTGCTGATCCGGTCCGCGGTCATCCCGGACCAGATCACGCCGCAGTGTGAAGCGGCCCTTAGTGGGCTCAAGTTTTGCCTTGGTTTTATGCCAATCTAAACTGGCTTTCTTGATTCCTAGCAAAAACCTATGCGATTCAGGGACAAGCTGTCCACACACATTCATTGGTTTAATTTGTTTGCAGAAGTGGAAAACCTTCACAGGTTTGGCTGTTTTGGAAAAAATAGGAATGTCAGTCCTTTTCTGCCTTTTTGCAGTGTTCTATGGGCAAAAACAATAAAAAAAATAAAAAAAAAACGCAGAAACCAAAATGCAGGTTTTCTCCTGCCAAGAAATCTGGAGTAAATTGAAACCCCTAAGGCAGGGATCTCCAATTCCAGGCCTCAAGGGCCACACACAGTGCCGGTTTTCAGGGCTTTCTTAAGGTGCCGTCACACTCTTCAATTTGTTGTTAGCGGTCTCATGTAAGCGAGATCGCTAACAACATCGTTCACATTGCTGGTGAGCTGTCACACACAGGCAGACCCAGCAGCGATGTGGACCAGCGAGATCGCTGGTAACCATGGTAAACATCGGGTTACTAAACGCAGCGCGGCGTTTAGTAACCAGATGTTTACCATGGAAACGAGCTTCCAGCATAGGCTGTGCGGCACTGGGAGCTTGTTCATAGTTGGCCTCCCAGTGTCACACAAAGTGATACTGCGTGTCCAGCGGGTGTCCAGCGATAGATTTGTCCTCAAATCAAATGATCAACCGATGGATCGTTGATCGTTAGTAGTGTCACACGCAACAATGTCGTTTCGACATCGTTCAAGCGTGACTTTTGAACTATATTGACAACGATATTATTACAAGTGACGGTACCTTTAGTATTGCACAGGTGATAATTAAATCACTGCACTAATGATGATACCAATACTAAGGAAATCCTGAAAACATGATATGTTTTCAGCCCTCAACGCCTGGAGTTGGAGATCCCTGCACTAAGGACTTTGCTGCAGCAAAAGCCAACATGTGAGGACATAGCCTAAGGGCCCCTTTACATGCTGAGACTTTCCAGCGATCCCACCAGTGATTTGACCTGGCTGGGATCGCTGGAAAGTCTCTATGCAGTCGCTGGTGATTTGTCAAACAGGCAGACTCACCAGCGACCAGTGGACCAGCGATATCGTGGAAAGAATATGAATTATTCTTTCCACGATGTCGAGCTCCCGCACCTGTCTTCTGACAGGCTGCGGTAAGCAGGAGCAGGCTGGTAACCATGATAAACAACGGGTATCTAGGCAGCGCCTAGTTACCCGAGGTATACCTTTGGTTACCAGCCTTCTCCGCTTCCAGGCTGCTATCCAAGGTACACAGCGGGTATCTAAGAACATCGCAGTCCTGGTTACCCGCTGTGTACCTTGGATACCAGCCTGGAAGCGTAGAAGGCTGGTAACCAAGGTATACCTCGGGTAACTAGGCGCTGCCTAGATACCTGTTGTTTACCATGGTTACCAGCCTGTGAGGTCGCTCGTCTCTCGCTGTCACATGCACCAATGCGTGCGGACCAGCAGTAGACCAAGGACCAAAAAAAATGGTCCTGAACGACATGTAGCGATCAGCAATCAGCTTATCCTTCCAATTCTTCAATCTACATTTTTTATAAGCAAGGGACATGCAAACC
This sequence comes from Allobates femoralis, assembly GCA_033576535.1. Taxonomy (NCBI): domain Eukaryota; kingdom Metazoa; phylum Chordata; class Amphibia; order Anura; family Aromobatidae; genus Allobates; species Allobates femoralis. The sequence continues at coordinate 288,523,371 of JARQOC010000006.1, forward strand.
CTATGAGCACCTTTCTGGCTTCCTCCTTCCTTTCAGCTCTTTATCAATAGATGCGAATCCTATCCACAGCCTATCAATCCTGGTGGGCAGATTTTACCATTCACAAAGCAACAATATTTGGCAGAAAACCTGCATAATTTGTTGTAAAATTTCCACGCAAGAAATGTCCTGTATGTCTTGCCGTCGTTCCCCACAGAAGCGACGAGGGGCACGGCCGTCGTTCCCCACAGAAGCGACGAGGGGCACGGCCGTCGTTCCCCACAGAAGCGACGAGGGGCACGGCCGTCGTTCCCCACAGAAGCGACGAGGGGCACGGCCGTCGTTCCCCACAGAAGCGACGAGGGGCACGGCCGTCGTTCCCCACAGAAGCGACGAGGGGCACGGCCGTCGTTCCCCACAGAAGCGACGAGGGGCACGGCCGTCGTTGCCCACAGACGATTGGACATATGGAGGACTTGCCATCATTCACAACTCGAGATCAAACCATGGAATGGTCATTCTAACAGAAGATCAGACATGAGGAGGGATTGTCGACTTTCATTACAGAAGATCCAGCCATAAGAAGGGTCATTGCTACAGAACATCAGACACAAGGAGGGAGCGCCGTCATTCCCTACAGGAGATCAGACACAAGGAGGGAGCGCCGTCATTCCCTACAGGAGATCAGACACAAGGAGGGAGCGCCGTCATTCCCTACAGGAGATCAGACACAAGGAGGGAGCGCCGTCATTCCCTACAGGAGATCAGACACAAGGAGGGAGCGCCGTCATTCCCTACAGGAGATCAGACACAAGGAGGGAGCGCCGTCATTCCCTACAGGAGATCAGACACAAGGAGGGAGCGCCGTCATTCCCTACAGGAGATCAGACACAAGGAGGGAGCGCCGTCATTCCCTACAGGAGATCAGACACAAGGAGGGAGCGCCGTCATTCCCTACAGGAGATCAGACACAAGGAGGGAGCGCCGTCATTCCCTACAGGAGATCAGACACTAGGAGGGAGCGCCGTCATTCCCTACAGGAGATCAGACACTAGGAGGGAGCGCCGTCATTCCCTACAGGAGATCAGACACTAGGAGGGAGCGCCGTCATTCCCTACAGGAGATCAGACACTAGGAGGGAGCGCCGTCATTCCCTACAGGAGATCAGACACTAGGAGGGAGCGCCGTCATTCCCTACAGGAGATCAGACACTAGGAGGGAGCGCCGTCATTCCCTACAGGAGATCAGACACTAGGAGGGAGCGCCGTCATTCCCTACAGGAGATCAGACACTAGGAGGGAGCGCCGTCATTCCCTACAGGAGATCAGACACTAGGAGGGAGCGCCGTCATTCCCTACAGGAGATCAGACACTAGGAGGGAGCGCCGTCATTCCCTACAGGAGATCAGACACTAGGAGGGAGCGCCGTCATTCCCTACAGGAGATCAGACACTAGGAGGGAGCGCCGTCATTCCCTACAGGAGATCAGACACTAGGAGGGAGCGCCGTCATTCCCTACAGGAGATCAGACACTAGGAGGGAGCGCCGTCATTCCCTACAGGAGATCAGACACTAGGAGGGAGCGCCGTCATTCCCTACAGGAGATCAGACACTAGGAGGGAGCGCCGTCATTCCCTACAGGAGATCAGACACTAGGAGGGAGCGCCGTCATTCCCTACAGGAGATCAGACACTAGGAGGGAGCGCCGTCATTCCCTACAGGAGATCAGACACTAGGAGGGAGCGCCGTCATTCCCTACAGGAGATCAGACACAAGGAGGGAGCGCCGTCATTCCCTACAGGAGATCAGACACAAGGAGGGAGCGCCGTCATTCCCTACAGGAGATCAGACACTAGGAGGGAGCGCCGTCATTCCCTACAGGAGATCAGACACTAGGAGGGAGCGCCGTCATTCCCTACAGGAGATCAGACACTAGGAGGGAGCGCCGTCATTCCCTACAGGAGATCAGACACTAGGAGGGAGCGCCGTCATTCCCTACAGGAGATCAGACACTAGGAGGGAGCGCCGTCATTCCCTACAGGAGATCAGACACAAGGAGGGAGCGCCGTCATTCCCTACAGGAGATCAGACACAAGGAGGGAGCGCCGTCATTCCCTACAGGAGATCAGACACTAGGAGGGAGCGCCGTCATTCCCTACAGGAGATCAGACACTAGGAGGGAGCGCCGTCATTCCCTACAGGAGATCCGGCAATAAGGGTCAGTGCTCCAGAGGTTCATTCCCTATAGAGTGACTTCAGCTCCCTTACTCTACCATTCTCCATACATTCTGCTGTACAGCCACTCACAAACTTTTGTTGGCAGTGCTCTGTGCTGCAGGTGGGTGACAGGAGGATGTGACACCGTGGAGCTTCCACCCCCGCCCAGCAGCACACACCTGTTGTTCCAGGCAGACACAGAGCCAGCCACACCCGGGCACACACCGCCACCCCAGGCGCCCGCACATCACCGGGCACCGCACATCACTGGAGCGCTCACATCTAGCAGCAGAGGCACTTGAGCGCCCCGCCCCCATCATTGCCCCGAGTCCCCGGCCACTACCGGGGTGGTCGCCTATAGCCGGGGCTGCCGCCTCCGCAGCTCTGACACTCTCAGTCCCCTCTCACCTTCCCCGCGTCCAGCAGCTCCCCGATCCTCGTCCCGCGGGAGGCGCCTGGGCCGCAGCCGCTTCCTGGTTCCCTCCACTGGGGGCCGGCTAATTACATATTAATGACATCCCTACAACAGCTGACCAATAGAAAGAAAGACATCCTGCTCCCCAAGCCACGCCCGCATAGACAGGTTACGTACAACCTTCATGTCCGGCCCTTCTTCTCATGAATAATGTATTAGGTTGGATGTCACTGATTCCTCCGCGTACCTGGATTACCTGGGTCGCAATACTGAATGGAACCGCCCGTATCGTTGCGCGGTGTAGAAAAGAAATCCCTGCAAGCTTTATATCCTCCACTCAGGAGGCGGCAGACCCAGTACAATGTAACCTACAGATCACCTCAGAGCACCAGGGCTCTCCTGGGGTCAGCACAATGTCTAACCTACAGATCACCTCAGAGCACCAGGGCTCTGCTGGGGTCAGCACAATGTCTAACCTACAGATCACCTCAGAGCACCAGGGCTCTGCTGGGGTCAGAACAATGTCTTACCTACAGATCACCTCAGAGCTCCTGGGCTCTCCTGGGGTCAGCACAATGTCTAACCTAGAGATCACCTCAGAGCTCCAGGGCTCTCCTGGGGTCAGCACAATGTCTAACCTAGAGATCACCTCAGAGCTCCAGGGCTCTCCTGGGGTCAGCACAATGTCTAACCTAGAGATCACCTCAGAGCACCAGGGCTCTCCTGGGGTCAGCACAATGTCTAACCTAGAGATCACCTCAGAGCTCCAGGGCTCTGCTGGGGTCAGCACAATGTCTAACCTACAGATCACCTCAGAGCTCCAGGGCTCTCCTGGGGTCAGCACAATGTCTAACCTACAGATCACCTCAGAGCTCCAGGGCTCTCCAGGGGTCAGCACAAAGTCTAACCTAGAGATCACCTCAGAGCTCCAGGGCTCTCCTGGGGTCAGCACAATGTCTAACCTACAGATCACCTCAGAGCACCAGGGCTCTCCTGGGGTCAGCACAATGTCTAACCTAGAGATCACCTCAGAGCTCCAGGGCTCTCCTGGGGTCAGCACAATGTCTTACCCACAGATGACCTCAGAGCTCCAGGGCTCTGCTGGGGTCAGCACAATGTCTAACCTACAGATCACCTCAGAGCACCAGGGCTCTCCTGGGGTCAGGACAATGTCTGACCTACAGATCACCTCAGAGCACCAGGGCTCTCCTGGGGTCAGCACAATGTCTAACCTAGAGATCACCTCAGAGCTCCAGGGCTCTCCTGGTGTCAGCACAATGTCTAACCTACAGATCACCTCAGAGCTCCAGGGCTCTCCAGGGGTCAGCACAATGTCTAACCTAGAGATCACCTCAGAGCTCCAGGGCTCTCCTGGGGTCAGCACAATGTCTAACCTACAGATCACCTCAGAGCACCAGGGCTCTCCTGGGGTCAGCACAATGTCTAACCTAGAGATCACCTCAGAGCTCCAGGGCTCTCCTGGGGTCAGCACAATGTCTAACCCACAGATGACCTCAGAGCTCCAGGGCTCTGCTGGGGTCAGCACAATGTCTAACCTACAGATCACCTCAGAGCACCAGGGCTCTCCTGGGGTCAGGACAATGTCTGACCTACAGATCACCTCAGAGCACCAGGGCTCTCCTGGGGTCAGCACAATGTCTAACCTACAGATCACCTCAGGGCTGTACTGGGTCAGCATAATGTCTACCCTACAGATCACCTCAGAGCACCAGGGCTCTGCTGGGGTCAGAACAATGTCTAACCTACAGATCACCTCAGAGCTCCTGGGGTCAAGACAATGTCTGACCTACATATCACCTCAGAGCACCAGGGCTCTCCTGGGGTCAGCACAATGCCTCCTACAGATCACCTCAGGGCTGTACTGGGTCAGCATAATGTCTACCCTACAAATCACCTCAGAGCTTCAGGGCTCTCCTGGTGTCAGCACAATGTCTAACCTACAGATCACCTCAGAGCTCCAGGGGTCTCCGAGGTCAGAACAATGTTTATGTGGCACCCCTGGGTCAAAGTGCCACAGTGTCATCACTGCCCCTGGGTGGTGGTGTCACAAGAGATCAACAAAGGGTCTTCTCATCAGGTAACACACACACAACACTCACACCTCCAGGCCTGTAGGGGAGACCAAGCCCGGGTCCAGGGGGTGAGCCTCCCTATAAATTCTGGTCTGGGGAGGAGCAAGTTAGTTCAGTTCCTAGGAGGATTGTGAAGAGGACCTGGGTGTAAAGGAGCTGTGATAGGATCATCCCAAGGTCCGCTGACAAGTTCCAGGGCTAAGGCTAGAGTCTAAGGAAAGGAGAAGCAAAAACACACCTGGGAGGCTGAGTAACTCTGTGCTCTCCCCAGAGGAAAGCACATAAAACGGACATCGGAGTCCGAGACTGTTCAGGGTCTCACGTCCCGGAAGTCAGTACCGGAAAGTGGGGGTTCCAAATTCTCAAGCTACACTGTATCGGAGGCACTGCAACACCGTGAGAGTTCAGCAGCATTCACCCGAGATCAGGGTAGAGTAAAGGACTCGAGTTGCCTGCCATACCGGTACCTCGCCGGAAGAGACAGGGTTGGCAACTCAGCATATGCAACTGCAGGAGCCAACATACAGCGCAGTAGGGGAGCCAAAGACCCAACTGGATGGGAAGAAACCCCAAGTTGCTTTCAAAAGACTCTGTGGACAGTTTAATAATATCTGCTCCTGTAAAGACTGAGAAACTACAAAAACAGTGAGTCCGCCTATTCCTTGTGCCCGTCATCCTGCATCTCACACAGACTGTTTACCCTGCCTTGGGGATTGGCCTTTCCCGAAGAGAGAAGTTCCATCCCAGCTGCCTGTCCATCACCCCGAAGGTTCTGCAGCAGTGGTGGCCATCCCTAGCCACACACCACGGGTGGCGTCACAAAAACTCCCCTGTGTATAATCCCTTTTTCAACTGAAGCCCAGGGCATGGAACCGGGTCACGACCCTCGCGACTTCCCCCAGAGACGGCAGCAGCTAGGCCCAGCCCCGAGTACCCCATCGCCCCTCATTTACCCTACAGATCACCTCAAGGCTACAGGGCTCTCCTGGTGTCAGCACAATGTCTAACCTACAGATCACCTCAGAACTCCAGGGCTCTCCTGGGGTCAGCACAATGTCTAACCTACAGATCACCTCAGGGCTCCAGGGCTCTCCTGGGTCAGAACAATGTCTAACCTACATATACCCTCAGGGCTCCAGGGCTCTCCTGGGTCAGAACAATGTCTAACCTACAGATCAACAAAGATTTCTAACCAAAGAGGGAACATTACTGGGGTAAAGGAAAACATTCATTAAAGAAAACAAAGTAATTGACAATGATAAGTTATCACCTTCTTATAAACCGACTAAAGGATTTATTCATGTAATATCGGTCAAAAATGTTCGATTTTCAAAAAGAGAAATCTGACTTCCGGTTCCGGCTCTGGGCAAGATGGCAGCTTAGGAGACGAGCTCCGGGGACCGCGCCAGCAATCCGCACCCATCACTAACACCAACGTGATCCAGAGTGACCCCGGAGATGGAGGAGACACCCCGTACTGTAGGGACCCTAGACCGCTACATATTGCGGAGCTCGGGCCGCGAGGAGACCGCAAGCCCACATTACAAGCGGGGAGGCCAGCAGGCCAAGATGGCGCCCAAAGGAGGGGAGCGCGTCCAGAAGCAGCCGACGGGAGGGAGCGACTCGGCTCGCAACGCCACACAGGGCTCCGGGATCACACAGAGCGATGAGGAGGACACCCGTGGAGATGTAATGGCCCAAGGAGGAGATGAACGCGGCACTATGGAATCTTCCACAGTCAGAGAAGAGGTATGGTGTAAGGGAGCGACGCAGGGACACACTCTGGGGGTGACTGGAGACCCTATACTAGAGGGACCAGGTGTTGTGGAGGACAGAAGCCACATAGATGTGAAGCAGCTGGCAAAGGAGATTGTGCCCTATATTGTTGCTGACATTAAATCAGCACTGAGAGACACTGTGGCAGAAGCTGTTGCAGGGCTTAGGCAGACAACAGAGCAGCATGGAGAACGTTTACAAGAGGCAGAACATCGCCTCTCAGAGGCAGAAGACAGAATTGTCATTCTAGAGAGACACATTTCAGCCCTGCAAAAACATTCAGCATACTCAGAGGAAAAATTGGACGACCTGGAAAACCGCTCCAGGAGAAACAATCTCCGGCTGATTGGACTCCCAGAGGCTGTTACACCCAGCCAATTAGATTCAATTTGGGAGGTGGAAGTGCCGAAAGCTCTGGGCCTGAGACGACAGTGCCGGGTGGAAAGAGCTCACAGAGTGGGCCCCCCCAAAAAACCGGAAGACGGTCCACGGCAGGTAATTGCCAAATTCCTAGACTACAAAGATAAAGAAGCCATACTCAGGGAATACAGATCTAAACGTCTTCCACTGCTAATACAGGGGCACAAAGTTAGAATGTATGAGGACTATTCAGCAGAGGTTGCTAGGAAGAGAAAAGCCTTTAGCCCTGCCTGCACGATTCTATTCCAGAGGAATATAAGATTTCAGCTTGCTTTCCCAGCAGTGCTACGCTTTAGAGACAGTAAAGGAGAAATGCATACCTTTGGTAATTACAAGATGGCCCTGAAATTTCTTCAACAACCACATATGTCGCCTAAGGGAGGAAGGTCGCCATCTACCCCAGAGATCGTACACCAATATTCGCAACAACTGACTCATACTGAGAAATTGTCGTCTACTAGAGGAAAAAACGTCTCTGCGAATGATTTGGGAGGCGACAAGAGACCCCAGATGCAAGACAAGCGTAAAAAGTAAAAAGTGAAGGGAGCTTACTCATCTGCCGCTTCTGGAATTATTGGTAGGAGAATGTGAGACTGGAACATTACACGGATGGTTGCGAAATCCTAGATTCTATGACAATGCATCCTACCCTACGCACACGAATTCGATTGATTACAATTGAGGGGGAAATTGGATCTTAACTACGGTTCCCTGCTGTGACGGTGGAGGCGACTGGCTGCCAAGCGAGAGGCTATGACGCGTGCTTCATATTACATTGCTCCTTGACTACAGTCGCTTCTACAATTCGGGAAAAGAGGGCCCCCCCCCCCTTTCCCCCCCCCCCCTTTCCCCCCCCTTCCCCCCCCTTCCCCCCCCTTTTTTTTTCCTTTTTTTTTTTTTTTTTTTTTTTTTTTTTTTTTTCTTTTTGTGTTTTGTCTGTCTGTTTAGAGTTAAACTACCCTCTTCATATGCTGTCTGCGGTATCGGATCTCCACGACAAGAGATGTCTACCGGAATATATCCCAGAGAGAAGGAGAACAATCATGAAGGAGAGCCCAACCTGAGAGACGGAGGTGGGGGGTTGGGGGGGGGGGGGAGTGGGATGGAGATAATCACAAAAACTCATAATAAATGTGATTGACGACCTCACCGGATGCTAGGTCAAGCTTCTGGACACTCGGCTGTAGAGGGAGGGAGGAAGGTGGGAGTAGAAAGAATCGAATTATGAGGGTACAGGGAAAGAGATGAGAACAACCTCGTTCTGGGTTTCATATGCTGGAGACTTTCTGTGAGTAATATAATCAGATACCGAAGGCTAACGGCGCGGTCCTTAACTGCCACTTGAAGAAATAGGGAAGTCATGTAGAGTGAAAATTTTGTTTTTTCCAAGGAGTGAAGGGGAAGGAGACTCCTTGAGTGTTCAACCAATGGAGGGTATTGTTAAGGTTGACTGTTTAAATGTTAATTTTTGTTTTGATTTATCAATGCTGCCGATAATTACCAGGTATTTGACCGCTAAACACACTCATAAGCCACTAAAGAAGAGAAGTGCAAAGGAGTCTAGGGGTTTCCATATAAAGGTACAGCGAAATCAAGTGGGATTTAGGATGGGAGTCACATGATCAATGTTGAGAATTATATCTTGGAATGTCAAAGGCCTGAGATCCCCTAATAAACGCCACATGGTTTTACGTCACCTGAAGAGACTAAGAGCGGATATTGCTCTCCTTCAGGAGACCCATCTCAGCTCTCTTGAACTAAAGTTTATGCAGAAATTGTGGGTGGGAGCAGCTTGGGCTTCGGGGGCACAGAAAAGGAAAGCAGGGGTCCTAGTTCTACTCAGTAAACACATAGCACATACCTTAATCTCCATGACCCAAGATCAGGAAGGCAGGAAACTACATTTAGTATTGAACTTACACGGCCAAATCTTGAGCATCTATAATATCTATGCCCCAAATTCCTCCAGAACCCAGTTCTTTGCTAACTTATCCACAGAGATACTGAGTGACAAAGAGCCAAACATTTTGGTAGGGGGTGACTTTAATGAGGTGGTGGCGGAGGATATAGACAGACATAGAGAAGGAATGGGGAACCCAATACCATGCACTTCTATTACAAATAAAGGAGATCTGGCAAATATGATGGAGACCACACGTCTGATTGATGTGTGGAGGACTCTCCACCCACAGGAATGTGAATACACCCACTTCTCTCACCCACATAGCTCTTGGTCACGCATAGATTATATAATGGCTTCGGAACAGCTATGGGGGAAGACGGAAGATGCCACAATTGAGACAATGGTGATTTCGGATCATAGTCCGATATGCCTGGATCTAATGGACTATCACCAGCGAGGTGTAGACTTCCTGTGGAGATTCCCCTCATATCTCTCGAGAGACGGGGACTTTAAGATTAAACTTAAGGAATGGTGGTCAAACTTTGCGTCAGATAATGCCCAACATAAAGACAATCACCGCCTATATTGGGAAACAGGAAAGACAGTGCTGAGGGGGTATATATTGGCCCACACTTTCAGACAAAAAAAAACCATAAAGGAAAAATATACAATTGCCAGCGAGAAAGTGTCAAACTCATATAAGTCCTATAGACATACACATAGTTCAACTGACAAGCAGGCCTGGTTAAACGCCAAAGCTGAGTTTGAGGAGTGGGCCAACAAAAGAGAGGAAATGACAAGAGGCCAACTGGAGACGGATCTCAATAGATTTGGTGACAAGGCAGGGCGCCTACTGGCAAGGTTGGCGAAGGGACGGAGACTGCCTAATCCAATAATGGCACTACAAAAAAGAGGGGGAGGACTTACGACAAATCCCAAGGAGATTAACACCATCCTAGAACAATATTATAGACACTTATACAGCACACAGTCAGAAACATCCCAAAGGGGCTTAGAATGGCTAAAAGATATACCAATCACTCCCATTACAGATGTTGATCTGGAAGATTTAAATAGACCTATAGTGAATGAAGAGGTAGATCGGGCCATAAGGAACTTAGGTAATGACAAGGCTCCAGGACCAGATGGGTACACGGGGGAATTCTTCAAAATTCTGAGAGACGACATAACCCCAACATTGACTGGACTATTCAACGATATTTTAGCGGGGGAACCCATTTCGGAGGCTATGAATGTAGCATATGTTAAACTGCTACCTAAAGGGGACAAGGGGGGAGAGGATCCGGCGAACTTCAGACCTATCTCACTGATCAATCTCGACCTTAAACTGATCTCCAAAATCATGGCGGATAGACTGGCTAGAGTAATGCCATCTCTGATAGAACACCATCAGACGGGGTTCATTAAGGGGAGGTCGGCGGTTACTAATGTCCGCAAAGCTTTGCTAGCAATAGACGCGGTCCGGTGCGGAAAATTCACGAGAGGCGGAGATCCAGCCATGGTCACCCTAGATGCAGAAAAGGCGTTTGATAATGTGAGGTGGCCATGGCTGGATATGGTCCTAGACCGCATGGGTATATCTGGAAATTTCCGCCAATACATACAGGCCCTATATAACAATCCAACGGCAAAAGTCCACACCCCGGGTTTCATATCTTCTGCATTTCCCTTGCAAAAGGGTACCAGACAGGGGTGTCCCTTATCGCCTCTTTTGTTTAATCTGGCCTTGGAACCCCTAGCAAGGTTTATAAATAACTTCAGTTCATTTGAGGGTATCGCAATAGGAAAATTAAACCTGAAATCGGCTCTCTTTGCAGACGATATTATTTTATTTATGAACAATCCAACTAGAGATCTACCTGATTTATTAAATAACATAGCCCGTTTCGGGGAATTTTCGGGGTTCAAATTGAATAAAAATAAATGCGCGCTTCTGTGGTTGAATGAGGGGGGAGGAGGAGGGAGGAGAAAAACGATCATAGATATCCCTATAGCCACTTCCTCAATTAAATATTTGGGACTGATCCTAAATAGATCACCGGACCAATTATATTCCCTCAACTACGGCCCATTATTTGATAAGATCGAGAGAGAACTAAAGAGATGGTCTGGTCTTCCGCTTTCATTGTTGGGTCGCTGCCAGCTGATTAAAATGATCAGCTTTGCCCGGATCCTCTACCCCCTACAAACCTTACCATTGTTGCTGAAACGCTCAGATATAACAAAACTAAATAGAGCTTTCAGCAGATTCCTTTGGAAAGGCAAAAAACCGAGGCTAAGACTGGGGATTTTGTCCCGGGCCAAAGACAATGGGGGAACTAACTTTCCGGACATTAGAGGCTATAACTTAGCTTGTCTTTTCAGACATGTCGTGGAATGGGTCAAACAGTCCGAGAGGTATTCTGACAAACACCTGGAAGAGGCATACTGCTCCCCGTGGGATAGGAGTGCGCTGCTGCACACTTCATTTTCTGGTTTACCAACCCACATAAAATCATCAGCTATCTTCCGTGACACAATTATGACATGGAAGGCGGTGAGAAAGAAATATGGGTTGGCATGGAGAGTGTCAAAATACCTCACGCCTTGGAATTTCCCAGACTTTAAAGAGGGCAGAGAAAATGCTCTGTTCGAGAAATGGAGACATAAGGGAATAGCTAAGATGGGGGACCTTCTATTGGAGCAAGAGAAACGATGGATGACGAGGGACGAAGTCATAGAGACCTTTGACCTAGGGGAAAGGCAGGAGCTGCAATATCTCCAAATCAAACATCACATAATGGCTAAACTCAAAGACGTATCAAAAGAAGTAGAGCACAATGCCTGTGATAGAGTAATAGACTTAGATACCAACCAACTAACTATTTCAACAATATACAGTTTAATGAGAGAAACGCTGCTTCCACGGGGTGGGTCGGTGCCTTTCACAAGATGGCGTAAATTCTTGGGTCTAGATAATGTTGAGGAAAGCATCCTGACGGGATGGTCAAGAATAAGACATAACATTTTAAATGAGCAATGGCGTGACACGCAGTTTCGCATCATACATGGTCTAATATACGGATTTGACCTCCCGTCATCACCCACCAACCCCGATAGGAAAACTAGCTGTCCTAAGTGCGATAGGGAGAGGACAGACATGGTTCATGGATTGTGGAGCTGTCATAAGGTGCAGAAATTCTGGTCCATGATTAGGGATGTGTGTACACAAGTGAGTTCACAAACTTTTGATTTAGACCCATCAATATGGATCTTTCAGGATATAGAGACACCACAAAAAGGAAACCTAGGTATGAAATGGGTTCATGTTTTAATCCTATTGGCGAAACGACTGCTTCTAAACTATTGGCTTCAACCTGAACTGCCAGGCAGATCAGAAATCATAAAAGGTTTGAAAAGGGCCCTGGAAATAGACAAGCGTGAAACGCTGAGAGACAAAGAAAACAATACAAAGGCGTTTATGGGCAAATGGAGGAAATTTATAGAACTAACGCTGACGGACGAGGAGATAAAACAAATAATAGAACCATTAAAGGGGTCTTCTTGGTACTTGTTGGAAGAAATAGGAAATTCCTTAGGAAAGCTGGCTATACAAACACCCTAGAGTCTCAATACCGCAAATATAGTGATATTTAGTGTAATTGAAGTGTGAATTGCAATGTGCTTTAAATATAATGGATATCGGTAGCATGCATTATATAATTTTATTTTGAATGTAAGGTACAGAATGTTACTGAGAAATCTGTACAAAATTGAATGTAACCAGTTTTTTTTTTCCTGTAAACACAACAAACACAAAATCTCAATAAAAATGATGTTTAAAAAAAAAAAAAAAGAGAAATCTTCAGGAATCGCTCCATTTCTGTGGTATTTCATTCTAAAGTTATTTTGGCATTTTTCGGTTGTTTCTTAAGGCTATGTGTCGAGCCCACTGGGACGGGGTACTCGGTACCGGACCGGGTCTGCTACTGGGGATGTCACGGGTGGTCCTGGTCCGGACCGTGTCCCGGGCCTGGCAACAATAAGGGGAATATTTACAGGGGATAATGTCAGTCGTGACGCCACCCACGGTGTGTGGTCAGCAGTGGGACCACTGCTGCTGCAGAACCTCCGGGAATGATGTGATGGCAGCTAAGATGGAATAGTTCTCCGCGGGTAGAACTAGGTTCCCGGGGCAGTGATGATAGAGTCTATAGTGTAGGGTATGATGCTGGCTGGTGCTGGGTGCAGTGCACTTACTGTCCAGATGCTGCAGAAATCCTCCTTCAGCGTTCGGAGCTGACAGGCTGTGGCTCTCTTCTGGTTGTAATCTTCTGCAGACCTGTTGGGAGGGAATCATGTGCAGGCAGAATCATGCGAGGGAGTCAGAGTCAGGGTTCACCGTGTTTACTTCTCAGCTTCTCAGTTACAGTTCACAGCCACAGTTCACAGTCTTTACATGGGCATAACTCTCCCCTCCGGGCTCCTTTACTCCCTACAGCCAGGTTGTTCCTTTCTATGACCCCTCACTCGTTCTCTGTCCATTCCAGGCTCTGATTCTCTCTCTCTCTCACTTGTTGTGCGTGTCTCCGGACAGTATGGCGGTGGCTCGGACCCCTGTGGGCCCTCGTGGTTACCACTGAGCTACCCGTCCTTTGGGTTGGGAACCCTACCGTGAAACTAGAGTTCCCCGTCAGTTGTCTGGGGATACCGGGTGGATCATTGGTCCCCTTCAGAGCCGACACTCTGCTGCTAGCCTAGCCTCCAATAGTCCTGCTGTGCTAGGCTCTACCAGGCTCCTTCTAACCGTGTCTTTGGGTTCAATAGGAGGGCTACTCCGCCTGCAGTCTGCAGTCTCAGCCGTGTTTCTAGGACCCAGTATCACTGGTCCTCTCGTCCCTCACACTCCTGGGGTGCTGGCTCCGGATAGGCTTTCTCTCTGTGGCTCGCACTGGCTCTCCAGATTCTGCGTTCCTTCCATCCCACTCTTCCAGGACATGTGCTTCTGTCTTTGCATCTCAGCCTCCACCGGCCTACTGACTCCTTTCTCCTCCCCCTGCTCTATATCTACCCTCTGTCACCTGACCTGCTTGTCGGCCCACCACATGTCTCTAAACCTACCACCCTTGCCTGCCTAGAGTCCCAGGCTCCGGGTTGGGTGCTGCTCTCTAGTGGTTGTGTGGGCTATCTGTGAGGGTGTTGTGGTGCAACTGTCTTTCCTACCTTACCAGGCTGCAGTTCCCTTTGTGGCCTCCTGATCGCAGGGGCGCCACATATGTGCCTACTGTGAGTTTGTGCTGCGTTTTTGCAGCAAATATGCATCCCCCACAGCTAAACATTCAAGTCAATGTGATTTTTCCAAAAGCTGCGCTCACATGTGGTTTTTCACGTGTTGTGTTTTTGCTGTCAAAAATGCATGCGTTTATAAAAGGCCCGGTTAGTAAACTCCCCCGTTTTTGCCTGCATTTCCTAATTGACAGCCATTCTAATCAGCTGCAAAACGCAGCACTAAAATAATGCAGCAGAAACGCGTTGGTGCATTTTTGGAACAGCTGTATTTTTGTTGCTGAAAAACAGCAAAAAAAAATATGCTCAGTGGGCACATAGGGTTAGGCCACGTCCACACACTGAGTATTTGATGAGTTTTTTACCTCAGGATTTGTAGACAAAACCAGGAGTGGAGCAATCAGAGGAAAAGTCTAAGAGAAACACCTGCACCACTTCTGTATTTAATTATCCACTCCTGGTTTTGGCTACAAATCCTGAGGTAAAAAACTCAAATACTCAACGTGTGCACGTGGATTTAGGGTATGTGCACACAGTACTTTTTTAATGCGTTTGTGTGTCACCTTTTGTTACAATCCTGCATGTGTATCCTTTCCCTAGCAAAGTCCTATGAGAATTCTGAATGTTGTGCCCACAATGCTTATTTTTTCCTTGCAGTTTTGGTGCAGACTGTGGTTAGGACAAAATAATGAGCATGTCAATGTTAGGGCATTTTGTAGCCCTCCCAGCTATTGACTATAGTAGAAGAATGTATGTCTCAGGGATTGCCACGGTTGTGTGGCCTGGCTCTGTGGCCCCAGGTGCGGCACACTTGAAAAGGGGGGATTATGGGAATAAGTCAGTAAAGTCGATAAGGTGAAAATCATGATGGCACCCGTGGGTCGTGGCCAATGTGGCCACCGCTGCTGTGGATTCTGCCAGGGATGGTGATAGTGGCGGCAGCCGGGATGGTGAGCCCTCCACTGGTAGGGCTGTTTCCCCAGGCATGGGGAATAATCCTGTTTGTGATGCCAGGAAGAGCTGTCGCACCTGCTAGGCGACCGGGGTACTCGGGGCCGGACTGTGCTGTCTCAGGGGTTGCCACTGTGGAGTGGCCCAGTTCCGTGGCCCCAGGTGCGACACAAATGAAAAGGAAGGGGGATTTTAAGAAAAAGTCATTTAAGTCGATAAGGTGGAATTCGTGACGCCACCCGTGGGTCGTGGCCACTGCTGCTGTGGATTCTGCCAGCGACGGTGATAGTGGCGGCAGCCGGGATGGTGACCCCTCCACTGGTAGGGCTGTTTCCCCAGGCAAAGGGAGATTTCCTGCGAGCCCGGGATGCTGCACTTTCACTCTTCATGCAGCTCTTCCAACCAGCATGCACAGGTAGCAAGTGTATGGCTCCGCAGACGAGCCCAGCCTCACTCTTGGAATAACAAACACACAGAGCTCAAGTTGACCGGGTTCTTTACTTTTCATTGGCACTTAACACACAGTCTTTTGCACACAAGCGGTGAACCGCGTACACGCAACAGTCACCAGCTCAGGCTCTTACTGCAGTGGGGACGGTTCCTCTGCGTCACTACCCTCAGTGTTCCTTTTGGGCCCTTCAGCTCTCTCTACTCTCACGGCTACGGGTTCGGTCTGGGTGTCACGGGCTTTATAGTGGGTCATCCCACACTCTGGGTCACTAGCCCTAGCCCAATGGCTTTGTCCTACTCCATACCAGTTGTTGGGTCTCTAGAACTTGGAATGCCCGCACCCCGCTGGGTGTCTCGTGCTTAGGGGTATAAAACATTCCAGGTCACATCTACAGATACGGCTCTCTGGTTTCTCTGGCCCAGCCACCAGTGAGCCGGGTACATTTGGCTCACCTGGCTCCTTCTACTGTCCACGGTTCTCAGCTATTTGCGTTCCCGGCCGACCATCAGTGCTGCAGGCCGCCAGGCCCCGTTGTTCGCAGTCTCTGTTAGTCAGTCCTCAGCTGAAGAGTGTCTCTGCTTGGGGATGCTTTCCCATCTCCTCCAACATCTACTCTTTCCGTCTACTCCTCTCCCATGAGAAACTATCAGTCGTTTCTCTTGTGAAGCTATCGATTGTCTCACCCAGCTCAGTGTTCGATTTCTATTGAACAGCGTCAGATTGCAAAAAATCGTAGTGTGAAACCAGCCTTACAAGATTATTATTGCTTCCCTTTACGGGAGGTGCACAGCTTAAACGTTGATTAACAAAAACATTCCTACTGGTATAAAAAATAGGAAAAGTTATAAAAGTGCAAAATTGTAACAGTCACAGTCCAAGAGTCCAGCACACTCCGCAATCGATGGTCTTCGGGAACCCACCACAAGAATAACCCTTTTTAGATCACCCTGGGCGTAGCGACAGGGACTCACACTGACCGATTCTTCGGCTGCGCCAGTTGGTTTTTACACGGTGCAGTCTCTTTCAATCACAGTTCCATTTAAGTGCAACATGTCCATGCAATACTCAGATTTCCTTAATTTTACTCACATTATGAATTACTTTCTAAAAGCAATAATAAAATCAATAGGGTGTACCCGGGAATACACTAACTATTCACAAGAAAATTCTGATCTCACACTTAGTCCAGGATTAAATGTTCATAAGTAATAAGAGGGGATAGAACACATTCATACAGGCAAGAGATGGGGACAACAAGGTGAGATATCACTCACACTTAGGGTATGTGCACATCTGTCGGTTCTGCATCTTTGCAGACCGACCGGGAACCGGTGGAGACTGGCAGAAACTGAGTTTTCTGCACTCGCCAGTGTCCCTGGTTTTGTTAGCGATTTGCTAACGTTTTGCGATCGCTTTACTAGCGGTCGTACAGCGTGTTCTTGGCGATTTCCCCGGCGTCTTCCTTAGCGATTTCCAGACTGGTCTTTGCTGCACTTGTTCAGCTGGACCCGCTGGAAAAAACGCTAAAAAGAAGTCGCTTGCTCTATCTTTGAGAACCGGTCGGAAACCGGTGAATAAACTAAAATCGTCAAGAAGAAAAACGTTGTAATGTACACAGCGTTTCCAAAACTCCATTGACTAGTTGCAAAACTCAGCGGGAACCGCCGACAGAAAACGTGCAAAACCAGCCCACAAACCGACTGATGTGCACATACCCTTACAGTTTAGCATGTCCGGGGCTTACTCTTGCTTCTTTCTGCTTCCACAGTAACACCTGCTGCTGAGCAAAGGTCACATGAAGAGCTGGTGCAGAATATTCCAGCCATTCCGTTAAGGCCACCTGGGTTTCTTGGCTGCAAACTGATGTTTTCGCCGAGACGGTTGCAATTACTGGGTCTATGGAAGGGACGCAGCTGCCAGGACCCTCTTGTGCCTCCTTCTGGTTACGGCTGCCGACTTGGTCTTCCGGGGTAGCAGTTTAACCCGGATTCTATAGGGATCTCGATCTCCCTCACATCGAATATAAGTCACCTGATCTCCAGGATACACGTCTCGACCGGGATGTCCCACGGGCAGGTGTGACTTAATGTCCCTCCGAGACACGAACACCTCCCGGGATAGTTCAGCTTCTCTGACAAAACCATAGCCATCCTTTAGGCAGAAGGCGACGACGACTCCCTCTTGCCGCTGTGCCGGCGGTTAGCTGCGGTAGCTCGGACCTCTGCCTTAGACCAGATGGTCTTCTCCACCTTGGTCTGTCATTGGGCCCTCTCCTTCTCCTGGGCCGTTTCCCACCAAGCCATTCATCTTTCCTGGTACTCCTCCTGGGTGAGGATCTGGACCCGATCTCGGCCCTCCAACATCTCGCTCGGGAATCCCATCAGTGCCCCACCAGGGTTCTCCCAATGGCACACCATGGGCTCAGCATAAAGTTCTTGGGCCGGTGGTCCTGGGGTCAGGGGCTGAGCCAGGCCCTGAACTGGGTTAGGGACAACCTCGCAAGCGGGTCCGAGACGTGCTGGGCCTAGGGCCACGGGAGTAGAGCTGTGCAGCTCTACCAGGAGCTGCTCTATTACACTCCATCCTTCTCCCCCTTCTGCCATGGCCGGGTTCTTCTGCCGCCACACCGAGCAACTACCATGCTCCGTACTCCTGGCGCAGCTTCTCTTTCCCTCCCTGCAGAGAAGTTGCCGTCCATCATAGTTGTCAGCCGCCACTCCCCCAGGTGATGTTGCACAGTCTCTTGACCCGCCTTTCTCACTCTCGGACAACAGGATGGGTGTGTACCTCAGTTTTCGTTCTTTGCTGGCCTGGCCCATGATGAGGGGCTCTGGCACGCCCCGTTGCCAGCACATGGCGTTAGTCTTTTTGGGGCGCCATTACTTAGGCCTATCAAACAATGTCCAGAAAACAGTCCTTTAGACACAAACGACCTGGTTTTATCGGACTGGTAATCCTGTTTGTGACGCCAGAAAGAGCTGTCGCACCTGCTAGGTGACCGGGGTACTCGGGGCTGAACTGTGCTGTCTCAGGGGTTGCCACGGTGGAGTGGCCCAGCTCCGTGGCCCCAGGTGCGACACACTTGAAAAGGAAGGGGGATTTTAAGAAAAAGTAAAGTCGATAAAGTGGAATTCGTGACGCCACCCGTGGGTCGTGGCCACTGCTGCTGTGGATTTTGCCAGGGACGGTGATAGTGGCGGCAGCCGGTATGGTGAGCCCTCCACGGGTAGGGCTGGGTCCCCGGGCAAAGGGAGATGTCCTGCGCGCCCGGGATGCTGCACTTTCCCTCTTCACGCAGCTCTTCCAACCAGTGTGTGCAGGTAGCAAGTGTATGGCTCCACAGGACAGGCCGGCCTCAACACTCTTGGAATAACAATCACACACAGAGCTCGAGTTGACCGGGCACTTTACTTTTCCTTGGCACTTAACACACAGTCTTTTGCACACAAGCGGTGGACCGGGTAAACGCAACAGTCACCGCCTTGGGCTCTTACTGCAGTTCCTCTGCGTCACTCCCCTCAGTGTTCCTTTCAGGACCTTCAGTTCTCTCTACTCTCACGGCTATGGGTTCAGTCTGGCCGTCACGGGCTCTATAGTGAGTCATCCCACACTCTGGGTCACTAGCCCTAGCCCTAGTACGATGGCTTTGTCCTACTCCGTACCGGTTGTTGGGTCTCTGGAACTTGGAATTCCCAAACCCTGCCGGGTGTCCCGTGCTTAGGGGCATAAAGCGTTCCAGGTCACATCTACAGAGCCGGCTCTCTGGTTTCTCTGGTCCAGCTACAAGTGACCCGGGTTCATCTGGCTCCCCTGGCTCCTTCTACCGTCCACGGTTCTCAGCCTTTTGGGCTCCCAGCCGACCATTAGTGGTGCAGGCCACCGGGCCCCGTTGTTCTCAGTCTCTGTTAGTCAGTCGTCAGCCGAAGGGTGTCTCGGCTTGGGGATGCTTTCCCTTCTCCTCCACCCTCCAGGAGCTCTTTACATCTACACTCCCATGAGAAGCTATCGGTCATCTCTCTTGGGATGCTATCGATTCTCTCGCCCAACTTATTGTTCCAGTGTTTTACTACTGTTCCTCCACCCCTTTGTCCGGGTTCTCTCTCTCTCCCCACCCACTTGTGCTACTCCCGCCACCTCTCGCCTGGCATGAAGCGACTTGGGCTCAGGGTCGGAGTGTGTACGTTTGGTTGTTGTTGTGAGCTGACCGACTTACCTGTCCCGCTGCAGTTCACCCTATGGCTGCCCGGTCGCAGGGGCGCCACAATTACGCTTGATCGGCCGGATCCAGCACTTGCGGCCGAAAAAACAAAAGAAGCTGCAAGCAGCGTGTTTTTTTTGCGGCCGCAGGTGTCGGATCTGCCGCATCCGGCAGAACCGCACTTGCCGCACCGGACCGTAAGCCCCATAGACAATGCATGGGGCTTTCTGGATCTGGGCTGCAAGTCGACCGTTAAGCGACTGATCCTGCAGATTCAGTGCCACCTGCCAGATCGGCCGCAAACATCAGCGCAATGCTGATGTGAAAGGGAACTAACCTACATTCTGCAACATCAAAACTCATCATGGGAATGTGAAGCCCACTGGGACGGGGTACTCGGTACCCGACCGGGGTTCTGCTGGGGATGTCATGGAGGTCCTGGTCCGGACCGTGTCCCGGGTTCTCACAAGTAAAGGGGTATTTACAAGGATACGTTCGTCGTGATGCCACCCACAGGTTGTGGTCAGTGATGGGACCACCGCTGGAGCGATGGTCTGCCAGGAGGATGGATGGATGATGGGGCTGCAGCCAGATGGATGAGCCCGCCGCAGGTCGGGCTGCTCCTGACCGGATAAAAGGTATGATGCACAGTTCAGAATACCTGGAATCAGACACGGACACTCAGGCAGGGTTCACCGGGTTTACTTGTAAGTCCTTCAAAACAGTTCACAGCAGTTCTCAGTACAGTTCTCAACACAAGTTACAGTCAGTTAACTCCGGTAACACTGAGCCCTCTGCAGCCAGGCTGTCACTCTGAGACCCCTCACTCCTTCTAAGTGTCCTTTCAGGTTGTTCTTTCTCCGGGTTGTATAGCGGCAGTTCGAACCCTTGTGGGTCCTCGTGGTTGCTGCTGTGCTTCTGACTCACCGTGGCCGGGACTCCGGTTTAGACAGGCGATGCTTCCTTCCTCCTTGTCACGGGTGGACCGCGCCTGCCGGTAGTGGGGCCAGGTGTACTGCAGATCAAAAGTTGAAGACGTCTTGGTGGAACAGATTAAAGGGGTTTTTAATTTATTCGTGACGCCACCTATGAGTAGTTCGGTAATCGTTACCGACGCTGCGGAACCTCCGGGGGATGGACAGCAGCAAGATGGAACGCTCCCCACAGGCTGAGCGGTGATCCCGGAGGCTGGAGCTGCTTAAGATGTTGTGCGGCAGCTGTGGTTACCTTGTAGTGCGGACGGACAGTTCATAAGGAAGCACGGACACAGAAAGTCTCTGCAACGGGTCTTTACTGTAACCAGCAGGCAGTACATGGTATACAGTTTACGGGTAGTAGACCGGGTGGACTCAGCAGTGATGGTGTCCCTTAGAAATCCGCAGTGTTCCTCCATTCTAACTAAGTGGTTGCCAGTGTCGCCCAGGAATACCAGATCGGGTACGGGGAGGCTGCTTCAATGCCCTATCCATGATGTACGTTCTGGATGTTTTGGGGAGCCTTGGATCCCTCAGTGGGTACACCGCTGGTTAGACGACTGGAAGTTGGCTGGTGGTGGGGTGCTCCTGTAAAGCTGCTCCTCCACGCTTCTGGTTCGCGTAGCAGAGGTGAACTGCTGCAAGCTTCGGTACCAGTGAACCGGCTGTGAGGTGTGGGCACGGGAGTCTTTTGGAACCCGTGGTAATAATGCCCAATCCCGGTTGTTAAGGCCTCAGGTGCTGACACCGACCGGTGACGGCCCGGGGGCTGCACGGGGTGCGAAGCCCCCACTCCTCTCCAAGTTCAAGTTCTAGAGTCTTCTTGGCTCCGTTCTAGACTATTGTGTAAAACTAAGTGTCTGTTCTCCTACACACTTCCCTAGCACTCCGCCCACCAGGACCTATGATTGGCCCTCTGTTCTAGGTGATGCATGCAGGGTTGGATTTCTAAATTAACCAGGTCACTGCTGTGTCAGAGAATATTGCGGCTGCATTTATGGCTGCAATACCCTCTTGTGACGCACTCGTTGCGGGGCGCCACACTTCCAACCCTTTTGTTAGGTACTCCAACCTGAAATTGAAGCTCCCCGTCGGTTTGTCTGGGAAGTCGGAATATTGCTTCAGTTCCCCTCAGAGCCAACACTCTGGTGTAAGCCTAGTCTGCAGTAACCCTATCTTCCAAGGTGTTACCAGGCTCCATCTAACCCATGTGATTCCAGCCCATTTAGGGAAAACTACTCCGCCTGTAGTCGGTTGGTGCTGCCATGTTCCTCGGACCCAGTACTGCTGGTCCGGTTTCTTTCCTCACACTCCCCTGGGATGCCGGCTATGGACGAGCTTTCTCTCCATGGTTTCTGTGACTCTGTGGATTCTGCATCTCCGTGAAGCCCAACCCCACCGGGATGTGTGTCACTCTCTGCTTGGTGTCTTTACAGCTCGGCTCACTCTGGCCTACTAACTCCTTCCTCATCTTTCTCCTCTATTTGTGCTATCTGTCACCTGACCTACATTCTCCATCCAGTTGCTCTCTAAACCTACCACTCCTTGCTCGCCTAGAGTCCCGGGCTCCGGGTTGGGTGCCGCCTCTTGTGGGTGTGTGTGCTGTGAGGGTGTTTGTTGCACAAACTGTCTATCTTCCTGCCTGACTGCAGTTCCCTATGTGGCCATCCTGGTCGCAGGGGCGCCACAGGAACACAGTCTTAGGGCTCAGACACACTGGCGTAAGAATCTGACGAGTGCAATGCGAGAAAATATTGCATTGCCATCGGACCAACATGAGGGAATGATACAGAACAGATTAACGTGTGTCATCCGCTTTTTTCTCATCCAGAATCTGGATGAGAAAAAAGTATCAACATGCTGCGACAGTATCCGATTCTCGTGTTGTGCCCCTGTGGCCACCTGAACTGCAGCTGGGATAGGTAGGATGGTCACTCACACACAAACGCCCACACACATACACTCCGACCCTGAGTCTGTCACTTCATGTCAGGTGAGGGGTGGCGGGAGTAGCTACGTGTGGGTGGGAAGTATAAAGAACCCGGAAAAAGGGGTGGAGGAACTAGACTCCATCATCATCCCGGCTGTCACCTCCACCATCATCCCCAACGGTCTGAAAGGCAGCGGTGGCCCATATTAGCCACAAACCAAAGGTGGCGTCATGGACAATTCCAATAAACTTTATTCCCTTTGTCTTTTATCCCTTTTTATTGCCGCACCTGGGTATACGGAGCCGGGTCACGTCGCCGTGACATTCCCTCTGCAGACAAGAGGACCCGGTTCCAAGTAACCCCTCCCCCCCGCGGTGTGACAAATTGGTGTCATGAACAGGATAACCGATCCGGTAAAACCGGGTCTTGTGCGCCTAAAGACTGTTTGCTGGACATTGTTTAATAGGCCCGAGTAATTGCGGCCTAAAAGGACTAACGCCATGTGCTGGCAATGGGGTGTGCCAAAGCCCTTCATTGTGGGCCAGGCTAGCACAGAGTGGGAAACAGAACCCCTGCCCCTGCCATTCTTTGCTCCGGGTGAGGGCAGCTCCAACCATGACGGGACTCCGCCCAGGGTGAGTCAGCCAACAACGAAGAGGACCTGCGACACCTACGAAGGGTGGGAGACTATGACGGCGCCAAGAGAGTAGTGCATGGTGGTTATGACTCACCGTGACCGGTTCGACACGTGGCAGGCGTTTCTTCTTCCTCCTTGTCACGGGAACGGCGCCTGCGGCTGTGGAGGCCCGGTGGTACAGATCAAATAAAGACGTCGTTGAGTGAACAGTTTAGGGGTTAAATTGTATTGTGACGCCACCTATGAGAGTTCCGGTAACTGTATCGGCGCTGCGGGGCCTCCGGGGGATGGAATGCAGCAAGATGGAACGCTCCCCACAGGCTGAGCGATGATCCCCGGAGCCAGGAGCTGCACAAGATGGTCTGAGGCAGCTGCGGTTACCTTAGTGC
Organism: Allobates femoralis; assembly: GCA_033576535.1. Taxonomy (NCBI): domain Eukaryota; kingdom Metazoa; phylum Chordata; class Amphibia; order Anura; family Aromobatidae; genus Allobates; species Allobates femoralis. Next base: position 288,546,990 of record JARQOC010000006.1, read on the forward strand.
GCGGAGATAGACAGTTCATAAGAAAGCACGGACACTGGAAGTCTCTGTAACGGGTAATTTACTGTAACCAGCAAGCAGTACATGGCATACAGTTACGGGTAACGGACCGGGTGGACTCAGCAATGACCAGTGTTTCTCAGAGATCCGCGGTGTTCCTCCATTCTAACTACTTGTGTTGCCGTTGTCACCCAAGAATGCCAGATAGGGTACAAGGAGGATGCTTCAATGCCCTACCCAGGGTATACGTTCTGGGTGTTTTGGGGAGCCTTGGGTCCTTTTGGTGGGTACACCGCTGGTTAGACGACTGTGTGTGGCGTTGGTGGGGTGCTCCTGTAAAGCGGTCACTCCACTCCTCTGGTTCGCATTGAAGTGATAAACGACTCCTAGCTTCAGTACCAGCAAACCGGCTGTAGATGGGCACGGGATGTTTTTGGACCCGCATGTAGATGCCCGTAGATCGGTTGTTAAGGCACCGGAGTAATGGCGCTCAACCGGGGTGATGGCCAGGGGGCTGCACGGGACTGTGCAGGCCCCCTCTCCTAGGTTGCAGAGCTTGTTGTTTTAGCTCCTTTTCCTACGTAGCCAAGTCAGTTCTCCTCTAACACACTACCTCTACACTCCGCCCACCAGGACCTGATTGGCCCTCTATGCTGATGATGCATGTAGGGTATGGATCTCTGAGTTAACTGTGTGACTGCTGAGTCAGAGAATATTGCTGCTGCTGTTTTGGCTGCAATACCCTCCTGTGACGCACTCGTTGCGGGGCGCCACAGTTATCGAGAGGAAACCCGTGAAGGCCCGGTTATGGAGGAGAGTGGAGCAGGGAGTGAAACCCCATGTTCCCCGGAGGCTGGCCAGCAGCAGGCTGATGTGATGGATGAGTTGGGCCGCCGGATGGCGCGGGCCCATGTGCTGGAGGATGGGATGGAGAATGGCGCAGAGGCAGGTGCCCTCATCCCAGTAAACCTGAGTAGCCTCGAAAGTCCCGGTCCCTGGAACAGCGATAATCCCTGGGGGAATGTGGAAAGTGAGAACCCCGGCCTGACAGCATCCTTGATCCCCACACCACCAACCCAAGAAGTCAGGGGAGAGGTCCTCCGCTGTTGGTGGGAGAACCCGGGGAGGAGATGATGGGCTTCCCCGGGGAGGTGGAACCCAGCCGTGGAAAGAAGGAGATACTCACCCGGGAGGAGTTCAGGAGACGGTGGCTCGCCCGGTGGGAAGGTGAGAAGGCTGAGGGACGGGTTCAGAGGCAAGCGACGATGGCCAGAACGATTGAGGCCAAGACCGCGGCAAGGGCGGATCCTTCAACCCGGAGGGCTCCACGCCGCATAGGAGTTATCACAGTCTTCAAGGACAAAATGGGCTATGGGTTTATCGGGGAGCCCAGAGTGGAAAGAGAGAACTTTGTATCCCGGAGGGACATAGAGTCGCACCTATCCCATGGACATCCGGACAGGAAACTGCAGAGAGGGGATAGAGTGACCTTCATTCGGCAGGAAGGGGAGCGAGCCCTCAGGGTCAAGCAGCTGCCACGGGAGAGGACACCGGCAGCTACGTCCAGCACTCTGAGGGAAACACCATCTGTAGCCGCTTCTAATCAGCGGAGCTGCTTCCACTCTGGAGGCTTCAGCAGCTGTGCTCGTTCCAGTGACTACAGCAACCCATAGCAGAGCGACCCAGACAACGGTGCTAGAATATTAATCTCCAGCGCTGCATTTGGTCTGAGCTCAACAACAGGTACTGCCGTGGAAGAAGGAGAAGAACTGAGTAAGCCCCGGACAGGCTATATAGACTGTGAAAGTGAGTTTTACTGCATTTTCCCTTGCTGTCCCTATTTCTTCCCTGTGTGAATGTGTTTGACCCCCTTTGTTATTAAAGACTGTGAGATCATGGACAATGAATGATCCGGACTGGTTCGGTGAAAATAGTTTGTGCATTCCTGTGTGCACCCTATTGGTTTTATAACTAACTTTATAAAGTATTTATAATATAAGTGAATTGAACTGGTGCATAGATATTTGCACTAAGGAACTTTAAGCACTGGAGACAGCACCACTTAAAAACCCACTGGCGCAGCCGAAGAACTGGTCAATGTGTAGCCCTTGCCGGCGCGCCGAGGGCAGTTGTGGCACCCCTGTGACCAGGGTGGCCACATAGGGAACTGCAGCCAGGCAGAGAAATAGACAGTTTATGCACTAAACACCCTCACGGACATCTCACACACCACTAGAGGCAGCACCCAACCCGAAGCCCGGAACTCTAGGCGGGCAAGGGGTGGTGGGTTTGGAGGAAAGTGGGTGGGAGAGCATGTAGTTCAGGTGACAGAAGGTACAAATAGGGGAATAGGAGGAGGAAGGAGTTAGTAGGCCAGTAAGAGCCGAGAAACAAAGACACAGTGAGCCGAGCAGCACAGTGAATTGACTAACTTGTGTTGAAGAACTGTACTGAGAACTGCTGTAAATTGTCTGAAGAGCTGACAAGTAAACCCGGTGAACCCTGCCTGAGTGTCCGTGCTTGATTCCAGGTACCCTGAACTGTATTGCATACCTTTTATCCTGTCAGGAGCAGCCCGACCCGCGGCAGGCTCATCCATTTGGCTGTAGCCCCATCATCCATCCTCCTGGCAGAGCAGCACTGCAGCGGTGGTCCCATCACTGACCACAACCCGTGGGTGGCGTCATGACAAACTTTATCCCCTGTATATATCCCCTTTTACTTGTGAGAATCGGGACACGGTCCGGACCAGGACCTCCGTGACATCCACAGCAGTACCCCGGTCCGGTACCGAGTACCCCGTCCCAGTGGGCTCCACACAGTTATCGGGTTTTTCTGGTGGTGGGTTCCCAAAGACCATCAATCGCGGGATGTGCTGGGCTCATAGAACTGTGACTGTTGAACTGTTGCACTTTTTTTTACAATTTGTTTTTATTTTTATACATAGCCAATAGAAACGTTTTTGTTATGCAACGTTTAAGAATGTGCCTTCTGGAAGGGAAGAAAAATAATCTTGTATTGTTAATGTTGGTTAATGCATAAAAAAAACTTCTGAGTTGTGTCACCAGTACCGGGTGCTGGCGCGCGGACACGTCAGGCTTCGGCGGAGTGTGGTGCCCCTGCGACCAGGTGACCACAGGTTGAACAGCAGCTGGGATAGGTAGGACAGTCACTCCACACAAACACCCCCACACACCGACCCTGAGCCCAAGTCACTTCATGTCAGGCGAGGGGTGGCGGGAGTAGCTACATGTGGGTGGGAAGTAGAAAGAACTCGGAAAAAGGGGTGGAGGAACTAGACTCCAAAGTACCTAGGAATACTAAGTTGGAGGCAGAATTCCCTTGAGGGTGATGAAGAGGGAAGTATCCCCAAGCCAAGACACCCTTCAGCTAAGTGTCACAGACAGAGAGAACAACGGGGCCCGGTGGCCTTATCCACTAATGGCCGGCCGGGAACCCAGGCTGAACCCGTGGAGAGATAGAAGGAGCCAGGTGAGCCCGACTAACCTGTGTCACTGGTGGCTGGGCCAAAGAACCAGAGTGCCAGAGAGGAGAGGAGAGAGAAACAAAGGGCCCGAAAGGTACACTAAGAGCGAGTGATGCAGAGGAACCATCCTGGCAGCAGTGAGAACCTGAGCTCGAGGTTGTTGTGTGAACCCAGTTCACTGCGAGTGTGTAAAAGAACTGATAAGTAATGTGACAGAGACTGTGTTGTTGTGTTGACGGTGGAGTAAAGTACCCGGTGAACTCCAGAACTGTGTTTGAGACTTATTGATGTCGTGACTGCAGCAGCTAGCCTGTGAAGCTGCACACTTGTTTTCTGCCATAGGAGAAGCTGCGGGAAGAGAGCAATTACAGTGTCCCATTACTCACTATCCCTACACCTGCCTGGAGACAAAAGCCCTACCCATGGAGGGCTCATCATCCCCGCTGCCACCTCCACCATCATCCCCAGCGGGCTGAACGGCAGCGGTGGCCCATACTAGCCATAAACCACGGGTGGGGTCACAGACAATTCCAATAAACTTGATTCCCTTTTTCTTTTATCCCTTTTTATTGCCGCACCTGGGCATACGGAGCCGGGTCACGTCGCCATGACATCCCCTCTGCAGACTGACAAGAGGACCCGGTTCCGAGTACCTCCTGCCCCAGGGTGCAACAGTCACCAATGCAAGCCCAATTATAATTGTAGCACCTCAGGGGTCTGGTTGAAACAATAGCATTACCTCCCTCACAGGGGGTGATGTCATGCCTGGAAGCAAAAAGGGGGTTCCCTATTCTGGTGGCACAGCATCCAACACTTTCCTGTCTCCAGACCAGAAGGGGGAGCTTCCCTATATAACTTCTGGCCCAGAGGTGGGGTGAGTCAGAACAGCCATGGAGTGAGTCTGCAGAGGAAGGAGAGGAGAGCCTGGGGGAGCCGAGCAGCGTCGTGTTCGCCCCAGAGGAAAAGCTCCAGGAAACGGACACCGGGTCCAAGGCCTGGTGCTGAGTGCAGTACACTTACTGTCCAGATGCTGCAGGAATCCTCCTTCAGTGTTGGAGCCTGCACGCTGTGGCTCTCCAGTTGTAGGGCTGCTGCAAACCTGTATGGAAGGAGTCGTATTCAGGCAGAGAGATACAAGGGAGTCATGTTCAGGGTTCACCGTGTTTACTTCTCAAGTTCTCAAGTTCAGCTTACAGTTCAGTACAGTTCATACAGTTCAGTTCAGTTACACGGGCACACTTTCCCTCTCTGGGTTCCCTTTACTCTCTGCAGCCAGGTCTCTCCTCTCTGTGACCCCTCACTCTGTCTCTGTGTCCTTCCCAGGCTGTTGACTCTCTCTGTATCTGTTCACTTTGTTGTGCGTGACTCCGGACAGTATGGCGGTGGCTCCTGACTCCTGTGAGCCCTCTGGGTTGCCACTGAGCTGCCTGTCCTTTTGGGTAGGGACCCTAACATATAGTTGTGGTCCCCCGTCGGTTGTCTGGGGATGCCGGGTGAAGCTACGGTCCCCTCTAGAGCCGACACTCTACTCAGCCTAGCCTCCAGCAGTCCTCCCGTGTGAGGCTCTACCAGGCTCTCTCTACTGTGTCTTTAAGTATCATAGGAGGGCTTCTCTGCCTGCAGTCTGGTTGTCTCGGCTGTAGTTCTAGGGCCCGGTGTCACCGTCCCTCTCTTCCCTCACATTCCTGGGGTGCTGGCTTCGGATGTGCTTTCTCTCTGCGGCTCGCACTGGCTCTGTTCAGATTCTGCGCTCCTACACCCCACTTGTACAGGACGTGTGATCTCAGTCTTTTCATCTCAGCCTACCTCGGCCTACTGACTCCTTTCTCCTCCCCCTTCACTATTTCTACCTTCTGTGACCTGACTACGTGTGTGCCCACCCACTGCTCTAAACCCACCACCCCTCGCCTGCCTAGAGTTCCCAAGCTCCGTGTTGGGTGCTGCCCTCTACTGTACGTAGGTTGTGTGGGCTGTGAGGGTGTTGATGTGCAACTGTCGTCCTACCTGCCTGGCTGCAGTTCCCTTTGTGACCTCCTGGATGCAGGGGCGCCACAGAAACATTCATTGCTGTGGTCTCCAGTTATTTGTGCACCCTCCATCCTAAACCCTACACCCTTCAACATCTACTGCCCCGGTGATCCGCTCCACCCGTGGGGAGCCACTCCATCCAAGCTGCCCGTCCATCATCCCCTGAGGTTCAGCAGCAGCGGTGGCCACCTATAGCCACATACCATGGGTGGCATTACAAACTAATTCCTTTTAAACCACCCCATTCCCAAAAATTCCCTTTTCAACTGAACCCAGAGTCACGGAAGCCGGGTCTCGACCCCAGTGACTCACCAGAGACCGTGTAGTTTGGTTCAGAGTTCCCCATGGCCCTGGGGCACTTCATAATCATTACGTGATCTATCCATAAAAAATAACCAAGTAGACCACTTATGTGTGACATAGCTGGTTCAGACAAAGCTCCCTACCTCAACTTAAGCCGGCCATACACATTAGATGCTGTCGACCGTCTCTCCCACACAAAAGAGCATTCAGAGGTCGGCAAAGCGCTCCTGTGGTCTCTATGAGAGAGCTGCTGACAGACATCTTTGTTGGCAAAATCTCCAGGATAGCAATCCAATTTGCAGTCCAAAATCAGGCATGCCCAATCAACATCTGCCTCGACCATCAGTCAGCCTGTGCCCTCATATATACAGTATATTACAGGGATGGCTGTTATGAACCGGCAACTGAGGAGTAACATGTTTTGTTCACAGGAGAGGTTGGACACTAATACTGGTCGCGGAATCCTGACTAACCCCCGCAACTAGAAGTACCTATGGAGCGCACTACGATGCCCTATAGTGCCTCAGCACAACCGGAGGACTAATTAAACCTAAAGACGGTAACAGGAAATACCTGACTGCCTCGGAGCAGACCCCAAAGGGATAGCCAGCCCCCCACAAATACTGACCTGACGGTTAGTGGAGATGAAAAATAATACACAACCAGAAAATAGACACAAGCAAAGAGAGGCCCAACTATAACTAAATATAGAAAGGACAGGACGGATTACTTCCGCGACCAGCAGCAAAACCCTATCAAGAAGCCAACTGCTGGATATGCAAAAGATCTGAGCCCACACGGACTCGCCTCCCACTAAACCAGCAAGACTCCTGCGAACAATTCCAAAGTCAGTAAAACTGACAATAAACAAAACTGGGAACTACAGACAAGTAATGGAATGGTTAATGGTCTAGGAAGAAATTCCTCCCTAACTGAATGCAGGGAAAAAACTACACTTATACAGACAAGATAATAATTCCTACACTCAGAGCAGAAACATGAGCAATTGAAATACAAAAAGCACATTACAAATGAGCCACAGATTTGCAGAAAAACAACCATTCACTTATCTGTAATGGTACCTTAGCACGCCGCTACCGACGGTAGCAACAGGTAGGCACCGCACGTGCACGTTTTCAACGGTTGCTAACGGTACCTGATGCCGCAAATACACACCGCCACAAGGTGCTCCACAGAAGGTATTTTCGTTCCCCGGAAGTGCCGACGGGTGCTGCAGGATACCTTCTGTGGAGCACCTTCCTTGATTTACATGCCGCTACAACAAGGGAATATGGGCGTACATATTGTGCGCCGTAACTACATAGGCGTGACAGAGTTGTGTATTACGTGACGCTCGTACGGTGATTGGACAATGCAATAACTTCATGATTGGCCAGCCAGCGCAGGGAGGCTGGCTAATACATGACGCTATAGCAAGTAGTGTGACTGGTCAGATCATTAAATATGCCGCCCTGTGCAGGGACAGCCAATGGGTACACAGTAGTCCCCACCAATGATCGTTGATGGGACGTGGTATACATGACGCTGTGGCACGCCCCAGGTAACTCAAATATCGTACCTGTGCCCCGATTACACGCCGCCACCATAGGGTTTATACCTGCTTGTTTTTCAGCACGGCTGAAAGACAGGTATCCAAAGAGACAGAAGGGTACAACCTGAATTACACGCCGCCACTTCGCGGTGTTTTGAAGGTAAAAGGTACAATTGTCTCCGATACCTGCCGGTTTCTACCTTTCGGTAGCGCCGTGTAAAGGTACCATAAGGGATTCAGCAAGGACCAAGAGAAGGCAGGAGAGAAGCAGTCACCTCATGAATAATTGACCACTGGCAAAGAGCTGGCTAAATCAGCAGACTTAAATATCCCAGTCCAAGCCAACCCTCCAGTAATTATCAGATTCAGGTGATACATCTCTCACAGACAGAGTAGATGCATCACCAGTCTCAAGCACACGAGGGAGCTCCAAACCAGAAATTCCATGCAAGGAATCCACAACAGATGGCCGAACCTGTCGACAACATAAGTGGGTTCAGTATAATGTGTGTCTCTACATCCTTGTTTGTGCATTTGAGGATCTAAGTGTAAGTTCAGATGAGGAAACCTTCAGTTCTAGAACTGTGGTCTGTATACAGATGATGAGATAGGGCTATTAAATAGGATTTATAGAAAAAATGTATAGGATTTATAGAAATCTCTTGCCTACTGTGCTTTTGTTTACTCAGCATAAACTTGTCGGAGGGGCGGCGGTGCGGGGCTGATGATGTAGTCATAGGCAAGGCACCTGAGGCACCCTAGTGGTCTGGTCACCACAGAGGGGTACTGCACCTGTTGCGCCCCACTGGTCCCCCACTGGCGCCACCGAGGGTACTGCGCTTCTCCACTAGCGGGAAAGTAGTGCCCCTGTTCTTCAGGTACCTGGTTGGTGAAGTTGAGACCCGCAACACACACACACACACTTAGGACCCCAGGATGGGACGGAGGGTGGACCCAGGGGGGAAGGGCTCAGTCTCAGCTAGGGGAACAAGGAAGTGTAGAGTTAGTCAGTGGGGAGGAGAACAGCAAAGGAGTAGGAAGTTGGAGTGAGAGTCGAGAAGTGGTGGAGGTGTTAGCTCCCGCGGGCTAGAGCACGGTCACGCTCGCTCCAGGAGGGAGAGACGTACGGTGTACAGGAGGAAGGGAGCCCCAGGGGTGCAGAAGAAGACATAGATCACCTGCATGCCTGTATCTGGCAGAAGGAACAGAGGGGCTGGTGGATCAAAACAGGGGACCGGCCCTGAACACAGCGCAGGGATTCATACCCGAACCGTTGAAACCGGAGGCCATGAGACCCTAAAGGGGACCTGTGGCTGCAATCCTGGCACAACTTGGAGAAGGCGGCCGTACTAAGGCCGTACCAGGATACAGTGCCAACCAAAGCCTGTGGCTGTCGGTACCTAACCTCTGGGTGCGGAGGCGCTGCGAAGAGAAGTGAGACGAGCTTGGAGCGCTGAGAGTACCACCAGTGAAGGAAACACCATGAGAGAGCTAGGAACACCTAGGGGTCTCGACGACACTGTCCCGGTTCTAGAGAAACCACTGAAACAAAAGATTGGCAGAGGGAAGCACCCGGCAGCCTGGTTGGAACGTTACAGTAAAGGTACAGAACTCCAGTAGAAGTGTGTGAGACTTTCATTAGAGGCGACCACCAGCTGCAGAGGCCGCATGACATCCTGAGGTGCCGATGACCCGATGAACCCCAGCCAAAGAACGAACTGACTTGCCTACCCACTGCCCTGGGGAACCGCTCCACCTGCGGGGAGCGAAACCATCTAAGCTGCCGGTCATCGTCCCCAGAAGTTCTAAAGCAGCGGAGGCCACACATACCCGCACACCACAGGTGGCATCACGAATACCCCCTTCCCTTCTATTTCCCATCATCTAGTCTTGAACTTTTAAATGACACCGCCAGGGCCACGAAGCTGGGTTGCCACCGTGATGTCCCCCTGTAAAAGAACCGAAAGATCCGGCCCTGTTCTGAGTATCCCCATTGTACTGGAGTGGTGAACCTTTCATGAACCTGAACTGTAATCTGTGGTGTGAGCAGAGAAAAGCTAAATAAACCAGGTTTGGAACTTAGAACTGTGTGTGAGACTGTTAATTTCCCACCTGAGGAGCGGTAGACTGATAATCTGCGCAGGCCGCAGGAGTCTGCCTGTGACATGCTCCAATCCCTCCCTGCAGTCAGATCAGCCCCGCTGGCCCACCAAAACCTAATACCTCTACCCCGGATGACCTGGGGACCTGCTCTGTAGGGGGCAACACCATCATAGCTGCCATCCCATCATCCCCAGAAGTCCCGGACTGTAGCGGCAGCCACTAATAGCAGGCATACCACAGGTGGCATCATGGCAACCACCTACAATCATCCCCTTATCCCCCTTTTTATTGATCACTCCGGGGCCACGGACAAGGTCACGCCACTGTGACATCTTGATCCCGCAAGCGACATCGCTAGAGGGAGTCCCAGCTCTGAGTACCCCACGGCCCCCACGGGGTGAGTCAAACTTGTCGTCACAAACAGGATGTACCGACCCTGTGACGCCGGGTCTCGTGCGCCTTCTGAACTGCAATAAAGATACTGTGCTTGGAGGGCCTACACCCCCTAGGCCCTCCAAGAGTCAGGAGGGTGGGCTAAAGGACTATGTTACTCCACCCAGAGGTGTGACTGACAGCGAAAGAGCAGAGACATGCCCACGGAGGGAGGGTGCACACAAACTCTGGCACGAATCGGACAGCAAGGAGTGGAAGGAACAGCAGCGCCCGCGGCCTAATAAGAGCGATTGCGGAAAAAGGTTCGACAACCTGGAGTGTGGGGTAGTAGCCGAAGACTCCCCCAGCCCACTGGAGAGCAGCCTGAGCCAGCAGCCCAGATTGGACCCCGAGTTCCTGCAGGTGGAGAGTTGAGCCGCCAGCTTGTGCGAACCCACATCACTACCATGAGGAGTTGGCAGCAAGCCCTATTGGAGAAGGCGTCAGCGCGGTGGGCGCATGCAGGAGTGAGGCGAGCAGGCAACACTGAGGAAGAGCAACCCAAAAAGGGAGGAACACAAAAGGGGTGTATTGGACAAGCCATCCTGGTTGCTAAGGACTACCCGGACTGTGATTTCACCTGAACTGTAACCTGTGGTGTGAGCAGAGAAAGGCTAAGTAAACTGGGTTTGGAACTCAGAACTGTGTTTGAGACTGTTCATTTCCCACCTGAGGAGCGGTAGACTGATAAGCCACGCAGGCCACAGGGGTCTGCCTGTGAGATGCTCTGATCCCTCCCTGCAGCAAGATCAGCCCCGCTGGCTCACAAAAACCCAATACCTCTACCCCGGATGCCCTGGGGACCCGCTCCACCCGTGGGGAGCGACACCATCATAGCTGCCATCCCATCATCCCCAGAGGTCCCAGACTGCAGCGGCGGCCACTAATAGTCGCATACCACAGGTGGCATCACGACAACCACCTCCAATCACTCCCTTAGCCCCCTTTTTATTGACCATGTGACCGGGGCCACGGACCGGGTCACGCCACCATGAAATCCGATCCCACAAACGACATCGCTAGAGGAAGGCCCGATTCCGAGTACCCCATTGCCCCCATGGGGCGAGTCACACCATAGAGGCATCTCTATGCAGTCTGTGCAGTCCGCATCCCACCCGCCTTCCCAGTGCAAAAAGGGAATGTTCTGCTACAGTTTACACATGAACAGGAAGACATGGACACAGCAGGGTTTTTACCGAAGCACTCCATCTCTCCTCATTCTCCCGCTGTGCTGCCGGCAGTCTGATTCTTAGTACAGCGGGGATGACGTCAATACTATCTGCCGCTTTACTGAGAATGTGCAGAGAAGCAGACCGCAGCAGCAGTGAATGAGGGAGAGGTAAGTATTTAATTAATGAGTACACAGTGGCCAGAGGGCTTTGGGGGGAGGATTATAGAGACTACAGTATACTATATCGAGGTTTGTAGAGGCTATATTATGACATATGGAAAATTATAGAGGCTGCATTAAGCTATATGCAGGATTATAGAGTGTATATCTACTTACATAATTGTCCTATGGCGTCCTCCTATCATGCATCGGAGGCAGCCAAGTGATGGGCATGCAAATATAGCACCCGCTGGCGGTACTGGCCCATTGCAGAGTACTGCCAGCGGTGCCGCTGACACCCAAAACCGCTGACACCGGAAACCGATGCCAGGAGCCTCCGCTGCACATCCGCGTGCGTGCACCCAGCGCGTACAGTTACTCAGGCTGCCGCCATCTTTGGAAACCAGGGTGTCCAAAGATAGCCGCAGCCAGAGTAACTATGCTTGCGCGCGCTGGGTACATGCCTACGCTCGGTACACGTGTGGCGCCCCGCAGGAGGGTATTGCAGCCAAGACAGCAGCAGCAATATTCTCTGACTCAGCAGTCACACAGTTAACTCAGAGATCCATACCCCACATGCACATCATGATAGAGGGCCAATCAGGTCCTGATGGGCGGAGTGTGGGCAGTAGAGTGAGAGGAGAGAACTGACATGGCCACGAAGGAGAGAGGAGCTAAACCAACAAGCTCTGCAACCTAGGAGAGGGGGCCTGCACAGTTCCGTGCAGCCCCCTGGCCATCACCCCGGTTGAGCGCCATTACCTCGGTGCCTTAACAACCGATCAACGGGCATCTACATGCGGGTCCAAAATCATCCCGTGACCATCTATAGCCGGTTTGCTGGTACCGAAGCTAGGAGTAGTTCAGCACTTCTATGCGAACCAGAGGAGTGGAGGGACCGCTTTACAGGAGCACCCCACCACCGCCAAATATAGTCGTCTAACCAGCGGTGTACCCACCAAGGGACCCAAGGCTCCCCAAAACACCCAGGACGTACACTCTGGGTAGGGCATTGAAGCAGCCTCCCTGTACCCGATCTGGTACTCCTGGGCGACAACGGCAACACAACTCTCTCAGCCTGTGGGGAGCGTTCCATCTTGCTGCATTCCATCCCCCGGAGACCCCGCAGCGTCGGTACAGTTACCGAAACTCTCATAGGTGGCGTCACGAAACAAATTAACCCCTAATCTGTTCCACTAAACGAAGTCTTTATTTGATCTGTACCACCGGGCCTCCACAGCTGCAGGCGCGGTCCATCCGTGACAAGGTGGAAGAAAGCAAACGCCTGCAACGTGTCGAACCCGGCCACGGTGAGTCAGAATTTGGCGTCACGAACAGGATACGAGCAGGCCCGTTCCCTAACGGGTATAATGTGCTTAAAAGACTTTATTTCAACAAAAAGGACTTTGTTCGTCCCAAAAAGAACTTTACCCGCCTTTTCACCGTTGGGCCAAGATGGCGTCCAAGATGGCGATGCCCGCCATAAGGATCACCACGTGCAAGCCCAGGGGTGAGCCACCGCCCCTCTTCGTGGGAGGGCCAAGGCAAAGGCGCCAAAATCATTGCCCGCCCCGATCGCTCGAAACAAGCATGGGTGCGGGCCAAAGACTTTTTCCCACAATTGGACTACAAAACCCCCCAAGGAAGTGGGAGTGTCAGAGTCTTCTTCACCAGCTCTTCACCAGAACGGTTACCGGTTTGGACGGGTGTGGTTCCTCCAAGAAGATGACCAGCATCAGACTCCATGACCTTATGCAATAGGTTGAGGCGGAGGCTAGAGCAGCCATAGGCCATCCTGGTCCGGGTCCCGTCCTCACCATCGACGGCAGTCCCGACTTTTGGCAGGAGGCCCTGCAAGACCTCCGGGTGAGGCTCATAGAAACTGTTGAGTGGACGATTCGCAGCTGGAGCACGAGCCTAGGCAGCAGACTACATCGTGCAATGCAGCAGAGCCGACCGGGTACAGCCACTCCAGGACCGGACGATATCTCCAGTTTCACTACAGCCTCCCCAACGCCTACCACCTGCCCTGCTTCTTCACTGGAGCCTATTGACTGTTTCATTCCAGTGAAGACCGCAGCTCAACCCGATCCATTGCCTGAAGCAGCAGCCGAATCTGTTCCAGAGCCGGAGCTTGCAACCTGCTCCACAGAAGAAGCATATACTTACCTGGTTCCTGCCGCGGAACCCACCAACAGTCGCACCATCCCTTCAAAGACTGTTGCTTGTGTCTTCCCTGGACTGGAGACCTCTCTTGCAAATACAGAGGCCTACTTGTTCACCGGGATAGAGGCACCACCACCAGCAGTTACAGATAAAGAGGCAGGCAGCCTGGAAGCCCTGCAGGACGACCCTGTGGAAGGATCCGCAGCACCAACGCCCCGTTGTACAGGAGTTCCCGTTACAGCATCTCCATCTACAGAGCAGCCCGATGTGATCGTCGAGGGAGAGGAGGATGACGACGACGACGAGACCCGTAGCATTCCTGAGGACCTTTACACCGGATTTGCCTGGGGAGATACCGAGGAACTTCCGACCGAACAGTCAGCTCGGGTACACTGGTCGGGTGCATCCGCGACACCTTCTCCTGTGCCGTTCAACCGGGTGCCGGTCCAGACTTCCCGCCAATCCCAAGCTTCCTATCAGCCCACACGTCGCAGCTACATCCACACCCCGTGCCGTACCGACGAAAATGTATGTCAGCTTCGCTGAGAGGAGTGGCGAGCCCGTGAACGCGCCAACATGGAGGCCCGTGCCGCGGCTCATCGCCAACCGCCGCTGCCTGATGAACTTCGCCGAGAAGGTAGAGTTTCCACCTTTAACTTGTCTAACGGGTGGGGGTTCGCTTGGGAGGAGGGTTTAAGTGGAGAGGTGTTTGTGGGGCGCCAGGAAGTTGAGTCACATCTGCCCAGAGGACATCCAGATCGTGACCTGTATAGGGGAGATTTAATCACCTACGAGCGGCATGCTTGTCATGATGGGTGGTTTGCCATACGGGTGCGTCATAGTTCTCCGCTTCAGTGACTTAAATTGCTTGGACTTTATCAGTGACTCTGGGCCCGCTTAACCGCTAACAGCGTGGCCCGGCGGCTACAGCCTGGACTCATACTAAGGACAGCCGACTGCCCGCTGGGTCCGCATAAAGGTTAACCTGTTCTCTTTTACTTGCAACATCATAAGTAAAATACACCTGTTATTAATAAAAGTGTTCTTTTATTGCCGGTTATAAAAATGTAAAAATCTCTGTAATGTTGGGTAGTGCGACGCTTGGGGACAAGCGTATTTCACCAAGGGGGAGTGTGGCGCCCCGCAATGAGTGCGTCACAGGAGGGTCTTGCAGCCAAGACAGCAGCAGCAATATTCTTTGACTCAGCAGTCACACAGTTAACTCAGAGATCCATACCCCACATGCACATCATGATAGAGGGCCAATCAGGTCCTGGTGGGCGGAGTGTGGGCAGTAGAGTGAGAGGAGAGAACTGACTTGGCCACGAAGGAGAGAGGAGCTAAACCAACAAGCTCTGCAACCTAGGAGAGGGGGCCTGCACAGTTCCGTGCAGCCCCCTGGCCATCACCCCGGTTGAGCGCCATTACCTCGGTGCCTTAACAACCGATCAGCGGGCATCTACATGCGGGTCCAAAATCATCCCGTGCCCATCTACAGCCAGTTTGCTGGTACCGAAGCTAGGAGTAGTTCAGCACTTTTATGCGAACCAGAGGAGTGGAGGGACCGCTTTACAGGAGCACCCCACCACCGCCAAATACAGTCGTCTAACCAGCGGTGTACCCACCAAGGGACCCAAGGCTCCCCAAAACACCCAGAACGTACACCCTGGGTAGGGCATTGAAGCAGCCTTCCTGTACCCGATCTGGTATTCCTGGGCGACAACGGCAACACAACTTAGCTAGAATGGAGGAACACCGCGGAGCTCTGAGGGACACTGATCACTGCTGAGTCCACCCGGTGCACTACCCGTTAACTGTATGCCATGTACTGTTTGCTGGTTACAGTAAAGAACCCGTTACAGAGACTTACAGTGTTCGTGCTTCCTTATGAACTGCTTGCGTCCGCGCACTAAGTAACCGCAGCTGCCTCAGAACATCTTGTGCAGCTCCAGGCTCCGGGGATCATCTCTCAGCCTGTGGGGAGCGTTCCATCTTGCTGCATTCCATCCCCCGGAGACCCCGCAGCGTCGGTACAGTTACCGAAACTCTCATAGGTGGCGTCATGAAACAAATTAACCCCTAATCTGTTCCACTAAACAACGTCTTTATTTGATCTATACCACCGGGCCTCCGCAGCCGCAGGCGCGGTCCATCCGTGACAAGGAGGAAGAAAGCAAACGCCTGCAACGTGTCGAACCCGGCCACGGTGAGTCACACGCACACGTAGTTACTCAGGCCGCTGCCATCTTTGGACACTAGGGTATACAAAGATGGCAGTGGCGTGGCACACAGGTGGGGCATAGAGAGCACATGAGGGGGGGCAGAGAGAATGCACAGTGGTGGCAGAGAGAATGCACATTGGGGGCAGATAGAGTCCACAGAGGGAAGAGAGAGTGCACGGGGGGCAGAGAGTGCGAACAGGGGATGGAGATTGCAGCCATGGGGGGCAGAGAGAGCGCACAGGGGGCAGAGAGAACACACATGGGGGCAAAGAGAATGCACAGGGCAGAAAGAGCACACTGGGGGACAGAGAAAGCACTTAGTAAGACAGCCACAGCACAAAGGGATGCAGAGAGAGCACACTGGGGGCAGAGAGAGCGCATAGTAAGGCACAGACAGCGCACAGGGGGCAGAGAGAGCGCACAGAGGCCGAAGAGAGAATGCAAATGGGGTGTATTGGTCTTTTGTTTGTTATCTCATGGAATATGTGTATTTCTAATTTAATGTAAATTACTTTACCCCTTTTGTCTACTTCACTCAGAAGAGAATTATGCAAGGGAAATTATGCATGCAGATTGAAATGCCAACCAATAAGACTGCAGCCTTATTCCATCAATCTCATAAAACCACAATATTCTTAGATGTAGGCTTGGGTTATAAAAAAGGACTTTCTTCAGTCACCAGGAGTTCATATGCTACATGGCTTCAATCTAGGGGCTCCGGTCCTGGTTGGAAGACTATAAACTCAGTGTAGGAATTTCGGTTCCAGCTGCAAAGATAGCATTGTGTTTTCATACTCTGTCTGCATGGTCTTAGTATAGGAGCTTTGGGTCCGACTAGAGGAGCACTAAAACTGGATTATATTCTGCAGGAATTCAGCCTAGGATTCTAGGATCCATATGGAATATCAAAGACTACTTAAGGAAGATACCCAGGTTGGGACAATTTGATTACCTGGCTACAGACTTTGATGTGCTCGGTCAGCTTCCTACACTTGCCACTATTCATTTCTCAGTTGTACGTGCTGAAAGCGGGGGTGCTGCTGGATTGGCGTAGTTGGCCCTGGATGCGCCAAATTCACGAAGATTCCAATCTGTGGTGAGCCAGCGGAAGGGTGAGACTCTGTTTCTTGTTACATTTTGTGTTTTGCTTGGTATGTGTTATATGCCTTTGACTGTTGTGGATCCAATATAGTCTTACCATTGTGTGGTTCCCTCACCCTGTGTTGTCTGAGTAGTGTTCCGCCTACGGTTAAGGAGTTCAGGCATTCAGTTGGGATGAGCCCTGGTCCATGCAGTCTTTCTAAAGGCGGCAGGGCCAGCGGATGAGAACAACCACTGACCCCTGTGTCTCCACAGTGAATACACAGGGGGGCGACAGAGAGCGCACAGGGGAGAGACAGCTCAAAGGATTGAGCACAAAAGGGGAGAAAACAGCACAGGGGGAGAGCACACAGGCGGGATACAGTTCAAAGGAGAGAGCACAGAGCTGAGAAGACAGCACAGGGGGGAGAGAGACCACATATGTGGGTGAGCACACAGGGGGGAAGACAGCTCAAAGGAGAGAGCACATGAGGGGAGAAGAGAGCACAGGGGGGAGAGGCGGCACACGGGGAGAGAGTGGATAGAGGGAGAATGCAAGGGGAGAGACAGCCTCCACCCACAGCGCCTCAGAGCCCCCACATTGTGATGTCACTGCCATCTCGAAAACATCAGGCCCCAATCTAGTTATGCTATATGCAGGATTATAGAGGATGCATTATGCCATATGGAGGATTATAGATGCTGCATTATGCTATATGGAGGATTATACTGTAGAGGTTGCATTATGCTATATGGAGGATTATAGAGGCTGCATTATGCTATATGGAGAGTTATAGAGGCTGCATTATGCTATATGGAGGATTATAAAGGCTACCTTATGCTATATGGAGGATTATAAAGACCACATTATATTATATAAAAGGACTACAGAGGCTACATTATGCTATATGGAGGATTACAGAGCCTGCAGTATACTATATGAAGGATTATATAGGCTACATTATGCTATATGGAGGATTATAAAGGCTGCATTATGCTATACAAAGGTTTATAGAGGCTATATTACAATAAATGGAGAATTATAGAGGCTGCATTATACTCTATGGTGGATTATAGAGGCTGCATTATGCTATATGGAGGATTATAGAGGCTGCATTATGCTATATGGAAGGGTATAGAGACTACATTATGCTATATGGAAAATTATAGAGGCTGCATTATTCTATATTGAGGATTATAGAGGCTGCATGATACTATAAGAAGGACTACAGAGGCTGCATTACACTATATGGAGGACTATAGAGGCTGCATTATATTATATGGTTGCTGCATTATAATATAAAGAGGCTGTATTATATTATATGGGGCTGCATTATGTTATATGGCGGACTATGGAGGCTGCAATGTAAAGTGGAAACCACCGGTGCTTGTCTTCATAAAATTTTGTCCTTTATTGTTATGTGAAATTTATAAAATCATTCAGCGTGCTAGCTGGGCGCTAGACGCGTTTCGGAAGACACAACTTCCTTAATCATTAACCTCATTAGGCTAATGATTAAGGAAGTTGTGTCTTCCGAAACGCGTCTAGTGCCCAGCTAGCATGCTGAATGATTTTATAAATTTCACATAACAATAAAGGACAAAATTTTATGAAGACAAGCACCGGTGGTTTCCACTTTACATTGTTTCCTGGGCAGTTGCCAAAGCTGCCACACCAGGTGCAGGAATCCAGGAGGTTATGGGCGGTGGAGCTGCCTTTTCCCTTTCCCTTTCCCAGTGAATGTATGGAGGCTGCAAGGCTGCATTATATTATATGGAGGATGCATTATATTATATGGAGGACTATGGGGGTACATTATAATATATAGATGACCATGGGGAAGCATTACACTGCGGAACACAATTTTTTAGGAGTTAGGTCAGACAACTGTTCTTAATTAATTTTTGGATGCTGAATCCAGAAATGATCTCAGTTTTTCTCTATCACGTCAAGTTTTTGAACTATAGGATTTTTGTCTTCTCAAAAATATGTAAACTACTGTACCTAAAAAGTGTTTTATTTTTTTAAATAGTACAAATATGAACAAAAAATGAAATATATAAGAAATAGGCATGACAAATATGTTTTTTAACATTATCATATGCCACGTAGCTCTATACGAGTCGAATTGTAATCAGATAACAAGTCTTATTACAGATATCAGTGCAATTGTCCATCTCTGGCAGGTAAGTTGTGGAGGAAAAACTTGACGTGCTAGAAAAAAAATGACTACATTTTTGGAATCAGCATGCCAATTTTAGTATAAATCAGTTCAAAAACCTAAATCAACAGAAATTTTTTTTCAAATTGTTCCCCAGTGTTATTCTACATGGAAGGCAATGTGGGGCCCATTATACTATATGGAGGACTATGTGGGGTCATTACTATATAAAGGGCAATGTTGGGCCATTACAATATTTGGAGGGCTATGAGGGAGACTTTATACATTATGGATGCCTATTTGAGGGCCATTTTACTGTGTGCAAGCAATTATACATGTGAAGTTTTTTGTGGGGTCCATCATACTGTGCAGAGGGCTGTGTGCAAACCATTATACTATTTGAAGTCATAGTAGGGGCCTTTATAATGTTTGTAAACCCATTGTACTGCATGAATGGCTGTGTTGGGGGTCACAACTGGGGATAATACTGTGCTGGGGTCACCAGTCATTGTCGGGGGAGTTGAAGGGAGTACAGTTGGGTTATCATACTCTGTGTGTGGAGGGTAGCCTGGAGGAAATCATTGTGGGGGCATCATACAGTGTTTGGGAGGCACTTTTGTTGGGATTGTACTATATGGTTGCATTGAAAAGGGAATCCAGGGGCTTCAATAGGAGGAAAATTACTTTGCAAGGGCAGAAAAGTTGTGACATACAGTTGTGGCCAAAAGTATTGACACCCCTGCAATTCTGTCAGATAATACTCAGTTTCTTCCTGAAAATTATTGCAATCACAAATTCTTTGGTATTATTATCTTCATTTAATTTGTCTTCAATGAAAAAACACAAAAATAATTGTCCTAAAGCCAAATTGGATATAATTCCACACCAAACATAAAAAAGGGGGTGGACAAAAGTATTGGAACTGTTAGAAAAATCATGTGATGCTTCTCTAATTTGTGTAATTAACAGCACCTGTAACTTACCTGTGGCACCTAACGTGTTGGCAATAACTAAATCACACTTGCAGCCAGTTGACATGGATTAAAGTTGACTCAACCTCTGTCCTGTGTCCTTGTGTGTACCACATTGAGCATGGAGAAAAGAAAGAAGACCAAAGAACTGTCTGAGGACTTGAGAAACCAAATTGTGAGAAAGCATGAGCAATCTCAAGGCTACAAGTCCATCTCGGGTCTTAGGAACGATCAGCTGTTTCCTCAGATCCGTGCTCCATAGGCCCCATCTTATTTGGTCGGATCAGGTCAGATCCAGTTCGGTCCGATTTGATCCGCTGTGCCCAAAATCTCAGCAGTCTGCGATTTTGGGCACAGCAAAAAATCGGACAGAATCGGATCCGACAAAAATCGGATGGCAATAAGGCCAAATCCGATTTGTGCCCATAGCATAATGTGGAGCCCACTGGGATGGGGTACTCGGTACCGGACCGGGGTACTGCTGGGGATGTCACAGAGGTCCTGGTCCGGACCGTGTCCCGGGTTCTCACAAGTAAAATGGGATATGTAAAATTTATAAAGTTTGTCGTGACGCCACCCACGGGTTGTGGTCAATGATGGGAACACTGCTGCAGCGCTGCTCTGCCAGGAGGATGGAGGGATGGATGGGCTGCAGCCAGAAAGATGAGCCTGACGTGGGTCGGGCTGCTCCTGACAGGATAAAAGGTATGCAAAGTTCAATATACCTGGAATCAAACACGGACACTCAGGCAGGGTTCACCGGGTTTGTCAGTTTTTCACAGTTAACACAGCTCATGGTACAGTTCAGTTCTTAACAGTACACAGTGCAGTTAACCCCGGGAACACTCAAACTCTCTGCATCCAGGCTGTCACTCTGAGACCCTTCACTCCTTCTAAGTCCTTCCAGGCTGTTGTTTCTCTCTCTCTGTTGTCTCCCGGGGTTGTATGGCGTCAGCTCGGACTTTGTGGGTCCTCGTGGTTGCTGCTGTGCCTTCAACCCTTGTTGTGGGAACTCCAACCTGGAGTTAGAGCTCCCCGTCGGTTAATCTGGGAAGCCGGTATGGAATCTCTGTTTCCCTCAGAGCTGACACTTTGGTGTGTGCCTAGTCTGCAGTAACCCTATATTGCAAGGCATTACCAGACTCCATCTAACCGATGTGACTGAAGTCCAAACTAGGGAAAACTACTCCGCCGGTAGTTGGTCGGTGCTGCCGTGTTCCTCGGACCCAGTACTGCTGGTCCAGTCTCTTTCCTCACACTTCCCTGGGATGTCGGCTATGGACGAGCTTTCTCTCCATGGTGTTTGTGACTCTGTGGATTCTGCATCTTCATGAAGCCCAATCCCACCGGGACGTGTCTCTGTCTTGCTGATGTCTGTGCTGCTCGGCTCACTCTGGCCTACTAACTCCTTCCTCCTCTTTTCCTCTATTTGTGCTCTCTGTCACCTGATCTACATTCTTCCCACCCACTTTCCTCTAAACCCACCACCCCTTGCCCACCTAGAGTCCCGGGCTCCGGGTTGGGTGCTGCCTCTAGTGGTGTGTGTGTGTCTGTGAGGGTGTTTGGTGTAGAAACCGTCTGTCCTTCTGCCTGGCTGCAGTTCCCTATGTGGCCACCCTGGTCGCAGGGGCGCCACATTCCCCCGGAGTTAAACCGGCATGTCCTCATGCCATCCGGCATGAATCCCCCTGAAAAAGGCTTTTTTTATTACATAACAATAACATTAACCAGCACTTATTCATGCACTTAAGGAGGCACGGGTCTTTTAAAGTTACATTAACTATGTAGATTAGTCCACCGGTGTTTCTGCTTAGGAGGCCTGGATTCGCTACACACTCCCAGGCACTTGCTTTCCCTAACTTAATGTGCATGGGGGGTCAATCTAATTCCTCCACCCTTTTGGACACGGTCTACCGGCTTAAGTGCTAAACTTCACATTTAAATATTCATATTGTTCTCTAAAACATTACTTTTCAGCATAAAAGTATAAAAGTTCTTCAAAAGGGCAAAAATGTTCAATAAGAGAACAAGTGCTTCAAAAAGCGTTCAAAAGCTCCTTGCAAGTTCAGTTCAAGTTCTCTGCACAGTCTCTATGTGCAACCTGGTCTCAAAACCAATTGGGAGCATACCGTGTGCTCAACTATATACAGCAAAAGTTTATACCAAGTCACTGTCCATGGCATCAAATGTTCATCAAACATATAAAAGACAAACAGGGGAAAAGGCTATCATTCACTCAGGATTGGGATGGGTCATCAAGGATCACATCACATTCACACTTACAGTTCTGGTACAGCAGGACCCGGGTCTTCACTTCTGTTCCTTTTTCTCCACTTTCCACGGAAGCACTTGTGGAGCTCTCCTGGGAAACAGTTCCAGTTCTTGCAGGGCTCTAACTAGCAGGTAACTGTTGGGCGTTTGGGAAGCTGCATCTGCTGTAGACTTTGTAGAACCCATGTTAGCTATTGGATCCCTGTGAACTGGTGGATCCGGGTAAACGGCTGGATCAGGTTCAGGATCCTCTAAGGCTGGGAGGTCTTCTTCCGATGTTTCTCTCCTTGTAATACGTTGTAGGAGACCCATTCTCCGATGGTCACTTTCCTGTCCGGGTGTTGTGCAGGAAGATGCGCTTCTACATCACGCCTGTTTATAAAAATGTCTCTTGGCGCACCGCGTTCACGCGCAAAGGAGAACACTTTATCCTCAATGATTTTAACTATTTGTCCCTGATGCCGTGGGGATCTGCACACTTCTCGGTCGCGACGAGCCTCTGCCTTTGCCTCTTTAGTGCGGGCGATCACAATCTGTTTTTGCACTTGCCGCTCTATGTCCTCTTTTTCCCATCGACAGATGCATCGTCTAAGATATTCTTCCCGGGTGATCAGCTCTGCAGGGCCTACTGGGCCGTCCGGGTCCCCAAGAAAACCCATGAGGTCATTACAGGTCTCACTCCTCTCCCACCAGCATCGGAGCTGTTCCAATATCATCCTCTGATGTTACAGGCGCAGGTATCAGGGGCTCGGGTAGCGGTAACCATCCTTCTTCCAGGGCTCCTAGTGGGTTAGTCACTCAGTCACTCTTGGGGCAGGGCGTGGTGCAGGAATGGACACATCAATCAGGGTCGCAGTGCGGCATTCTTCCTCGCTCCGGAGACAACTGTTGGAGTCACCAACCCAGCCGGGTTGTGCAGACCGGGACTGCAGGTTTTGTTGCACGTCAATTCGAATCCGAGTCCTCTGCTCTGCTTGGGCCCGGGTCATCTGCAGGGGCAGCAGCCGCATTACACCCCTCCGGGTGTCTCGGATCTCCGGACATCTCTCTCCTCCTTCCGCCATGCTGCCTCGATCACTGTTGTTCTTTCCCTGGCTGGGTTCCTCCACTGGTACGTTCCGTGGGCCCTCCGGGATCACTTCAGGTCTTTCGACTGCAGCACACTTCTCAGTGTCCTCTTCCGTCCGCATGTACTGTAATGGCGACTGCTCCGCATCCGGTTTCCTCTCCCGCCTTTCCGGGGCAACAACTTTCTCTTCAGCTCTCGCCAGCTTCTCATTAGTAAGCACACTTGGGGGCGGGGGCTCCTCCTTTGGACTGATGGCTGGCTCCCCTGGAGTTAAGGGGAGCCAGGGTGGGCCTTTCTTTTCCCGCTTTGTACCGGGCTGGCCCACGATGGGGGGTCTGGGCACGCCTCCTCTGCACATGGCTTCAGGCTTCCATGGCTGCCATTAAGCCCAGAATTGGCAGGAAAAGTCCAGAACACATTTTTCAGGCACATGGGGTCCGGTTCTTTTGGACCAGCTCCATCCTGTTCGTGACGCCAAGTTGTGGAGCCCACTGGGATGGGGTACTCTGTACCGGACCTGGGTACTGCTGAGGATGTCACGAAGGTTCTGGTCCGGACCGTGTCCCAGGTTCTCACAAGTAAAAGGGAATATGTACAATGGATAAAGTTTGTCGTGACGCCACCCATGGGTTGTCGTCAATGATGGGACCACCACTGCAGCGCTGCTGCAGCCAGATGGATGAGCCCGCCGCGGGTCGGGCTGCTCCTGATAGGACAAAAGGTATGCAAAGTTCAATATACAGTTGTGGCCAAAAGTATTGACACCCCTGCAATTCTGTCAGATAATACTCAGTTTCTTCCTGAAAATTATTGCAATCACAAATTCTTTGGTATTATTATCTTCATTTAATTTGTCTTCAGTGAAAAAACACAAAAAGAATTGTCCTATAGCCAAATTGGATCTAATTCCACACCGAACATTAAAAAGGGGGTGGACAAAAGTATTGCCACTGTTAGAAAAATCATGTGATACTTCTCTAATTTGTGTAATTAACAGCACCTGTAACTTACCTGTGGCACCTAACAGGTGTTGGCAATAACTAAATCACACTTGCAGCCAGTTGACATGGATTAAAGTTGACCTATGTCCTGTATCCTTGTGTGTACCACATTGAGCATGAAGAAAAGAAAGAATACCAAAGAACTGTCTGAGGACTTGAGAAACCAAATTGTGAGGAAGCATGAGCAATCTCAAGGCTACAAATCCATCTCCAAAGACCTGAATGTTTCTGTGTCTACCGTGCGCAGTGTCATCAAGAAGTTTAAAGCCCATGGCACTGTGGCTAACCTCCCTAGATGTGGACGGAAAAGAAAAATTGCCGAGAGATTTCAACGCAAGATTGTGCGGATGGTGGATAAAGAACCTCGACTAACATCCAAACAAGTTCAAGCTGCCCTGCAGTCCGAGGGTACAACAGTGTTAATCCGTACTATCCATCAGCCTTTGAATGAAAAGGGACTGTATGGTAGGATACGCAAGAAGACCCCACTTCTTACCCCGAGACATAAAAAAGCCAGGCTGGAGTTTGCCAAAACTTACCTGAGAAAGCCTAAAACGTTTTGGAAGAATGTTCTCTGGTCAGATGAGACAAAAGTAGAGCTTTTTGGGCAAAGGCATCAACATAGAGTTTACAGGAGAAAAAAAGAGGCATTCAAAAAAAGAACACGGTCCCTACAGTCAAACATGGTGGAGGTTCCCTGATGTTTTGGGGTTGCTTTGCTGCCTCTGGCACTGGACTGCTTGTCCGTGTGCATGGCATTGTGAAGTCTGAAGACTACCAACAAAATTTGCAGCATAATGTAGGGCCCAGTGTGAGAAAGCTGGGTCTCCCTCAGAGGTCATGGGTCTTCCAGCAGGACAATGACCCAAACCACACTTCAAAAAGCACTAGAAAATGGTTTGAGAGAAAGCACTGGAGACTTCTAAGGTGGCCAGCAATGAGTCCAGACCTGAATCCCATAGAGCACCTGTGGCGAGATCTAAAAATGGCAGTTTGGAGAAGGCACCCTTCAAATATCAGGGACCTGGAGCAGTTTGCCAAAGAAGAATGGTCTAAAATTCCAGCAGAACATTGTAAGAAACTCATTGATGGTTACCGGAAGCGGTTGATCGCAGTTATTTTGGCTAAAGGTCGTGCAACCAAGTATTAGGCTGAGGGTGCCAATACTTTTGTCTGGCCCATTTTTGGAGTTTTGTGTGAAATGATCAATGTTTTGCTTTTTGCTTCATTCTCTTTTGTGTTTTTTCATTGAAGACAAATTAAATGAAGATAATAATACCAAAGAATTTGTGATTGCAATCATTTTCAGGAAGAAACTGAGTATTATCTGACAGAATTGCAGGGGTGGCAATACTGTTGGCCACAACTGTACCTGGAATCAAACACGGACACTCAGGCAGGGTTCACCGGGTTTACTTGTCAGTTCTTCACAGTTAACACAGCTCACGGTACAGTTCAGTTCTTAACAGTACACAGTGCAGTTAACCCCAGGAACACTCAAACCCTCTGAAGCCAGGCTGTCACTCTGAGGCCCCTCACTCCTTCTAAGTCCTTCCAGGCTGTTGTTTCTCTCTCTGTTGTCTCCCCGGGTTGTATGGCGGCAGCTCGGACCCTTGTGGGTCCTCGTGGTTGCTGCTGTGCCTTCAACCCTTGTTGTGGGAACTCCAACCTGGAGTTAGAGCTCCCCGTCGGTAAATCTGGGAAGCCGGTATAGAGTCTCTGTTCCCCTCAGAGCCGACACTTTGGTTTGTGCCTAGTTTGCAGTAACCCTATCTTGCAAGGCGTTACCAGACTCCATCTAACCCGTGTGACTCCAGTCTAAACTAGAGAAAACTACTCCGCCGGTAGTTGGTCGGTGCTGCCGTGTTCCTCGGACCCAGTACTGCTGGTCCAGTCTCTTTCCTCACACTCCCCTGGGATGTCGGATATGGACGAGCTTTCTCTCCATGGTTTCTGTGACTCTGTGGATTCTGCATCTCTATGAAGCCCAATCCCACTGAGACGTGTCTCTGTCTTTCTGATGTTTGTGCTGCTCGGCTCACTCTGACCTACTAACTCCTTCCTCCTCTTTACCTCTATTTGTGCTCTCTGTCACCTGATCTAACTCACTTTCCTCTAAACCCCCTACCCCTTGCCCGCATAGAGTCCCGGGCTCCGGGTTGGGAGCTGCCTCTAGTGGTGTGTGTGTGTCTGTGAGGGTGTTTGGTGTAGAAACCGTCTATCCTTCTGCCTGGCTGCAGTTCCCTATGTGGCCACCCTGGTCGCAGGGGCGCCACAATAACATGGTGGCCAAATCGGATCCGTGGCTGTCTGTTTTACAACGGACAGCCACGGATTGAACAAAAATGCAGTGTGAAAGCACCCTAAGGAGTAGTAGAAGCCTGAAGCTCCAGCACCACACACACACACACCTAGTGATATGGGACCAATCAGACGCCCGTTACTAAGGTAACTGGTCCCGGTGGGTGGAGAAGCTTTAGGTTAGGTTTGGTTATAAAGTGAGTGGGGAGAGAGGGAAAGAGCAGTGAAGAAAGCAGGAAGCAGAAATGCAGTGCAGAGCTGCAGAGTTACAGAACAGCAGAGGAGAAGCTAAGAGGGAGGGCACCTCAACCTGATGACCCAGAAGAGAAAGGGGCAGATTGAGGGTAACCAAATACCTTGCCCCAGTCCGAAGCGGGGTACCAGCTCCGAATGTGGATCAGAGGTGCTACCTTGAGCTACAAATTATCGGCGTGGTTGTGTGGCGCCCTGCTCATGCAGTACGTCAATTCCTGGGGTTGGTGGGCTACTATCGGAGGTTCATCAAGGGGTATACAAAGAAGGCTGCTCCCCTGCAAGACCTCCTGGTAGGCCAACCCACGAAGGGCAAGTCTAAGGATTCTCCGTGGAGATGGGGTAAGGAACAAGAGGAAGCCCTGACAGGAGAAGAAATCCTTGCTTACCCGGACTACATCCTGCCATTCCTGCTATACACAGACGCCAGCAATGTGGGACTCGGAGCCGTCATTTCCCAAAAGCAAGACGGCAAGGAGAGGATAATCGCTTACGCCTGCAGAAAGCTGAGCCCCACAGAGAGGAACCCAGAGAACTACAGTTCCTTCAAGCTGGAATTCCTGGCCTTAATCTGGGCCATTACAGAGAGATTCAAGCACTATCTGGCCTCTAGCAAATTTACAGCTTACACAGATAACAATCCGCTCACCCACCTGGAAACTGTGAAGTTGGGAGCCATGGAGCAAAGATGGATGGCCAGACTCTCCAACTATCAATTTACCATCAAGTACTGGGCTAGGCATCAGAATGGAGACGTGGATGCTTTATCCAGGATGGCTCACTTATCCGAAGAGGGTGTAGATGAAGACGAGCTGGAAGAAGTAGAGTTACCTGCCTTCCATCATGTAAGAGTAACCCAATGCCAACAGACGCGTCAAGACCCCTCTACAAGGGCAGTAAATCCGTTGCCCCACTTTGGCTAGAGGGAGGCGCAAGACCATGACCCGGCTGTTAGTTTAAATAAACAACTGATAACCCAGGAGTCAGCGAAGCTGCCTGAAAATCCCCCGTCTGAAGCCAAACATCTGTGGAACGAGCGAAGTAAACTGTTCTGATACCAGGATAAGCTATTTCGGCAGTACATCAACCAAAGAACTCACGAGATGGCTTGGCGAATCATTGTGCCAAAATCAGAAATCCCCGTGGTCCTGAACACCTATCAAAACTAGACTGGTCACTTCGGATGGAAGAAGCTAGAGGTGCTACTGAAGGATAGGTTCTTTTGGGTCGGCATGCAGTCATCCATTGAAAGATGGTGTAAGAATTGTAAATCCTGCAGCCTAAGAAGAAAGGACTTACAGAGCCAAAAAGCCCAGCTTCATCCCATCGTAACCAAACAGCCTCTAGAGATCGTAGCCTTGGACCATGTAAAACTAACCCCAAGTAGATCTGGCTATACCTACACGTTGACCATGGTAGACCATTACTCGAGATTCTTAATGGTTGCCCCTGTAAAAGACTTGACAGCTTCAACAGCTGCTAAAACCTTCCAAAATGTCTTCTGCAGACCATTGGGATATCCAGAACATGTCTTAACAGATCAAGGATCAGCCTTCGAAGCAGAGATCTTCCAAGAGTTCTGCCAGATGTATGGGTGCAAAAAGATCAGAACGACCCCGTATCATCCCCAAACCAACAGACTCTGTGAGAAAATGAATCACATCATCATCGATATGTTGAAGATCCTGCCAGTGGAAGAAAGAAACCAATGGCCGGAGGAACTACCTGATTTGGTTGATATGTATAACCACATTCCAGTAAGCTCTACAAACTGTACACCAGCATACCCGATGAGAGCCCGTACAGGAAAATTACCCATAGACTTGGAACTCTGAGTAGTAGATACTGAAGCAGATCATGCCATTTCCAACTGGAAAACCCATCGCCTAGAGCAATACAAAAAGGTTCA
The DNA here is from genome assembly GCA_033576535.1 of Allobates femoralis. Taxonomy (NCBI): domain Eukaryota; kingdom Metazoa; phylum Chordata; class Amphibia; order Anura; family Aromobatidae; genus Allobates; species Allobates femoralis. Next base: position 288,575,626 of record JARQOC010000006.1, read on the forward strand.
AGCCAGCGTCGAAGATAACCTGGAGAAATCCCGTGAAAAACAAGAAAGGGACTGCAACAAACGTGCTCCAGCAGAACCAATAACACCTGGAAGTATTGTCCTTAAAAGGAAAAGAACTCGACATAAGTTAGACGATCAGTGGGAACAAGAACCCTACGTCCTATTGGATTCTGGAAATGATAACAATAAAGTCTGCCTTATCAGTAAGGATGGTGAAAAAACCACACAAACTGTATCCAGGTATCACATTAAGAAGTGTCCAACAGATTGGAAAAACCAAGATCTCTCCAATCAACTTATTCGAGAGTTTGAACCAGTACAGGAACTAAGTCCATATCAAGAACAAAAGAAGAAGGTCATCCCTACCAGAAGATTGGCCTCAACAAGATGGAGCCATCATAGTGCCAATACTAAATTTCTACCTGTAATGTTGTTATATCTTCTGTAGTTTGCTTGTTGTCTTCCCTGTTTGCTTTTTCTGCCTACTAACAGTGATGTAAGATAGAGGAGGAGCTGTGGCAGGAAAAGGGGGAGCTGGGAAATGGAAGGGGATTCATTAAAGTATGGCCGCTCGACTGAGCAGTTCAGCATATCTGTGTGTGCTTTTGGATCCCTCGTCATCTGCACTACAACACTACAATTGGCGACGAGGAAGCGTTCATTCATCAGCTAAAGGTATTTCAGTGCCACAAGATCTCCAGTGCTCACGATGGCCTGTCTACCTGCATTCCCAGCTTTTGATGTGCATCAGTCCCAAGCAAACCTAGCAGCATGTTGGGATAAATGGCTGAAGCGCTTTGAGATATTTCTGCAAACCATGAACATAGCCGATGATACAAGAAAGAAAGCCATGTTATTACACTATGCAGGGGAGCAAGTCTATGATATCTTCACTACTCTGCCTAACACAGGGGAGGACAAGGACTATGAGCTCAGCAAAGCAGCACTGAGCAAACACTTCTCCCCGCACAGAAATGCAGCATTTGAAATCTTCAAATTTAGACAATGAAAGCAATCAGCCACAGAAAGCATTGATGAATATCATGTCCGGCTACGGCACCTTGCAGCTTACTGTGAGTTTTCAGACGTAGACAAAGAAATCCAAACGCAGATATTACAAAGATGTGTTTCTTCAAAGTTAAGAAGACAAGCACTCAGAGACCCTACTAGACCCTAGCAAAAGTATTAGACACAGCACGTATAAATGATACTGCAGAGAAACAGGCAAAACTCATAGAGAGCAGCGAGCCAGAAGCACCATCTTCTATAGCAAAGCTTACACAGAAATCACAAGTACAGGTGGCAACTTGTTACAACTGCGGTGGGTCGTTTCCTCACCAGAACGCTTGTCCAGCAAAGGGTACAACCTGCCATAATTGTGGAAAACGAAACCATTTTGCAAAAGTGTGCAGATCTACACCGCAGCAATCTGCTCGTCCCACAGTACAGCCCAGGTCACAGAAGGTCCAAGCACTGCAGCTTAATGACGAGGCTCAAAGCACTTACTTATTCTCAGTGACTGAGGAAGGATCTCGGGCTGTGCACATGATTAACAATCCAAAACGAGTCATCCTCATAAATGGCAATCCAGTGGAAGCCCTGGTGGACACAGGGGCGTCAGTCAATGTCATCTGTCATACAATCTATAATCAGCTCCTGACTAGACCTGCTCTACAAAATACCAGCCTACAGATTTTCCCTTATGGTTTCACAGCTGCGTTGCCCCGGTGTGGCAAATTTCAGTCAGAACTCACAGCTGAAGGGAAATCCATCACGGACACTTTTTACGTAGTGGAGTGCTCTGCAGATACGCTTCTCAGCTGCAGCAGCGCAGTGTCTCTAGGCCTGGTGAACCTGGTCAACAGCGTTACAGGTTCTTCAGTCCCACATATTATGCAGAGGTACCCCAGTCTCTTTAAAGGCCTTGGTAAGCTAAAAGACGTTCAGATAAAATTACATATTGATCAGTCGATACAGCCCTCCATCCAACCTCACAGGCGCATTCCCTTTCATGTCCGCAAACTTGTGGAACAAGAATTGCAAGACCTGGAGGCATCTGATGTTATTGAACAGGTTGAAGGCCCAACTCCCTGGGTCTCGCCAATCGTTGTTGCGCCTAAGCCAAAACAGCCTGGAAAAATACGGCTTTGTGTGGATATGCGGCATGCCAATCTAGCTATTCAAAGAGAAAGGCACATCACGCCTACTATTGATGACATTCTCACAGATCTGAATGGTGCAAAGGTGTTTTCAAAAATTGATCTAAAATCCGGCTATCATCAACTTGAGTTGCATCCAGACTCCAGGTACATCACAACTTTTAGTACTCATATGGGCCTGCATAGGTTTAAGAGGTTGAACTTTGGTATCTCATCAGCCGCAGAAATTTTTCAAAATGTTATCAGTCAGGTCCTGCCTGGAATAGCAACTAAATAATATGAATGACTGGCATCAACCTCTAAGTGTAGGTGCAAGCAGAAAAAATACATTAATTATAAGGGAGTTATCTGCTGCGACACTAAACACTACGTACTGTGTACTATGAACACTTTAATGAGTGCCACCAGTAGCTAAACTGCACAGCTAATACAGACACAATGTGAATAGGGGTATAGCAATCACTGCTCTAGATTCAATGTAAAATGGAAGACTTAGCTTCAACAGTAGCTACTGTGGAGTGCCCGGAAACCAGCGACAAGGTGCTTCCGTTTTTCCGGGTCCTAACGCTATGACTAATGGTGATATGTGAGATACTGGGTTTATATGCCTCTATTCTGATTAAAAACAAGAAAAGTATGTGTTGGACTCAGACAAAATGGAGACCTCAGCTGGTCACAGGGCGGGGGAAGGGGGATAAGGAGGGCGCTCAGTCATAAAAAACAATAGTAACTAAATAATATGAATGACTGGCATCAACCTCTAAGTGTAGGTGCAAGCAGAAAAAATACATTAATTATAAGGGAGTTATCTGCTGCGACACTAAACACCACATTAAAGTGTTCATAGTGTTCATAGTACACAGTACGTAGTGTTTAGTGTCGCAGCAGATAACTCCCTTATAACTGCCTGGAATAGCGGGAGTCCTCAACGTCAGTGATGACATTCTCATATACGGAACAACACAAGAAGAACATGACAGTCGCCTGGAGCAAGTGTTTCAGAGACTGCAAGCCTGCAATCTAACTGTCAATCCATCAAAATGTGAGTTCAACCAAACGTCATTAAATTTTTTTGGATACATTTTTTCAGGACAAGGTGTGTCAGCAGATCCTCAGAAAGTCACTGCCATCAAATCTGCTGGTCAACCTCAAAATGCCTCAGAGGTTCGCAGTTTTCTAGGACTGGTCACATACTGTGGATGATTCATACCCGACCTAGCCACTATTTCTGAACCCCTGAGACAACTCACAAAGAAAGATATTCCTTGGTCATGGGGTACTGAGCATCAAGCATCGTTTGACACGTTGAAATCCAGCCTAACTGGTGACACAGTCATGGCTTACTTTGACCCATTAAAGTCCACAGAACTGATTGTAGACGCTAGCTCGGTAGGCCTGGGTGCAATTCTCACACAAGTGTCCAACAATGACAACATTTCTACAATTTCCTACGCAAGCAAGACATTAACAGATACGGAACAGCGATACTCACAAACTGAAAGGGAAGCTCTTGCAGTTGTGTGGGGATGCCTTCACTTTCATCTGTATCTCTTCGGACACAAATTCACAGTCATAAGTGACCACAAACCGTTAGTTCCAATTTTCAACAAACACTCTTCCAAACCCCCTCCACGAATTGAACGCTGGTTGCTCCGCTTACAGAACTACCATCTTCAACTGAGATATGAGGCAGGAGTTGGAAACCCGGCGGACTATTTCTCAAGACACCCAATACCACAACCTACTAAGGACAACATTCCAGCAACTATTCTAGCGGAGGAACATATAAATTTCGTTGCTACACATTCAGTGCCAAGAGCTATGTCTATGGAGGAAATATAACAGGCGGTGGACTCTGATCCCCAACTTCAGTTGGTGATAGAATCTGTTCGGTCTAAGAAATGGAGCTGTTTTCTTGCTGAGGCTCGCCTTCAACCACCAGATCGAGTAGGGTACTTGGAGGCTTTCTTTAATGCACGACATTCACTCTCAGTGTCGGACTCAAATCTGCTGCTGCGAGACAATCGCCTGGTGATACCTCAGAAACTGGAGGACCGTGTACTTGATCTGGCCCACGAGGCTCATCAAGGGGTGGTAAAAACAAAGCAATTACTTCGACAAAAAGTATGGTTTCCAGGACTGGACAAAAGAGTAGAGGCATTGATTCAAACATGCATTCCTTGTCAAGCAACTATAGTTGACCATAGGCGTGCGCCTTTACAAATAACACCCCTTCCAAGAGCCCATGGACTGCTGTCAGTGTTGATTTTTGTGTTTTACCGGACCGCTCCTACCTGTTGGTGGTCATGGATGACTATTCTCGGTTTCCAGTCATTGAACATGTTTCGACAACATCGGCCAGGGCTGTTATACCAAAATTGGACAAGATTGTCTCGGCTTATGGCATACCCAAGACAGTGAAGACGGACAATGGACCTCCATTCAATAGCACAGACTTTCAGTCATTGGCAACTTATCTTGGTTTCTCCCACAGGAAAATAACTCCGTACTGGCCTCAAGCCAATGGAGAAGTGGAACGATTCATGCAATCAATCAACAAGACCCTGAGGATTGCTACCATGGAGCACAAGGACTCGCAACAAGAATTACATAGATTCCTTAGACAGTACAGAGCCACACCACACTCCACTACTGGGATCCCACCAGCAACGACATTGTTCAGCAGGCCCTTGCGCGTCAAAATCCCATGCATTCCGTCAGTTCCTGTCCAAACCCCAATTGCTATTAATGCTATTGCTATTAATGATTCCGTCTCTAAGGAAAAAAAATGAAAAAATGAAGCAGTATGCAGAAAAATGCAGCCGCCGTTACAAGCATCCAGAAATAAAGGTGGGTGATTGGGTTCTTGTAAAGAGACTGAGACCTAGCGACAAGTTTGCATCCCCATACTATCCCGAGCCCTTTCAGGTCACACAAATCAGAGGCACCATGATTACTGCTAAAAACCCAAATCATCATGTCACTAGAAATGTGTCCCATTTTAAAAAACTTCATGGCTACGTCCCAGAGACGACGCATGCAGAGGAAGTAGATAGCGACGACATATTGCCAGAGACAATGAACTCAGCTGTTCCCATAGGAGATACCTCAGAAGACCCCCTGAGTTTATCTGGAAATGAGATGTCTCGACGTTATCCTGGGAGAACAAATCGAGGGCCACCAGTCTATCTTGCGGACTATATGCTGCAGTAGAGAAAAAAAAACTTTTCTACAACGCGAACTTTTGAACGGTTAACTATTTACTTTGTTTTTTTTTGTAAGATGATAAGAGATGTAATGTTGTTATATCTTCTGTAGTTTGCTTGTTGTCTTCCCTGTTTGCTTTTCTGCCTAGTAACAGTGATGTAAGATAGAGGAGGAGCTGTGGCAGGAAAAGGGGGAGCTGGGAAACGGAAGGGGATTCATTAAAGTATGGCCGCTCGACTGAGCAGTTCAGCATATCTGTGTGTGCTTCTGGATCCCTCTTCATCTGCACTACAACACTACACTACCAGCCCAATGAATTGGTACCAAGGAATCAGGAAGAAATACCCATTGCTAGGGAATCTGAGGACGCTGCAATCAGTACACCTGCTAGCCCTGTAAGTGAGACTAAGGCAACACAGAAGCTTACCTGACATACCTGCACTAAGCCCTTCACTAGACACCTCACCTGAGACAGTGACACCTGTAGTGCGTAGGTCAAACAGAAGCACACAGGGGGGGGCGTGGCCTAGCGGCATGTGAGGAGGACGTGCGCCTGTAGAGCTCCCGCGCTTGATCCTTCTTTAACCCTGCAATCCCCGTGACCGGATCGCGCACTGCGGCCCCGGTGGTTCCCCTGGTGACCGGGATCATATTGAGGTGCATGTGGAGCCCGGTGAGGCGGCGATATGGTTAAGAGGACCCAGAAAAAGGCCCTTGGTGAAGCGGGCGGCGGCCTCCAAGATGGCGCCGGGACAGAGGCGAACTCCTTCTTGGAACAGGAGCCGGTGAGCGTGGCACGGAATAGAGCGGCTGCTGCACGCTTGCAGCAGTTCGCTCGTGTGGAGAGGCTGGAGCAGGCAGGACAGGAGGAGACGGATGGTCTCTCTGAAGAGGCAGAGTACACTGTTGTGGAGACGGCCTCGGGACAGGGGAGAGATGGGGGAGGTGCAGATCTGTGTGTTCAGACTCCGGAGGAGCAGGAGGCCCAGGGCAGCTGGGGAGCTGTGCTGGCACAAAATAATGACATGCTGGCGGCTCTAGCCCTACAAACACCAGCTGAACCTACTATTAAAGACGTTTTTCGGGCTGTGCTTCAGTGTGGATCATCAATATCACATGTACTGACTCAACTAGGTCACCTGCAAGAGACTGTTCAAACTGTACGGCATGATTTACATGAGGCGAAGGGACAGACCAGAGAATTGGAGAAAAGAGTGTCTAAAGTGGAGATGCAGCTGGCACCCTCTGTCAAGTTTCACTCTGAAGTTAAGAAGGAATTCCAGATGGTACATGCTAAGACGGATGATCTAGAAAATAGATCGCGCCGTAATAACGTTCGCATAGTAGGTGTGCCTGAGAGATACGAAAAAGGGAACCCTACTATGTTTTTTGAGTCATGGATCAAGGAGACAATTGGTGCTGATCGTCTGACTCGTCTCTATGCCATTGAACGAGCGCACAGGGTCCCTGCTCAGCCCCCTCCCCCGGGGCACCAGCCTAGGACTGTCCTTGCTAAACTACTCCATTACAGAGACCGTGATATTATCCTCAATTACTCCAGAGATCATCAGGATGTTCTCATTAATGGAGCCAGAGTCTCATTTTATCCGGACTACTCCCCAGAAGTCCAGCGGCGGAGGGCCAAGTTCGCCCCGGTGAAGGCTCGTCTCCGGGAACTGGGAGTCAAATATTCTGTCTTCTTCCCTGCTAAATTGAAGATTCTGGCTGATGATAAATCACATTTTTTCTTCGAAGCCCAAGATGCCATGGACTGGTTGGATCGTAATGAGCTACGGTTGCGCAGGGAAGCTGACCGAGATTCTGCTGACTGAGAGTGTATTGTCTCGGATTCTTTCTCTTTCTTGATTGCCCTGGTCTGGCCATGGAGGCGGCCGTCCGCTAAATAGGTTTTGCTCTAATGTGATGAATACTGTTGGCATTTTTGGCTTCTTTCTTCTTTCCCCCCCCCCCTTCCTCCCTTCTCCTTACTTTTCTTCCCTCCTACTATACTTCTCCGACTGATGCCGCATTTTGTTATTGTTGCATTTAATTGTCTCGTCTTTGGAGTATTCCTATTTTCCCTAGCGGATCCAGGTCGTTGGGACTGACACTCATGCTTATTTTTTGCGCGGATGGCGCTATGGAACTGAAGCGCCCACTTTACTGTGAAACGGGGCTAACATCGCCCTTGGACTGTTTGTTTGGTTTTTTGTTTTCAGTTTTCTTTTTTAGTAGTGGGGTAGGGAGTGGGGAAGGGGGCGGGGGGGTATGGGTTAGAAGACGATCCCGGATCCTGAAAAGTAGCCAGGGACTGGTTATATGTGTGTTGTTATTTGATCATGGGTGAAATACGGATTGTGAGTTGGAACATCCGTGGCCTGAAATCCCCAGTCAAGAGACAGGCTGTGTTCAGCTCGATCTTAGCGCAGAAGCCCACTGTGATCTGTTTGCAAGAGACCCATCTTACTCCTGAGACCTTGGGTGTCCTTAATAAACGCTGGGTTAGGGTAGGTTTCCACTCTACGTACTCTGAATACTCTCGCGGAGTTAGTATGCTGATACACAGTAATGCGCACTTTGAATGTTTGGGTACACGAGTTGATGATGAGGGTCGCTACGTGGTCCTGCACTGTCGGCTATTCACTAAAATATTACTGCTAATTTCTGTTTATATCCCGCCACCATTTCATAGTGGACTTATTCATAAGATAATCACCATTGTGGGAGATTACCCCAATGTCCCATTTATAATTGTGGGGGACTTTAATAATATTGCTGACTCACATTGGGACAAGAGTTCGCGGACCCCTGCCAGACCGGAGGGTAATGCTACTCCATTTGGAGTTTTGCTGCGGGAAGTGGCGCTGATTGATTTGTGGAGAAGCAGACACCCTGAAGTCTATCTCTACTCGTGCTTCTCCTCCACCTTCTCTTCCCTGTCGCGCATTGACATGGCCCTGGGGGATCGCCTTATGCAGGACCTGGTCTCTGAGGTTTCCTATTTGCCCAGAACGGTTTCTGATCATTCTCCCCTGAGTGTCCTTCTCCGGTGGGATGACCCGGGCCGGGTGCGATGCGCGACTTGGAGGTTGAACCCTTATTGGCTACAATTGATAGATAAGGAGGAGAGATTTGGAACCGAACTAAACGAGTTTTTGCAGTTTAATGATGGCTCTGCCCCCGCGGGAGTGGTGTGGGATACTCTTAAGGCCTATCTGAGGGGTATGTGCACAAGGGAAATTGCCAAGGTTAAGGCGTTATCTAAGTCCGGTGAACTCGTGGTCCTTCGTGAGCTTGAAGAGGCTGAAACTGCTTTGTCGATCCAATCTACCCCTGATACTAGGTCGAGGCTGAAACGGGCTCAGGAACAGGCCACCGAGTACACTATGCGTAAAGCAGATCAGAAACGTATGTTTCAGTCTACGCAGTGCTTCGAGAGCGCTGAGAGGGTTGGTCACTTGCTATCCGTGATCACTTCTGCACAACGTGACTCATCTTTTATCCCCCATTTGCGCAATCCGGATGGTGTTGTGTCGTGCAGTGCAGCTGATGTTGTCTCTATCCTTAAGCGGTTCTATCAGGAGCTTTACTCCTCCCGTTATTCTGCGGGATCTGTTGAGCTGGAGTCATTCTTGACTGGGGCGGAGTTGCCATCGCTGCCGCGCGATTTAATGAACCGTCTGGAAGAGCCTATTACTCTTGATGAGCTGGAAGGGGCGCTGGGAACTATGTCTAACGGGAAGGCACCAGGTGCTGATGGTCTTCCTGTGGAAATTTTCAAAAAATATAAGGAGGTGTTACTTCCAGTCCTTTTGGACACTTATCGAGAGAGCCTGATGGCTGGCTCCCTGCCACCTTCCATGCGGGAGGCCATCATCACTGTCATTCCGAAAAAAGATAAAGACCCGACGCTCCAGACTCTTACAGACCCATTTCTTTGTTGCCGGTAGATACCAAACTTCTTGCCAAAGTCCTGGCTATTAGATTGGCAACTGTTATTGAACACTTAATTCACCCAGATCAGACGGGTTTTATGCCAAACAAATCTACTTCTATCAATATACGGCGGTTATTTTTAAATATACAGGTGGGTGCGGAGAATGTGGGGCGGAGGGTGGTCCTGTCTCTGGACGCCGCTAAAGCTTTTGATAGCGTTGAATGGCCCTACCTGTGGTTAATACTTGAGCGCATGGGATTTGGCCCTGGCTTCATAGCCTGGATCCGACTCCTTTATACTTCACCGTGTGCTATGGTGCGGGCTAACGGACAGATCTCCGGGCGCTTCAATCTTGGTCGTGGCACGAGACAGGGCTGCCCTCTGTCGCCACTGCTATTTGCACTGGCGATAGAACCACTGGCCGCCAAGATACGCGGCGACCCTGAAATTGTGGGATTTAAATATGGGACTCATATGGAAAAGCTAGCATTATATGCCGACGATTTGCTTCTGTTTCTGGCCAACCCTGATGAATCCTTATCTAGAACCATGTCATTACTGGCTGATTTTGGCCGTCTGTCGGGATTGGTCATTAACTGGGACAAGTCATCCTTGTTGCCTTTAGATTCTGAAGTAGCCGTAGCTACTGCAATGCCGGTTGTATCGGTATTTAAATACTTGGGAATCGTTGTTTCAACCAAACTGGGAGACTTTGAACGTCTTAACCTGGCACCCTTGTTGCTCAAGCTCAAACAGAAGACCCGTGCATGGGCTAAACTGCGCCTCTCGGTGGTGGGCAGAGTTAACCTATTGAAGATGGTTATTATGCCCCAGCTATTATATATCCTGCATAATGCTCCGGTCTGGCTCCCCCAAAACAGATTTTATAGAATAAATGCTATCTTTCGAGACTTTATTTGGCAGGGTGGTCAGGCACGTATTAAACTAGAACATCTCCAAAAGCCTAAGGACGAAGGTGGATTGGCATTGCCGAATCCCTGGATTTATTATCTGGCATCCCAGTGCCAGCACCTGGCACGGGGCGCTGAAATGAGCCCGGCTGACTCAGTGGGTAGGATTGTGGAGTTCCTGGTGGGCCGAGGATCACTGCTCTCACACCTGGAGGCTGATAGACTGCGGGCCGTCGGGGCGAGAAGCCCGACAATACTTCTTATGGTAAAGGTTTGGGAGAAGGTGAAGAGCATTAGAGGTGTCACAGCATACACACGATATACCCCCATATGGGATAACCATAGGCTCCCGGAGTTGCAGTCACTCAAAGGCTTTGCACAGTGGAGAAGGATTGGCATTTGGTGGATGGCACAGCTGTTGAGAGCTGGAGTGCTGAAAACCTTTGAGGAACTGCGGGCGGAATTCGCGCTACAACACTCAATGTTTTTTCAGTACCTACAGCTACGACATGCTTTCAATGCCCAACAGCGTATGTCATGTATTGTGATACAACAGGATATGGTGGTTAATATTCTTGGCTCTTTGTCGACCTGTAAAGGATTGATTTCCTTTATCTATGACTGCCTTCTCACTGTGATATTGTCTAAACACCCAATGGTCTCTAGGAGTAAGTGGGAGTCGCAGTTGGGGATTATTACGGATGATCAGTGGGATTCAATTTTGCAGAATGTTCCTAAATTATCCCTCAGTGAACCTGCGCGTCTCTCGCAGCTTTACGTTATTTATAGGGTATACCGGACCCCTAAGTGGCTCTTTGATAGGGGGATGCGGCCAGATTCTACTTGCCCCAAGTGCCAGATGGAAGATGCTGATACTCTCCATATGCTATGGACATGCCCAATTATACGCATTTTCTGGAACAAAGTGTTTAATATCATTCACTCAGCTATGGGACAGAGTGTTCCATCAGACCCACTCATCTGTGTACTGGGGTGTACTGAACCACTATATGGTGACGACTTCTCTTTGCTAGCAATTACCAGAATGCTCTTTATTGCTCGTAAGCTGATCGCTCTGTATTGGATATCTGATCGATCCCCTTCCCGTAGGGAATATATAAACAGGATTAATCTCACTGTTCGCAGGGAGAAAGCCATTTACTTCAAGCGAGGGAAGGAGAGGGTTTTCTCTAATATTTGGAGTGGCTGGCTGGATTCCCCAGGACTGGCCTCTCCTGATTTGTAGTGATTTACCCAAAAGGTGACTCGTGCTTGATTCTTGAATGTTATTTTTCATGTTTCTGTATTTTCCGATGTCTGGCTGCCGGAGGGAGAATGGGATCGCCTTGGGAGGGGGTGGGAAGGGAAGGGGGTATGTTTTGTCAAGGGTTATGTTTTATTTTATTGGCATTGTCATGCTATTTACAATGTTTGTTTATTTGGATAAAACAATAAATATTACCTGGTTAAAAAAAAAAACAGAAGCACACAAGGTCAACCCCCGTCTAGGTTTGGAGAGTGGGTATATAAAAACAACAAAAAAAAAAAGGTAGAGCACACTAAGGAAACGTCAATAGTAAACTGTACAATAGAATGTAAATAGTAGTGTACAGAAGGGTGGAGGAACTGGGCCCAACCCCAAGCACATTAAGTTAGGAACAGAAAGTGCCTGGGGTAGGGACGTACCAGGGCTCCTAAGCCGAGACACCCATAGCAACAAGTGTTTGTTATTAAAAATGTGGACTTTTAAAAGACCTTTTTTTTTTCCCCTTTTCTTACCTGGAGCGTACAGAAATGGACTGTAAAGACTCTTTGGACTTTTCCCTTTTGAACATTTAAAATTTCAACGGACTACAGTTACTGGACTATTGTAGCCATAAACCTTCTTAAGCCTGCGGTGGATGGACTAGCACCATACGGACTTACCTGTTTTCTATTTTTCAAATATTATTTCAGTGCTTTTTGTAAATGTTTATATTTTTTTTTTTTCCAAATAATTTTTATTCAGGTTTTTCCAACATACATCAAAGTAAAATAAAACCCAACCATTTCCAGATTTAGTATCCAATTTACAATTCACAAATCAAAATCTCCTTAAATTATATACATTAGAATGTAAATATTCCCAACCCCCCTTACCCCATCTCCTCCCGCCCTCCCCAAAAGACCAAAGAACCGATCACAGTCCTGCAGTTTCCGTAACCTCTTTGTGATATGCGTTATATATTATTTCGTCAGTATGCATTTCCTTCCCCGTACCTGTCTCCTCCGAAACTTCCCTTCCAGACTAAAGGCCAGTCTGTTCCCTTTAAGAGCACCCGATCTCCATCCTCCCCCTCCCCTTTCTGCACAGGTGTAATCCTTCAGTCTTTGAGTTCCAATATCCCTAGAGTGCCCCCCAGATCTTCCAAGCAATACCATGATGTATTGCGGAACGGTTTCACCACTCGTTTGATATCCTCACTAGACAGTTGTGTAATGATAAATTTGCGCCATCTCTTGAAAAATTTCTCTGTCTCCCTTTCCTTCGCCTTTTTTGCTAGTAATTGTTCCAACCTCATTGCATGAGACAGTCTCTGCACCACCTCCTTCATTAGTAGTTGCCCTTTATTTATCCAGTGCTTTAGTATCACCTGTTTCGTTATTAGGGCCGTGATATGAAAGATAGGGATTCCCTCCCTCCCCAGCCCCGTTCCTTCCAAGTCGTGAAAGAGCCAACTAGCTGGTGTTATTGGTATTTCCACTCCCGCCATTTCCCTCACCAATTCCTTCACCCTCTCCCATAATTTTCGCGACTCCCTACAATCCCACAGGCCGTGGTACATATCTGTTCCTTTAAGATCACACTTTGGACAATTAGGGGTCCTGTCTGGGTATGCTGCCGTAGGATTTAAATTGAAACCTAATATGCCCCTGTGCATGATTCTAAAATACACGTCTCTCCGTCTTTCATTTATTACGTATTTCCGTAATTCACACCAACCTTTCCTAATTGTGTCTCCAATGCCTTCGTCCTGTAATTGTCTCTCCCATCCCCCAAATAGTTTTTCCGGTCCCGGAGGAAGCATCACCCCTCGTACTCTTGCATAAATTGTGGATACCGAGATCACATTCTCTCCCAAGGCCATTAGCTCATCCCACGCATTATTGACATACTCCGCCTCCACTCCATTCAGAGATTGCATGATATGGTGCTTGACCTGTAAGTACTGGAGCCACTGGGATCCCGGCAAACCATATTTCTCCATAATTTCCTCCCCTCTAAGCCACCTGGTCTCCTCCGGGTGTAACAAGTCTCCAACTGTCCGTATTCCTCCCTCCCTCCAGGCCGCGTAAAGTTTATTGCTCCCTCCCTGGGGAAATTCCGGGCACGTCCACAGATCCAAATATTTTGATATTTTCCATGATAACCGCATCTTTTTCTGTACTGCCTTCCATGTGGCTATGGTATCCCGGAACACCGCTGTATTTTTAATATGCTGTGGCATCCCCTTCCCCGAAGTATGGAGCAAGGAAACTAAACTCCAGGGCCTACAAATGTTTGTTTCCACTTGATAATCCGAAAATCTACTTGTCCCCCTCATCCAGTCCAGTATATGTCGTGTCAGACAGGCAATGTTGTAACCCCGAACATTTGGAAATCCCAAACCTCCCTCCTCCTTTGCAGTCATTAGTGTCTTCAACCTGATCCGTGCTCTCCTATTCCTCCAGATGAATGCCGAGAACATTCTGTTTATCCTGTCCACATCTTTATGACGTAACAATAGTGGTAAGGTCTGCAGCGGATAAAGTAGCTTAGGAAAGCTCACCATTTTGACCAGGTGACATCTCCCCAACAGTGATAATGGTAGATTGCCCCATCTTTCCAATTCCTTCTGTATTTTATTAATTAGGGGGTCATAATTCATGTGATAAATCTCATCTATAGTTCTCGCTATGTGTATCCCCAAGTATTTCACGGATCTTCTAGCTATGGGTATTCCGCACATCTGCGCCTCCAACTCGTTCTCAACCGGTTTCCCGGAATTTCCCCCCAGAAACAAAATGTTACTTTTAGCCCTGTTTAGTTTGAATCCCGAGAAAACACCAAATTCCCCCAATTGATCCATTACTTTTGTTAAATCCCTATGAGGATCAGCTAGATATAGGACTACATCATCTGCAAAGAGATTGATCTTTTGTTCTCCCCCCCCATTTGGATTCCTTCAAATGTTCCCCCCTTAAGAAGTGACCTAGACAAAGGTTCAATTGCCAAATCAAAAAGCAAAGGTGATAAAGGACACCCCTGCCTAGTACCTCTACCTAAGTTGAATGTGTGAGAAAGAAACCCAGGGACACTAATCCTTGCCTTAGGATTTCGATACAAACTCTTCAAAAATGTCCTGAAGGGCCCCTGCAAACCTATATTATCTAACACTAGATCCAGCCATGGCCACCTGACATTATCAAATGCCTTTTCGGCGTCTAGTGTGACCATGGCTGGGTCTCCCCTCTCTCCGCCTCCCCTTCCTCTCAGTACATCTATTACCAGTAAGGCCTTCCGCACATTTCCCACCGCGGATCTCCCCTTCACAAAGCCTGCCTGTTGTTTTTCAATCAAATGGGGTAACACCTCCGCCAGTCTATTGGCCATGATCTTAGATATCAACTTCAGGTCTAAGTTTATCAATGATATAGGACGATACCCTCCCGGATCATCTGTTGGTTTGTCTGATTTTGGGAGCAATTTAATATGTGCAATATTCATCTGCTCCGGGATATCTCCACCTCCCATAAAGGATTTATACAATGTCTTTAGATGTGGCGCCACCTGTTCTTTTAATGACTTGTAGAATCCCCCACTGAATCCATCCGGACCCGGAGCCTTATCTGAATTCAGATTTTGTATGGCCTCAAGGATCTCCGGCACCTCTATGTCCGCGTTTAACCGCTGCAGACCCTCCTCAGAAAGCCTCGGCATTTCCACTGAGTTCAGCCACTCCTCCCCTCCCCTGTCTTCTTCCTTAGGCCGTCTATAAAATCCACCCACCATTCTTTTAGCAGTGATTGAAAGTGTTCATCTTTATTTAAGTAGGAAGGATATCTCCACACATAGTCCGGTCCCCTGGGGTGTCTATCATCTATCATCAAGGATATCGGACTATGATCCGATATCACCATCGGCAGTATATCCGCTTCCCTTACTCTGTGCATCAGCTGGTCAGTCAGCATGAACATGTCGATCCTAGACCATGTAGAGTGGGGATGTGAGAAATGGCTGTATTCCCTCCCTTCCGGATTGCACAACCTCCAAATGTCCAGTATCCCCACCTCTTCCGTTAAAGTCTGCAGCATCGATTTTGTCTGTGTGTTCTTTTGTTTAGACGACCTCCCCGGTTGTCTGTCTTCTCCTGCTGTCATGACCGTGTTGAAGTCCCCACCCACAATCATGTTATGCTGATTGGACTGTAGCAACGTGCCCTGTAAGGAGTCAAAGAACTTCTGTTGTTCCTCGTTTGGAGCATAAACATTGTGTATATGAAAAATCTCTCCCCCTGCTTCGATGGTCACTGTCACATGCCGGCCTTCTTTGTCATGTTCCTCTGAGATCACCCTGTGTGAGAACGACCTGTGCATCAGGATTATAACTTCTGCCCTCTTTCCAATCGCCCCTGACCCGTACACCGCCCCCACCCACATTCTATGCATTCTAAACAGTTCATCTTGCCGTAGGTGGGTCTCCTGCAGCAAAACAATGTCACCCCCCAGTTTTTTTAAGTGTTTCAGAATCATTGATCTCTTTCCCGGAGATCTTAGGCCTTTAATATTCCACGATATCAATTTAACCATTTTCAAGCCTTTGTGACTTCTTCATGTCATACTGGGATTGCATCTCTTTGGATGTACGGAAGTCAGTTCTCGACTTTGGTCTTCTGGATTCCCTCCCTCCCCCTCCCTCGTGCCCCCCAATAGTGCCCCATAACATCTTAACGTCTATCATCTTTTCTTGTAGAACATAACCCCTCAATTTGACCCACCTCCCCCCTTTTTTTGACCATATGCTATACCAACATTGAGGCAATGTTCCCTCTCGTGCATAGGTCCCCCCTCTCCCATCACTCCACCCATCCTTTCGGTCCTCATAGACTCCCTTCATTCTGATTAGAATCACAGGCCTATTTCCTTCTCCCCGCTCCCCCCCACAACCGTTTAAATGAACAAATAACCCTTGGCAACTATCCAAACAAATGATAATGCGGATATAACTTAACACAATCTTTAGTCTCGCTGTACTCCCCCTTCCATCCCAGAGGGGACATCTCCTACAATACATTTTACCTTCCTTCCATAAGATGTTAAGGATAGGAAGACAAAAAAGGAGAAGGCTTCTTTCTTCCCCTCCCCCTCCACCTATTGACCTACTAGTATTATAACTTCAACATGTACTATACCAATTCCCCTGAGTGAATGGGTCCATCAGTCTCGGACCCGGGTGCAAAAAAAAACAAAAAACAGAGGGGTCGGCACTTCGCGAGGTGTCTCCCCAGCGGCATTTTAGGGCACTTCCCATCTTCAAAAAAGGAAAAGAAAGGAAGAGAAATGTCTCGATTGCATGGCATCACTTCAGTCTCGCCGCTGCTCTAACCACCTCGGCCTCCCCACTCCCCCCCGCACCCTCACCTCTCATTCCAAATCCAAATTCGAATTGTCTCCACACCACTGACCAGTCACTTCCCATTTCAGGATGGGGTTCTCCCTGGACTCCCTCTCGGCATGCTTCCCCCTCTCTCGACTCTTTGGTCCTTTGGAGATAGTTCCCTCTGTTCCCGTCGTGTAGGGGGCGACGTGGATTCCTGCGGCCGCTTCTCCATGTCCCTGCCGTCTCTGTGGTCTCTTTCTTCCGTGTTTGTTTCGCCATCCCTCTTCCTGGCTGGTGATGTTCTAGAACTCGACGTGAAGTACCTTAGAGCCTCAGCCGCCTCATAATAGAATTTTGTGAGTCCATCTCCCACAGATACTTCTCCCACAGATACTTTCAGTATCGCCGGATAAAGAAGCTGAAATGGTATTCGTCTCTTGAATAAAATGCTACAAACTTCATTGAAACTTTTCCGTTTCTTCGCTACTATCGCCGAATAGTCATTGAATAATATCACTTTGTAGCCCCTCACCAGCAATGGTTGTCGTCTGTGTTTAAAAGTCTGTAACAGTCTCTCCTTCTCCTTGTAGTCCAGATATCTGGCTGTCGCCTGCCTTGGACCCTTATCTTGGTTTCCTCTGGCATTTTGAGGCATGGCCCCCAGCCGGTGAGCTCTCTCCACCTT
This sequence comes from Allobates femoralis, assembly GCA_033576535.1. NCBI lineage: Eukaryota > Metazoa > Chordata > Amphibia > Anura > Aromobatidae > Allobates > Allobates femoralis. The sequence continues at coordinate 288,593,144 of JARQOC010000006.1, forward strand.
ACAGAACATTTTGAGTCCCAGGGCTTCCGGAATTTCTTTCTCAAAGATTACATCCAGTTGGGACGTGGCGACACTTTCTGGCAGACCAACCACTCGGAGATTATTACGGCGGGACCTGTTCTCCAGGTCGTCTAACTTCTCTTCCGCCCACTGTGATTTTTTGAGAACCGCCATCATGTCCCTCTCCAGCCGCAATATCTTATCCTCCGCATCCGACAGACGCTGCTCCGCTTCCTGCAACCTGGTATCATGTTGGGCTACGATCGTATGGAGCTCTGCCACTGATTCTTTTATAGCTGTTCTCACTGTGGCTTGTAAACTGTCCGTTAAATGAGCTTTCAGTTCTTTAATCATTGCAAAATAATTGTGAGGTCCCTCAGGGTCTATATCCTCTCCTTCCATGCACCCTGGTGTATTGCATGCCATGTCCTCCTCCTCCTCTCTCATATTGTCCTCATTGCTCCAATCTTTGTCACCCCTCTCCTCCTCCCTATAAGTTTTCGCATGTTGCTTTGTGTTAGATTGCTGCAACTGCTGCTGCTTCTCCTTCCTCCTGTTTCCTCTCGCGTTTCCCGCCATTCTAGATGCTGGGGCCAGACTACCTGTGTTAGTTAGTGCTGGGGTCTCCCGACTCGTGCTTCAGAGCCACCGGTACATCCGGGGTCTCCTATCTCCAGCCTCTGTCCGGTACCTCTCTCTCTAGTCTTCCCTCTCCAAGCTCCAGGCTGTGCTCTCTTTTTCTGTGGCAGTCTCCCCAGCACCCTGCACGTGTCTGCGCTCCGCTCGCGCTTCTTCCGGCAGCTGAATCCCGACTCCACTCCTCCGTGCTCACCGTGCCTGCACGCCCGGCCTTTATTGCGTCTCGTCTGCCCCGCTCCCTCCGGTGCCTTTCTGTGCCATCTACGGGTCTGTAGCGGCTTTTATTGTGCTTTTTCCCGGTCGTGGGTCCCGGAGCTCTTCTTCCCCGTGTCTACTCCATCAGAGGCCGGAACCGGAAGTCGTAAATGTTTATATTTTAAGACTTTGTAAATATGTTACCTGTTATATTGTTGATATTGTTATTCTTTTTTGTTCAAACAAAAATGCTCAGTCCAGGAATACTGATGTTACCTAGGGGGATATGTGGCGCCCTGCTCACGCAGGTAGCCACAGACTTCTCTAATGCATAGCTGGGTTTCCACAGCAGGTACCTATTACAAACAACACCTTCCACCCCGGCAAAGTAGGGGGAGCCCCACTTGCCGACCTTAGGCAAGATCCCCTATAAATACTGCTGCTGGATGTTTTGTGTCACACTAAACATGGGGAATAGAAAGAGAAGAAAGCTGTCTGACTTGAGAACCAAAATTGTTGAAAACAATTACAAGGCTACAAGTTCATCTCCAGTGATCTTGATGTTCCTTTGTCCACGGTGCACAACAAAAGCATCCGCCTGTGTACAAATCACATAGGCAAATGAATGGGAGGGCACGGTCATGGGCAGTCAAGCGCAGCACCGTGCGCTCACATTATAAACATAGGGGCTTGCGGAGGCAGAAAGCTGCGGAGGGGTCTGTAAGTGTGAACCCAGCCTTAGAAATAGATGGTATCAAAGCGCTGGAGAATTCTGAAGTGGCCAGCAATGTGTCTAGATCTCAATCCCATGGGATCCCTGTGGAGAGATCTTAAAATTGCTGTTGGGAGAAGGCATCCTTCAAATATGAGAAACCTGGAGCAGTTTGCAAAAGAGTAGTCTTAAATTCCATATAAGTGATGTAAGAAGCTTGTTGAAGGTTAGAGGAAGCAGTTGATTGCAGTTATTTATTCCAAAGGATGTGCAACCAAATATCAAGCTAAGGGTGCCAGAAATTTGTTTGGCCCATGTTTGTTTGAAATGATGTCTAACTAGCTGTACTACCTGGCTACGCCCGGGTTAATAAATAACTGCTGTTAGCTATAACAAAATAGAATTTGAATATGTCATATTAATGACCTGTAGGAAAATAGAAGCTGAGCTGCGATTGGTTGCTATAGGCAGCCTAATAAATCTCCAGCCAACAGTAAACCCTCCCCCTGGCTGGGCAGTATATGTTACCTCACACATACACATAAAAGACAGCTCATGTGACTGACATCTGCCTTAATTCCCTATATGGCACATGTGTTGAACATTGGCTGTTTTTAATCAGATGTTTATTTTTGGAAATTAAAGATACCAGTTGTGTGAAGCGATTTGTGCACATCTGTGTCTGTCTGTGTGGTGTGTGTGTCCCTGGGTGTGTGTGTCCCTGGGGTGTGTGTGTGTCACAGGGGTGTGCGTGTGTCTCTGTGGGAGGGTCCCTGTGGTGTGTGTCCTTTTGGGGGGGAGGGGTATACCTGTGATGTGTGTCCTTGTGGGGGGAGGGGTGTCTCTATGGTGTGTGTCCATCCCTATGGGGTCTTTGTGTTCCTGTGGGGTGTGTGTGTGTGTCTCTGTGTCCCTGTGGGGTGTGTATGTGTGTATGTCCCTGTTGTGTGTGTGTCCCTGTGGGGTGAGTGCATGTGTCCCTATAGGGTGTGTATGTATGTGTGTTCCTGTGGGGGGGTGTCTGTGTGGTGTGTGTCTCTGTGTTGTGTGTGTCTCTTTGTGGTGTGTGTGTTTGTGTTCGGGTGCATGGTGAGTATCCAATGTTGGGGCTCCACCGTAGCTGTTACTCTTTGTGTGCATGTGGTGTGTATACATGTCCCCGTGCGTGGTGAATATTCCATGTTAGGGCCCCACCTTAGTGACTATATGCTGTTAGTCTTTGGCGCTGTCATTAAGACCCTCTCATTCACAACTGTCAACTGGTAACTGTCACTTTTTCCCCATTATGTAGATAGGGGCAAAATTGTTTGGTGAACTGGAACGGGCGGGTTTAAAATTTCGCCTCACAACATAGCCTATGACGCTCTCAGGGTCCAGTCGTGTGACTGTGCAAAATTTTGTGGCTGTAGTTGCGACGGTGTAGATGCCAATCCCGGACATACACACACACATACACACACACATACACACATTCAGCTTTTTATATTAGATTAGCTTCTTTATATCTCATTTTTCGTGTGGTTCCAATACACACCAAGAAAAACGTGTGTAACAAAACATGTACCGTATTTTTCGCTTTATAAGACGCACCGGATTATAAGACGCACCCAGATTTTAGAGGTGGAAAATAGGGAAAAAAATATTTGTAGCAAAAAATGACTTTTATATGACACTCAGGCCCTGCGACCAGTCAGTGTTGGCGTCTGTTTCCTTCGGATGCAGGTGCAGCATGTGAGCAACACCAATGACTTCTGCTCCAGTGTCTGTTGGCGGGGAGACAGACGCCATCACTGACTGGTCAGAGGGCTGAGTCTCATATCAATATCACATGGGACATGACTATGCAACTTCTGATAACGTTGGAACTGCTGCAGAATCAGGGGTATGGGTGCGTGCACACGATGAGTATACGCAGCCTTTTGGACGCAGCGTCTTGCTGCTGTGTCCAAAATGCTGCGTAGTACAGTACAAGCATAGTGGATGGGATTTGTAGAAATCCCATACTCACTATGCTTCATCCGACCGCAGCATTCTGACAGCTGCGGTGTGGGTTGCCGGCAGTCCGCTCCTTCTCAGCATGTTCATTTCATGCTGTGGAGTTGGAAGCGGCTCCCATCGGGGGACTGCAGGGAGAAGCCGCCCTGCACCCGCCGCACATGGTGAGTACAGGGCAGCTGCGGTCTCCCTGCCTCCATATGTGGCTTCACTTATGTCCGGAGGACCTGCGTCCAACACACAGCTACTCCCGACTGTGAGCGCACACCCTTAGTATGGTCTTTATTACTTTTACAAGGGCCAACAAGATGAATGAGATGGGATTTGTTCATGTAGTAACAATCCCTTTAAGAACTAACACTCCCAGCATGTACTGTAGAGCCTATAGCATGCTTGGAGTTCTAGTTAAGCACAGTATTGGTAGTGTTAACTTTACTTTATTAGTGGTTATGTTACATATACATGTGCACTCACTTTAATGTGTCCTGCTTTGCCATCACCCTGCTGAAATGAAGGAAGTGGCCAGTCTGTATATAAAGATCTGATGTGATGTACTGTATGAGGGAGGGCTAGGGAGGGGGGCTGTACACTGTGCTGAAATATGATGCTCTAGCCCTGTCTCCTTATTACAAGTCACCACAGAGCTTGACCTGTATGCAGGGCCAGGGGAGCTGTACACTGCCGTTATATGCAGGCTCCAGCCCTGCTCTCCATACACTGAAGCTCCTGAAATGCAGACCGACCTTCCTGCATTTCTGCTTGGTGTCAGGGCTCAGCAGGACACATTACACTGAGCAGAGGGAGCGAGGCACGACAACACTGTGACAAGGTACCTGCTGTGATAAGCTGCCGATCTCCCTGCTCTGCCCCTGTCTTCATGGCAGTGAATCAGCACAAAGCTCAGTGCTGATTCACTTGCCACAGCTGCACCCCGCTCCTCCGTTCTCACTATCTGCAGCACAATATCCCCAGCAGCTGCAGGAGAGACCATGTGTGCCGGCTAAGCAGCTTCTCCTGCTCCCCGTGCTCTCACCTCTCCACGCTGTCTTCAGTGCAGAGAGGTGGGTGGGGACTGGGAGCAGTGAAGTGAATATTTAAGTAGATAATGAGCCGGGGACACGTGGTGCTCCTGCTGCCCCGGATTCTTCAGCAGGGACCATTCCCTGCCCTTCTGACCCAACTTCACTGCTGTCTCCCCCTCCCCAGCAACTGAGGATGCTAGAATGTTATATTCCTTTTATAAGACGCACCCCCACTTTCCTCCAAAACTTGGAGGGAAAAAAGTGCGTCTTATAAAAGGAAAAATACAGTAATTGCAATAATTTTCTGTGAGAAATACTTCACTTTCTGGAACAATTTCAAGGATGCCAACACCCTTTAGGTCATAACTGTATGTTCATATGTTGGTTTTTTGCTCCTTTTTTTCTGCAAAAAGCTGCTTACAAAATGCATGTTTTTCTGATTTTTTGCTGTGTTTTTGGTGTAGATTATGTCTTACAGTATTTGTCTATAAGTAAGTGGAATAAATCCAGTGCCACCTTTAAGCAGCTCCTCAAAGTCATAATCACTTTCCAACAAGCTTTTAAATATGACTAAGGGATTTTTGCCAGATCAGAACTCCAAACTACAGACGCTGTGTTTCTGGGTAACTGCCCCTCATCAGTGTAGTGTGTGGGATATTCTGATCTGGCTGTGTGAGTGGGCTAAGACAAGGTCTGGGAACTTGCTATCTACCTTATAGAGACCGCTAAGTAGGTGAGGAGATTGTAGCCACATCCCTCCTCTAGGAAATATGCAAATTTGCACTTTAGTAAGGAAGTGGAATAACTCCAGTTACACCTTTAAGCAGCTCCTCAAAGTCATAATCACTTTCCAACAAGCTTTTAAATATGACTAAGGGATTTGTGCCAGATCAGAACTCCAAACTACAGACGCTGTGTTTCTGGGTAACTGCCCCTCATCAGTGTAGTGTGTGGGATATTCTGATCTGGCTGTGTGAGTGGGCTAAGACAAGGTCTGGGAACTTGCTATCTACCTTATAGAGACCGCTAAGTAGGTGAGGAGATTGTAGCCACATCCCTCCTCTAGGAAATATGCAAATTTGCACTTTAGTAAGGAAGTGGAATAACTCCAGTTACACCTTTAAGCAGCTCCTCAAAGTCATAATCACTTTCCAACAAGCTTTTAAATATGACTAAGGGATTTGTGCCAGATCAGAACTCCAAACTACAGACGCTGTGTTTCTGGGTAACTGCCCCTCATCAGTGTAGTGTGTGGGATATTCTGATCTGGCTGTGTGAGTGGGCTAAGACAAGGTCTAGGAACTTGCTATCTACCTTATGGAGACCGCTAAGTAGGTGAGGAGATTGTAGCCACATCCCTCCTCTAGGAAATATGCAAATTTGCACTTTAGTACTATGTCTTTTTCAGGAGGGTAAACTTGTAAACTCCTTCAAGAGAAAGATGCTTAAGGAAACACCGGCATGTTTTCCACTACAGTTTCCTGCTCAGTGGTGTTATTTTGGGTTATTTTTTACATTTTTTTTTTTTGTATTGCTTTTTCAAGGTTTTTGACCACCAGCAGATTGTTTGAGCTTTTTCCGTTTTTGTAGCATAATTTTTACTGGCATTGTATCATAAATGATAAGAGAAAAGACGGCACTCACCCTGTTTTTCCTTGAAGGTGGATTTTCTTTATTCCATATACATGGAGTGGATTTTATTCCATGTATAAGGAATAAAGAAAATCCACCTTCAAGGAAAAACAGGGTGAGTGCCGTCTTTTCTCTTATCATTTATGATACATAACTTGCTACATTGAAGATTTGAGCAACACCCTAGAGCAGAAGCTGGTTAAGAGCTAAATAAACGCCACTAGTGCCCGGGATTCTTATATGTAGGAACTGATTTTTACTGCCATTACCTTGGTCTTGTTTTAACTTCATTCAATTATGGAAAAAAATGCTAGCAGCTCTTTCAAGCAAGAACACTTACAGTTGTGGCCAAAAGTATTGACACCCCTGCAATTCTGTCAGATAATACTCAGTTTCTTCCTGAAAATTATTGCATCACAAATTCTTTGGTATTATTATCTTCATTTAATTTGTCTTCAATGAAAAAACACAAAAGAGAATGAAGCAAAAAGCAAAACATTGATCATTTCACACAAAACTCCAAAAATGGGCCAGACAAAAGTATTGGCACCCTCAGCCTAATACTCGGTTGCACAATCTTTAGCCAAAATAACTGCGATCAACTGCTTCCGGTAATCATCAATGAGTTTCTTACAATGCTCTGCTGGAATTTTAGACCATTCTTCTTTGGCAAACTGCTCCAGGTCCCTGATATTTGAAGGGTGCCGTCTCCAAACTGCCATTTTTAGATCTCTCCACAGGTGTTCTATGGGATTCAGGTCTGGACTCATTGCTGGCCACCTTAGAAGTCTCTAGTGCTTTCTCTCAAACCATTTTCTAGTGCTTTTTGAAGTGTGTTTTGGGTCATTGTCCTGCTGGAAGACCATGACCTCTGAGGGAGACCCAGCTTTCTCACACTGGGCCCTACATTATGCTACAAAACTTGTTGGTAGTCTTCAGACTTCATAATGCCATGCACACGGTCAAGCAGTCCAGTGCCAGAGGCAGCAAAGCAACCCCAAAACATCAGGGAACCTCCGCCATGTTTGACTGTAGGGACCGTGTTCTTTTCTTTGAATGCTTCTTTTTTCTCCTGTAAACTCTATGTTGATGCCTTTGCCCAAAAGCTCTACTTTTGTCTCATTTGACCAGAGAACTTTCTTCCAAAACGTTTTAGGCTTTCTCAGGTACGTTTTGGCAAAAGAAGGGTGGGTGTCTTATTGAGCATATTGCACAGTTGTGGCCAAAAGTATTGACACCCCTGCAATTCTGTCAGATAATACTGTTTTTTTTATGTCTCGGGGTAAGAAGTGGAGTCTTCCTGGGTATCCTACTATACTGTCCCTTTTCATTCAGACGCCGACGGATAGTACGGGCTGACACTGTTGTACCCTCGGACTGCAGGGCAGCTTGAACTTGTTTGGATGTTAGTCGAGGTTCTTTATCCACCATCCGCACAATCTTGCGTTGAAATCTCTTGTCAATTATTCTTTTCCGTCCACATCTAGGGAGGTTAGCCACAGTGCCATGGGCTTTAAACGTCTTGATGACACTACGCACGGTAGACACAGGAACATTCAGGTCTTTGGAGATGGACTTGTAGCCTTGAAATTGCTCATGCTTCCTCACAATTTGGTTTCTCAAGTCCTCAGACAGTTCTTTGGTCTTCTTTCTTTTCTCCATGCTCAATGTGGTACACACAAGGACACAGGACAGAGGTTGAGTCAACTTTAATCCATGTCAACTGGCTGCAAGTGTGATTTAGTTATTGCCAACACCTGTTAGGTGCCACAGGTAAGTTACAGGTGCTGTTAATTACACTAATTAGAGAAGCATCACATGATTTTTCTAACAGTGCCAATACTTTTGTCCACCCCTTTTTTATGTTTGGTGTGGAATTATATCCAATTTGGCTTTAGGACAATTCTTTTTGTGTTTTTTCATTGAAGACAAATTAAATGAAGATAATAATACCAAAGAATTTGTGATTGCAAAGAAACTGAGTATTATCTGACAGAATTGCAGGGGTGTCAATACTTTTGGCCACAACTGTGCAATATGCTCAATAAGACACCCACCCTTCTTTTGAGCCTTACTGTTGCCTCACAAAGTACAGAATGTCTTCAGAGCAGATATCGTCTAAAGCAGGGGTGGGTAACCTCAGGCCCAGGGCCGAATGCAGCCCTCAATGTCTTTTTTGCGGCCCCCGGGCAGATTCCTGGGGACCACAGTGTGCAGGCTGGCAGACGCATTTTGCCGACTGCCTGTCCTTTAAATCCAGCTCTCCAGTGATCTCTGTGGCCCAGCCTCTTCAGTGAGGTATATGCTCCCAGGCTCTCCTGTGATGTCTAGGGCTCTAGCAAACCTGGAAAAGCAGTTGAGAAACAACATGACCAATATCACCCATGTCACAGAGAAGCAGCTCCAGACACCACAGTAAGGTTGATTGTTTAACCAAATATAGCAGGTAATTTTCAAGTTGATAATTTTGTACGGCCCCCAAAGGATTGTAGAGATTTCCAAATGGCCCTCAGCAGAAAATTGGTTCTCCGCCCCTGGTCTAAAGAGTGGTCAGGTCACATTTTTTAACCACTCAATCTCTTTGGAAATCTGAAGCGGTTAAAAGATGCTCTAAAGCCTGACCATATGAATAGCAAATGCAATTTTTCATTCTTTTCTCCATTTTCTAAGCTAATTTTCTGGCAGGTATCAAAGCAGGCCCCTCTGAAAAATATTGTGTACACGTACCCTTATAAAAAAAAAATTTCAGTTTTAAAGAACAGAGGGATTTTTAATTCTATAGTTTACAGATGGACAGAAGACTGTGTGGTCGTCTACTTAGGCAAGGAATGTACACTGCTTGCAGGCTCTATTCTTTAGGGCTTGCAAGTGCTTCTCTGAAGTTAGTTGTATCTATAGAATCAGCAAGCCTCAGTGTTGCTGCACTTCTATGACCCTGGAAGATAGATAAGGGACTTGCTAAAAGGAGAAAAATCCAAGAAGATGCTTATGCCTGAGGAAGTCTTGCCCACTCAGACTTTTGGCTGCCATTTTGATGAATGGCCTCCCATGAATGGCTCAAGTCTGACACTTTTACAGAGTGGTGCTCTGTTCTGACTCAGAGATGATCCTCAGGGTCCTTAGAAGACAATTTACATCTATGACATCCATATGTCTGAAACACACAACCCTTTTATTGGAAGAAAGATTTAACTCCAGTCTTAGGAGACGAAAGCACATCACAATGATATGCAATGATTTGCTTGAAGGGAACACGGCACTATACCAGTGCTGCTTCTCCCTCACATTAATGATCGATGGAGGTGACCGTACATCACTTTCAAGATGAAAATAGCCCTTTATCCAAAAAACATCAACTAATTGTACAACTCATTCATTTTTCTGATATGTTTGACTTTAATTTAAAGAGAAAGATATAGATGTTTGATAAAGCAAAACATATAAATATTATAAAAACAATTCATGTTTGACTAACCAAGAAAAAAATGTCAAGTGCTGTAAGTGTAAATTTTACATACTAATGCATCTGAATGAATCAGAATACCATCAAAAAGTTAATTTATTTCAGTAATTCAATACATAAAGTGAAACGCATATATTTTATCATTACAAATAGAGTGATCTATTGCACGTGTTTTTTTTTCTGTTAATATTGATGAATATGGCTTACAGCCAATGAAAACCCAAGGGATAAAGTAGAAAATTAAAGTAGGGAGGATGAAGGGTTAAAAACCACGCTACCGTATTCCACAAGACATCAAAGGTTGAATATAATATTGATTATTATTAGTCAATGTTTTTCAGGGCTCCCAAAATCGCCCTGAAACATTGCAATATGAGATTGATTTTTGATGATATTCTAATTAATTGAGATGCACTAATAGCTCATATAGCCTGCCCTTCTCCTGTGCACAGCTGCATTATCCACATTTATATTGTCTTCGTTAAGTCTCATGCTCACGTTGAGTATTTGGTGAGTTTTTTACCTCTTTTCTTTTTGTAAGGGTAGGGACACACTTCAGTTCCTGATCAGTTTTCCTGATCAGTTTTCCTGATCAGTGTTCATCAGTTTGTGTGCCAAAACCAGGAGTGACTCCAAAACTCAGAACAGGTGTCAATCTTTCAATTATACTTTTTCTCTGCCAGGTTCACTCCTGGTTTTGGCTCACAAACTGATGAACACTGATCAGGAAAACTGATCAGGAACTGAAGTGTGTCCCTACCCTAAGACAAAATCAGGAGTGGGACCATCAGATGAAAGGTATAATAGAAACAAGTCACCACTTCTACATTTTTTCCTCACTCCCGATTTTTGGCTTAAAAATACTGCGGTAAAAACTCACCAAATATTTAACATGTGCGCGTGGACTTAGGCTAAGTTCACATTATGAGTTTTTGATGCCACAAAATTTCTGCACCATTTCTGGACCTTACATGTGACGTAGGCTACTCATTTACGTGCACTTTTCTTTAGTTTTTGAATTTTTTTTGTCTTCTGTTGATATGTAATGTTTTAAATGAAGCTGCTTTGTTTTTGATACTTCCTGGTAATTTATTTTTACAAAACTTTATTGATATACTTACAAGTGCATCTCAATAAATTGGAATGTCATCAAAAAGTTAACTTATTTCAATAATTCAATGCAAAAAGTGAAGCACCGACAGAAAAATACTAATGTTCTTTCCCAAAGCTTACCCCCAAGAGGAAACAAATGGAGAAACAAAATGAACCTTCCCACCACTGGTTCCATACATAATCCCGTCACAAACTCATGAGATGGCTAAATCTTTTGAGATTACATTCCCTAGTTTATTACACTACACATCTCCTCAGAATCTTTTCCTATATTCAAGAAGTTGAATTTATATTGTCAAGATATACCTTATGTTCTAACCTGATTCATCACTTCAGCTTGCCACGTTATGTTTTTCATGGACCATTGTATTACTTCAGTTATTCTTACTAAGATTGATTAAACCTGAAAAGTATTACAATGATTGGTCGGAGTAATATTATATCTATGCCTACATTTCGCTAACTCAATACTTGGTTTGATGTTTAATACTTACATACAGGGTCGGACTGGGGTGTCTGGGGCCCACCAGGGAAATTGACTCCAGGGGCCCACTCACCCACTATATGCAAATACCTGTTAGCCGTTATACCCATTCTAGCGGTTACTCCTGCACATCACTCTGCGCTCACCATTACTGTGATGTACCATTACTGTAGTGTACATTAAAGGGATACTTTGGTGAAAACAAGTTACCAACAATCGTCAGGTTCGGCAGGTGATCACTTAGTTATTGGTGGAACCCGACCAATCAAAACCACATCGTCGGAAGAATGTGGCACTTTTACCCCTTTTATTAACTGCAGCGGCCGGTAATGATGTGACCGCGGCTCCATTCATTATCATTGGGGCTCCCAGAAAAAGGCAAACCCAGCGCTCACAGCCACTGAGGGAGTGAAGGGATCATGGGCGAGCCGTACATCACCTCCAGTCTAATGGGGACAAAACAAACGTATGACTAAGGACTGTCTTTAAGGACATTGATGTAAATGTGCTTTTTAATACTTTTCTAATATAGTGAATTTTTAAGGATCTAGATCTCAAGACTCTATGCTGGATATTTTTCTATTTTTTGGACACATAATGGGGATAAAAGCTGCACATTCAGCAGTCGCACCCCCACCAACTAATACCTTATCACATCCTTAGGCCATGTGCACACACTGAGTATTTGGCGAGTTTTTACCTCGGTATTTGTAAGACAAAACCAGGAGTGGAGCAATCAGAGGTAATATGTTCTGCATTTCTCACCATCTCCTGCTTCTGTCTTATAAATACTGAAGTGAAAATCTCACCAAAAACTCACTGTGTGAACGTGGCCTTAGACGAGATAATTACTTGCTTTCTCTGGAGAACCTCTGTAAGTGCATTTTGCTGCTGCTGTGTCACAGGACAGGAAGGGGTGAAGCAACCAAGTTTTTAATATCTACTGGAAATAAAGAATTTTCCCCTTATTGATATCAGAAAAAAACTAATAATCAACCACAATCCACTATACCAAGACCAGTAATAGCACATATAAAGGAGACATACCACCACACTGTGATCAGAGCACATATTACTACTAAACTGTGATCAAATACTACCACGTGCAAGGTATAAATACTGCCAAACCATGATAAGACCACATATAACCGACATATTGTAATTGAATAATTCCACATTCAAGGGACAAATACACAACGCCATGGACCAGAGCATATAATGCCACTAAATAGTGACCAATAAAATCCGGTCAACCCATAGAAGCACCACCCAGCTCAAAATGTTTTGCCGTCGTCTGCTCCTTCCCCTCTCCTCTTAGCTGATAAACCACAAGTTTGGTGCCAGACCCACTACTACATGTCAGTACTCTGTGGTGCCCAGCTGTTTCTTCTTCAGTGTGAATAGTGACCAATAATGAAGATTAAAAAAAGCTCTGTATATTTGGTCAGTGTAAATACAGTGATTATCAGTGACATTATACACAGAAACTCTGTATATAGTGTCAGTGTACAGGTGATGCAGAGAACACCAGTGACATTATACACAGGAGCTCTGTATATAGTGTCAGTGTACAGGTGATGCAGAGAACACCAGTGACATTATACACAGGAGCTCAGTATATAGTGTCAGTGTACAGGTGATGCAGAGATCACCTTTGACATTATGCACAGGAGCTCTATAGTGTCAGTGTACAGGTGATGCAGAGATCACCTTTGACATTATGCACAGGAATTCAGTATATAGTGTCAGTGTACAGGTGATGCAGAGATCACCAGTGACATTATACACAGGAGCTCTGTATATAGTGTATAATGTGCGTGGATAGGTAATACACCTACTCACCAGAGATGTATCTTGGTGAAGTCATTCATCTTCAGGTTTATTCTTCCCCTGTCGCAGACAAATATCACGTCTTCTAGCCAGGACTCATCTCTGCAGAAAATAACAGTTATCTACTGTATAGAACTGATCACTTCCATAGCACATCCTACACTTTTCTCAAGATTTCTACACTACATCAAACGACCAAAAAAGCGACATTGTGCCGCCTCGCACAGTAACAAGGCCTCCCTTCGGTTTCCCTCATGGAAAAGTAAATTATATTACAGCAGTAATAATGTCGCCTGATTGGCCCCTACAGTAAATATGTCCCCACTTCCCACCGTAAACCAATAATGTATGTTCCTCATTCTGGCCCCCATATAGTAATAACGTCTTGGGCCCCCATGTTCCCCCATTCTAGGTCCCCAGACGGACATGACAACTTCTCCAGCCATCTACATAGATTACAACAAAGACACATCTGACATCTCACATTTCCAGCCCGATCTATTCCCAAACTGGACAAACTCCTTATCCTACTGATCCCCCAATACTGAGCCGTTGCTGCTGTCCCTATTACTGCACATGCTGCGTGGTACAAAAACAGCGCTCCTCTTACTGCCCCACGTAATAATGTCACCACTGTGCCCTCCACATTGTAATACCACCACTGTGCCCTCCACATAGTAATACCACCACTGTGCCCTCCACATAGTAATACCACCACTGTGCCCTCCACATAGTAATACCACCACTGTATTGTATATACCACCACATGACCCCCTCCATGTTGCACAGGATCCCCTGCATGTTGCACAGGGCCCCCTGCGTCTTGCATGGGACCCCCTCCATGCTGCACGGGTACACACACATATTGTTGCTGCTGGGGGACAGCACACTGATTGTTGCTGCTACGGGAGGGGCACGTATTGCTGGTGCTAAGGGAGAGACATATGGCTGCTGCTGGGGAGGCACACTGATTGCTGCAGCTTCTTCTTGGGGGCACACATATTGTTTATTGCTGCAGCTGGAGGAGCACAGTGATGTTGCTACTAAGGGGTGGGGGGGCACATATTGCTGGTGCCAAGGGGAGACATATGGCTGCTGCTGGGGGAGACACACTGATTGCTGCAGCTTCTTCTTGGGGGCACACATATTGTTTATTGCTGCAGCTGGAGGAGCACAGTGATGTTGCTACTAAGGGGTGGGGGGCACATATTGCTGGTGCCAAGGGGGAGACAAATGGCTGCTGCTGGGGGAGGCACACTGATTGCTGGAGCTGTTGCTGGGGGGCACACATACCTCATCTACTTCCACATTGTTGCTGCAGCTCTGTCTGCTCCTCTTCATGTGGGATGCAGGACTTCACGTGCTGTCCCCGTCCACACACCTCATCCTTGCTCTGGCACTGCCTGCTGTCAGTGCTGTGTGAGGAAGTCCCGGCTGCAGACAGTGCTCTCTCTGCTCCTCACAGCGGCCAGACGTTCTCCACCGCTGCTCCAGGCAGGGCCGTATTTGCAGTTCCTGCCGCCCTAGGCACTGTAAGCGATGGCGCCCCCCCGTCATGGACCTCCCTGTCGCGGCCCCGCCCCCACATCCCCCGTCTCCCCAAATTTCATGTAGCTTCACTCCCCATACTTGCAGCTTCTCCCCCCACATTCGATGGAGCACATATACAAGGTTTGTAGGTTTGTCCAACCACACTACAGAGACCTACTGATAGGATGTTTATATTGTGAGCCCCAATAGGGACAGTGTTGATGGTGTATTTAAAGTGCTGTGGAGTTCATAGTGTACTATAAATGCAAAAAATATTATTTTTAATATTATGTCACAATACCAGGATCTGAAGATCTTCTATTTCGAGGTCAGGGGCTCTCTGATGCCATGACGCTGCCTGTCTCGCTTTCTTCCCCTTGATCCTGTAGTGTGGTGGACAAGAGAGCATTAACTGGTTAACAACATGAAGTATGGTGTGTACTAACTGAGCCATAAACCCTCCCCATATCATGTCCAGCAGACATTGTAGGACTACATGCATGATCTTATATTGCAGTCGGACCAATGTTATTCGATGTCTGAGAGCACATTGGCCTGTGTAAGACGATTTTTTTCTCAGCCAGATTCTGGATGAGCAGAATGCAAGTCTATGGGTCCGACAAAATCACAGACCGCACACTGACAGCACACCGACCATCCGAGAGGCATCAGTTTTTTTCACTGATACATTATCATTTTGGACCTCAGACAACTGTTAAATGCTCCTGTAAATGATTCTACAGTAATAGCTGCTGAGAAAAAAACAGATTGCACAGGAATCTAAGAATCTGAGAAAAATGTCAGACACTCGCACAGCAGTTGCATACCAAACGGAGCAAAAAACAGATGACTGTACCCATTGTGATATATTTTAAGCGGCCGTCACACGCTACCATTTCTTGCCCGATATCGTTTAAGCGATCTGTTTTTGGATCGCTTAGGCGATATCGTTTTGGCATCGTTGCATGTAATCAAGCGATTTTACTATGTAAAATCGCTTGATCGTGACATCGCAGATCTGAGCTCCGGACCTCAGATCTAGCGATGAACGATTTAACGATCTGTTTTATCGTGGTGTGTGACACCACGATGAACGATCTCCCAGCGGCAGAGCCTATGCTGGGAGATGGTAACTATGGTACACGTCGGGTAACTAAGCGACGCGCGGCGCCTAGTAACCCGATGTGTACCATAGTAACCAGCGGGATCGCGGCTCCACATCGCTGGTGAGTCTGTCTGTGTGACAGCTCACCAGCGATGTGAGCGATATTGTTAGCGATCGCGCGTGCACGTGATCGCTAACAATATCGCTAGAGATATGGTAGCGTGTGACGGCCGCTGTAGGAGTAGGAGTCGGTCCATTTTCTACTGACTCCAACTCCGACTCCACCAAAACAGCACAGAGGGATACACCAAGGCCCAGAGTAACCCCTCCACTGCCAGGTACCACACTCAGGAGTACACTGAGCCCCAGAGTAACCCCTCCACTGCCAGGTACCACACAGAGGAGTACACTGAGCCCCAGAGTAACCCCTCCACTGCCAGGTACCACACAGAGGAGTACACTGAGCCCCAGAGTAACCCCTCCACTGCCAGGTACCAAACAGAGGAGTACACTGAGCCCCAGAGTAACCCCTCCACTGCCAGGTACCACACAGAGGGGTACACTGAGCCCAGGAGTAACCCCTCCACTGCCAGGTTCATGACACAGAGGGGTACACTGAGCCCCAGAGTAACCCCTCCACTGCCAGGTACATGACACAGAGGGGTACCATCCATCCATTCCACTCTGTCCCCCCGGCTGCTATCTTCGGCTGTAACAGCGCCTTACTTGACTCCAGACTCCTGATCCTGGCAGCTTCTTCCTCTGTGGCTTCCGGTCTCCCGCTTGCCGGTACCAGGCAGCTTCTTCCTCTGTGGCTCCCAGTCTCCCGCTCACCAGCACCAGGCAGCTTCTTCCTCTGTGGCTGCCAGTCTCCGGCACCAGGCACCCGGCAGCTTCTTCCTCTGCGGCTGCCGGTCATTGGCACCAGGTACCCAGTAGCTTAGTCCTCTGAAGCTCCCAGTCTCCGGCACCCGGCAGAACCAGGCACCTGGCAGCACCAGGCACAACCAGGGGCCCGGCACCATCAGGCACCACTGGACCCGGCACCATGGGGGCCTGGCAGCATCAGGGGCCCAGCACCATCTGGACCCAGGGGGCCCGGCAGCACCAGGCAACCAGTGGGCCCGGCAGCACCAGGCAACCAGGGGGCCCGGCAGCACCAGGCAACCAGGGGTCCCGGCAGCACCAGGCAACCAGGGGGCCCGGCAGCACCAGGCAACCAGGGGTCCCGGCAGCACCAGGCAACCAGGGGGCCCGGCAGCACCAGGCAACCAGGGGGCCCAGCAGCACCAGGCACCACCAGGGGGCCCAGCAGCACCAGGCACCACCAGGGGCCCCAGCAGCACCAGGCACCACCAGGGGGCCCAGCAGCACCAGGCACCACCAGGGGGCCCAGCACCGCCAGGGGGGCCGGCACCACCAGACACAACCAGTGACCCGGCAGCACCAGGCAGCACCAAGAATCCAGGGGGCCCGGCAGCACCAGGCACCACCATGGGCCAGGCAGCACCATCAGGCACCCTGGGACCCGGCAGCACTAGGGGCTCAGCACCATCAGGCACCCTGGGGGCCCAGCAGCACTAGGCACCACCAGGGCCAGGCAGCACCAGGCACCACCATGGGCCAGGCAGCACCAGGCACCCCCTGGCACTTTGGGGCCCGGCAGCACCAGGCTCCCTTGGGGCCTGGCAGCACCAGCCACCTTTGGGGCCCGACATCACCAGGCACCCTGGGGGCCCGGCAGCACCAACAGGTGAGCCCAGCACACAGGGGGGGGCCCAGCAGCACACAGGGGGGAGCCCAGCAGCACACAGGGGGGAGCCCAGCAGCACACAGAGTGGAGCCCAGCAGTACACAGAGTGGAGCCCAGCAGCACACAGAGTGGAGCCCAGCAGCACACAGAGTGGGGCCCAGCAGCACACAGAGTGGGGCCCAGCAGCACACAGAGTGGGGCCCAGCAGCACACAGGGGGGACCCCGCAGCACACAGGGGGGGCCCAGCAGCACACAGGGGGGGCCCAGCAGCACACAGGGGGGGCCCAGCAGCACACAGAGGGGGACCCCGCAGCACACAGAGGGGGGCCCAGCAGCACACAGGGGGGGCCCAGCAGCACACAGAGGGGGGCCCCGCAGCACACAGAGGGGGGCCCCGCAGCACACAGAGGGGGGCCCCGCAGCACACAGAGGGGGGCCCAGCAGCACACAGAGGGGGGCCAAGCAGCACACAGGGGGGGCCCAGCAGCACACAGGAGGGGCCCAGCAGCACACAGAGGGGGGACCCCGCAGCACACAGAGGGGGGCCCAGCAGCACACAGGGGGGGCCCAGCAGCACACAGAGGGGGACCCCGCAGCACACAGAGGGGGGCCCCGCAGCACACAGAGGGGGGCCCAGCAGCACACAGAGGGGGTCCCAGCAGCACACAGGGGGGGCCCAGCAGCACACAGGAGGGGCCCAGCAGCACACAGAGGGGGACCCCGCAGCACACAGAGGGGGGCCCAGCAGCACACAGAGTGGGGCCCAGCAGCACACAGGGGGGGCCCAGCAGCACACAGGGGGGGCCCAGCAGCACACAGGGGGGGCCCAGCAGCACACAGAGGGGGACCCCGCAGCACACAGGGGGGGCCCAGCAGCACACAGGGGGGGCCAGAGGCACACAGGGGGGGCCCAGCAGCACACAGGGGGGGCCCAGCAGCACACAAGGGGGGCCCAGTAGCACACAGGGGGGGCCCAGCAGCACACAGGGGGGGCCCAGCAGCACACATAGGGGTGCTCAGCAGCACACGGGGGGGGCCCAGCAGCACACATAGGGGTGCTCAGCAGCACACAGGGGGGGCCCAGCAGCACACAGGGGGGGCCCAGCAGCACACAGGGGGGGCCCAGCAGCACACAAGGGGGGGCCCAGCAGCACACAAGGGGGGGGGCCCCTCCATACTCGCCACGATGCAGCAGCCGCTGCCTGGAGCGGTCTCCCCTCTACTGCGCCCTGAGTGCCGGCTCCCGCTGTGCACACGGGAAGCAGTCTCAGGGCGATGACGTCATCTCCCTGAGACTGATGTCCCGCGCACGCGCGGCAGGAGTCAGAGCGGCCCAGCGGCGGCAGCAGGCAGAGCAGGGAGATCGCTCTCCCTGCTTTGCAGCTGCAAAGGGGCACAGGCATCGCTAATCATATCGGCAGTGCTGCCGATATGATTAGCGATATTACCGGACCGGGGGGGGGATGCCCAGGGGGGGTGTATGGGGGCGGGGCTTGGGGGGCGGGGCATAAAGTCTCGGGGCCCACCGGGGATTCTCCCGGTGCTCCGGTGGGCCAGTCCGACCCTGCTTACATACTGTTGCTTGTTAACACAATTTCAAAGTCTAACATTTGTAGTGACGGACACCAGTGCCCTTGCTCTTCATACTTGAGCCCATTTACCCCAGTACGGTGGAAGCCACTGTTTCGCCTGATTAGGTGAAATACGGTTCTTATATAAAAGTGAGTTGTGTTACAGATAACTTTGCGGAGACTATCTCCCTGCTATCAATTGTTTCTTTTCCTTGTTCTACGTTTTTTTCTATTTCTAACTTTTCTAATTTCTCTCTCCTTCCCCCTTTTTACATTTCTTTTTCTAAGATCCATAAGAATATGTATCCCACAAGAGAGGAAAATCCTTATGGCTGATCTCAATATAGCTTCCCTTAATGCAAAGGGTTTGAATACTCCCAAAAAAAGGGCATAAATCTTACACCATTTTCATAGACGACAAACCCATATACGGTAATCTGTTTTCAGGAAACTCATTTCAAGACAAATAAACTTCCCACAATAAACCATAAACACTATACTAGGTGGTTTTTTGCTAATAATCCTGTCTCGTGATCAAAGGGAGTGGCGATAGCTATCCAAAAATCTTTGAATTGTCAAGTGATTGATTGCAAAGTAGATGTAGAAGCCAGATATATTATCTTGGTCCTATCTATTGACGGCCAAATTTTTACTATCCTCAATGTTTACTCTCCAAACCAGGACCAGGCTAGATTCCTCACAAATTTGTTTGACAAAATTACTCCCTTACTTAAGGGTACATTCAGATTATGTAGTGATCTTAATGCCACTTTAAATCCAACACTAGATAAGTCCACAAATAAGTCCCACTTTCCTATTCCTCCATCAAACACATTAAAAGAGCACTCCTTAAACGTCAACACTCAGAGTTGCGTCACTCACGAAGAATGATTGGTCCTGGCGACTTGCTCACTTCAAAAATACTAGCTTTATACACACTTCCCTTGGCCAAACTCAGGGTACCGATACACATTGCAATATCGTTCCGATATCGAATACAATTTCATAGGAGTGCGCACGCTTTTGTCACTTGTCCAAGATTGCATAGTACATGTCACACACAGGGCTGTATTTGGAGTTCCCACTGCCCTAGGCACTGTCAGCGGTTGGCCCCCCCCTTCACAGCTCCACCCCCCACCGCAGCCTCTCCTCCCATCACGGACAATCCCCCACCGCGGCCGTCCCCCCAAGTTTCATGTAGCTTCTCCCCCCCACATTCCATCATGTAGCACTTAGAAAAGATTTGTAGGTTTGTACATTGTGAACCCCAATGGGAACAGTGTTGATGATGTATGTAAAGTACTATGGAGTTCATTGTGTAATATGAATGCAAAAAATATTATTCTTATATTATGTCACAATACCAGGATCTGAGGATCTTGTATTTCGAGGTCAGGGGCTCTCTGATGCGATGTTGCTGCCTGTCTCGCTGTCGTCCTCTTTTGACACTGCAGTGCGGTGGACAAGAGAGCATTAACTGGTTAATAACAAGAAGTATGGTGTGTGTACTAACTGAGCCATACACCCTCCCCATACCATGTCCAGCAGACATTGTAGGATTTTATTATTAGGGTACGGACACACTGGCGTAAAACTCTTGATGAGTACAATGTGTTATTTTCTCGCATTGCACTCGGACCAATGTTATTCAAAGTCTGAGAGCACATTGTCACGTGTCGGACTCTTTTTTCTCATCCAGATTCTGGATGAGAAAAAAGTCGCAACAGTATGTGATTCACGCTTGAGACTCGCTAATGCAAGTCTATGGGTCCGACAAAATCATGGACCACAGTCGGACCGCACTCGGACCATCCCCCCACACAGAGGGGTACACCGAGTACCCAGAGAAACCCCTCCACTGCCAGGTACATGACACAGAGGGGTACACCGAGCCCCAGAGTAACCTCTCCACTGCCAGGTACATGACACAGAGTGGTACACCAAGCTCCAGAGTAACCCCTCCACTGCCAGGTACAGCATGACTCAGAGGGTACACCGAGCCCCAGAGTAACCCCTCCACTGCCAGGTACATGACATAGAGGGGTACACCAACTTAGCACCACCCCCCATCTCACATGCACATCCCAGCAGCCCCTCGTCTCCCATGCACATCCCAGCACCCTGCCATGCACATCCCAGCACCCTGCCATGCACATTCATCCCAGTACCTCCCGTCTCCCATGCACATCCTTCCCAGCACCCCCCGTCTCCCCTGCAGATCCTTCCCAGCACCCCCATTTCCCCTACACATCCTTCCCAGCACAACCCCCCATCTCCCCTGCACATCCTTCCCAGCACCACCCGTCTCCCATGCACATCCCAGCACCCCGCATAGTCTCCCATGCACATCCATCCCAGCACCCCATCTCCCATGCACATCCCAGCACCCCCCTGCCATGCATATCCTAGCACTCCCCACCATCCCCCATGCACATCCCAGCACCCCATGTCTCCCATGCACATCCATCCTTGCACCCCCCCCTCTGCCTGCCATGCGCATCCACCCCTTCACACCTCCTGCCTGTCATGAACATCCCAGCACCCACCCCCCGCCTGCCATGCACAGTGATGCAGATCCCAGCACTCCCCCCTGCCATGTGCATCTCACAGTGCACACCACTCTCCCCCTTGGCCCCCCCGCTTCTTCGGCTCTAAAGCGCCTTACCTGCTCCCCGCTCTCGCCTCCAGGCAGATCCAGTGACGTCTCCTCTTCTCTCCCGCGCTCTGCAGATGCCGGAAGTGTGATGACTCATCACCTGCTGCCAGGTGCTGTGACGCTGCAGGAGCGCGCCGCCAGATGTCGGGGCGGGGAGCCGAATGGACTCCACTGATCCCGGAAGTGCAGGGGCGCTGACATTCATTTGCAATCATGCCTTAAAGGCACGATTGCAAATGAATGCTGCACCCCTGGACCCCATCTGAAAACACTCCAGATTTAATAAAGAGTTTGAGGAAGGGGGATTAAAAAAAAAAATAAATAAACTTTTTTCAATTTGCCCCTGGTGCCACCCCCTTGACACCTGGCGCCCTAGGCAAATGCCTACGGGTGCCTAATTGTAAATACGGCCCTGGTCACACAGGGTGATATCGGCAGGCAAAGCAACTAGGCTGTAGTCCTCAACTTTTGTGCGCTGGGTATGAGCAACCCAGGGCCCGAGCATTAACATTGTAGTGAATAGGGCAAGTTGCAAACAAAATCGTAGTTGCGCCGTCTCACAGCACGATCATGCCATATCACATATGCAATATTGTATGGTTGAAGGGCTTGCACAATCTTCTTGCAATATCGTACCTACGATTTTTTCGAGTCGTATTGCCCATTTACGCGACACAAGGCACGAACGATGTAAACTGCAACGGCCGTACCACGTTACTTTTTGTCGATGTTGCATTGCGATATCGCGACGTGTAAAAGTACCCTTAATATTAATGGTACTATTTCTGATTCGTTACTCATCAAAAATGGATCCGACAAGGATGCTCCTTATCCCCGGTTGTTATATATCTTAGTCATGGAACACTTGATGGAGTTGATACGTGCATGCCCTGATATACGAGGGATAAGGATAGGGGGTCAGGAACACAAATGCTCTGCCTTTGCAGATGACCTATTGATACACAGTGATACCTCGGTTTTCGACGATAATCCGTCCGAAAACTATTGATGAAAACCGAAATCGACAAAAACCGAGCCAACGATATCCATAGGAATCAATGTTAAATTAATTAATTGTTTCGGGACACTGAAAAAGACCTATAAAAAAAACATTTCATGATGAATAAAGATAGCGGTTAATAATAGAATCACTCAGAAATGACTGTAGAAGGAATATGAAAAACTAATTTAAAGAAAAAAATAAACATTTATTGTGGGTTTTTTTTAAAAAAGCTGTGTTTGGTGTATGGGAGATGCCGAGGAGGGGAGAAAGGGGTGTACGTTTTATTGTTTGGAAGGGGAATCTAATTTTTATGACTAAATGAGTAGCGATGACGGACCAAGATCGATGAAAACCGAGGCATTGATGAAAACCGAGATACGATTTTCATTAAAAAAAATTAACGAAAACCGAAACCGACGATATCTGAAGTTGACGAAAACCGAGGTATCACTGTATTTAACTGACCCGCATACCTCACTCCTATCCTTGATGTCCTTGCTAGAAGGTTTTGGAAAATGGTCAAACTATAAAGTCAACGTTGGGTGTTGGGCTTTCTGCACATCAAAATAACTTACTGAAAACTAATTAACCGTTCCGGTGGCCTTCGAACAAAGCAATAGATTATTTAGGGATTCAGTTCCTCTCAGATTTGTCTAAATTGTTTGCTCTTAATTTTCTTCCTTTTTTTTTTATCTAGGTTGGAAGTAAATCTGAAGTCTAGAGTCAAGGCAATTTTTCCTGGTTTGGAAAGGTTAACATTCTGAATATGACAGTACTTCCTAGACTGCTCTATCTCTTACAGACTGTCCCTATTCATATACCATTATTCTTTTGGAACAAGGTCAAATGATATTTTGGTCTCTTTATTTGGTCGGGGAGACGTCTAAGACTCAAATTTAATATTCTAACTAGACAAAAGGAAATGGGTGGGATGGATCTCCCTGATTGCCGTCGTTATCATAGGGCGGCAGCATATGCAAGTGTTGGATCTGCTACATAACTCAAAGTCAAAATTGTGGGTACAGATTACACAGACTGTTTGCCCATTGTCAGTGGAAACCCTTCCTTGGACCTGGTCTGACCTATCCGAATGTAAGTTTGAGATACCATTTAGCCTATCACAAACTTTGAAAAGAGTCTGCGGATTGCCAGGAGGAGACTCTTTGATTGATCTTAAGGGACCTCTGTTACCCATAACAGATAACCCAAAGTTCCTCCTGGTTGCTCTTCTAATTTTTCTTAAATAGCACAAAGAAATCACCCTTACGTATACACCAAGTGGCTCCGAGAGGAACTCTCGTGCCCCTTTCTGATATGATTGGGAGATATCTCTTACGTAAACGCCACAGGGTTGAACACATGCAGCTCAACATTTTATTTCTTCGCTAACTATAGATAATGACATCACCCGCCCCCTGACGACTTTTGAGACCTGGTGCCTTTCTGATTTTCCACTTACACATGCCATAGCAAATCTATACAGACTAGTTACGGTCGAAGGGGCAGAGGTCCCTCCCTTCTGCAGAGCTTGGGAGAAAGAGCTTGGAAAATCGTTTACTGTAAAACAATGGAACAGATGTTTTTTTCTGTCCCATAAATCATTCATTGCCACCAAGTCACAAGAAACTAGTTTTAAATAGTTTCAAGATGGTATAGAGTACCCCAGGCTCTGCATAGGTGGTATCTGGAAACCTCAAACCTTTGCTGGAGATATGGTCGTGAGACAGGATCAATGACGCATATATGGTGATCGTGCCCGATCCTTGAACCCTTTTAGAAAAGTGTACGGAAGGTGATCACTGAGGTCACCAGGATAACTCTACCTCATACCTCAGAGGCGGTCCTATTGTACATGAACTCTATTTCAAAATCTGTGTATAAAAAATCCCTTTTAAGACACCTACTGCAAGCTGCTAAGACGATTATTCCTACACTGTGGAAGCAAACTATTTCCCCAACGCTAGAAAACTGGTTTCAGGAGGTGGGCCTGTCCAGACGTATGGAAACTTTGATCGCCCACACCCAAAAAGAACGGGAAGAGACAGCTCAAAGATGGTTCCATTGGGACTCTTTTCTTAATTCCTCTCTCTTTAGAGAGATCACAATGTAAGCAGGGATGAATACTGGATCTAACTTTTTTCCCTTTTTTTCTCTTTGCCCCATTCTTCATATCACCTACTCTCTTTTTTTCCCTTTTTTCTTTTTCCCTCTCTTCTTTCATTTTTGTAAACATATTTAGGAAAACTGAGTATATTGCTTTTACATCTAAAGACATACTGTAACCTGAGATATTTACATTTACATGATATATTTGAATGTTTTTGTTTATAAATTGCTAAAATCTTTAATTAAAACCTAATTAAGAAACAAAAAGTGAAGCGCCTATAATATATAGTTATTACAGAGTGATCTATTTCAAGTGTTTATTTCTGTAAATATTGAGAATTATGGCTTACAGTCAAACCCAGAAAACCCAAAAGTCATTATCCCAGAAAATTAGAATATTTCCATATTTTTCAGACCATAAGACACACTTTTTTCCCCCAAAATTTTGGGGCAAAGTGGGGTGTGTTCTTATAGTCCGAATATACTATGTGAAAGTGGGGCTGTGCTCAGTGGATCTGCAGCTCTGGAGCGAGCTGGGAGGAGACTGCAGGGGGTCACGGGCTCCAGCTCATTATGCTCATTTAATATGCACCGCATCCAGCTATCCATCACCTCAGTGCTGAAGCCGCGCTGAGAGATGGGCAATAGGATGAAGCGCATATTAAATTAAAAAGTGTTCACATCCCCATCACTATATATGGCCCCCCATGCTGCCACAAAGAAGAAAATAACAAACAATGTAAAACTCACCCTCCGGCACTTCAGTCTGTCTCTTCCTGCTTACAGCACTTGCGTCGTCCTGCGTCCCCGGGGAATCTGATCATGTGATCAGGGCGTGCAGTGATGATCGGATGCCCTGGGGATGCAGGAGAACTCGAGATGCGAGTTCTGAAAGCAGGGAGAGACAGACAGAAGCGCCGGATGGTGGGGGCTATATACCAGGATGGGGTCTATATCTCAGGATGGGGAGTCATATCCAGGATGGGGGGCAGTATACCAGGATGGGGAGCTATATCCAGGATGGGGGGCTGTATAACAGCATGGTAGGTTGTATACCAGGATAGGGAGCTCTATCCAGTATGGGGAGCTATATCCCAGATTGGGGCTGTTTACCAGGATGGGGAGCCATATCCAGGATGGGGGGCCATATCCAGGATGGGGGATGCTTTATACCAGAATGGTGGGCCATATCCAGGGATGAAGGGCTATATACCAGATTGGGGACCATATCCCAGATGGGGATTATATACCAGGATGGGGGGCCATATATTATTTCAAAGGGGTCCCAGGATGGGGCCATTACCCCCATAACTGTCAGGAGCAGATCCCCCCTCCCATAGCAGTACATTGTAACCACATTTTTGCATAATTTTGTTTCTATTTTCCTCCTCTAAAATCTGTGTACGTCTTATGGTCCGGTACATCTTATAGTCCGGAAAATATCGTATATAAAACCAACTGAAAAAAATATTTTTAAAGAGGACCTGTCACCAAACCAGGCATGGTGATCTAATTACAGCACTGAATGCAGCATGTCTGCAGCATGCAGGCAAGGGGTCACCCAGCACTTGAGCAGCCCTGTACCCCGAGATAATACACTTAAAAACTTACATGCTCCAGCCAAATAGGAGGTGGCTAGGGGCTGCAGCCAAGGGCAGATTCACACCCCCTGCATGTTTAATCTGCCACCGCTGCCAATCATTCTCTCCCTCTCTCCCCACGCATATGGCATAGCTACCCAAACGATCACTGATTGTGGAAACGTCACACTAGACCTCAAGCAGCTTGGATTGTGGCCTCTCCACTCTTCCTCCAGATTCGTGGACCTTGATTTCCAAATGAAATGCAAAATTTACTTTAATCTGAAAACAAACACCTTGGACTACTGAGCAAGAGTCCAGTTCTTTTTCTCCTTGGCCCAGGTAAGACGCTTCTTGAATTGTCTATTGGTCACGAGTGTTTTGACACAAGGAATGTCACAGTTGTAGACAATGTCCTGGATACATCTGTGTGTGGTGGCTCTTGCAGCAGCAGTCCACTCTTTGTGAATCTCCTCCAAATTTTAAATGGCCTTTTCTTAACAATCCTGCAAGGCTACGATTATCCCGGTTGCCTGTGCACCTTTCGCTACCACACATTTTCCTTCCACTCAACGTTCCATCAATATGCTTGGATACAGCACTCTGTGAACAGCCAGCTTCTGTAGCAATGACTTTTGTGGCTTCCCCTCCTTGTGGAGTGTGTCAATGACTGCCTCCTGGACATTTGTCAAGTCAGCAGTCTTCCCCATGATTGTGTAGCCTACTGAACCAAACTAAGGGACCATTTTAAACCATTAGTAAGCCTTTGCATGTGTTTTCTTTTAAGTAATAAAATTTTCGGAGATAATGACTTTTCATTAGCTGTAAGCCATAATCATCAACTTTAACAGAAATAATAAAATTCAAATAGATCACTCAGTTTGTAATGATATATATATTATATGCATTCCACTTTTTGTATTGCGGTACTGAAATAAGTTATGCTTTTGATGATATTCTTATTTATTGAGACTCACTTTTATGTGCGAATTACATGCTTTTTGAAGGGTTTCCACAGCAGTATTATTGAATAAAAAAGCATTTGCGTTTTTTTTATCGAGGATTTTCCGCATCTACTGCGAGTCTATAGGCGATATCTGTACAGAAAACTCATACCCAGCATACCCAGAAAGAGAAATTGTTATGTTATGGCTTTGAAACATGCACCACAGATCAGTTTACACTGAGTGAAAAAAAAGATGCATAGTGGACTTGTAATTTCTGTAGATCCCATTTACTTTGCTGGAACTGTAAGATGCTGGGTTTTAAACTTAGCAAAAATACGTAATGTTAAATACTCACTAAAATGTATTATGGGCACACAGCTTTAAAGGGACAATATTGTACTGCTAAGTACCTTCAGTGTCACAGTGCCTTATGTTCCATGGAAGCTCTATACAGTGACACATGGAGGGTCTACAGCTCTATACTCTGGATTTAGATCTCCCTAAAGGTACCGTTACACGAGGCAACGTTGCTGCAATGTTGCCGGCAACTTCACGGGAGCGCGCACGTTTTTGGCACTTTTCCAAGATTGCCTTGGAGATGTCAAACGCAGAGATATTGTAAGCAACGCAACTATGATGTTGAAAGCAACTTTCGTTTGCTGGGTTTTGTTCAACCCAGCGAGCGATCATTATAATGTAGTGAATAGGGAAGCTGCTTTCAACATCGCTATTGCGCTGTCACACAGAGCGATACTAGAAGATCGCCTGAGCAACATCGCCAGGTTTAGAACATGTTCATAAACCTGGCAACTACGCTGAAGCAACTTATTCGCCGTTGAATCGCTCTGCCACACATTGCAACGCACTAGCGATTTCAACAGCAACAGCGATGCCTATGTCACTTTTCGTCAATGTTGCCAGCAACATTGCCTCATGTAAGGGTACCTTCACACACAGCAATATTGCTAGGCAATTTCACTGGCAATTTGCTGGTTGCAGTGAAATCATGGACACATTGTTACATTTGTACACAACAACAAAATAGAACAACTACCTAGCAATATTGCGCGTGTGAGGGTACCCTAACGGTATCTTAAGGTCATAGAGGTCATCTTTAATTTTTGTCCTGATGAACGTATGCCCTGGGAAAATTTGCAAAAACATGCGTTAAATGCTGTCTCTGACTGATACTTAACAGTAGGATCTGTTATTCTTATAATTCGTTTGCAAAGATCAAGCATCGACACAATAAAACCGCCTATCGGTAAACCTTTACCAATCAGCAGTCTCTCAATGAACATAGGCTGCCATAGTTCTTGCCATGAGTCCTGCATTTAGCTTGTTCATCAGGTGATCGGCAGAGTGTTTACACAGCAACATAATCGTGAAACAAGACTTGTTCATGATTATCTTGTAGTGTAAATGTCCCCGTTAGTTTACTACTCTGGGTAAAGCTTTTTTGAAGTATACTGTTCCACAGAGAGGCGAAATACATGCTAATACTAATACTTAGGACCCAGAACATTATAGCAGGTTGTGCATTTAACAATTAGGGCTCTTTCACGTGTCTGTCATCATCGGTCCAATATCGAATTGCAATGTACAGACTGACCACCCTTCTCCAAGCCTAAGCATGACAGCTTCACATATTTCTTTTGAGCTGTCACACTTAGTTCGGGAGATGCACAGCCAGTCTGTGCATTGCAATCCGAGATTGGGCCGAAGATCATGGATGTCTGAAAGAGTCCTTACAATTGACTGCACCCGAAAAGGCTTCTAGTGTACAAATCCTAGGACAGCAACAGACACACGGCACTGCATAATCTGTAATTATGAGATCACTTATGTGATTCATTGCTAGTTTTGTGATACAGGAGAATGGTATTTCAGGGTGTAGCCTCATTTACATACTACACAATATGTGGGTGGACGCATATCTTGTGTTACATAATCATTAGTCTTCCCAATGTGAAAAATACAAGGCTGCATTTCATATTATTAAAATGAATTAATTCTTCACAACATAGCACCTACCTTTAGTCTTTCATTAATACACCTATACGCTTGCTCTGTTAACCACGCCCAGTTGTCCTACATTTGTAAAAGTTCCAGTATTAAAAAAAATAAATAACTGTTAAAAATGGAGGAAAACAGATACATACTTTAGTCTCTATTTTGGACCCATTCTATTACAGGCATCTCTGAACATTTTCAGCGTTCTTGCCATGCAGAGTGATTTTTGTTCCATTTTCAGGGGACATGGTAGACACATAGACAGAGAGACACACACTTTCTTACCCTCTCCCTGATCCCACGGTGAGCTCCGGTGATATCTTCCTCCCAGGCATCAGCATGACCAGTCTGTGAGTGGCAGTTATGACCTGCCCCAGTGCCGTGGAGTACCCAGTTCTGGGAGTTGATTCACAGGGATGTCACTGGGGCCTGTCCCCTGTCCCTCCCCTGGTGGTCGCTGAAAAGAGTCAGTAAAAATAAAAGAGATTCTTGACGCCACCTACAGTTCCGGTATGGTTACCGGTGCTCCTCGTCAGACCTCTGGGGTGATGTTTGGGCGCAAGATGGTTATGCTCCCCATAGGTGGAGCGGGATCCCCGGGGCAGTTGTGGTATATGGAATTGCAGGACAGTCTATGGAGGTAGCAGGATCAGGGGCCGCAATAACAGTCAAACACAGGGTTGATGTTACCTTTTAATGATGATTCAGGTATAGTCCGGGGTACAGTCTCTGATGGTACAGGTCCGTGTGGTCTGGCAACAGTTCAGGATCTCCACTCCCAGCAAGTTATGAGGCCT
Organism: Allobates femoralis; assembly: GCA_033576535.1. Taxonomy (NCBI): domain Eukaryota; kingdom Metazoa; phylum Chordata; class Amphibia; order Anura; family Aromobatidae; genus Allobates; species Allobates femoralis. The sequence goes on from JARQOC010000006.1 coordinate 288,623,291, forward strand.
CCCTGCTGCGCTGTGTGTGTTTTGGTCCCAGGCTACCTGAAGCTAGGCCCTGACCCTCTCCTGTGGTCCTCACTTGTATGGCAGGCGGTGAGAGCTCTGCTGCGGGACACCGCTGTATACACTACGGTCCCTGGCTCTGCTAAGTGGCTGTGCCTCAAGTGCTGCTGTGGCCAGGACATCTGAAGTCTCCCTCACCTCCAGTCTTTACTGCTGGGCTGATAGATCCCTTGCAGTCACGGACTCAGGTGTCCGGTTTCAGGCACTGTTCTTCCGTGGGTGTACTGGTATGGCTCCACTCCCCCTGCTGCTACTCCTTGCCTCCGACCCTTGCTCTAGGGTCCCTCAACAGGCTGACTCATCTCCCTGGTACGGGCTTAGCACAGCTCCGTCACCAGGACGTCTTCACAGCCCTCCCTGGAACTACACTACTTGACTCTGCCTCCAGGCCTGAATTTATACTGGACCTCACCTGAACTCGGTTTGTAGAGCTTCCTCTTCAGGTCTGGAGTGGAAGGTGTTGTGTGCGAGCTTACCTGATGTGGAGATCCTTCTCTGTCCCAAGTGTATCTGTGGCAACCGAACCCTGGGGTGCCACATTTACAGGACCTAGGTCATGTGACTCAGCTTGAGTCACATGGTGGTAGGACCTGGAAGTACCGTACTACTCACATACAGGTCCTGCCGATGCCCAGAAGAAAGACATCACCAGGACTCACCGCTGGATCGCGGGGAGAGTAATTGGATGGTACTGGTGCAGAAAGTGCACCAGACAAATGCTGCACTAATTGACATGCTCATTATTTCTGGATGCACTTTCTGCATCACTAATGCAGCAGTCAAAAACGCAGACATCTGCATAGCAAATTAAAAATTACATTCACATTGCTGGCAGACATTTTGACTGAGATAAGCGCTCACTATATGGCTGTTAAGTGGGTGCCGTGAGGCAGTTCATCAGGTTCATCTGAGTTCACAGCTGAAGCGGCTCTGCTGTGAACTGAGATGACCTTTCTTGCGGCATCCGGATCACACTCAGGTGTCAGTGTGAGCCTGCTACGCGTTGTGAACAGACGTGTTTCTGCTCAAAGCAATGTAGCAAAGCTGAACATCTATGCCAAGGGACACACCTGTGGATTATCATCGATGGATTTGGTTTGGGTTACTAAAGATGGAAATGTGGCACCCCTGCTGGGAATTGCCACAGGACCCATCAGGTGCAAAGAGGGATTCACACTTTGGTACCCACAACACACAACATCTACCGCCCTAGACCTGGAGGGGGAGTTCTACTGGCTGCCTTAAGCCAGATCCTCTATAACAGATCCAGGTCTGAGGGGAAGACTCAGTTAGGCAGTTAGTCTGCTCTGAGCAGTGAAAAGAGCAGGAAGTCTAGTGAAGCAGCCTATAGAAGGTGCTGGAAAGACCCGGTTGCTGGGCAACGCAAGGCCCAGAACCAAGGGACACTGACCTGCTGTGGAGAACCCCAGAGAGCGGGACTGAGGCCAGTGTTGGATAAGGAAAAAGGACAAGGGACCGTATATAGGATCCCTTTAGCTCACCCGGACACCAGAGTCCGACCCTGCAGGAGAAACACTGAAGCAGGAAAAGCCCAGACAAACCAGGGAGGATCTATTCCCCATGAGGTATTAACTTATTAGAGACACTCATACCTGACCAAGCACAGGACTAGGGGCCCAAGAGGAGTATAGAGTATAAAAGGCACTCATTGTCAGTTAAAGAGTAAAGCCCTGAGAGGGAAGAAGCGGCAAGTTCAGCTATAGGCAGGACTTACCCCAAACTACCGTACACAGTAGCAGAGGAGGCCTCACAGCTCTCAAGGTGAAAATCCTATATTGCACCGAGAACCTGGTTCCCTCTTGGACTGTACCTGTTACTGGACAACAGTAAAAAGGTACCAAAACAAAGACTATTGTGTGTGTGAGTCTGCTTCCCCGCCGCTGCCCACAGCGTCCCCTGCAAGCCACTACTACAACTCCCCTCATCCACGCTCGCTGCCCTGAGGTAAAGTTCCACCTGTGGGGAGCTGTACTACACTGAACTGCACCACCATCACCTCAGCGGCCAGCCGCAGCACTGGTATCCACCGTTACCAGGAACCACAGGTGGCGTCACGACACTACTACCCCCATCCTCATCACCATTCCCCTAATCCCCACCACTGAGGGTCCAGGGCACAGAACCGGGAACCGACCAGCGTGATCCCCCATCGAAGCAGTCACCCTGTCCTGGGATCCGAGTACCCCCCTACCCTGTCGACCGCCTCAGAAACCAGGGATGTATTTTGTGTTTTATTGCAATTAAAAGATTATTTTCTCCGTGTTTGCGTTTTTTAATGTTTAATATAGATTCATAGTGGGCGGGTCTAACATTGGCCCGACATTATGAATCTCAGGCTTAGTGCCAGCTGCTAATACAAAACTGGTAATAACAGCTTTATTACCCAGTGTGTCACCACCACCAGGGCCGCAGGAAGAGCTGGGTAAAATGCCTGAAAATGGCACTACGAAAGAATGTGCCATTTCCAGGGGTAGCGGTGGGCTGTGATTTTCAGTGTGGGGGGCCTAGAACACTTGGACCTTAATACGCTGAGAATCCCAGCCCCAAGTTGCCTGGGTTTTACCTTGGTTGGCAATCAAATATAGGGCGAAGCCCACGCATTTTTTTGAATTTATTTAAATTAAAATATAATAATTGACTTCCCTGTATTTTGATTGCCAGCCAAGGTAAAGCCAAGTAGCTGGGGGTGGCAGCCTGTAGCTGGGGGTGGCAGCCTGTAGCTGTCCACTTAATCTGTGCTGAGAATAAAAAATACAGCAAATCACTCATCATTTGTTTTTAAATTATTTATTTTTACAGTACTATGATGTCATTCAATGGGTAACAGGCAGAACAGCCAATCAGAGATGCTGTTACAGAGAATGAGCGTGTGTGATTGGCTGTTGGAGTTGTGGTGCCCGTGTGGTCTGGCTGCCACAAATGGTACTGCACTGTATATTCTGCAGTGTCATGCCTGGAGAGAGGTGCCCATCATATTGCTGAATTCCTCTTAATATACCCAATACAATCTGAACTTCAAGCCAGATAGTGCAGGGAGGAAGAGACCCACCTTAGGGAAGACCCCACTTCTGGTTGGAGGAAGGAGTTAGGTTAGGGAAAGTTAGGCAAAGGAGTATATCCAGACAGGGTGTCGAGCCATGAGGTTGACTGGCCGCATCTGCTGCCAACTCAGAGCATCTGGGCAAAGGAACATTGTAGCATGCAGGGTCCAGGCCCAAGGTGTAAAGGTCTCGAGGACCTGGCCACAGGTCCTGGAGGCTATCAGATTGCAAGTCTGGTAGTCACATTCATGGACCTGTCTGGGACGGCCTCCAGAGAGGTCGCTCTCAAGGCTCATGCCACCTTTTCAGCTGGAGGGTAGCCACAGACCAGGAAAACTAGAGTACGATGCAGAGGGGAACTAGTGACCTGGAGTTAGAAGACCGCTGGTAGGCTGATACACCTAATTCCAGCAGGTCGGTCCCATCTCTCTCCGGACTGGCCGAGCCGCATACCTGGTTCTACACACAAGTCCTGACTGTGCTACAAGTTCATCAGTAAGGGTATCTTTACACGCGGCTACATTTCTAGGGTGGCTACAGGTAACTTACTGGTTGCAGTGAAATCATGGAGACAAGGTTCTATCTTGTTGCTGTGTACAAATGGAATAATCTCTCCATGATTTCACTGCAACCAGTAAGTTACCTGTAGCCACCCTAGAAATGTAGCCGCGTGTAAAGGTACCCTAAGGGTACAGAACTGTGGAACTGTCTCTTTCTCTGTCTCCAAATTCTACTACATCTCCCAGGGGCCTGCTTCAGCTGAGGAGAGTAATCCACCTTGCTGCAATAACATCCATGCCCTAGAGTCCCCTACATGCAGTGCTGGCCACTCCTGGCCAGATCCCTCAGCGGGCATCACAAATTATCTATAAAATGTAACCCCTGTAAATAAACCCTTTCCATGTCTCGTCAGGGCCATGGCTGCTGGGTATCACTACCGTGATGGAGACTGCCTTCCCAAGCGTACAGAGTACCCCGGCCCTTGCAACTGCAACACAGTAACTTGAACCCAGCCCATACATTCTAGCATCTACCCTGTTTTCAGATTACTCCAACAGCCAATAACAGACGCCCATTATCTGTGTCTGTGATTGGCTGCTTTGCCCTTCAGCAGTAAATATCCAGGAAGTTAATAAGCGGCCTGGAAGTACAAGCCAGAAGACGCCCGAACACCGGTAAGGCTGCTTTCACATCATGATTTTTGTGGATCTGTGGCTATCGGTTGTTAAACGGATAGCCACGGATCCGATTTGGCCCCCATGTATCCCTATTGGCAAGGATTCGTCCTGTATGGCCATCCGATTGTGCCCAAGTTGTCACTGATCCGATTCTGTCCGATTTTTTGCTGTACCCAGAATCGGAGACTGCTCCGATTTTGGGCATAGTACACCAAATCAGACACAATCGAATCTGGCACGATCCGCAGCAAATAACCTGGGGGCATATGGACCACGGGTCCGAGAAAACATCTGCTCATTTCCCGGACCCAATTTTAATGTACTGAGCATGCTGCCACATGACTGTATTAGCTGATCGGTTTAAATCGCCCGCCCGCCGATCTGTCTTGGCAGGCGCGCGATTTAAACCGCTCAGCTGATACAGTCATGTGACCAATCAGCTGATCTGGTTGCCCCGTACCGCCCGGTTAGCTGATTTAGGTCCTTAAAGCTCTCGGAGCTGGATGGCGCACATCGCGCGACACATGCTGGAGAGATGAGGATTTTTTTATTTTAACACTTGCTTTGTTTTATTTCACTTCCGCAATGTATGTATATACATTGTGAAAGTGAAACTGCTCTGCTTGCCTGCGCTTTGCAGGCTCGGGCTCTTTCTGTGTCAGGATTCGTGGAAATCACGAATCCGGACACAGAAATAGCATTCGAAGGCACACATCCGATCCTGTCTGTTCCTGTCCGTGGGGTCCTGCAAAAAACAGGATCCCCACAGACAGGAAAAAATCGTGATGTTAAAATAGCCTAAGTATAATGATACTATTTGTGATAAATTTGCCACCAAACCTGGCAGCTCTATAGTGCCTCTTATTAAACTAATGCCAGTCAGAGAACTACCTGAGGATAATAGAAGGACCGCAGCTGCACTGTCAATGCTTTTTTTATCAAGGCGTCCCTCTGTGAGTGTTATATATGCCTTCTGGTCCTGACCAGAAGCATATATAATAACCACTGCCCCGTCACTTATAGAGGCCCTGAATAAACAAGCACCAATTGCTGCCACTAGTTTCTCGTTTGATATAAGTCCGGTCCGTGATCAGGCTTATATTGGGTCAGAAACCAACCCAGGTAGTGTTAACATTAAATGAGCACACAGACGTGGAGGTTCTTGATCGAGAATAAGAGCAATTCAAGATAAAATTTATATATTTAATCGCCTTAGGCGCACACTAGATATTAATATTTATGTACAGGTATTATAAAGATACTCAGATATTACAGTCAGTTATGCAAATAAAAGATAAATGGAATACACACAGAATTAACGACAAATATGATCAGTTACCGGTTCCTTGATGCTTGGGGTGGCCACAAGGAGGCAATGTGGAGCCACCTGGTTCTCTCAGGTACAATCTGCCACATGATGTAATGGGGGTCCTCCTCAAAGTAATACCAACTTCAGCAGAGGTCGTGAATTTGTATACTGTAAGATGCCGGTCGACTTTCGGCCCATCACTGGCCCACAAGCTGTCTTGCAGTTCCCACCCATAGGGTTATGATAAGATTTATTCAAAAGCTACTATGGGTCATAAGTTGACTGGAGCGTCGTAGGTTAAAAATAATGCTCTCATATTTTTGGTTATGATTTTAGCTTTACAATGGTAGGACACACCACCAGTTTTCAGTCATCCCACGGCCAATATCAAGTTTGGGGTACTTACGAAGGTCACACAATTATGTAGAAACATGTGGTATAATCGTCTGCATGTATAGATACCATATTTATGACGCACAACCAGGGTTCGGGTACTCGGCTCTCAGGCTCTCTCTCTGAGTCCGGGAAACCACGGGTGACCATCCCGAAGCCGTGGCCCTGGGGGTCAACTGAATAAAGGGGGGAATTATTTACAGGGGATTACTTACAAGTTGTCTTCGTGACGCCACCTGCTGAGTCTGGTGATGCTCACCAGCGCCGCCACAGTCCTCCGGTGGTCAGTGGTATTGCGGCTTAGATGGATTAGTCCCCGCAGGCGGGACTGGACCACTGGGGCAGTGATGCTGTAATAAAGCAGTTTATATTTGAAAGGATGCAGCAGAGGCAAAGCTTCACTTCACCAGGTAACTTTACTTGAACACTCTCATTCAGCTTTACAGTTCAACGTTTAGCAGATGGTAAACTGGCAAATGCTCTAGGCTGCAATCGGGATTTCTGGCTCAAGATGGAACCCTCCTTTATGTTCCTTTCCTTTCCTTCTTTTCTGTTCCCAGTGTTATGAAGCCTGATCTCCTGTAGATAATCTGGCCTCCTGCTACTTCTGATTCTCTTCTCCTCCCTTGTACCCGTTCTGCCAACCTTCTGTCTGGACTGCAGCGCCTTGCTAGTCCTGGCTTCTCTCTCGTGTGATCTGTGGGACTCAGGGCCATATTTGCAATATCACTGTTGTACGGATTTTCTGTGAGCCTTAGAGAACTCACAGGTGCGGGCTCCGGTACCCGGGTTACTTCCTATGGGGCAAACTCCATCCGTTACTCGTTCCCCACTCAAGTTAACTCTGCATTTCTGAGTTTCCTTGCTTTCTTTCTCTTCTTCTTTTGGGATCTTTCCTTTCTCTGGGCCCCTCAGTCGAGATGGCCCTCTTGGTTCTTTCAGGCTGGTTGCCTGGTTCCCT